>CM035415.1:41693338-41773338 GCA_020310875.1 Ceratopteris richardii
GTTCAGCAACTCCATTCTGTTGAGGTGTATACGGCACTGTACACTGGTGTTTTATCCCACGTTCAGCCAGAAATGCATTAAAATCTGAAGACATATATTCCCCCCCTTGATCAGAACGGAGGGTGCCCATTTTACATGCTGACAAATTTTCAACCAAAACCAAAAACTGTTTGAAGCACATTGTTGGTGCATTACAAGCCTTCACACTTGGCTTGGAACTTTGGAAGATTGGCTTGGAACCCTTGAAAGATATCTCTATGAGAAGCAATAACCATAGGAACTTAGTCTTATGTGTTATTACCTTTTACCCATTGTAAAAGTCCTTAGTGACTTGGCATCTACTTGAAATCAGTTACCAACTTGATAAGTCGTGGATTCTTAGTTGAGTTAATGGAGAGAATATCTCCCTACTTTTAGTAGAGATATTCTAGGGAGCCTACATTTGAATTTCAAATTCAAATGATCACTCAACTCATATAAAAGTGGAGAGAAAAAACTAGCGGGTGTGTCACTCATTTTAGCTCACTCCCCGAGGCATTCTATTGTTGTAACTGTGTGTGTGTTAGTGCTACTCCATAGCCTACACCACCACACCTCAATTAGCTATGCTTGTCATGCTAATGAGCTTGTATAATCATATCAATCAATAGATATATACACATTCATCATATCTGGTTCTCTGTGTTTTCTACTTCAAGTCTGTCAACTTCCAAGGAGCATTTCTCAGTGCTCACTGAACCAAATCAAGAGCTTAATAGCTCGTTGGAACCAACTCAAGGTCTTCTACAAGCATACAAAATTTCAGAAGATTTCATTCAGCCATTTTCGAGAAATCGGCTTCGAAGTCACCTCTGGTCTATCTCTGCAACTCTCCTAAAAAGTCGGGGGTAATCATAATTTTGCTAAATCAATTTCTCTGGATGTGGTCTATCATTTCTTCTCATTCCACTTGCAAATGGTAGCTTATTAAGGTACTTTAATACTCCCAAAAGGAATTGTTTCAATTGCAAGTGTGCTGGTCACACTGAGCATAACACTGAGCAGGTATCATTACAGAAATAGCAAGTTTTCTAGAATTTGTGAAGTGCAAAGTTGTCTGTTTTGATTTGGTCATTACACAAATCATTTGCAAAGCACATATATGCTTTCTTGGTATTATTTGAAAGCTCAAAGTGTGTACTAAGCATTTCTGGAATCAAAGGAGGGCTGGTGTGAAGCAGGTATAGCAGCACCAACTCATTTCTTGAGTGCATCCAACCATCACTCCCAACAGTGGTATCAGAGCAAAACAAGGTAAAAATGGGAGATGGATTTCCTTCATTCATTGACAAATTGGACAAGAACAATTACCAAGCTTGATCATTGAGAATGAAGACCTATCTACAAGCAAGGAGCTTATTTGGATACATATCAGGAGATGAGGAATTGCCCTCATTCAAGACTAGAGGACTACCCACAAAGGATGAACATGAAAGACTCAACCAATGGTGTGCAAAGGATGCTTTGGCAAGGTCTTACCTTCTTAACTCTATATCTGACTTTCTTTTACCTCATGTAAGGAATTGTAAGACTTCCCAAGAGACTTGGGAAACCTTGTCAAACTACTTTTCTTCCAACACAAGGGCCAGGAAGAATCAACTGTGGATTGAATTCACAACTCTTAGGAAGCAACCCAAGCAATCAGTCTCAGAATATGTGACAAAGATTAAAGATGTGGCAGACCAATGAGCAAGCATTGGAGAGGAGATTGACGAGGAGCAAATAGTCAGGCAAGTAACAAATGGACTCAAGGCAGATGATAAGTGGGAAAGTTTCACCACTGCAATGGACCTCTATATGGACATGCATACCCCAGATCTCACAACACTCATGGGCCAACTATTCACACATGAAGCAAAGTTTACAAAGTCAGGAGATCAATCAAAAGGTAACAACCCCTCTACTCTCTATACTGATAAGAAAGTTAAGGATAAAGGTAAAGGGAAGAAACAGGATGAAGAAGGTTCTAC
Source organism: Ceratopteris richardii (assembly GCA_020310875.1). Taxonomy (NCBI): domain Eukaryota; kingdom Viridiplantae; phylum Streptophyta; class Polypodiopsida; order Polypodiales; family Pteridaceae; genus Ceratopteris; species Ceratopteris richardii. The sequence goes on from CM035415.1 coordinate 41,695,348, forward strand.
CTCCCAAGCTAATTATGCAGGGAGAGGTAGATCATCTAGAGGAAGAGGCAGAGGAGGTAAGTCAGATAGGGGGAGACCTTACAACTCATCACCATGCAACATTTGTGGATTGTCCAATCATACCACAGATGAATGCTACAAGAACTACAAGAATCAGAGAGGAAGAGGCTACTCAAGAGGTGGATACTCTCAAGGGAGAGGCAGATTCAACCAACATCAAAGCTACAATGGATACAACAATCAATACAACAACAACTACAATCACAACCACAATGGTAACTACCAAGGTGGATTCAGAAATAGAAGAGACTACAACAACTACACAGAGGAGCAAGATGACTCCCTATTGATCATGAATATGACCTCTAAGGCAGGTACAAATGATGATCATTTATTTTATATTGACTCAGGATGTTCTAACCATGTAGCTGGCAATGTGGCACTACTTTCTGATTTGGAAGAGCCCAAGGGCAAACATCAGGTACAAACAGGTGATGACACTAAACATTCTGTTGTTAAGATTGGAAATGTGAAGACATGTGATGGTAACCAGAACCTATTGAGCAGGGTACTCTATGTACCAACCATCACCAAGAATCTAATGAGTGTTGGTCAGATTGTGGAGAAAGGTTTGCAGGTCAGATTCACACAACATGGAGCATATGTGGAGGACCCAAGACATGGATTCAGAAGGATAGCCAAAGGGGAGAAATCAGGTAGATTGTTTACTTTTGAGCTAGAAGACACCAAGAACATTGCTTTGTATAATTACAAGGATCAGACACTTTCAGAGTTAGAAATATGGCACAAGAGATTAGGGCACATAGGTGAAAGAACCCTAAAGCAAATGTGCAGGGATCAATGTGTGCTTGGGATACCTAATGTATCCAAGCAACACATGATTTACAAGTGTGGAGCATGTCAGTTTGGTAAGTCTCACAGGTTACCCTATTCAAGGAAAGGTTTCATGCATGAAGACTACCTAGACTTGGTACACACAGATGTTTGGGGACCTAGCAAGGACCCTTCCATCTCAGGATCAAGGTATTATGTGTCCTTTATTGATGACTATAGCAGGTGGACCATTTTATACTTTATGAAGCATAAAGATGAAGTGTTTAATTGTTTCAAGAGGTATCTTGCACTTGTTGAAAATCAAACAGGAAGAAGCTTGAAGAGGTTAAGGTCAGATGGTGGAGGAGAATACTTCTTCAATGAGTTTGAAGATTTCTTGCAGGAAAGAGGCATCAAAAGAGAGATTACTACAAGGTACTCACCTGAACAAAATGGGGTAGCTGAAAGAAGGAATAGACTCATAGTAGAAATAGCTAGGTCCATGCTTAATGAAAAGAAGTTGCCAAATTATCTTTGGGCAGAGAGTGTATCCACTGCCACCTATCTTATCAACATGTTGCCATCCAAATCACTTGATGGCATGACACCATATGAAGCTTGGCATGGTAAGAGACCTTCTCTGGATCATTGTAAAATCTTTGGTTGTGTAGCATATGTGCATATTCCCTCACAGGTAAGGGGAAAGCTAGACCCTAAAGCTGAAAAGTGTATCTTCATTGGTTATGACTTAAACCAAAAGGGATACAGATTCTACAACCCAACAAACAAAGGCTTCAAGGTAAGCAGAGATGTCATCTTTGATGAGAATGACTCATGGTATGAGAATGAATGCAAGAAGATCAGTCTACCCTATGACATGGAAGAGGATTTCCCAAAGCTCACCAAGGAGGAAACAATTCAGAAAGAAGATTCAAGCTCAGAAGATGATGATACAATAAATCTAGAGGAATTCAAGGCTTGGAAGTCCAAAGGGAAGATGAAGATGAAAAAGCTAGAGGATATACCAGAATCCTCAACTCAAGCAATTAGAAGATCTCAGAGAGAAAGCAAAAGACCAATTAGATTTGGGTATGACACATCACTTGTAACTAAACATTCTGTATATCTTGCAAAGGACTTGTTGAATGAAGAACCAGGTACCTATGAAGAAGCAATTACCAAACCAGAATGGAAAGAAGCCATGGATGAAGAGATGGAAGCTCTCAAGGAAAGTGATACTTGGGACTTGGTACCCAAGAAAGACTCTATGAAGGTGATAGGATCCAGATGGATCTACAAGCTAAAGAGGAATTCAGATGGAACAATAAACAGGTACAAAGCTAGGTTGGTAGCCAAGGGTTTTGCACAAACCCAAGGCATTGATTATGAGGAGACATTTTCTCCTGTGGCTAAGATGCCAACTATCAGAATATTGGTGAGTGTAGCTGCATCCAAAAATTGGAACATGTACCAATTAGATGTCAAGAATGCTTTCTTGAATGGATGGATATCTGAAGAAGTCTACATGTCACAACCACCTGGCTATGAAGACCCCAAGAAGGTAAACTATGTTTGTAAATTGAAGAAGTCTCTATATGGTTTGAAGCAGGCACCTAGAGCATGGAAATACAGGTTGACAACCTACCTCCAAGACCAAGGATTTGTGATGAGTAAAGCTGATACTTCTCTGTTCATAAAGAGAAGTAGTACAGAGGTAATCTACTTGTGTGTTTATGTTGATGACATCATCATTACAGGCAATGATGTCAATGGGATTAGACACATCAAAGGACAGATGATGAAGGAGTTCAAGATCAATGATCTTGGATTATTGAAGTACTTCTTAGGTCTTGAGTTAGTCTACACCAACTCAGGTATATATATCACTCAAAAGAAGTATGTACAGGATATGGTCAAGAAGTTTGGTTTGCAGGATGCTAAAGTATCTACTACTCCAATGGAGGTCAACCTAAAGCTAAGTGCTCATGAAGGGGATGAAATACAAGATATCACAGGATATCAAAGTATGGTAGGTAGTTTGAACTATGCTACCTTGACAAGAATTGACATAGCATATGGAGTTAGTGTGCTAAGTCAATTCATGCACAAACCAAGGGTAACTCACCTAGACGCAGCAAAGAAGATCTTGAAGTATTTGAAGGGAACTCAGAATCATGGTTTGTACTTTCCTTATACATCAGATATTGACATTAAAGTGTATTCAGATGCAGATTGGGCAGGATGCAAGGATGATAGGAGGAGCACATCAGGATACATTTGTTTTGCAAGAGATAAGCCTATTTCTTGGTCAACCAAGAAACAACCTACAGTGGCATTGTCATCCACTGAAGCAGAGTATAGAGGGCTTGCCAATGCCGCTCAAGAAGCTATCTGGTTGAAGCTTTTATATACAGAGTTAGGTCTATGCACTAGACCACCAATCATATTTGGAGATAACACTAGCTCTCTTCACCTTGCAACTAATCCAATATATCATGCCAGAACCAAACACATAGAGGTTCATTACCACTATGTGAGGGAGAAGTTACTTAGCAAAGAGATTCAATTGACTTATGTGTCTACTAATATGCAATGTGCAGATTTACTCACTAAAGCATTGGATGGAAACAAGTTATGCAGATTTAAATCCATGATTGGATTGCAGGATGTGATTGAAGACTAAAGATGAAGAAGATGAAGACTTAAGCCAAAGTGTTTGGCTTGAGGGGGAGCTGTTGGTGCATTACAAGCCTTCACACTTGGCTTGGAACTTTGGAAGATTGGCTTGGAACCCTTGAAAGATATCTCTATGAGAAGCAATAACCATAGGAACTTAGTCTTATGTGTTATTACCTTTTACCCATTGTAAAAGTCCTTAGTGACTTGGCATCTACTTGAAATCAGTTACCAACTTGATTAGTCGTGGATTCTTAGTTGAGTTAATGGAGAGAATATCTCCCTACTTTTAGTAGAGATATTCTAGGGAGCCTACATTTGAATTTCAAATTCAAATGATCACTCAACTCATATAAAAGTGGAGAGAAAAAACTCGCGGGTGTGTCACTCATTTTAGCTCACTCCCCGAGGCATTCTATTGTTGTAACTGTGTGTGTGTTAGTGCTACTCCATAGCCTACACCACCACACCTCAATTAGCTATGCTTGTCATGCTAATGAGCTTGTATAATCATATCAATCAATAGATATATACACATTCATCATATCTGGTTCTCTGTGTTTTCTACTTCAAGTCTGTCAACTTCCAAGGAGCATTTCTCACTGCTCACTGAACCAAATCAAGAGTTTAATAGCTCGTTGGAACCAACTCAAGGTCTTCTACAAGCATACAAAATTTCAGAAGATTTCATTCAGCCATTTTTGAGAAATCGGCTTCGAAGTCACCTCTGGTCTATCTCTGCAACTCTCCTAAAAAGTCGGGGGTAATCATAATTTTGCTAAATCAATTTCTCTGGATGTGGTCTATCATTTCTTCTCATTCCACTTGCAAATGGTAGCTTATTAAGGTACTTTAATACTCCCAAAAGGAATTGTTTCAATTGCAAGTGTGCTGGTCACACTGAGCATAACACTGAGCAGGTATCATTACAGAAATAGCAAGTTTTCTAGAATTTGTGAAGTGCAAAGTTGTCTGTTTTGATTTGGTCATTACACAAATCATTTGCAAAACACATATATGCTTTCTTGGTATTATTTGAAAGCTCAAGGTGTGTACTAAGCATTTCTGGAATCAAAGGAGGGCTGGTGTGAAGCAGGTATAGCAGCACCAACTCATTTCTTGAGTGCATCCAACCATCACTCCCAACACACATGAACACTTCGGACTTTGCTTTGAGTGGATATACCCATGCATGCCTGGAAAAATCATCAATGAAAGTCACGAAGTAAAGGTAATTTCCAAAAGAGGGTGTCTGCATAGGACCACAGACATCACTATGTACAAGCTGCAATCTGTGCATAGCCCGAACTGAACCATCTTTTGGAAAGGAAGAACGCTGTATTTTGCCCAAAATACAGCCTTCACAAACATGTTTTCCAGGTGCCTCAAGTTTGGGCATTGAGGACACCATTTCAGATTTCTGCATGCATAACAAACTAGCAAAATTCAGATGACCAAAGCGTGCATGCCAAAGCTTTGCATCTGACATAGCCTGAGAATCATGAACTGCACATGCCGAATCATTCACAGATCTTTCATAGTCTATGAGCTTATACAGCCCACGACATAAAATGCCAGAAGCAATAATCACATCACCATTTGAGAGATCATGGACTGTACACCTGTCATCAACGAATTTCACAACCAAGCCAATCTTGGCTAATGCAGAAACTAATAACAGGTTCTTTTTGATCCCTGGCACAAATAAAGCATCTGACAAAGTGAAAGAACTACCATCAGCAGTAGTCAAAATGATCTTACCAACTCCCATAACAGGATAAGAGGAGTTATTGGTGCATGTGACAGTATTCCCTGTAGGGGCAGGCTCGAGTGAAGAGAAGAAACTGTCCTGCGAGGTAATATGTTTGGTCGCCCCACTGTCAAAGTACCAAACATCTGAGTCTACTGCAGACATGCACTGATCATGAGAAGATGGGTCAAAACTGCAGACAGTAGTAAACGCCCATTCTTCTTCCTGCACAAGATTTGCAGACTCTGTTTTTGGTGTAGAGGCCTCTGCAACAGCCATTCCAGCCTCTTTCTTCTTTGCCTCTTTAGCAGCCAGTTTTGGACAGTTCTTTATAATATGATCATTTCCTTTACAGTACTTGCAGAACAGTTTCTGCTTTTTTTATTTCTTCTCATCTTTATCCTGGTTCTTCGATTGTGCATCATTTGCATATTTCTGCTTACTAGTAGAAGAGCTCCATTTTCCTTTGCCCTTCTGACTAGCCAGGAAAGCTTGATCTGCAACACGCATAATGGACCTGTTCTGCCTGGACTGACCTTCCTGCAACAGAACAGAGACTAATTCCTCAAATGACAAGGCATTTGGATTGCCTTTTATCATCAACCGAAGAGTAGAGGCAAAACTCTGATATGAATCAGGAAGACCATTCAGAACGGTCTGCACAAGTGAGCTATCTGGTATAACCTCATCAGCAGAAATCAATTGTTCCTTCAGGTCTTTGATCTTTGTAAGAAAACTGTCCATAGAATCACCTTCATTCATGTGCTCACTCTCCAACTGTTTTCGGAGGTAAGCAACACGAGCCTCATTCCTAGCCTGGTACAAAGTGGTAAGTGTATCCCAAGCATCCTTTGTTGTTCTGCAAGAGCGAATGTGAGGAATAATGGCACGTTTGACAGACAAAGCTATCAATGCATGTGCCTGGGCATCTCTGCCGTCCCAGCGAATCTGCTCTACAGTAGGTGCAACAGAAACAGCAGCACAAACAGGAATCTACAGAATATCATCTTCGACACCATCTTCATCAGCTCCAGCACCTGTATTTGCGGTACCTGTCGTTACAGGTGTAACAGGACGTCTTTCAACACCCTGCACAATGTTCCACAGTTCTTTTGCAACCAATACATGTCGCATCATATAAGCCCATAATGGGTAGTTGGTACCATCCAACTTATCCTCAACAACCAACATACGGTATACATCACTGCTTTCAGCCATGGCCGGTGACTAAAATACCTTGATGCAGAAAATTGACTGTATCTCAAAAAGTTGAACAGAACTGCCCAGATGAGTTCTGCTAGACTTGTAGCAGACTTCGAGACGCTTAAACTGGCGAACAGAAATTGGTATATACCTTTGGCACAAAAGGATGAAATAGCCTGCACAAGCGCTGCGATAGTGCGTTCGGAGGCCGAAACAAGCTCAGATCGCGATTTCAGCACCACAGAGCGAAGCAGTTTTGATCTTGGAAACACCCTGAGTATGCTCACCAAATTTTGTGCAAATCTGAGACTGCAAACGGAGGAGTGTCGACGGCGCCCTAGAAGAAGCGACGACCTGCTCTGATACCAATTGTTGGAGATTGTTGTTGAAGTATGGGGAGTAACCAACCCAAACCGCCTCACATGGAAGTGAGGGGCTCTTCCAAGAGGAGTTGCAAGAAGTGCAAGCAACGCACACACACCCACGTCCATGAACAATGGCACCATGGCCAACGTCAATAGGAACAAGGGAGGGCAATGCTCACACACAAGCCAACCCCAAATGCCAAACCCACACACATGGATCATCGCCTAGCACACAAGGAGAAATGTAGAAGCCAAATGACACCTTCTTCCATTACCAAAATGGAGGCCAAGGCCATGGCCAAGGGACCCCCCCTTTACAAATGAGGCTCTTCTTTATATAGAGAAGAGAGGCATATGTGAATAAAAACATGTGGTCAAAAGACCACATGTGCTAAATCAAAAAGAGGATCTTCTTGAGATTTGGGAATTTCAAAAGATACCCATCTAGAGAGAGAGTGGGCGCGTGGAGAATTCTACGTGGGCATTTTAGTTTGTTCCTAAAAAGGAGTTGTTCAAAAAGGAAAGGCTTCAATACCATAGGCTTAGGGATTTATCAAAAAGTGGTTTTAGGAGAGTGTTCATATGGACCTCTCCTAATTTACAAAAAGATGGTATTTACATGAGGGCTCAAGGATGCCAAAGCATGAGGAAAATTATGGGCCACCCTTAGAGCAACACTTCTCCCCCTCCTAGACTTTGTCGTCCTCGACAAAGCTAAGAGAAGAGCATACATAGCTGCACTGACTCAAGGTAGAGTCTTTCAAGTCTGAAAATCTTCAAGTCTGCAATTCTTCAATCTGCCAAGCTTCAAGCTGCAAGTCTTCAGTCTTTACTTCAAGCTGCAAACCTTCAGTCTTTACTTCAAATCTGCAAATCTTTTGAATCAGCAGGCCGGCTGCCTTGAAATCTCTAATCCAGCAATGCTGAGCGACACAATCCCCTTGGGGGGCAGTCAGCCCAGCCTCCATCCAATGTGCCTTCTCTCCAAGCTTCGATATCTGAAATTTAAACATACACAACAAGTAGACTGATATTGAAAAGAACCAACCACAAAATTTCATTTTTAGTTTCCACTTTAGAGACATCTTTCACTTAAAACTTGCTCTTCTAATGAGAAGAGCTCCTGAAAATCTTCTTATCTCTGCAATCCAACATCAGTTATCTCCAAGTGAGTGTGACTTATCACGTTTCATAGCATGAGATGAATATGACATCATGATTAACATGCATTCCTACCCTCATTTAAATTATGCTCCTAGTCAGTCTTGCAATTTCATGAGTTTAATGTGCTCATAGAATGAACAAACAATAGTGCAACATTGAGTCCTATCATTTTACAAGCATTCAGGAAATTAAATCAGCTTATCCATCACTATTCCTGCAAAGCACAGTAGCAAATTATTTATGGGAGGTATGAAGTTCTAAGTGTGTTGGCCTATAATGTATTGGGAAAAATAAGCAGTAAATGAGCATTGTGGAACTAGAGAGTTACTTCCCTAAAACAACAATCACTCATTTATGACTTCACTTTTAGTTCAGATCTAAATCAGAAATTTCAACCCCCCATGTGCATACTTTTCTGCAAATGTCCTTTAAATAATACATGCTTACATCATGAGAGCATTATGCACAAACCCAAGAATTTTGCTACTTGCATTAATAAAGAGTAGACTCAAGAGAGATACATTAACATATAGCAAGAGTTTGTGCAGTCTTGGACCAAATTCCTATTAATGGGTCAATGAATACAGGCATCAAGTAACATTCACACCAATGAGACTATTGCATGTGAACAAGTCTAAATCCACCCACACTCCCAGTAACTTTGCAAGATCAACACAAACCCTTTAGATTCTATGCCTAAAATATTGGGCAGACACACTCCTAGAGCAAGCCATTCTTCGCACAATATTCACACATCAACCCTATGGTATTACTAATTGCCTTTTGAACATAAGTGGCCACATGCAACCAATACTATCATTTTGAGCGAAACAAGCATGTTATCCCTTTCTAATGACTATGACAGAAGCATGCTACAGAAACTTCCTAAGACATGGTAGCACCATCATCCTTTGTTTCAGACCTGCAACACTCAGAGTCAAGAGTAATTGAGTACACAATTAACTTCTCATTTAAAGATCAAAAAGAATTCAGTATCCCCAATAGTTCGTTAATCATTCCCAGGGATTGCTTTCCTAAGGAGAAGAGTCACGAATACTCCAGACACCTACATTCTTGCAACCTTTCCTATCAAGAAGGAAGATCATAAAATGCATAGATATTAGGTGCCTAAAGAATTCATCGATCCTTTAAACCCAACATGTGTATCACTCCTTGGTGGGGCTTCAAAACCTTCAATGCCAAGAACTATCAAAAAACACAGATGGCACTTAAATCAAAAGGGCAAGTGAGTCATCAAGAAAATAGATACTTAGTCCTCCATTCCATAAGAGTGCCTTTCAAAAATTCAAGGTTTCTTGAACACAAACCCCAACCTATGGGTAATCACGAGAAATTAAGAGTTTGGTTGTCTTTAGGTGAGCTACAAAATGTTCTTCCAAACCTGTGAAAATCTCAACAGCATAGTCAAAGAATTTATCATGACCTTAAAGTGTACGTGCACCACACATCTCTTTTCTAACTTTGGTGTTCAAAGAGAGAAAAATCAAGCGTTCTAGATGGTCAAACAAAGCCACATGGATACTCAAAACAAGATCTCCCCACATGCAGGTGTTGGATTTTGGGAACAATTCCATGAGTTCATTCACAATGTCAACAACTTCTGATATGAAGTTCCCGAGGAACATATACTCAAAACAATTGAGGTTCCATGAAATAGAGGCATCAAACAACCTATAATTTTCCAAGTCCTCTTGCATGCTTAGTCAATATGAATTTTGAAGCGAAAAAGGACGTCCACCAATGTTAAGCTCTTGGTTTCACCTTAATGATCAAGGAATGCATGTGTGATTAAAAACAATGTAGTCGTGATTCCTTCGTGCCTTCAATTCGTTGTGTTATTACTGGCTTCCAAGTGACTCAGCACACATCCTTACGTCATTGTAGTTAACAAATGAAAACATATAGAATGCCATTTCTCAAGGATGCAAATCAATGATTAATCAAAACAGACTGCAGTTCAAAGCAGAAGTAGAGTTTTTGGACATAAACCCCATGGGGCAGTCACAAAAAAGCCACCCGATGTCGAGAGCATGACATATTGCAATAAGAACATAGACCCAAAATCCAAGTATAAAGCATGTCTAACATAATCTGCAAATAGAGATAGAGTGTGTGGACACAATCCCCTGAATAGCATGTAAGCATAGATGTTCATGTGGAAGAACCATGTAAGGTATTTGTGTAAAGAATGATTAGTTAAAAAGATTCAAATTTTGATGAGCCAACTCCACCATCTTAGGTGATATAATGAACCACGTTGATGCACTGTAGGTAGTGTAGACCTTGCAATGTCTCTATCGTGTACCTCAGGCCAATTATATTCAAGAGTGCTCAAAGATGAGCGGCCTAGAAGTCCTGGGCAGTTACAACGTATATATCACAAATCACAGATACTCAAAACAATCCCATAACAACCTTGGTCGAGAGAACAATACAAGCACCATGGGAGAACTTGCGCACCTCACGCTAATTAGGCCTACCAACTCGTAGATGGAGTACTTATCATGAAGTATCATCAAGATTCATGCAATGAGCAACACTTCATATGCCCTTGATCAAACTTTTTCAAGTGCAGAAACAAAGACCAATGATTTATCTTCACTCACCAACCTGGAATTAAAACATCCTCTCTCATACATGCTATGTCAAAGGAAAGAAAGGATGCATTTAGAACATCGTTGAATAGTTCCTTCATCTAAAAATAGTGTAGCATTTCAATGGAATTTCATCGAAGGACATCAAGAGATTGAAGCCTATATTATCTTTGACAAGTAAAACACGTTATACAATTAGCATTAATCCTCCTCCAAACCAAGCCAATCACAGAACTCGGAAAACATATGCAATTGAAAAAGGAAACTTCTTAGAATAATGGAACTGTGACCACGCATGTACTATGAGGGATAGTCATTATTAAGCCAAGCACCAAACAGATCGAGTTAGCAACCAAGCACATCTCATAGTTAACCTCACACCAAGTCGCTAGTTGTGCTATTTCTCCGTTTCTCTAAGTGGTAGTGACAAGAAGCCATGAGTCGAGAGTAAGCAAAAGGTGTAGAGAACATGGTCGCCCAAGATTTTCTAGGAGGACATCATAGTAGAGAGTCCCTAGGAAAACTCATTCTTTATGAGGGCTAAGGGGAATCAAATCTCAACCGATGGGTCAAAGTTGTTTACGTGAACCATGTGAATCGTAGAGATTAAGGGGAATTCCAACAGCGCCGAATCTGAAACCCAAACCTGCAAACCCAAGTCATGACCAAAGTATGTAAAGTAACCATGATTCAAGCATTAGAGGCACATCACACTGAAAAGATTAGAACAAAGAACATTTCACCATGATCAATAGAATATATGCACACACCATCGAGAACCAATGTGATGCTTGAATGGACAAAGTGCGGCATTATTCGACAAACTACACATCATTATGAGAAGAAACAGCATGTCATTATCAATGGAAATAAGGATCATGGTGGCCAAGTGAAGGACAAACCCTGCACACAGGTCTTCAAGTAATAGAGAGGTAGAGAATCGTACAGATACTCCTGAGTTTTCGCATGTCAGGATTAAAAAAGAAGCAGACAACAGCCATTTCACCGGCAACATGGGATACAAGAAACAAGTATAGGTCCAGCCCTTCCGATAGAAGCATCATAATAAATCATAAGGGACAACTGAATCTTAGTTTGGAAGTGATGATGGAAGTCGCGCATCCATTTTAGCCCAACAACTACGTGTTTTGCACCCCTCAAGCAGTCGAGGAAACCAAGCTCAACCCACCATAGCTTCACACCACGTCTCAAAGAGAAAACCAAACCATCGCAAAACTCATACATGTAATGACATGACCAGAAGCAACGTACAACATGATTCTCAATGGAAAATAACATACAGCAAAGTTGGATGCCAATGAGGAGATCGATTGCGGGAGACAAACTTGAGCTATCGCGCATATCGAGGGTCATAGGCTCAGACTTGCATAAGCCTTCGTAAAGATTTAGTGGTTAAGTTCACAACCAAATCTGCATCATGCAACAAAGACATTCAATGTGTAACAGATATGGGGCGGCAAAAGCTAAGACCAACACAGAGAAGGGGGAACACGAAGCTCCCGTCTGCGAAGTGAAGAAGCACGAGGGGAGTGAGGCTCGACCCATATTCTGTTGCTTGCAGAGAGAAGGCATGGCGCAACCTTCCCCTAACCTCCGTGGCAAGTGTGATGCAGAGGGGGAGACACAGAGCCTCAACTTGATGAAGTAGACACAAAAACGAAGCAAACAACACTGAAACCTACCTACAGCAACGTTATTGTTGTCTGCAATTTCGAAAAGATGAGAGGGGTGGAGAGCATATTCTCCCCCTCACTTACGTGACCACCGCCTCAAAGAGAGAGAGAGCAACACCGAACACGCAGGAGAACCTCAGCGCCACAAAGATTTCGTGTGGGAAGGAACCATAGCTCATCCACCTTCTGTGCCCGCAGCAGCGGGGGAGACACGAGGTCTCAACCCCACAAGGAGTGGAGAGCATAGAACTGATCCTTCAACAACCAAGCAACCAAGCAAGGAGGGTGGACGGACCGCAATAAAGACCCCACTCCTCATGCAGAGATTGTTAAGAGAATTAACTTTCCCACCCACCCCATTCGTAGCTATCCTCGCAAGTTCCCAAGAAAGTGAGACGCGATTGACTGGAGAATCATATCTACGTGAAAACCGACAACAATATATTTTTTTTTTATTTTTTTTTTTATTATTTTTTTTTTTTTTCGAAAATGATGAAGAGAGGGAGGGAATAGAGAGATAGATCCCACCCCCTTTTCAGGACAGGCACTCAAAACAAGAAATGATAGAGATGTAGAGTGCTACCTCTCAGTGAGTGTGTGTGTGTTAGAGAGGGGAAGGGAGAAGGGGGTAAGGGGGTGTTTTTGTGAAACAATCAGAGATAAAGATCTAAATTACTCCAAAAATTAAAAGGGAAGAGGTACCCTCAGCCAACCGAAGGCCACACGGATCCACAACTCAATCCAAGCATGAGGTGCATCCACCAAGTGTAGGCACGGCAATCTTGAAAAAACCCAACGGTTGAAGGTCGATCATCCCCGGCAACGGCGCCAAATTTGTTGTTGAAGTATGGGGAGTAACCAACCCAAACCGCCTCACATGGAAGTGAGGGGCTCTTCCAAGAGGAGTTGCAAGAAGTGCAAGCAACGCACACACACCCACGTCCATGAACAATGGCACCATGGCCAACGTCAATAGGAACAAGGGAGGGCAATGCTCACACACAAGCCAACCCCAAATGCCAAACCCACACACATGGATCATCGCCTAGCACACAAGGAGAAATGTAGAAGCCAAATGACACCTTCTTCCATTACCAAAATGGAGGCCAAGGCCATGGCCAAGGGACCCCCCCTTTACAAATGAGGCTCTTCTTTATATAGAGAAGAGAGGCATATGTGAATAAAAACATGTGGTCAAAAGACCACATGTGCTAAATCAAAAAGAGGATCTTCTTGAGATTTGGGAATTTCAAAAGATACCCATCTAGAGAGAGAGTGGGCGCGTGGAGAATTCTACGTGGGCATTTTAGTTTGTTCCTAAAAAGGAGTTGTTCAAAAAGGAAAGGCTTCAATACCATAGGCTTAGGGATTTATCAAAAAGTGGTTTTAGGAGAGTGTTCATATGGACCTCTCCTAATTTACAAAAAGATGGTATTTACATGAGGGCTCAAGGATGCCAAAGCATGAGGAAAATTATGGGCCACCCTTAGAGCAACAGAGATAGACGTCTGCGGAAGCACGCGAACAGCACAAGGAAGAAGAAGAAGCTTGGAGCACAAACACACAATACTGAATGTATTACTAGAGAATGTACAAAGATAAGTAGCCCATTAGGGCAATAGGCGTATATACAAGCTGGGGGAAAAAAACCTCCTAAAGAGGGAAAAAAGTGCCCCGGCGGTCCTAGTGTGTTCACACACATCACTACCTAAATATATCAACATGTATTAACCTTAAAAAGGTTAATGCTGCTACAATCAAAGATAGCTATCCACTTCCAATCACTGAACATTTATTGGAGCATGTTGCAGGCAAGGAATTTATAGCTTCCTTGATGGATTTTCAGGTTACAACCAAGTAGCCATTGCCCCAGAAGATCAACAAAAAATGGCCTTTGCCATAGAGTGGAGATTCTTTGCATTTCTTGTGATGCCAATTGGGCTCATCAGTGCACATACAACATTCCAAAGGCTCATGTGTCATGTCTTCAAAGAGTTCTTGCAAAAGAGTTTAGAAGTATATGTGGATGATTTATGCGCTCATTCCCAAGAAAGAAGATACCACATCCCTGAGCTCAGACAGATCTCCAACAAGTGTAGAGAATATCGAGTGTGTCTGAACCCAAAAAAATGTGTGTTCGTGGTACATCAAGGTAAAATCTTAAGTCATATTGTTTCTAATAATGGAATATCAACAGATGAAGACAAAGTAAGAGCTATAGCAGAGTTGCCACTTGATGAGAGGTATGGAGCACTAAACACTTGGTTCTTCATGAGTCAGAAGAATCAAATAGTTCAGGAGTACTCGGATAAGTATAGAGAGGTACTTCTTAAAGTGCATGATCCTATCCCAGAGTTTCTCCAGGTCCACAAGTTTATCTTGGGACTTAGGGAAACTATTAGACCATTGGTGAGGAAGGAAAGATGTCAGTCCTTGACACATGCCATGGAGATGGCTTTAGTTTATGAGGATGGCCAAAGGGGCGCAATCTCCCAAGGTTAGAGGTCCTCATGGTCTAAGGTTAGCCGACCCTTCCACACATCTACTCCTAGTTTGATCATTGCACAACCTTCTAGAGAGGCTAACCAGGTGCATATGATCAAGATAATTGTAGGTGGTAATAGAAAAGTGTCAACTCTAGGTGAGAGGGCTTATAATAAGTCGATACTTACCCCTCAGTAGAAAGAGAAGGCAATGAAAGACGGATTATGCTATGGGTATTTAGGGTAGCACCTGTTCAAGGATTGTCCTAAGAAAAAGAAGATAGCAGCCACCATAGTGATTTATCCCACTTAGGCAAGGAGTGATGATGATGAGGACTTTGGAGATCCCCCATCACTGCTATCATCTCCCATAGTGACCATGATGGTCACAAAGAAGGTCCCGACTCTGCCAGATTCCATGTTGTCACTAGTGGCATAGAAAGGATGTCAGTTTCTCGACAAAGAACTCATTGTCATGAGGGGACTCATGGTAGGACATCTTGTCAAGGTACTCTTTGACACTAGGTCAACACATAACGTCATTAGTTCCCACCTAGTCAAGAGGTTACATGTAGAGATTGTGCAATCAAAGTATGCCTACATAGTAGAGTTAGCCAATGTGAAGGGAGCAGAGACATGGGATCGATGAGTTGTTGATTTAGCCATTCAGATCTAGTCCTATGAAGATAGATTGGATTTCAAGATAGCAAGACTAGCACATTTCGATGTAGTCCTTAGTGAGAAGTGGCATGCAAGGAAGAGACTAGTCATTGACTTTGCTTCACATGTGTATTAGTTTGAGCATGAGGGGAGGTGATTACTGATCCGTGGAGAGCTAGATCTCCAAGAGAAGAGATTGGTAAATGCTAACAAGTTGCTTAAGATTGGTTGTATGTTTATTTATTTTCTTTATTTTATGCATTCATCATGTATTATGATGGATTCATGTAGTCATGGAGACTCTAGTTGCAATGCTCCAGCACTTTCAGCAAAAGTGAGAGCAGAATTCCAAGAATTGTTCTTGAAAGAATTACCTTCATGTTTGCTTCCTTGTAGGAACATAGAGCCTAGAATTGAATTGGTACTAGGAGCGAGTATGACTACCCAACCACCATTTTGAATGAGTTTGCAAGATGAGAATGAAGTCCACAAGGTCATGGATGAGAACCTACAAAAAGGGCTGATTAGACCCAGCTATTCACCCTTTGCAATAGTAGTTCTTCTTGTGAAGAAGAAAGATGGATGTGCGTTGACTATCAAGCACTCAATAAGATTACTATCAGACACAGATATCCCATGCCCAGGATTGATGATCTTTTAGATGCTCTAGGTGGAGCCATTGTATTTAGTAAAATCGATTTAAAAAGTGGCTACCATTAGATTAGAGTAAGAGATCATGATGTACATGAGATAGCTGTTAGGACCCATTTTGGTCATTATGAGTATTTGGTCATGCCATTTGGTTTGATTAATGCACCAGCTACATTTATGATGTTAATGAATGATATTTTACGTCCATTTATTGGAAAGTGTGTTGTTGCTTTTGTTGATGATTTGTTACTGTATAGTAGGAATGTGCATGAGCATGAAAATCATATGAGATTAGTATCGAATGTTTTAAAAGAAAATGAGCTATATGTTAATCTAGAGAAGATTCAGTTGTTTCTTCCAAGGATGGCGTATCTAGGGCATGTGATATCGATTGATGGGGTTCAAATGGATCCCAAGAAGGTTTTAGTTATATTATCTTGGCCTACTCCTCAGGATGAGGGGCATTTATGGTCATTTCTAGGACTTTTCGGTTTCTATAAAAAATTCATCTCTTCTTATTTATCGATAGCAGCACCTATGACAAACTTGCTTCAAGAAAAAGTTCCATTTGCATGGAAGCAAGAGTAGCAAGATAGTTTTGGTACTCTCAAACAAGCTATTTTAGAGGCTCCTATGCTCAAAGTGGTAGATCCATAGAAACCCTTTGAGTTAGAGACAGATGCTAGTGGCATAACCATAGGGGCAGTTTTGAGCCAAGATGGCAGGCCAATAGCTTTTGAACACAAGAAATTGGGTAGTGCACAGCATAATTGGCCAGTGCATGAACATGAATTGTATGCAGTGGTGCATGCACTTAAAGTTTGGAGACACTATCTTTACGATGCAGACTTTAAGGTATACACAGATCACCATACACTTAAGTATTTTTTTAGTCAGCCATATCTTTGAGGCAGACAGGCTCGTTGGGCTAAGCTCATGCAGGAGTTTCGCATGGAAATCCTATATAGATGAGGCAAAGTGAATATAGTTGTTGATGCATTATCACGGATAATGTATCAAATGAGATTTGCAGTTCTAGAAAGCTCATTGCTTCAAGAGATAAAGGAAGCACAAGTGGAGGATCCACATTCATTATAGATTATTAGCACCATTAGTGATGACTCTATCATAGGAGACAAGGAAGTTCTAACTCTTTCTTCACCTAGCAAAGCAAGCAAGTCCATTCCATATTTCAATTTCTCACAAGAGAATGGAATAGTCAAACGAAAAGGAAACATCTGCATACCAGATTCCTGGGATTTGAGAAGAAAATTCATGCATGATAACCACGATGTGCCTTGCGCAGGACATCCTAGTGTTGACAAGACAATATAGCTTGTTAGATGAACATTTTGGTGGCCTGGATTAGCCAGATATGTCCATAATTATGTTCAACAATGCTTTAGGTGTCAAGCGAACAAAGTAGAAAGGGTAAAGACACTAGGTCTTTTGTATCCTTTACAGATTCGAGATCATAACTAGGACAGTGTATCCATGGACTTCATAGTCAGGTTACCGTAGACCCAAAGGAAGCAGGATACTATCCTAATTGTGGTAGAAAAATTGATCAAGATGGCTCATTTCATACCCACACAGGAGATAAACGAAGCTCCACAGGTAGCAGAGTTGTTTATCCAACATTTCTTCAGATTTCATGGGTTACTGACATCCATAGTTTTAGATAGGGATTTGAGATTCATACCACACTTTTGGAAGTTTGTATTTGACAAACTGAAAGTGTCATTAAAGATGAGTAGTGGTGATCATCCTCAGACAGATGGTCAGACCGAGAGGGTCAATGAGATACTCAAGGACATGTTGAGGGCATATGTGTCTGAGAGGCAGAAAAATTGGGATAGTTACTTGCCACTAGTTGAGTTTGCTTATAACAATAGACCTCACAAGGTGAGAGGAATGTCTCCTTTTGAGATGAAATATGGCATGAATCCCAATTCTCCCAGTGCCATAGGAATGCCAAAGAAATTTCCTAGTGCTTTGGAGTTCTTAGCGAACCTCCAAGAAAATTTAGAAATAGCTAAAGCCAAGATGCAGCAAGCAATTAATAGGGCAAAAGAGTATGTTGATAGGAAAAGATCTCCTAGATCCTTTGAGGAAGGAGACATAGTCTTTCTTCAGGTAGTAGCTAGATCTACTTCACTCTCCACAGGGAAGTTTAGTAAGCTTTCACCAAGGTTTTGTGGACCTTGGAAGATAGTTAAAAAGCTAAGTGAAGTTGTATAGCGATTAGAGATTCCTCCAGATTGTAGAGTCCATCCAATGTTTCATGTCAGTAAACTTCAAAAGTATATCTCCAGGGAGGATAATCTAATAGAGGGTATTGTTTCCTTGTAGGAAAGTGATAGCACATATCATTCTACACATAGGATATTAGATTGGAGGCAAAAGGGATTAAGGAATCATGTCATCCAGTAGTCTCTAGTAGCCTAGAGAGGATTACCACTTACTAACTCTACTTGGGAATTAGAAGCTCTGGTTTGCAAGTACTTTCCCTCATTGATAATTGAGGATAATGATCTTTAGAAGGGAGAGAGAGTGTTCGACATTGATCTATAGGGATCATGACATTGGTCCATAGGAATCATTTTATGTGTGTGAGGGACAAGGGCCAATTAGCCAAGGTCACAAGCTCATGGGATACCCTAAGGTATTCAATAGTAATGGGGATGAGTGTTCCATGATGGCCACATGGCGACACTAGACCATTCCAGATCATTGCTATTTTTAGAATACAAGAGGGTATATATGGATGAGAGGAGAGTCACGCACACATCATTCAAGCCTTTTCTTACAATTGAGTGTCAGACATTGATCCACATGGATCATGACATTGGTCCATAGGGATCATTCTATGTGTGTGAGGGACAATAGCTAGTTAGCCAAGGTCCCAAGCTCGAGGGATATCCTAAGGTATTTGATAGTAATGGGGATGAGTGTTGCATGATGGCCACATGGCGGCACTAGACCATTCCAGATCATTGCTATTTTTAGATTACAAGAGGGTATATATGGATTGGAGGAGAGTCACACACACATCATTCAAGCCTTTTCTTACACATCTCCAGATCATCTATACTTCATAGTTTGCCTTGGAACCTTCCCCAAATGGTGATGCTCTGTTCTGGACTAAGTGATGTAGCTCATGAATGAGTTTGGGTCATAGACCGTGTGAGGCTCAACAGACAATGAGCTACCAAGCCTTGGTCCCATCATGCGTGCTAGAAATTGTAGAACTCAATTGTGCAACAAAGCTTTCTGTATGAGAAAACCAGGGAGGTACAGCACTTATCATGACTCTGGACTGCCTTGACTCTATTTCTCAAGGCCTTTCATGTCAACAGACTTCACAACAAGAAGACAATATAGGTGGACATACAGACTAAAAAAATAATCAAATAGGTAAGCAATAAGTGAACCAATGGAGAGTGTTTATATTAATTTGGAAAAAATCTACAATACGAGCTGATAAGGAGCAATGGATCATGCTCAATGCACTAATGAAGAAGCAAGTGATCGTGGGAGCAACTCAGAGCAACGAGACATGATTGCAAGCATAATGTACAAAGAGCAAGCAAGTATGAATGTTCACAAGCATTTCAGAAATGAAGCTTTAGAGGAGATGGATACATCATCATCATCATCTTCTTCATAATGTATTGTAACTATTATATTATGTTTCATTTTAATGCAATGTAGGGTAAGAGGAAGTGTTTGTATGTAATTGTTAAGGATATTTGAGCCAATGGTTTAACCCTTTTTTAAACATTTATAAGGATTTATGTGAAAAAAAAATATTTGTGTTATACTTTATGGAATAATGGAATGTTATATGGATTTTAATGTCCTGAGGGTTTTAATGTGATTTGTGTTTTGATTTAGCACGTGAAGACTCATGAGGGTGTGAACATGCATGGACTTATTCAAATATTTTTGGAGATATTTAGAAGAATATTTAGAAAATAGTATTTTAGTTATTTTTTGTAAAAATTATAGATCACTTTAGAAAGCGATGTTGTCGGGAATCGAACCCACAACCTCCCGGTTAGGAGTGCGATGGGCTTAACCACTTGCCCCAAAAGCCATGGTTGAGGATTACTTGCTGATCCTCTCTCTTAAGGCATGGTTCCCTCTTGACTCTCTTGGACCCACTTACCATGGATGAGTGCTTCCACCAACCTCAAAATCCAACACATGAACCTATTTTGGACCTATACAACCCACCTCTCTCTGGTGCCCAAATGCTCACACACCTTCATCTAAGACTAGTTTCCCACTCACCACAGATAAGTGCTTCAACCAAGTGCCCACGGATGTACCCTGGCAGGATGTACCCTTACAAGTGTACCCTGACAGGATGTACCCTTACAAGTGTACCCTAACAGGATGTACCGTGACACGCACCACCGTCTACCAAGCCCAATTTCGCAACTAGGCTCTGATACCAATACTCGCTGTGTTCACTGTGCTCACTGTGCTTACTATAATCATTGGACCCACTATACCCCTTGTGCTCATTGTGATCATTGTTCAGTGTTTGCTTATCAAATTCGTTTACCAAGTTCGTTTACCAATTCGGTTATCATTCAATTACTCCTTCGGCTTACTCCAAGGCATCGACTAAGGCATATATCTATGGCATAACTTTGGCATCTTTGGCTTCTCTGGCACTCATGGTTCTCTTGGTTCACTTTGGTTCACTTTGGTTCACTTTGGCTCATTTATTATTATTATTATTATTATTATTTATATACATATGCACTATTGTTAATATTTTTTTTTCACATGCTTAGTACTAGGTTTTCGTTCTATATAAGGCCAGAACTATTGCGGCAAGAACTCCAAAATGTTGAGAATGAACACGATGTTGCACTCCTACAACTACAAAGTGATGACAATAACCTAGTTAGGGTGGTGAAGGCCATTATTACCGCTCAAGAACAAGGCACACAGTCCAAGATTGGTGTGAAAAATTTCCAATTTTTGCGATTTGATGGGCGCAAGGATGGCCAATTTGTTCTTTCATGGCTATCCCAATTTGATGATTTTTATTCGAATGAATCATATTCTGAAAGTGACAAATTGAAATTCATTACTAATTATTTGGTGGGTAAGGCCCAATTATGGTGGAATGTTCTGTGCCATAGCACCAACCACCCTACCACATGGGATGCATTTCAAAAGAAGATCAAGGATTCCTTCCTTCCTCCCTAGTTCCACTTACATGCTCGTCGAGCATGGACAACTTTTGGATGGAAAGATGGAGATATTGTTTCTACCTACACTGAATGCTTTTGGTAATGACTTCTACTTATTCGTTCACTTGAAACTATTCCTGAGGATACTTTGCAAAGAAAGTATGAAGATGGTTTGGAGATGGGAATCCAAGCCAAGCTAATCGTGCGACTCTCTATGAAGCTATTTCTTTTGCACATGATGCTGAGAAAGAGTTTCAGCCCATTACCAAGTCCATTCGTTTACAACAAACGCGTCAACGACAACAACAAATCAAGCCTAATTTTCCTTTCAAGCATAATTTCACTACTTTTCAACACCCCCCTACTTTTCCATGCCCTCCTCAATCCAATTTTTCACCCGTCTAGAAGCCAAATCCTTTACACCCTACCAAACCTCCAATCCCTCAAACTACAATGATGGGTGCTCAACAAATGAGGCCCCGTATCACTTGTTGATATTGTGGTAAGTTTGGTCATACTAAACCTAAATGTAGGTTGCAAACTAGCGGCATGAAGCCTTTTGGAGCTCAAGTATACAACATGGAGGTGGTTCCTGAAGACATTCAACCTGATTGGACTGAAGAAGCATTGGAAAAGGATCTAAGTACATTGGATAATGCAATTTCTATTCATTCTTTACTTTGCATGCAAGGTACTATTAATGATAAAGTTATTAATATTTTACATGATGATGATAGTTCACATGATTTTATTTCTCATACACTAGTGCAAAATCTCCAATCAAACCCACTTCCTTCTATGTATAAAGTTAAGGCTGCATTTCAAGGAAATAGATATAATGTTACAAGTGAAGTGCATGACGTTCAGATTTGTATAGGTTCATATGTACATGAACTCACATTCTTAATTGCTCATTTGCAATCCTATGATGTTATACTTGGTATGCCTTTTCTTAATCATTATAATCCATGCATTGATTATCATACACAGACAATGAGTTTTAAGTTTAACAATCAAGATATTTCTTTGTCTTCAATGCATGACTTCCAACCATGTCCATTAATTAGTCATACTCAAGTAAAACATGCATTTAGGAAAGGCTACAACTCATGTATTGTTTTTGTCAATAACATAGTTGATTACACACATACACTTCCTAATGCACATAGATCATTTATGGCTTCCTATAAGGATTGTTTTAGGGTTGATTTCCCTTCTAAGCTACCAGCTTCTAGGGGATCTCTTGACCATAGTATAGACTTAATTCTTGGTAGCACCTTATAGGCATAGACCTTTACATCAACAAAGAAATAGCTAATCAAGTTAAGGATTTACTTCACAGAGGCCTTATAAGACCTAGTTCTTCTCCCTTTGGAGCACCTATTCTTTTAGTAGAGAAGAAGAACAAGACTTATAGGATGTGCATTGACTATAGAGTGCTCATTAAGATCACAATTAAAATTAGATATCCTATTCCTAGGATAGATGATTTTCTAGATAAACTTCGTGGAGCACGTGTATTTAGAAACATTGATCTTAAATCTGGGTACCATCAGATAAAAATGACACAAAATGATATTTATAAGACTGCTTTTAGAACTCAGACTGGTCACTTTGAATTCATGGTAATGCATTTTGGACTCACCAATGCAACTGCTACATTTGCACGTATGATGAATAATGTTTTTCTTGATTACCAAGTTTTTGTTCCCTTTTTTTTTATGATATACTTTTCTATAGTGAGAATGAAAATGACCATGAAAATCATTTAGCAACGGTTTTTAATTTGTTATGCAAAAACAAACTTTATGCCAACCTTGAAAAGAGTTACTTTTTCCAAAAAAAAAAGAGTATTTAGGCCTTATTGTTTCTAGTCAACGCGTTCATGTATCCAAATAAAATTAAAGTAATTGAAGAATGGCTTATACCTCAATCTATGAATGGTGTACACTCTTTTCTTGGGTTAGCTAGTTTTTATCAAAAGTTTGTAAAAGGCTTTTCTTATTTAGCACTTTCACTCACATTATTATTGAAGAAAAAGTTAAAATTTGCATTGGAATTAGCGCAACAACAATCTTTTGAAAAACTTAAACATGCACTTGCTCATGCAGTTGTTTTATAATTACCATATTTTGCACAACCTTTCCATGTAGTTACAGATGCTAGTGGTTGATGTATAGGTGCTGTATTAATGCAGAATGATCATCCCATTGCATTTGAAAGTAGGAAACTTAAATTTGCTGAAAAGAACTATAGTGCATATGATAAGGAACTTTTAGTTGTTGTGCATGCTTTAAAAATTTACGAACATTGCTTATGGGTTCTGAAGTTCTAATCAAAACATACCAATAGGCTATTAAGCATTTATTAAATCAACCATTGATTTCTGATAGACACATTAAATGGGCTTCATTCATACAAAATTTTTAGCCTATGATTCAATATCAACTTGGCAAAGCTAATATTGTAGCTGATGCCCTTCGTCATTTCCCATCCCCATAAACAACCATTGTTTCAATCAATAATATTTATGCTATTCATATTCATTCATTTCATGACATGATTCCTACTTATGCATCTGATTTTTATTTTTCACAAACATGGAATGCTTTCAATAATTCTTCAACATTTAGTGAGGATCACTACACCTTTCATAATGGATTCTTGTATTTCCAACACAAGTTATGCATCACACAAGGTTTTAAAGAATTTGTTATGAAAGAGATGCATGAACCGCCATATATGGGTCATAGGGGCATACAAAGTACTCTTTCTGTATGTAAAGAATTTGTCTTTTGGCCAAATATGGAAAAGGATATTGCACAATATGTTTCCCATTGCATTGTGTATCAACATGTGAAATGACATCATGGTAAAGCATTTGGATTATTAATGCCACTTCCCATATCCAATGGACCATGGGAACAAATTTCTATGGATTTTATTACTTGTCTTCCTACAACTTCATCTTCATAATGATATGATTGGACAATTGTTGATAGGTTTAGTAAACAAGCATATTTCATTCCTTGTAAAAAGACTCTTTCTGCATCTCAAGCTGTTAAGTTATTTATTAAATGTATTTTTTTGCATCATGGTTTTCCCAAAGTTATTTTATCATATCGAGATGTTCGTTTTTGTAATCGATTGTGGGTTGCATTATTTCAAAATTTAGGTTCTAAAATATACTTTAGCTCTGCATTTCATCCTGAAAGTAATGGGCAAAGTGAAGCTACGAACTCCCTTTACTACAATTTGCATATCATAACACAACATATATCACTATTGGATGTGCATCGTATGAAATTGTTTATGATAAAAAACTTCCCACTCCCATGACTCTCACTCAAACTAATATACCTATGGCTGATGCTTTTGCACAAGATCATATTTCTGTTACACTTATGTGTTCCTCGAGTAGCTTTGATGTGAACCTTTTCCCTATACATGGGCACTTTTTACTCTAGTGCTGGCTAGAGGTTTTTTCCCCATGTTACCACATACATGATTCACTCATATGTGGTGGTACTTTGTACTTAGGGATATTATTCAGCTCTTACTTTAGTTCAGTTCATCGTCAATAGAGAGAGCTATTCCAACCATCCGTCTTCTCTGTGTGTCTTGTTGCGTTTGTGCTCCTTGTGTGTGCTTCTCGTGTGTCTCTCACACTTCTACACACACCCAATAGTGGTATCAGGGCAGGTTCAGCTCCTTCTCAAGTTTCGGTTTTTTGTGTCACGGCATGCGTGCACTTTTAACAGTCCAAATCGACTTCAAAGCATAGAACAATGAATTTCAGCAGGCAAAGACCATTTCCACCAGCCACACTGGAGTTTTATCCCCATTTCAAAGCCATTCATGCAATCATAATCACCATCAGAGTGACGGTTTGTGAGCTTAAATTTGAGCATTCATTTGAGCTTTCGTCAAAGTAAAGATTTTGCCACATTCTTGTTTCTTAGTGAAATGGCGGGCAGCAATGACTTATTTGGCATGCTTCAAGCTGAAGATAAGGTTGATGGGACCAACTACCCGATGTGGTCTTACATGATGAAGCATGTTCTTGTTGCAAAACAACTTTGGAACATAGTGGTAGATGTAGATTGAAGACCCGTAGTTTCTTATACTTCACAGTCTACTGTCACAGATGGAGCTTCTTCTTCAAGTACACTAGTTTCTCCTTCTCCACCTACACAGGAGAAGCTTAGATGGGATGAAAAAGATGCTCAAGCTCATGCATTGATTGCACTTTTTGTGAAGCATCATATAGTTCCACACATTCGGTCATGTTCTACATCAAGACAGGCATGGGACACTCTTGCTTCTTTGTATGACGTGTGTAATGAAGCACGTGTTGCATACTTGAGGAAGCAACTTGAGGATGTATGTATGGCTGAAAATGAGTCAGTGGATGTGTATGTGACACACATCAAGGACTTGAAAGAGAAATTGGCAAACATAGATGAGATTATTCCGGATGCATCACTCATTTCTACATTCTTGAAAGGATTATAAGAGTCTTTTCAAAGCTTTGCTACTACACTCCGTTTGGTTGCAAAAGGGAATGGTGATATGTATGCATTTGATGAGGTTGTGTCTCTTCTTTTGCAAGAAGAGCAATCTAGAGTGAATAGGACTGGTTTGATTGAAGGAATGCAAGCGCTTGCTATCTCACAAAAGGGGAAAAGCAAGTATGGTTCGGCTTTATGTATGGTGAGATGTATGCATTTGATGAGGTTGTGTCTCTTCTTTTGCAAGAAGAGCAATCTAGAGTGAATAGGACTGGTTTGATTGAAGGAATGCAAGCGCTTGCTATCTCACAAAAGGGGAAAAGCAAGTATGGTTCATCAAAACCAAAGCCTTAACCTTCCTCTTCCATTCATTCCTCTAATAATGCTGATTTGCAAAAGAAAAAGAGATAGAAATATTGCTGAAAGGCTGATCATGCTATTGATGAGTGTAGAAAGCTTGCTAAATGCAATGAAAAGAAGAAGGAATCCGGCATGTCTATTGCTCAAAATTTAGCAAACACAAAGAATGAGGAAGCTAACATGGCTCAAGATTTTCAGGCATGTGGTGTTACATGTCATTATGATGCATCTCTGCATTCTAAATGTATGGTTGTGAGTGAGGCTGATTCGGATTGGTTCTTTGATAGTGGTGCTTCAAAGCACATAACATCATGCAAAAGATTTTTTGCCTCTTTGAAAGATGCACCCAAAGGAGGACATGTGGTGTGTGCAAACAATGCCTCTTATCCTATCATTGGAGTAGGAGAAATTGAGCTTATGGCTGCAAATGGAGGTGTGATTCTCTTGAAAAATGCATTGTATGTACCTGGTATAAAGAAGAACTTAATTTCAGTCCCGTTGATTGCCAAAGCTTGACTTCATGTACACTTTGTTGATGATAAGTGTATGGTTCATGATTTCAGCAATGGTGATATTATCGTGATGTCCGGTACATTATGTCATGGTTTGTATCGCATGGATACATACAAGAGGGCTTCCTCGAATGCCTTGGTTGCTCATATTTCTTCCATGGCCAAAATGGAGCTTTGGCATGCTCGTTTTGGTCACTTAAACTTCAATAGTTTGCTTTATGTGCAAAAGAAGGACATGGTTATTGGTTTGCCTACACTTGAGTCCATTGAAAAGCATGCATGTGAAGTTTGCATTCTTGGAAAAATGCATCGTGCTTCTTTTCCAAAAGATAGTCATACACACTATACAAGAAAATTGCAACTTGTTCATAGTGATGTATGTGGTCCCGTCAAGACTCCTTCTTTTGGGAAGCATGTATATTTTGTTACCTTCATTGATGATGCTACTCACCATACATGGGTGTATCCTATGAAAGCAAAGACATGAGGTATTTACTTGCTTCAAAGCAATTTTAGCTATAGCTGAAAATTTTTCTTCACAAAAGCTTTTGATTCTACGCACGGATCGTGGTGGTGAATACATGTCACATGAGTTTAATGCTTTTCTTCGTGAAAGAGGTATTTCACACCAATGTATGGTGCCATATACACCTCAGCAAAATGGTGTTTTCGAGCATAAAAATAGAACTCTACTTGAAATGGCACAATGTATGGTTAAAGGAAAGAATCTTCCTTATAAGTTTTGGATGGAAGCGGTCATGTGTGCAAACTATCTGTTGAATCGCTACCCTACAAAAGCATTGAGATTCATCACTCCTTATGAGGCTTGGAATGGTCATAAGCATATGGTTAGTCATATGCGTGTGTTTGGTTGTTTGGCATATGATCCTGTGCCATCACAACAACATCACAAACTTGATGACAAGGCAAAGAAATATATATTTGTTGGTTATAGTGCTGAAAGTAAGGGATATCTCTTGTACTATCCATTGAAGAACACAATTATTGTGAGTCAAGATGTGGTATTTGCTGAAAATTTAGTTTTCCCTCTACTTGAATGCAAAAAACATCCAACAATTAGCTCATAAGATGTGTTCGATACACTCATGCCTTTGTTCCAAAATGGTGTGCTTGACTATGGCCATGTAGACCAGCCAAGTGAGGCTCAAAGGACTGAAAAATTCCAGCAAAATGGAGCTGAAAATGCAGAGAATTTCCAGCCAAACATGGCTGAAAATTTTCAGCTGAAAAATGTCAAAACTGCTGGAAATTTCCAGCTACATATGGTTGAACATTTGCGTCAAAATATGGCTGAAAATGAGCATGAAGTTCAGCCCATGCATGATGTACATATTGATGATGCATTGCATAATCACTGCATGTCTATCAAGAGTGCACAAACTATGCCAAAGTGGCTGAAACAAACTTTACAAGACAACAAATTGAGTACATCTTTACTTGGTAGAACAAGATCAAGCTCTCACCATGCATCAAGTAATTTTGTGGATTATTCTCTTATTACAATAGCATGTAATGAAGAGCCACTTTCTTTTGAAGATACATGTGATGATCCACAATGGATGAGTGCTATGCAATCAAAAATGGATTCCATACATAGGAATGGTACTTGAGAGTTATGTGAATTGCCAAAAGGAAAGAATTCCATTGGTACAAAGTGGGTTTACAAGATTAAGAGAAAGTCTGATGGTAGCATTGATCACTACAAAGCTAGATTGGTTGCCAAAGGATATGCACAACAATATGGCATTGACTATGAAGAAACTTTTGCACCTACTTCACGCATGACTAACATTCATACCGTGGTTGCAATGGCTGCCCATCGAGGTTTGAAAGTGCATCAGTTGGACATAAAAATAGCTTTCTTGAATGGTGAATTGCAAGAAGAGGTCTATGTGAAGCAACCTCTTGGATTTGCTATGAAAGGGAAAGAGCATATGGTTTGTTGCTTGCATAAAGACTTGTATGGTCTCAAGCAAGCTCCACATGCATGGTATGAGAAAATCCATAAGCGCTTGATTGCTCTTGGCTTCACATGTATTCCAATTGAAAGCACACTCTATGTACACAAAGATGGGGCTGATCTTACAATGCTTGTTCTTTATGTCAATGACATACTCTTGACTGGGTCATGTGATGGAAAACTTGACATTCTTATGGTTGATTTGCAGCATACTTTTGATGTCACTTATCTTGGTCTTTTGAGCTACTATCTTGGCATCCAATTTGTATCCGTTTAGGGGGGAATTGTTATGCATCAATCAAAGTATGTTGAAAAACTACTTCAGTGTTTTGACTTTAGGATTGCAAGCCAATTTCCACACCAGTTAGAGATAGGATTCAGGTTCTCGATTGAAGGATCCTAGTGATGCATTTGACACTTCTCTTTATCAGCAAGTTATGGGATGTCTTATTTATGCATGCAACACAAGGCCAGATATACAGTATGCAATTTCCCAGTTGAGCCGATTCATGCATAGCCCTAGCCCTAAGCATTGGCAAGCAATGAAACACGTGCTTAGATATCTCAAAGGCACTTTGAGCTTAGGTCTCTTTTATGGAAGAGATATTCAACCATGCTTGCATGCTTTTACATATAGTGATTGAGTTTGTTGTTATGATACTCGCGTGTCCACTAGTGGTAATTTCTTTTTCCTTGGAGACTCATGCATATCTTGGTTGAGTAAGAAGCAACCTACGATGGTGACATCGAGTTGTGAAGCTGAGTACAGGACAATTTTCACAGCTACAGTGGAGTGTATATGGTTGAGATGCCTATTGATGGATCTTTGCATGGAGATTGATGCTGGTACACATATTCTCACTGATAGTCTGAGCGCACTGGCTGTTGCACGAAACCCAGTGTTTCATGAACGGACCAAAAATATTGAGGTGCATTATCCCTATGTGAGAGAGAGCCTTCATACAAGAGATATTGATTTGGTATATGTGCCTACACAAGATAATGTGGCAGACATATTCACCAAAGCTCTTCCATGGGAAAAGTCTGAAGCTTTTCACAAAGCTTTAGGCTTATTACCTTGTCGGGGCTAATTTGTCACTCCCTGTATGTGTTCACATCATTTGCTCCAGGGGGGTTTGTTACACTTATGTGTTCCTCGAGTACCTTTGATGTGAACCTTTTCCCTATACATGGGCACTTTACTCTAGTGATGGATAGAGGTTTTTTCCCCATGTTACCACATACATGATTCACTCATATGTGCTGGTACTTTGTACTTAGGGATATTATTCAGCTCTTACTTCAGTTCAGTTCATCGTCAATAGAGAGAGCTATTCTAGCCATCCATCTTCTCTATGTGTCTTGTTGCGTTTGTGCTCCTTGTGTGTGCTTCTCGTGTGTCTCTCGCACTTCTACACACACCCAACAATTTATACACTTCATGAGGTTCATGAGCACATTAAAAAGATTCAAGAACGTTACATTCATAATGTTAATAAGAAACGAGTACCTAAACAATTTAATGAAAATGACTTTGTATGGGTACGAATAATTAATAAAAGATGTTTGAAAAACACTTCACAATATCCTAAGGTTAAACTTGCACCACGTCATTATGGACCTTTTCGTATTATTCAAAAAAATAGTGAGAATGCTTTTAGATTAGACATACCTTCTCATTGGAATATACATAATTCTTTTCATATTAGTTTATTGAAGCAATTTAAAGGAACATTACCACTCACTCATATTTTAGATGATTCTCCTTTACTTGAAGAGGATGCGAAAATTTTAGTTCTAGAGAATAGACTTGATTATGATGTCACTACTACACGTGAAGGTAATCAATATCATAGATATTTGGTTAAATATAAAAAGCACTCACTTGAAGAATCTCAATGGATTAATAAGATATCACTAACTCCACATTATGACCATTTGATTTCTACTCATCATTCACAATCACATTAAATTCCAGTTTTTCAGTTCCATGCATGTGTTTTTACATGGAACATGCTTATGATTGTTAAATGATGAGACATGTGACTGGCCATCCATGTCTATTTTATTCTTATCAACTGAGATCAATTGCTCATCAACTGGGAGGCATGTTATACTTTATGGAATAATGGAATGTTATATGGATTTTACTATCTTGAGGGTTTTAATGTGATTTGTGTTTTGATAGCAGGCGAAAACTCATGAGGGTGTGAACACATGTGAACTTATTCAAATATTTTTGGAGATATTTAGAAGAATATTTAGAAGATAGTATTTTAGTTTTTTTTTTTTTATAAAAACTATGGATTGCTTTAGAAAGCGAACTTTTTATAAAAGTAGTAGATTACGATTTAAATAAAGTGGATTTTTGTAAAAAGCATGCTTTTTGAAGCGCCACCCTCATGTATCTTCTATTCAGGACGTAATGCAAAATACCTATAAATATGTTTCTGTACTATCCTCTGCGTACATGTGTCTACGAGATCCGAAGGTCAACAATTTGTGTCGCCATCTCTTCTGTTCGCATAGGGAGGCCACACAAAAATAACTTTTGTAGAGTTCTGCCTTCTTGTGTGAACACATGATCGGCATAACTAATTATTTTCTTGGTGTTCCACCTCGAATAGTGCACTTTTGAGTGTTTGTTTGGCCATCTTTGTGTGGACCCAGCCTAAGTTCTTTTGCTCCAGAGTTCACTCAACTGCCCTAGCTGCATTCAGTTGGTCATTGGCATAACTATTTAATTTCTTAGTGTTCCACCTCAAATAGTGCACTTTTGAGTGTTTGTTCTGCCATCTTTGTGTGAACCCAGCCTAAGCTCTTTGGCTCCATAGCTCACTCAACTTCCCTAGCTACATTCATATAGTTGTCCTCCTCATCTTGAGTGATATTTCCCAGGGGATTTTAGGTTTGACCCATTTGGTCTTCTAAAGAGAGTATCCAATCTCATAACAGTGTGTTGACAACCAAGTGGGTCGATCTTGGTCAACTAGCACCATCAAACCGACCTTGGCAGACCCATGTCAAATGGGTCGACTAATTGTGACAGTCCAATCGGCCTTTCGAGTTTGGCCAAATACAATATCCATGGTCAAGTTAGGCCTAAATGTCGATGATTGTCCGAGAGGAAGTGGAAAACTCGAGACTCCAAACCATACAAAGGACTCCAAACCATACAAAGTTTATGCTACACTTATCAAAGGAGTTCTGCTAAATGTCGATGATTGTCCGAGAGGAAGTGGAAAACTCGAGACTCCAAACCATACAAAGGACTCCAAACCATACAAAGTTTATGCTACACTTATCAAAGGAGTTCTGTTGTTCATGCTTGGCAGATATTGTTTGTTTTTTTGCGAATTCTAAGAAACTTTTGGGCTCGCTAGTGAAATCCTAGCTCTTAAATCTGAGCAGGCTGCTTATAGACCTTGTTCAGAGCTCTAATGTCAGTTTTTGATTCGAGGACTCACTGGAAGAATCCTGAGCTCAACTGATTTGAACAACTTGGATCTTGACATTCCAGTTTGCTTTGGCTCATGATTACTGGATCCAGAGAGCTTTTGGGAGTTCTGTTTGTTATTGCAAAAGTGACAGGGAGAATTTTCCTAGTGGCACTTCCCATGCTTTGTATTGCGTATTGACCGCAGCGTCACTGTGTGCGATCAGGCCAGTAGTTAATAAAGATAAATGCTACAACAAAAGCGCTGCTACTCTAAGTGCTGCGACTGTAAAAACATCTCGAATGGTAGAGAAGTTCAAAGAAAAGAACCTAGTGCTGATTGACAATGGTTGTAGCCTCTGCTCCATGTCATGCCTCTTTATATAGATTTATCTTGCGGCTTAAGTAATGCCATGCCGTGTGCAATTAGAATACTCTTGGTTACATTTCCGGTAACATGCTCATTTTTTGGTGGCTTGGAATTGACATATGGTCTTTTCTTTAGTACAATACACGTTTTTCGTTATCCTTGGAAAAGTAAAGTGGTCAGTTATATAGTTTAAGTGGAGCGAATCAATCAGTATTTGCATATTCCAACTGAAGCATCTGCTTCTATTGAGGGAGATAGGCCTCCAAAACCAGTGGCCCAGCAAAGGTACAGAATTTTGGAGGATTTAAAGGCGTTGGAAATGTTTTTACTCTACTACTGGTCTGTACCTATCTAGGCAAATCCAGGTCCTAGTCTTTGCTTATTGCCCACCAATGGGTTCATATTATGTTGACACGTGACAACGGTGAACACAGAGAAGAATGGCAACAGATTAAACAGGTGGGCATTATGTTCCTCCCAATCTCAGGATGTGTGATACAATCGCACTGTAATTGTGTGCTGTCTGAGCTATACAGAGATGGTAATTGGATAAATACAAGAACTTACAAAAAATCAAGGTTTGGAATAGGGTGGAAGGAGAGAGATTGAAGAAACCAAGGACTGCAAAAACGGGATCAAGAGTCATGATTCTAGAGGTTGTGAACATCACGAGTCTCTCAACCTAAGCATCAACTATTCCTTCCTTGCTCAGCAATCTGGATTGTCCTTGAAGAACTTGTCACCAAGCTTAGCCATGCAAGTTGTACATACTGGCCCTATTGTCTTCTGCAAAGTCTGCATAGGTCTCCTTTGTTGACGTAAGTCGACCTTGGTGGATTGGTTGACATGGTCGACCCATGTTGACCAAAAATCAATACTTCTGGTTGATCCAAAAGTGCCCATTTGATAGCACTACCAAGAGCACTGTTGGTCGATTAAGTTATAAGGGTCCATTTAAAAGTAAGTGCCCATCAATAGGAGACGTGAATTTCTAGACCATATTCACCCTGATTTGAACCACCATCCGGATCCAAACCTCATCCACAGTTTGTTCGACCTTAGCCGTCAATGGTCCAGTTCTCTAAGGGATTGAGGTGTGGAAGTGAACCTGCGGAAGCATATTATCATTACAATGAGAGCACCACCCCCTCAGGGTTCAAATATCGACTTTCAAGCTTGTAAATTTTGTGGCTGAAGGACTGATGTCTGCAGCTTATTTAAGGTTTTGATTATGAAGGATCGTGGAAAAGCCCATCCAACACTGTTGTATTGGAGCGTACAATCATCACAAGATGGGGGATAATGTATCATTTGAATTGTGTAATCAACCAGGCACTTCCATGATAATCATGGATATGGCATGCAAAGGAAAGAAGATCATGGACACCTCAACCATTTGTCAAATTGTCAGAGGATAAATGAGCATGTTTCTTTGGAAAGTATCAGTAAGCCTAGATGGTTTTTTACATAGACAAGATGGGACCTTGTGCTTTTTTCAAATTACTGGAATTTCCTCTCCTCCCCTCCCCACCCCACCTCCCCTCTGAAAAAAAAGGAAAAAGAAAGAAAGAAAAGAAAAGAAAAGGAAAAAAAATATATACATACACACACACACACATATACACACATACATACATTATACATACGCACATACATGCATGCATGCATACATACATACATACATACATACATACAAACATATAGGATGATGATGTTGGGTTCTGAGCTGTACGTATCTGTGTTTGCCACTTGGATGCTCTGTACATATTGTAAACAAGGGAGGTTGCAGTAGAGTTCAACTAGGGTTCATGCTCAGTTCGTCAGGGCATTAATTTGTTTTCTGGACTGCTCACGCACATACACTAGGGTTAAGTTTCCAATTTCTCAGAAGTAGGTGCTGCTGTAAGATACTAGCAGATTATACAGATTGATTTTCTAAGACGAGGGTGCTTGTCTAGGGTACAAGCATGTCGTACAGTACAGATTTATATACAGTTTGCTGAAACTGTTCATTTGGCTAGTACAACATGTTTCAGAGTACACTTGGTATGCATCCTCCTTCCCACAATTGTGTTTAACGTCTTCCAAAAGCCAAACTTGGCCTATGAGACAAAACCATGTACAACTGTAGTAACCCTTGTGTAGAAATAAAACGGAATAGTACTCGCTACACAAAACTGTGTAGGCTGAAAAAGGCTCGAAACAACCACAGGATAGTGTACCGGGTGATGGAGAGGTAGTGGGGATAATGTAATAATGTAGTGGTGCATGGGGAGATGTGGCTCTGACTCTGCAGATAATGACCACCTAATACAAGGGGGCCCCATGATGGGAGTGAATATACATATCCTAACTACAGATAATGGGTAGAGGTGGATGGAGTATGTGGTACATCGGTGGCTCTGACTCTGCAGATAATGACCACCTAATACATGGGGGCCCCATGATGGGAGTGAATATACATATCCTAATTACAGATAATGGTGCTTGTCTAGGGTACAAGCATGCCGTACAGTACAGATTTATATACAGTTTGATTTTCTAAGACGAGGGTGCTTGTCAAGGGTACAAGCATGTCGTACAGTACAGATTTATATACAGTTTGCTGAAACTGTTCATTTGGCTAATACAACATGTTTCAGAGTACACTTGATATGCATCCTCCTTCCCACAATTGTGTTTAACGTCTTCCAAAAGCCAAACTTGGCCTATGAGACAAAACCATGTACAACTGTAGTAACCCCTGTGTAGAAATAAAACGGAATAGTACTCGCTACACAAAACTGTGTAGGCTGAAAAAGGCTCGAAACAACCACAGGATAGTGTACCGGGTGATGGAGAGGTAGTGGGGATAATGTAATAATGTAGTGGTGCATGGGGAGATGTGGCTCTGGCTCTGCAGATAATGACCACCTTATACAAGGGGGCCCCATGATGGGAGTGAATATACGTATCCTAACTACAGATAATGGGTAGAGGTGGATGGAGTATCTGGTACATCGGTGGCTCTTACTCTGCAGATAATGACCACCTAATACATGGGGGCCCCATGATGGGAGTGAATATACATATCCTAATTACAGATAATGGGTGGAGGTGGATGGAGTATGTGGTACATTGGTGGCGGTCTCACACACACAGAGAGAGAGAGAGAGAGAGAGAGAGAGAGAGAGAGAGAGAGAGAGAGAGAGAGAGAGAGAGAGAGAGAGAGAGAGAGAGAGAGAGAGAGAGAGAGATGAACGTCTTCTAGAGGCCAAACTTGGGCTATGAGACAAAACCATGTACAAGTGTAGTAACCCTGTATAGAAAATGAAATGAAATAAAAAGTACTCGCTACACAAAGCTATATAGGGCTGGAAAAGCCTGGGGAGACGTGGCTCTGCAGATAGTGGCCACCTAATACATGGGGGATCCCAAATGTGAGTGAGTAAAATACCCTAGCTTCTGGTGATGGGTAAAGGTGGGTGTAGTATGGTGGTACATCGGTGGTGGTCTGAGTGCCTCCTGAAGGAAGACAACCCAGGGGGTGGTGGTACTCCTGTGCTCCATCATGCGGTCGTAGGTTGTCCTGATGCGTGAGATATCCTCCTGATATAGTCGTGATCGACGATATCCAACCATGCATGGTCGGCGTCGTGCTCTCTGTGCTGCTGCATGGTGGAGCATGAGCCCTATAGATGGACCTCGCTGATGTAGCTCAGATTGCTGAAAGAAATGAGCAATGGTCTACTAGGTACTCACCCGTGTCCGATGTGTGGGCTGTAGTGACTGCTCTCACCTCTCGTATGCTGCTGTGAGGAAGCGTCCCAAGTGTCGTTGGTCTCCCATAGTCATGCACAACTGGAGCGACTCCTCTATCTGGAACTGTGCTCGTAGGTTTAAGTATGCTGGGCATCAGATAACAAAATGCTCCTTATTCTCTACCTTTGTCTGGCATATTGGGCACCACCTCTCTTCACGGGGGACTCCCCTGGACGGACCCCTCTCAATCTCGAGCTGATGTGATGAAACCCGGAGCTTCCCAATGATGACTCGAAGGTAGAGAGAGAGAGAGAGAGAGAGAGAGAGAGAGAGAGAGAGAGAGAGAGAGAGAGAGAGAGAGAGAGAGAGAGAGAGAGAGAGAGAGAGAGAGAGAGAGAGAGAGAGAGAGAGAGAGAGAGAGAGAGAGAGAGAGAGAGCTACTCCATTTTGTTGTGGTGTATACGTACAAGTAAATTGCCTTTTGATCCCATTCGCTTGTAGAAAATCTGAAAATTCTTTGGAGAAGTATTCTCTTCCACATTCGGACCTTAAGGTTTTGATAGACCTTTCTGTTTCTTTTTCAACTTCAACTTTGAATCTTTTGAATATAGAAAACACCTCTGATTTTTGCGTCATACAAAACAACCATACCTTTCTTGAGTGATCATCAATGAAGGTGACAAAAATTCTATTCCCAGCCATTGATGCCTCTTGGGTTGGTCCCCATACATCTGTATGTATCAAGTCCAAGACATTTGGGGCCACATAATTGCTCCTCTTGAATGGCTGCCTCGTTTGCTTTCCTATTGACAAGCTTCACATAACTCATGTAGTCCAATGCTATTAAATTTTGGAAGACCTCTTACCACTTCATGTTTGCTCATGTCCTTCAACTTTGGAATGTTGATGTCTCCTATTCTTTTGTGCCATAAGTCTAGTTCTAAAATCTTCTTGTTCCCACATTGAATGTACATGACCTTTCCATGTGGATGTTGAACATCCAAAGTGAACATCCTTCCTTCTCTTCTACCTCGAGCAATGACCTTGAAGCCTTCCTTTGAATTCTTTATGAAGCACCCATTCTCATTGAATATGACATGATAACCATTCTCTACCATTTGTCCTACTGAAATCAAGTTCTTTGAAATTGTAGGAACATTAAGAACATTAGATAATACCTTTGCTTTGCTTGTATCTCCAAGCCTTATATCTCCAATATGTTCAATCATGTGTTGAGTATCATCGCCTGTTTGAACACATCCTTTTCCACTTGCTACCTATAGATTAGTGAACAAACTTCCTTGGCATGACATATGGTTACTACAACTTGAATCAATGTACCATTTTTTGTTATCTTCACAAGAGCTTCTATACTCATGTCTCATTGTAAGTAGTGTGTCTTTATTTCCTTCACTTGAGGTGCTTGCATAGTTGCTTTGGCTCCTTTGATTGGCTCCATTTGGTCTTCCATTCTTCAGTCAACAATCACTAGCATAGTGTCCTACTTTACCACAATGATAGCATGTTATAATGAGAATTGTAGGAGCCTAGACCTCTTCCTCTACTTCTACTTCGACCTCTTCCTTGTGTGTTTGCATTTGATGCATCTTTGTTGTCTTCCGAATTGTTTTGATTGTAGTTGGAGTTGTTGTGACCTCTTCCTTTTCCTCTTGAGCCTCCTCTTGAGTTCTTTCCTTTACCTCGACCTGCATATAACATTTGGTTGTGGCTGTCCTTTCCTTTGGGGCCACCAAAGCTAAGCTCTTCTGTGACAAGACGAGGGATTGGTTGTTCAAAACTTGGATATGCATCTTTCAAGTTAATGGAAGTTATAAAAGGCTTCCATCTTTCATCTTCTCTCAATCCATTGAGAGTATAACACACAAGATCTTCGTCTCCAACCGTTGTGCCAATATAAGCTAAAGCATCGCTTAGCTCCTTAATCTTCAAAGTATATTCAGCGATGGATTGACTTGAACTTTTCTTGATTGTGTTCAACTCATTCTTGAGTTGAAGTTTCCTAGCTTTGGTATTTGTTGAATACATCCTTTCAAGAGCTTCCGAAGCATCCTTAACTTTCTCTAGATGTTAAATATTCCCTACCATGACATTAATAATGACTTGTGAAATGAGGAACATGACTCTCTTATTCCTCTCTTCTCATTCTTTTGCTTGCTTCCGTTGGACTTCGATGGCCGTAGCTTGATTGATTTGAGGTTGAGCATCATCGCCGCTCTTAATACCCCACAAGCCTTTGCCCATTAGGTAGTTGGTCATTTTAAACTTCCATACGGGATAGCTATCCTTATCCAATTTCTCTAGTTGTTGACCAACGTCAGCCATTGAAGACTATCAAAAGCTTTGAGAGTTATCTCGAATAGTTATATTGTCCTTTGCTTTTGCGTTTGTGAAGCTCTCCCTTGTTTTGTAGCTCCTCTTTTGCTTTGCTTCAACTCCAACTCTGTTGATGAAGCTTTAGCTTCAAGTTTGCTCTGATACCAACTGTGGAGAATGAGTTCTCCTATGCGCAACGAAAACGTGTAGTGAACCCTTGTATGTCAGGCACTTGGACAAACAACTCCACGTTAGATAGCACTTGGACAAACAACTCCACCTTAGATAGCACTTGGACAAACAACTCGACCTTAGATAGCTTGCTGCTCTAAATACAAAACTCAAATAGATCTGTCCACACAAGTATATTGAAGAATTGAACTTCACTCTCGGATTGATAACTCCTTGAATATATATCCTTTGAGGAAGATATTTGAGACAAAGAAAGTGCACACAAATAGCTTTCCAACAAGCTAAAAATCAAGTAATTTGGATGAGTTTTGGTCAGGAAACTCATCTGACCAAAATAGACCACCTGCGCACACAAGCATACTGAAAAAGTTGACTTCACTCTCTGATAGATATCTCACAGAATATAAATCCTTTTTGAATATTTGGGATAGACAAAGTAGATGCAAAGAGGTTGCTTTCCAACAAGCTAAAAACCAAGCAATTTGGATACTTTTTGGTCGGGAAACTTAACCGACCAAAATAGACTACTTGTCTACACAGGTATGCTGAAAAACTGGACTTCACTTTTTGATTGATATCTCACAGAATATATAAGCTTTGAAGGAGATATTTGAGATAGAGAAAGTGCACGAGATAAGATTTCCGATGAGTGTCTAAATGCAAGAATATATACACTGAGATATAAGCTTCATAACAGAGCTATGTACAAAATGATGTGCGGCTGGAAGGAGTCTATGGGAAGACAAAATGACAAAATGATCATATCCGACTATTGGGAGCTCTTGCCTCTTTCTCTCCTTATTTAGAACGTGCTCCCACTCCACTTTTATAACCAATGAGCGTGTGAAGAAGTTTGTGCCTCCTTCTTAACTCACCACTTTCATTTGATTGTCCACTACATGCCACTTACTACAAGGCAGATATTGTATCTTTTACTCATCATGAATTTTAATTAGACATTTTTTTTTTTCTCTTCTTTTCCTTTATCTTTATATTTGGTAAATTTATCCAAGCATAGCTCATGTGAAAATGAGCTTTTACATTTATCTTCAATAGGGGGGAGGGGGGAGAGAGAGAGATAGAGATAGAGAGAGAGAGAGAGAGAGAGAGAGAGAGAGAAAAGAAAGAAAAGAAAGAAAGAAAGTGTTTTTACGTCTATTAGGAGGCCGAACTCGGCCTATGAGACAAATCGATGTACATGGGTGTATCTTCTGTCAATCAGAAAAGATAAAAGTGCTGAAAAGAAACTGGTTAAGCTGATATAGATCTCCGTAGTATGCATGTGGGGATACCCATGAAAATGGTGGGGGGTGTATGGAGTGCGATATCTATGATAGTCTATATGCAAAAGGGTAGTACAACAACCATGAGAATGCATCTAAGACGACTACTAGCTCCATCCTGTGCTAGTGGGTGGGTGTAATATGTGATACATAGGTGGAGGTGGAGTCAGGGCCACCCTGATGGCTGCAACGGGATCGGCCATCATCTGGGATCGTCTCTCCTCCATGGCGCGATGGTCACAAGCCTGGATCTCCGCAATCTGGTGTCGGTGAAGTCTCGGGGCCCGATATCCTATAGCACGGGGTCGTCTCCTAGCTCGAGATATCTGAGCCTGCTGAAGAGTCACCCCGCTCGGTGTGTGGGCTGAGGGGGGGAGGGCTGCAGCACGTCGTGGAATAAAGAAGTCAGTGAGCTGACTCTGTCTCCCTCCTGTATGGAGTGCTACAGTAGGCTGGAGTAGGGAATCTCTGTGACTCTGTATCTCTAGTAAGAATCGCCCGAGCTGTCGCTGGTCTCTAGAGTCCATGATCTCTCGGAGGGTGGGCTGCCCTGCAAACAGAGTCTCGTATCTGCCTCTGATGCCATCATATGCGCTACATCTGCATACAAAGTGCTCCTCATCCTCCATCTCTACTCTGCATACTCTGCATATCCGCTCCTCTCTGGGAATGTCTGCGGCTCTGCCCGTCTCAATCTCGAGTCGGTGTGATGAGACTCTCAGCTGGCCAATCGCTACCTTCGAGCTATGAGGCATGTGAGTATCCATGTAGCGTGGTCGCTGGATGAAACCGTCAGCTAGTATGTCTATGAACTGGTCTCGATAGTGCGATAGTCTCGATCCCATGTGTGGTGTGTGCCATGTCTGACTAATGTAGAGCTGCCAGAGATCCTGTCTGAGCACAACATTCCTCTCACGACGAGAGAGGTGGATGTGAGGTGAGTCTGGGTCATACTGAAAAGGCGGCAATCTGTCCATATCAAGTCCATGACTATCAAACCAGACTCTAACCTGAGTGTACCAAGCTCTCTCATATCCTGACTCTGATATCTGTATAGATGCCTCAAGAGCTCTGTGTGTGAGTCTATCTGTAGGGAGGTCCCTAATCCTCTGAATAAAGCAGATAGTCTGGAATAGTGCCTCTACTGCCATGGGTGGTGCAGCTAGCTCTGCCCTGATGATGTCATGTGGCACCGACTGTTTCCCACGAAATAATCGCGAGATCATACGTACCTGTGGCCTCTCGATCGCACTCCATTGGGTGACTGTGAGACCTGGGGCCCAAACCGTCGCAGCATACATCATAG
The DNA here is from genome assembly GCA_020310875.1 of Ceratopteris richardii. Taxonomy (NCBI): domain Eukaryota; kingdom Viridiplantae; phylum Streptophyta; class Polypodiopsida; order Polypodiales; family Pteridaceae; genus Ceratopteris; species Ceratopteris richardii. The sequence continues at coordinate 41,736,682 of CM035415.1, forward strand.
CTGGTCTGACCAGTGTGTCAAATAGCCAGCCCTTCGTGCGGGGCTCCTGGAAGTGTGCTTGGTGACATCTCCGCTCTAACATGGCTAAAGCTGCATATCCGCGTGTGAGTCTATCGGTGGCTGCCTGTCTCATGCTGAAGGGGCCAGGCAAGCTCGTGAATGTGACTCCGAGATAGACATAGGAAGTGACCACCTCAATCTGTCCACCACCAGCTCTGAATCCTGCTCCATTCCTCACCATGGGGGAGGTGTGGAAGATCATGACCTTGGTCTTGCCAAGGTTTACTGTCAAGCCCCTCTGTGTACAAAACTCATCTAGGGCCTCAAGGTGGCGCTGTAATCCCTCGGGTGACTCTGAAATCAAGACAATGTCATCGGCATATAATAAAATGTGGACATGTGTACCTGCGAGGTCTGCACCCTCTCCTCCAGCTCGGAGAATGTAGTCCTCAATTTCGTCAATGTAGAGACCAAATAGAGTGGGAGAGAGTGGGCAGCCTTGCTTAACACCGATGGTGCTAGCAATGGCCTCAGACATACCTCCTGGACACCGTACCCTCCCAGTCACCTGCTCATAGAGTGCATAGATGGCCCAAATCATCCCTGATGGTACTCCCAAGCTCTAGAGGCGTTGGAAGAGCCTCTCCCGCGGCACTGTATCAAAAGCTTTGCGGAAGTCCACAAAGCAGCAATATAGCCTCTTCTTCCGCATCCTTGCCCCATCAATGAGGCAGCGCAGAATGAAGATGTGATCAATAGTAGAGAAAGCTCGTCGAAAACCTGCCTGGCCTCGTGCTCGTAGCCCTTCAGTCTCTGCATATGAGCTGAGCTCTGCCTCAAGTATGGCACCGTATAGTTTGGCCATGGTGTGGCCAATCATGATGGTCCTGTAGTTCCCTGGATCCAGGGTGTCGCCAGATTTGTGGATAGGCACAATGGTGTGCCTAGTCCACTCCTCTGGGAAGCCCTCTCCTATAGCCCGGTTGAAGACATGTGCAATCAACGGGGCTATAGTGGAGGCTGCATATATGAGATGCTCGCTCTGCAATCCCGCGTGGTCTGTCGAACGTCCATGTCGCAGTCGTCGTATGGCCCTCTCAACCATCTTTGCTGTGAAGAGAGAAGAACTAGTAGGGCGAGGCTCAAGTGGCTGGGGAATGGGAGGCTGCCTAGGTACCTCATATAACCTCTGAGCATAATCATGCCATGTGTGTGGGTCTCCAATAGGTGTGGTCGGGCGTGGCTCTCGTAGGCTGTGCCATGCTGCAGCACTGTCCATACTCATAAAGAGATGGTATAGCTCAAGCTCCTGTGCCTCCTCAAAGGCTCGCCTCTTTCGACGTGTGAGAGTCTTCATCTGTCCCTTGGCCTCTCTCTCTGTGATCTCTCCCAATGCTCGCTGAGCTCGTAGTCGGCGGTAAAGATCTTTGCAATCCTCATCATACCAACGATGTTGTGGCATAGTCCCGGGAGGAGGTGTGTGACGAGAATGGATGGTGTGTGGGAAGGAGCTGATGGCTGATGTCTGAAGAACTGATGCTATCTGAGAGGTGAGTAGGGATAGTGGAGTGTCAGGATGAAGTAAGAGAAGACCCTTCTCGACTCGAGCCGCATATATGTGAGCTAGCTCGTGTGTGAAGTGGATGGTGGTGTGTGGGATGCGTGCTGCGGGTATGCGTAAAGGGGTGTCTCCCTTCAGGGAGAGTGCGAGGTATGTGTGATCGGCCCCAATGGGTATGGGTGGGATGGTGAATGAGGTAAGTAGGTGGATGGCCTCTCTGGACCCCATGACGTAATCTACTGTACTTCCCCCGCCATATGTGGCTGAGTGTGGTATGCATGTCAATCCTCCTGAGGTAGGCCACTGAGTCATCTCGTTATAGATAACGAGATTATGTCGAGAGCCTAGTCTGAGTAGGTGAGTGCCATAGTGAGTGTGTGTAGGGTCAGCTGAAGCTCGAGCTGTAGACTCATCCTCTATGGTATGTAGTATCTCTGGGTCTTCTGGGTCAAATATCTCACACTGATCATTGCCTGTCCTTGCATTGAAGTCTCCCATAAGGAAGACTTCCCCTAATGCAGAGTACTCTGTAATCTCTTCTGACAAGCAAGTGTATGGTGAGTCCTCCTCTCGATCTATGATAGCGAAACGCGAGCTAGAAGGAGCAAAGTAGCATAATGCTATGAAGATGATCCGCTCCTGCGAGAGCTGCAGTCGAATCCAAAGATATCTGGCCTGTGAATCACGTGTGACTATCTGTATCCTGCTCTGAAGTCCATCTCTAAAGAGTATGGCTACTCCTCCTGATCCTCGGGTGGTGTGCTGACGTGTACACTCTCTGTATGTGGACTCCCACTGAAAACCGTGGACTCGAGGTAGGCCCCGGTCCGGGCTCTCATGTGTCTCTGTGAGCATAATGATGTCTTTGCCTTTGCGCACCTCTTCCAATCTCTCTGGGTGTGTCCATAGATCTCCATTGCAGTTCCAAACTGCAAGGTGTATCTCCTCGAGTGTCTCACAGGCCGCGAATCCCTATGGGATGGCCTTGCCATCAATGATGACACGACCATCTCTGTATGAAGCCTTCTTTCCTTCTTTGCGAGCTTGATGTACTCTCGGCATGCATGCACGACGGTGTGCTACCTGCATGGGTGTGAGATCATCGTCAAGGTAGATGGGGGGGCCATCAAGTGCTCTCAAAATCACCCTCTTGCGTAGGAAAGTAGATCTTATATCTTCGGAAGGGAAGTGTAGAATGAGAGCTCTCTTCTTCGTGGGGTCTCGTCCCGTTCTCCAAGACTTGATGAATGGGGGGGACTCCTCTTTGTAGCCGAGTATCTTGCATAGTGTCTTCCCATCGGACTCGGGGGTAGAGCCTTCTTTTTCTTCAAGGCCCGTGATGCGTACATTGAGACGGGGGCATGTCTCATCTTTTCTTCCTCAATAGTGGTGTGCACGATGAGGGCTTCTTCCTTTTGTGCTTTCTCTTTGGCTTCTTTTTTGATGTTCTTCTTCACTATGTCGATCCACCCTTCTTTGGTAGCTTCTAATTTGTTTTCCATGCTCTCGGTCAAGGATTTGGTGAGTTCTTCTTTGAGAGCTTCTGTCTTGTTCATATTAATCTCTCCTTCTTCGGGTGTAAGAGAGACCATTGAAGCTTTGAGGAGCTCCAATTCCTCTTTCATGTTTGCCCTCTCCTTAGCCCATTCTTCTTTCTCTTTTTGCCATGCTTCCCTCTCCTTATGATATGTTTCTACTTCCTTCTCGAGCTTTGAGAGGCGGCTGATGATGGCCGTGATAGTGGAGTCCACCATCTTCTTGTTTTCCTTGATAGCTATGGTCAGTTTGTCCTCCATTTTTGTCAAATCGTCCTTCTTAGCCGTAGCGCTCATTGCATTCGAAGATGAAAAAAAATGCTCAGTGTGCTGAGCCTAAAGACTTGCGATGAAGACGGGAGCGTGCCCGATGCGCGATGGAGTAAGGGTGGGAGTGGCTAATAACTGTGGGCAACAATTATTAGTCCGGGGTTAGGGCCTTCGATTTGGAATTATTTGGAAGAGAAGAGGGCGACATGTGTGGGAGAGAAGGTTAAGTTTTTTTGCTTGCAATTGTGAAGGTTTTGATTTTGGTTTTGGTTTTAGTTTTATGGGGTTAAGGTTTTGGGTTGAGGTTTAATGTAAGCGTTTCTAGGAGAGAGAGAGAGAGAGAGAGAGAGAGAGAGAGAGAGAGAGAGAGAGAGAGAGAGAGAGAGAGAGAGAGAGAGAGAGAGAGAGAGAGAGAGAGAGAGAGAGAGAGAGAGAGAGAGAGAGAGAGAGAGAGAGAGAGAGAGAGAGAGAGAGAGAGAGAGAGAGAGAGAGAGAGAGAGAGAGAGAGAGAGAGAGAGAGTTTTTACGTCTGTTAGGAGGTTGAACTTGGCCTATGAGAGAAATCAATGTACATGGGTGTGTCTTCTGTCAATCGGAAAAGATAAAAGTGCTGAAAAAACTGGTAAAGTTGATAAAGATCTCCGTAGTATGCATGTGGAGATGCCCATGAAAGTGGGGAGGGGGTGTATGGAGTGCTATATCTATGATAGTCTATATGTAGAAGGGTAGTACAAGCATGAGAATGCATATGAGGGACTAACTAGCTCCATCCTGTATTAGTGGGTGGCAAGGTAGGATCAAAACTCGAACCGTACACTTTTCCGTACGTATTGTACTTATCATACGTACGGAACGTATCGAACCATACCGTACGGGTTCAATGTATTTTTTAATTTATGTGACATTTTCATAATTTTTCCCTTGAATTGAGCATGGCCCGACTCTCTTTTTTCATAATTCAATGTTTAATGTTGATATTAGTGTTTAGATAACTTGATTCTTGAATATGCAACATATAATATCTGTATTTTTTTGTCATTTCTGAATTTTAAAATTATGGAACAACGTACCGAACGTACCGAACCTCAAGGTTCGATTCGGATCTCGAACCATATGCGAACCGTACGTACCGAACATAACGTACCGTTCCACCTTGGTGGGTGGGTGTAAGATGTGGTACATAAGTGGAGGTGGTGTCAGGGGAGCACTAGATTGTGCTCTCGGACTACAATAGACAAGATTTTGGAAATACACTTCTGATTACAAGATCACCCACGAAGGGGAAATGATACAAGAATACGTGACTGATACAAGATGTCCCACAACCCGGGACTGAGAGGTATGAATAACTCAACTAGAGATGATACAGGAGATCCCACAACCCGGGATCGTAAGTAGGAGACAAGATGTCTGGATTACAAGAACTCCCTTCTCGGAGATGAACTGGATACACGGAAGAACTCGACAGGATCTCGTACTACGATATTACAAGGGGACAAGATAGTATGTCCAAGAACTAGACTAGAACAAGGAACAAGACAAGAACTAGAATTGGAACTTGAAGAGTACTTACTTGGCGGTCACGACTCCTTGAGCTCCCAAGACTGGTATTGGCAAGACTGATTATGAATGTGGCCAACCCCTCCTTATATAGGTTTTGAAGGGCGGTTCCCAAAGGCGGTTGCCACTTGATGATGTCATCATGATGTCATCGACTCGAAGCATGGTCTCTGGATATCAGAATCAAGCAAGAAGACAGTCGATCTTAGGGTTTTTGCATGTTCCGGACGCAATGGAAGCATTAGTTTCCCCAAATTCTGAACCAATCATGAGATATAGGATTCACATGGAATCTGAGATTCAAGATGGTTTCCTTTGTCCATGACATTACCTCCCCCTCAAGCGACGAGTCCCACGAGGAGAGGTCATGTTCTCTGGTCTCGGCTTCATTGGATTTTGCTTATGGAATTCTCGAACCTTGATTGGTGCTCTCTAAAGGTTTTCTGCAGGTTCCCAAGTACGATCATTGATGTCATACCCTTTCCAATGAAGAAGGTATTCCTCGGGATATTCTGGAATCTAGGACATGCTCTACTTCAAATTCTTCATGATCATCAATCTCGATAGGTGGTGAATGACTAGGTCTCTCCCCCCTCAATGGTGAAATATGATATGGTTCCAAGTGGTGCCTTAGATCTATTGCAAGTGTCACAGGTTCGGATATATTCTTTGACTTCCTTCCACATTTGAGGCAACCAAAAATCCCTGGATATGAGTTCTATGGTTTTATTTACTCCAAAATGTCTTGCTGCAAGGTTGTCATGACGTTGTTGAAGTACTTGGATCCTGGGCTTTTCCTGGAGGGACATACAATAGGTTATGATAAAATAGTAACCCGTCCTTTTCCTGGAATTCATTTACTTCTTGGACTTTCCCTTCTTGAGTTTTTTGCTTAACATTACAAAATAATTCATCTTGTGGTAGATTCTCACGAATCAAATGATTCAAAGCTGAATCTTCAGGATGGGTTGAAGAGATAGCTGCTAGTTGGAGATGCTCAGGCTTGAGTAATACACTCTCTTGTTGATCAAAGGCCTCTTCACCCTTCTTTGGTGCAAGGTAAGATCTTCTGGACAGGGCATCTGATTGACATTGATGACGTCTTGGACGGTATGTGATGACAAAGTCAAATCTGGATAAAAAGTTACTCCATCGAGATTGCCTTCTATTGAGAATCCGGGTGGTCATAAAATACTCTAGGTTCTTGTGATCTGAATACACAATGACTTTATGAGCTTCTCCTTCTAGATGGTGACGCCAGGTATCAAACACGTCTACTATGGAAAGAAGTTCTTTATCATGAATTTCATAATTAATTTCTGGAGGGGAAAACTTCCTTGAATGATATGCAACTGGATGTAGGTGTCCATCATCTCCATATTGGTAAAGAATGGCCCCTAGAGCAAAGTCCGATGCATCTGTCTCAAGGAAGAAGGGCTTACTAGAATCAGGATGAACTAGAATTGGAGCGGTAGTGAATGCTGATTTCAAGGTCTGAAAGGCCTTCTCTGCTTCTTTGGTCCATGAGAATTTGGAGTTCCCTGTAAGCTTGGTAAGAGGTGTTACTATCTTGGAGTAATCTTTGATGAATATCCTATAAAAATTGGCAAACCCTAGAAAACATTGTACATCTCGAACACACGAAGGTGGTTGCCAATCAAGGATTGTCTCGATCTTCTTAGGGTCCATAAATATTCCTTTCTCTGATACAATGTACCCTAAAAACTCTACTTCTGTCTGATGGAAATAGCACTTCTCCAATTTTGCATATAACCCTTTTTCTCTTAGTTTCTCTAGGACTATCAGATATCTTCACATGACATTCATGATCTTCTAGATTTTTGGAGAATATCAAGATATCATCAAGATATATTATCACAAAATCATCTAAATACTCTCGAAAGATATGATTCATAATATGTTGAAAGACTGCTGGAGCATTGGTGAGACTGAATGGCATAACTACATATTCAAAGTGTCCATACCTTGTTCGGAATGCTGTCTTCCATTCGTCTCCTTCTCTGATCCTGACAAGATTGTATGCTCCTCGAAGGTCAATCTTAGTGAAGAACTTTGCTTTTCCGAGGCGTTCCAAGAGTTCTGATATAAGTGGTAGAGGATATCTGTTCTTTATTGTAACTTTATTGAGACCACGATAGTCCACACACATTCGAAGAGTTCCGTCCTTCTTTACAAATAGGATAGGGGCTCCAGCAGGGGACTTCGAGTGTTTGATAAATCCCTTGGCTAGATTCTCATCAATATTCTTACGTAATTCTTGAAGTTCCTCTGGGGATAGTCTATAGATTGGCCCGAAGGGTGGTTGTGCTCCCTCTTGAAGTTCTATGGCACAATCATAAGGTCTATGTTCCGGTAGCATATCTGCATTCTTTTTTTCAAAGACATCTTCAAACCCTTGGTACTGGTTAGGTAGCTTCATTGAATCATCTTTCTTGAGCTCTTGAGTTGGTATGGCATAGATCATATATGTCGGTTCCTTCCTTACTGCATGTATGAAGGCTTTGGCTCCAACATATTTTGGGTTCTTATGGATATCTCCCAATTAATTTCTGGATTATGTTTCTTTAACCACGGCATTCCGATGATAACCATATTTATTGGACTCGATATTACATTGAAACATATGTGTGAATCATGATCACCAAGGTATACTCTTAGTGGTATGGTTTCCATGGTTATATTCCCTGATGCTAGAGGCCGTCCATCTACTACTTCAGAGACTACTGGTCTGTTCTTCTGAAGTACTGGAATTCCATGTTTCTTAACGAGTCCTTCATCAATGAAACATGAGGACGCTCCTGAATCTACCAGAGCTATAAGGGAAAGGGTCTTTTTAGACATGATTAACTTGACAGGGGCAAGACATGTTTCTACGGGTGTGGATGGAATGATGAGACCCTTTCTTATATCATGGTCCGGCTGTATGGTCTCATTTACAACTGGACTTCCTCGTTTCCCTGCTCTACAAGGGTGGCTTCGACTTTGGAGTTCGTTCTCTTGTTGGGACAATTAACTGCAATGTGGCCAAGGTTTCCACAATGCAGGCATAACTTGTTGTCCCTCTTTTGTTTCTCTTGTGGTGTTAGAGGCTGGAACCGAGTTACATCTATCTGCATAGGTTCGGGCATAGACTCATCTCTAGGAGTGGGCTGGAAAGGTTTCCATTGGCGAGGTCTTCCTTCTACTTGTTTTTCTTGTTTCCTTTCAAAAAGGTGGTTATCACATTGAATAGCTTGGTTGATGTATTCATTCAATGTCTTCACCTTTGGCATCGTGAGTAGAAAGTCCTTCACATCATCTCGTAAGCCCCATCTAAATTGGCTTATAAAATAATCTTCGTGCCAAGTGAGGTCACATATCAACTGCCTAAATTCTGATGCATAGGTAGAGGCAGGGCGGTTACCTTGACGTAGCTTCCGAAGTTTGGTTCCCGCCACTCGACTCGTGTCTGCATCTCCAAATGTGGCGATGAGCTCTCTAAGAAACCCCTCATAGTCATGAAGTACGGCCATATCCTTCTCCAAGATTGGGGCGAACCATGATAAAGCTTGACCATAGAGCAAGGTTCCAATAAAACAGACCTTGGAGCATCATCAGGGTATCTATCAGGCTGCATACGGATGTACAATTTGACTTGTTGCAAGAATCCTCGGAACTTTGTGCGATCACCATCGAACTTTTCTGGGATGAAGATCTTGGGTTCCTTCATAAATGATGTACTAGGCCGTTGATTCACTTGAATACTCCCTTGATTTGCTTGAAGACTCCCGATTCGTTCTTGTAATTCTTGCAGGAGTGCACCTACATGCACTGGATGTCCCATCTCGACTTGTGTCTGTCGATGACTTAGGTGTTCGACTTGTTGTTGGAGACTCTGAAGTGATGCTACAATCTGTTCATAAGCGTTCTCCATGATGCCTGGTCTTGAATAGACGATCATCTTGCATAAATGTCAGGGGAGCACTAGATTGTGCTCTCTGACTACAATAGACAAGATTTCGGAAATACACTTCTGATTACAAGATCACCCACGAAGGGGAAATGATACAAGAATACGTGACTGATACAAGATGTCCCACAACCCGGAACTGATAGACAACCCGGAACTGATAGGTATGAATAACTCAACTAGAGATGATACAGGAGATCCCACAACCCGGGATCGTAAGTATGAGACAAGATGTCTGGATTACAAGAACTCCCTTCTGGGAGATGAACTGGATACACGGAAGAACTCGACAGGATCTCGTACTACGAGATTACAAGGGGACAAGATAGTATGTCCAAGAACTAGACTAGAACAAGGAACAAGACAAGAACTAGAATTGGAACTTGAAGAGTACTTACTTGGCGGTCACGACTCCTTGAGCTCCCCTCCCAAGACTGGTATTGGCAAGACTGATTATGAATGTGGCCAACCCCTCCTTATATAGGTTTTCAAGGGCGGTTCCCAAAGGCGGTTGCGACTTGATGATGTCATCATGATGTCATCGACTCGAAGCATGGTCTCTGGATATCAGAATCAAGCAAGAAGACAGTCGATCTTAGGGTTTTTGCACGTTCCGGACGCAATGGAAGCATTAGTTTCCCCAAATTCTGAACCAATCATGAGATATAAGATTCACATGGAATCTGAGATTCAAGATGGTTTCCTTTGTCCATGACAGGTGGAGTCAAGGCCGCCTGGATGCATGCAGAAGGATCAACCATCATCTGGGACGGTCTCTCCTCCATGGAGTGATGGTCATGAGCTTGGATCTGTCAAATTTGTTGCTGTTAAAATCTCCCTCCTATCTAGGCTATTGTGGTGGGCTCGAGTAAGGAATCTTTGTGACTCTGTATCTCTAGTAAGAATCTCTCGAGCTGTCGCTGATCTCTAGAGTCCATGATCTCTTGGAGGGTGGGCTGCCTTGTAAACTAAGTCTCGTATCTGCCTTTGATGTCATCTTATGCGTTACATTTGCATACAAAGTGCTTCTCATCCTCCATCTCTACTTTGCATACCTCCATATCCCCTCCTCTCTGGGAATGTCTTCATCTCTACTCGTCTCAATCTGTAGTTGGTGTTATGAGACCCTCAGCTGGCCAATTGATGCCCTCGGGCTATGAGGCATGTAAGTATCCATGTAGCGTGGTCGCTGGATGAAACCGTCCGCTAGCATGACTAAGACCTTTTCTTGGTAGTGTGAGAGTCTCCATCCCATGTGTGGTGTGAGCCATGTCTGACTAATGTAGAGCTTCCAGAGATCTTGTCTGAGCACAACATTCATCTTACTACAGAGAGGTGGATGTGGGGTGAGTGGGGTTCATACTGAAAGGGTGGCAATTTGTCCATATCAAGTCCATGACTATCCAATGAGGCTCCAACCTGAGTGTACCAAGCTCTATTATATCCTGACTTTGATATCTGTATAGATGCCTCAAATGCTCTCCATGTGAATCTTCTGAAGGGAGCTCCCGCATCCTCTGAATAAAGCGGATAGGCTCGAATAGTGCATCTACTACCATGGGTGGTGCAGCAATCTTTGCCCCGATGATGTCATGTGGCACTAACAGTTTGCCGTGAAATAGTCACGAGATCATACATACATGTGGCCTCTGGATTGCACTCCACTGGGCGATTGTGAGGCCTGAGGCCAAAGCTTCCGGAGCATACATCATAGCTGATCTGACTAGTGTGTCAAATTACGACCTCTTCATGCGGGGCTCTTGGAAATGTGCTTGGTGACATCAAGGCTAAGCAAATCCTCGTGTGCGTCTGTCAGTGGCTGCCTTCCTCATGCCGAAGGGGCCAGGTAAGCTCGTGAATGTGACTCAGAGGTAGACATAGGAAGTAACCACCTCAATCTGTCCATCGACAGCTCTAAATCCTGCTGTAGTCCTCACCATGGGGGAGGTGTGGAAGATCATGACCTTGGTCTTGCCAAGGTTTACTGTCAAGCCCCTCTGTGTACAAAACTCATCGAGGGCACCCATATGGTGCTGTAATCTCTCGGGTAACTCTGAAATCAATACAATATCATTGGTATACAATAAAATGTGGACATGTGTACCTGCGAGGTTTGCACCGTCTCCTCCATCCCGTAGAAGGAAGTCCTCAATCTCGTCGGTGTAGAGGCCAAATAGATTGGGGGATAGTGGCGGCCTTGCTTAACACCGATGGTGCTAGTAATGGCCCCGGACAACCCTTCTCGACACTGTACCCTCACAGTCACCTGCTCATAGAGTGCATAGATGGTCTAAATCATCTCTGATGGTAGTCCCATGCTCTCTAGAGACATTCAAAGATCCGCTCTGGTGGCACTGCATCAAAAGGGTTTTGCAGAAGCCCACAAAGCAACAATATGATCTCTTTCCGCACCTTTGCCCCATCAATGAGGCAACATAAAATGAAGATGTGATCAATAGTGGAGAAAGCCCGTCGAAAACCTGCTTGTCCTCGTGCCATAGGCCCTGAGTCTCTGCATATGAGTTGAGCTGTTCCTTAAGTATGGCCCCGTATAGTTTGGCATGGTGTGGCCAATCATGATGGTCATGTGGTTCCCTCGGTCCAAGGTTTCACCAGATTTTTGGATAGGCACAATCATAGTTGTTACTGACGGGATTATGACTTCTGACTTCTGACGTTTAGCCGACGTATGACGGGAAGTCAGGTAAGTCAGGAAAAATGATTCTTGACGAGTCAGGAACCAACCAGGGGCACAATGGTGTGCCTACTCCACTTCTCTGGGAAGCCCTTCCCTATAGTCCGGTTGAAGACATGTGCAATCAACGGGGCTATAGTCAAGGCTGCGTATATGAGATGCGAGCTCTGCAATCCTGTGTGGTCTGTTGAACGTCCATGTCGTAGTCGTCCTATGGCCCATCTTTGCTCTGAAGAGAGAACTAGTAGGGTGAGGCTCAGGTGGCTGGGTAATGGGAGGCAGCCCAAGTACCTCACATAATCTCTCAGCATAATCATGCCATGTATGTGGGTCCCCAATAGGTGTGGTCAGGTGTGGCTCTCGTAGGGTACACCGTGCTGTAGCAGTGTCCATACTCATAAAGAGGCGGTATAGCTTAAGCTCATGTGCATCCTCAAAAGCTCGCCTCTTTCGACGTGTGAGGGTTTTCATCTGTCTCTTGGCCTCTCTTTCTCTGTGATCTCTCCCAATGCTCGCTAAGCTCATAGTCGGGAGTAGAGATCTCTGCATTCCTCATCATACGAGCGATGTTGTGGCATAGTCTCGGGAGGAGGTGTGTGACCAGAGTGGGTGGTGTGTGGGAAGGAGCTCATGGCTGATGTCTAAAGGACTGATGCTATTTGTGAAGTGAGTAGGGGTAGTGAAGTGTCATGATGAAGCAAGAGAATATCCCGAGAGGTAAGTACGTGGATTGCCTCCCTTGATCCCATGATGTAATCTACTCTACTTCCCTTGCCATCTCTGACTGAGTGTGGTATGCATGTCAATCCTCTTGAGGTAGGCCACTGAGCCATCCCGTTATAAATAACGAGATTCTGTGGAGAGCGTAGTTTGAGTAGATGAGTGCCATAGTGAGTGTGTGTAGAGTGGGCTGAAGCTTGAGCTCTAGACAACTCCTGTATGGTAGGTAGTAACTCTGCGTCCTCCGGGTCAAATATCTCGCAGTGATCATTGCCCCTCTTGGATTGAAGTCTCCCATAAGGAAGTCTTCCCCTAGTGCAGAGTACTTTGTAATCTCCTCTGACAAGAAGGTGTATGGTGAGTCCTCCTCTCGATCTATCATAGCGAACCACGATCTAGAAGGAGCAAAGTAGCATAATGCTATGTAGATGATCCGCTCTTGTGAGAGCTGGAGTTGGATCCGAAGATATCTGGTCTATGAATCACATGTGACTATTTGTATCCTTCTCTGAAGTCCATCTTTGAAGAGTATGGCTACTCCTGCTATGAAGTCCATCTCTAAAGAGTATGGCTACTCCTGATCCTCTAGTGAATGCTTGCGTGTATCCTCTCTTGAACAGTCCTGTAGCCCAAGGAAAATATATGCTTGACTGCAAATTTTATTGCTGTTTTTACTTCTTCATCATGAAATAATTCCAGGTTGATAAACAAATAGAAATTGTTTTGTGGAATGTAAGAAGCCATTCTCTCAAAGAATAAAACCAGACAAAGTGTTTGCATTATCCAGAGATGATTCTTCATACATTGAGATGCAATTGGTTTCAATGTTGTCTCAAGTAGCCTGAAGTCCATGCAAATGATCTGACAAGGGTGAAACTTTCTAAGATGCTCTTTTCTTAGATTCAAGATAAGCTCCTTCTCTTTCTTCAAGACAGAAACCTCAACAGACAGTCTTCTAGAAGTTGAGCCCTGAGTAATGTCTAATGAGCAACTCAAATCACCCTGGAGTGTCTATTCGCCACAACTCTCATATCTCCACACTTGTTCAAACAGCAAACTCTGCTCGTTTCTGAGCGTTATGTTGGTTAAGATTTTATGGGAATTGGGAAACTTCCAATCACTTAAAATCTTTCCATCTTCTTGGGCATTATTGACAGGATCTGAAACACCATCTGGATGGTGGAGCAACCCAAAGTGCGGCATTGTCTACAATGTCAAGTGGTAAGTCTCTGTAACTTATAACACAAGGATCTTTGTACAAGGAAACACATGAACTGTCTTCATCCAAGCCTTGGCCTTTGTCCTTGTTCCAAAGCACTCCTTGATTCTTCAAACAGTTGTGCAACCATTTTAACCTCTGAAAGATGCAAACAACATAGGCACATCTTATTCAATATAATATAGAACAATGCTGATGTTCTCTCTGCACTTCCCCTCAGCTTCGACACAGCATTACTTAAAGAACTCAGTGCATCCACATAATCTCCACACATGTAGCTCAGTACTCCTATCTGTGCTCAATCACCTGCTATAGAACTTTGTTGGCCTGGAGGAGTATCCAAAATGGTCAGGACTGTCTTCAACAAAGAGAGTGCTTTGGCCTGTCCATTTAAGGCTTCAAAGACAACAGCTAATTCTGTGAGCCCATTAGCGACCTCATCCAAAGAAAAAATCCCTGGCTTGTTGTAGATCGGTAATGCACTATCACAATATGCCTTATATTCCCTAAATTTACCAGTCTTCATGTAGAGCTCAGCTAAGCTTACATAAACAGATGCAACTGGAATACTATTTTCTCCTTTGGAAGCTTTGAATACTGTAAGTGCCTTGTGGTAAGAAAACGCAGCCTCTTCAAATCTTTCCGAAGAAGCATTTGTATCACCAATGCTTGTATCAACGGAAGCTACATTGATCTCCTTCCCATTTGCAATCAATGCCATGCTGGCCCGCACAAGATGCTCCATGTCAGCTTCATGTTCTCCCTTACCATTACAGATTAAACCCATGAGCCTCCTATCTGTAGCCTCTTCAACAGAGGCTGGCCGCTGGAGCACTGTTCTCCTTATGGATATCTAAGGCATGCTGACAAAGTTACTTTGGCTTATCGAATTGCATTGTCTGAGTGTATGCTTCTGCCACAAAGCGACATGTTTCACCAACGTGAGGGTACATTTCTCCAAGTGCCTTCTTTTGTCCTTCCAGTCCTACATGATATGCAGCAAGTGCATCATCACCTCTTCCCAGCAGAGAGTGGGTGTCACCAAGTTGCATGTTCCCTGGAAATGCAACAAGAGCATGATCTTGATCTCCTCCTTCAATATCAGTAGCTGCGATTAAATGCCGGAGGATAGGTACAGCATCCTCGGATCTACCCATTGTACAGTGCATCGCTGCAAGAATGTGCAAACTCATCACAAGATCAAGGCTAGGCTTTCCATCAGCTGCAACTTCATATGACTTTGCTGCTCTGCTTGCATAATCGAGAGCCTTTTGAGGATTATCACCTGACATGATAGCTTGTCTCCCAAGTTTGAGGAGGAAAGAATCCATATTGGGATTATCTCGAGTCAAAACACTACCCTGTTCAATTGAACAACGCTCTTTGTATCACCGTATTACCTGCTTCCCACACCAGAACCGACTCCCAACTGCTAATCATACCAACATCAGCGCGAGCTGCCAACGTCTTCATAAATTCTTTGGTGCCAGAGCTGGTGATTGTACTAAGGTTGTTTACTAGGTTTTCTTTGACCATAGCAATACCTTTGTCAATGATTGTAAGAGTATTTGTTGATTTGTCCAGAACGATGTGAATGAAAAGCTCAGGCTCCACATCTAACTTGCTCTTGTCAGTCAAGTTCTCAAAACGAGTCTTATCCAGTGCATCAGGTGCATTACTGATCAACTCTTAGAGAAGAAGCTGTTATTGTAGAAGGTGCTGATGATGAGGCTCAAAAATTAATTGATCTCCTCCTGAAGTGTAAGAGTCTCAGTGTCCGCAGCAGTTCCTCCTGTCGTGCCTCTTCGAAAAGGGAGAATGGGAGGAGGGGACTGGCGAGAACCCCCCCGGGGGGTCCTCGTCGAAAAAACGTAATGAAGCCCCCTCTTTCCAAAAAAGAGCCTCCCACGATGCATGCGGAATGGCCAATACCCCCGCATACGCTCCTGACAGATCCCTTGTTTTTCTCTTTTCAATAAATGCAATAGATTTTTTCATTTTCTTCATGTGCTTCAATTGGAAAAGTCAAGAAGGCATGTGGCTTCTAAGGCTTACAAACTGATGTATAATGAGGGCCTCGATTTTACATTGGCCAAAGGTCCATAGAAAATGGAGCACAAGGGAACATTACATCCATGATGAAAGGTAAATAGGCTCATCAATATAAGACTAGTCACAATATCCAAATCTCTCATCGAAGTGGGTAATACATAGCCAAAATAGGATCTAATTAAGAGGTAATTACATTTAGCTGTGTGCACCAAAATAGCACTCTGTGAGGTAATTTGGACGTTAACATATCCCCCCACACTTGGCTAGTGAGCTCGTGCGAACCGAAGTCATCAAGGAACATTGAAATGCATGATATTAATCTAAACCATTCCCTCCTCTTTCCCCCACACTTAGCCTCTTTCTCACCTCTCTTCTCACCCTTCTCACTTCTCCTACTCTACACTCCATCTCCACACCTTCAAACACACCTCACCAAGGCACTCTGACCTTTTTCACCAAACCCCCCACACGTACACACACCTGTAACTCCCACTACTCAATTCTTCTATCACCCATATGCTAAACCTCATCATCACACACCCCTCAAACATACTTTCACCACTCACCTACTCTCACTACTCACTAACCCTAACTCTTATCACCACACACAACTCCTCAAGGCTCTTTGGCCCTCACCCATACTCACCTCAATTCTCCACTTAACACACAGACTTTCCTCACACTTACCCGCAACCTTTCACCCACACCCATACACACACTACTCTACCCATCCTCATTCACACTCACCATGGTCTAGCATTAACAATCATGCATATAATGTTCTTGGATAAAGATGGATGCACAAAGCCCCCCACCGGGGTGGTGGAGAGAAGTATGTTGTTCTCCCTCTCGCCTTCGGGCTTTTACTTCCCCAAGGATGAAGTCACCTCTTCTGGAAACCCTCTTGTTGTTTCCTCTGCAGCCTGAAGATTCTTCTCCTTTGCTGAGCCTTGAGTGGGCAATACTCGATTAGCCTCCTGAAGTTCCAGGAACTTTTGTCCACCTATTCACTTATGGACAGTGGCTCACTCTTTTCTAGGTTGAGAAAAGAGATCTCTCGCTTAAAACCTTCAATCAGTGCACCTTCCGACTCCATCTTCTGCTTCAAGTTTCCATGTTCAGTTTCTAATTTATAATAATCTAGAAGGGTATCTGACTCTTTTTCTATCACAGCGACTTTCTCCTTTGAAACACCTATTAGCTTTTCTCCAAGCTTTTTCATTTTGTGTTGAAACTTTGCAACCTTCATCAACTTTATTACAGCTGCTTCTGCTTCTAGTTGCACATAGACAAGCCTTTGTTCCAACTCTTTCCTGAAAAAAATGGGCAGAAACCGGTTCCTCCTGCAAGGTCTCAATATCTTTTTGATGTATTAATTCTCGACTGCCCTTATCTGCATATCTGTTAAATGTTTTCCAGGAATCTTAACTTCATCCTGACTCCTGAGCTGCAGCAAGCATCACAACAAGCATCATTCCTTCTAGCTCTTCTGAACAGCTTGTCTTGTAGATGATTCCAACTCTTGTTCAATCTCAGCATTCACACATTGAAGCACCAGCATATGTTCTTTCATGACTGCCAGTCCATCTACACTTTTCTTCATATCAGTCTCTATAGTCATCACAACCTGCTGAAGTTGATCGAGATCAATTTGAAGCCTAAAACAGCCTGCCTCCTTTGGCTTTATCTAACTCTTTCTGAATCTTCTTCAAATCTTGCAGTAATAAAGCTATTTCTTCAAAAATCAGGCACATCTTGTATATTTCATTGTGTCATTACATCTGACGTAGCACCAGATGCTATGCCAGATCCCTTATGAAGAAAAGGTCTGACTTCCTGAATTGGAGCAACGGCACTTCTCCTTATTTGCTGCTGATGAGAGGTGCTTCCATCTTTGCATCCTTTTGTGTATTGACAACTATAGGATCCTCATCTTTTAGTACTGATAAAACATATCTGCATATATGTTAAATGTTTTCCAGGAATCTTAACTTCATCCTGAGCTGCAGCAAGCATCACAACAAGCATCATTCCTTCTAGCTCTTCTGAACAGCTTGTCTTGTAGATGATTCCAACTCTTGTTCAATCTCAGCATTCACACATTGAAGCACCAGTATATGTTCTTTCATGACTGCCAGTCCATCTACACTTTTCTTCATATCAGTCTCTATAGTCATCACAACCTGCTGAAGTTGATCGAGATCAATTTGAAGCCTAAAACAGCCTGCCTCCTTTGGCTTTATCTAACTCTTTCTGAATCTTCTTCAAATCTTGCAGTAATAAAGTTATTTCTTCAAAAATCAGGCACATCTTGTATATTTCATTGTGTCATTACATCTGACGTAGCACCAGATGCTATGCCAGATCCCTTATGAAGAAAAGGTCTGACTTCCTGAATTGGAGCAACAGACTTCTCCTTGTTTGCTGCTGATGAGAGGTGCTTCCATCTTTGCATCCTTTTGTGTATTGACAACTATAGGATCCTCATCTTTTAGTACTGATAAAACATCTCTGAATTCACTTGCCACCAAACTTTGCATGCTCTGCCTTGTAAAATTCTTTCTATCCACTCTCAAGTTTCTGCCTGATGAGTTGTTTTGTGAAGGCATATTACTGTTTGACCCTGTCAGAGAATCTCTGCCCACACCTTGCGAATGTGAAATTGAAGCACCGACCTTTGGTTGTGACTGAGATCCAGATATCTTTCCTGGAGATGGTTGGCTCTTCTTTCTTCATGTCTGAAAAGCATTGGAATTCACAAGCAGTGGAGTTTTCATAAGCCAAGGAAACACCGGTACGTTGACCAGGCATCCGTGCTTGTTGGTAATACTTGAATCCTACTTTTCTGACCCTCTTTGTGTCTGCATTATTTGTGTGTCTGCAATACTCCTCCTGAGAGCAAGTAACTTAGCAGCTGGATTTCTAGCTTGTGAGCTCTCTTTATTTAGCTTGGCAATTCTGGCATCCATCTCAGCTTTTTCTGAGAACCAGACTTTCCTCCATTAATTTAAGTTTCGCTTCCTTTTCAGCTCTCTTTGAGTGTTGTTCCCCCATCATCTCGTGTCCCTCATCTTCCTGTATTTTTCGTAAATCCTCCCCTCATTTCTTCCAGCTATGGCGTCATGAACTGATGAACTCTCAAAGCTTGCAAGAGCCTGATGATCGAAATTTGGAGATCCAGCATAATTCATTTTGACATCAGTATCCCTTTCCCAATGTGACAACGCATTCTCCAGCGACAAAGGGGCTTGCTCTAATTCCTTGAATCTCAGTGGTTGACTGTGATATTGTTTAGAACCCGGAGAAAGTTTAGACGTGCTCAGACTTGGTGAAGACTGTTGGGGCATTGAATCTACAAATGTACTGCTATTTTCTGAGAAGAATTCACTTTGGGAAATACTGGTAATAGTGATTGCTGCATTAGAAATACAGTCATCTGGAGACTCGAGCCTTTTCTCAGCTTTGGGACTGCCTGGTTTGCGAGCAATCTCTAATGTAGCAAAATCATCAAGCATAGATGAATCCCTTAAACAGTTCAAAGCTTTCTTTGTGTGACATCCTGCTTCTGTGGATCTGTAGAATCATTATAATATAACCACAACACTTCGAATTTGATTGGATCAAATTCAGACCCCATACTTCATCCAACAAAAGTAACTAAGGAATCAAGCACTGAGATGCAACATTCAGACACATTGTCACACTCCTCTGCTAATTCTACATCGGAACTCTTTCGACATCCCACAATATCCCACCAACAACTTGCTTCTTGTTTTATACTGCGCATTCCGGTAATACAAAGCATCCCTGTCTAAGGATGCCCTTTTGCTCTGATGCTTCATGGACTTCTGCTCCTCCTGCATATCTGAGTCTACATGCCTTGCTTTCAAAATATTAGTAGCAGCCTGGACACTTTATCTCCTCTCAGGTGTAGGAGAGGACTGCATCATTGGAGAAGGCTCATTCTCGGTACCTCATTTTTATCTTCTTCTGCCCTTTTTTCCAACCCTTACTTTTCTTTCAATCTTTTCCCATAAAGGACCAAGGTATCCACATCTGATTCTTCTTTGTCATCATCCAGCAGACACTCGAGCATTGCAAAGCCAACACGAGAAACCACATCAATGGTTTCCTTCTTGCCTTTTGACTTCTTTCCAGAAAACACTCAAGCATAGTACAAAGAGAGTTTCAAAAACGAGTTTTAAAAAGGGGTTTTAAAACGTTTAGTATGTAGAGTACTAAAAAAATGGAAATAAAAAATGAGTATTATATTTTGTCGCAACGTTTCAATTTTTTTTCTTTAATAATCCATGAATAATGTATATCTAACACTCATTTACATATCTAGTGCTAAAAACACATAAAAAACTTAATCTACTACCATTACAATGATCTGGAATTATGAAGGCCCAAAACGAATTGGGTTAAAGTAAACAAAAAATGGGAATGAAGTCTTAAACAAAGGATTGATGAGCTTAAAGCACATTAAAACACTTAAGACAATGCATTTAGAGTGATAGAGTCAAGAATGGATAAAAATAATGTCAACAATTTCATGGTTCTGACTCCTTGCTAAATGAAATATCTTTTAAAATCAAAATAGGAACTTTACTATGAACCAGATAGGAGGGACTTTTGGTTTAGAATTTAGTAGAGAAGAAAAGAAAACCTTACATTCTCATAATTCTGTTCATGAAACAAAAAGATGATCTTATTTATTTATTATATATAAAAAAAAAAAAAAAAAAAAAAAAAGAAAGCTCTCCAAAAAAACGTATAAAGACGTTTGGTCCCAAACGTTTTTTATTTAAAAAAAAACGCGTTTTTTTGTACTATGCACTCAAGTGTCTTCATCCAAGTTCTTCTCAAATATAACTTAAACTTCCTGATCTTCAGTAATCATCAACTCTTCCTTTTGTTGCTTGTTTTCCTTTCTGGGTTCCTTTCGTACACATCATCGCAAGCTTTGGCACACTCTGGGGCACTATGCGAGCCCACAACACTCCTGTTTAGGATGCGCTGAGCTTGCAGTCCCCAGCGGGATCGCCAAATGAACAGTCCTATAGCCCAAGGAAAAGATATGCTTGACTGCTAATTTATTGCTGTTTTTACTTCAATAATTCCATGTTGATGAACAAATAGAAATCGTTTTGTGGAATGTAAGAAGCCATTCTCTCAAAGAATAAAACCAAACAAAGTGTTCATAGTATCCACACATGATTCTTCATACATTGAGATGCACTTCGAAGGAAACTCCTGCCTCTTGCAGATTCTGAGGATTGCACTCAAGCCAGTAATCAATGATACCACAGCTTTTGGCACATGTTCACAATGAGAAGCACACTCATCAACAGAATGAGACCAAAAACTGAGCATGCACAGAAGGAAAAACAGATGCAAGAACTCACAACTTTCGTGTATGATGCTGAAATGCCCATTAAGCTCGTTTGTAAATCTTTATATGTCATACAATCAACAACATTGAATATCATAAGAACACATATTTGGTATCAATGTTGTCTCAAGTAGCGTGAAGTCGATGCAAATGATCTGATTAGGGTGAAACTTTCTAAGATGCTCTTTCCTTAGCATTCAAGATAAGCTCCTTCTCTTTCTTCAAGACAGAAACCTCAAGAGACAGTCTTCTACAAGTTGAGCCTCGAGCAACATCTGATGAGCAACTCAAATCACCCTGGCGTGTCTATTCACCACAACTCTCATATCTCCACACTTGTTCAAACAGCAAACTCTGCTTGTTTCTGAGCATTATGTTGGTTAAGATTTTATGGGAATTGGGAAACTTCCAATCACTTAAAATCTTTCCATCTTCTTGGGCATTATTGACAGGATCTGCAACACCATCTGGATGGTGGAGCAACCCAAAGTGCGGCATTGTCTTCAATGTCAAGTGGTAAGTCTCTGTAACTTATAACACAAGGATCTTTGTCCACGGAAACACATGAACTGTCTTCATCCAAGCCTTGGTCTTTGTCGTTGTTCCAAAGCACTCCTTGATTCTTCAAACAGTTGTGCAACCATCTTAATCTTTGAAAGATGCGAACAACAGAGGCACATCTTATTCAACATAATATAGAACAATGCTGATGTTCTCTCTGCACTTCCCCTCGGCTTTGACACAGCATTACTTAAAGAACTCAGCGCATCCACATAATCTCCACACATGTAACTCAGTACTCTTATCTGTGCTCAATCCCCTGCTAAAGAACTTTGCTGGCCTGGGGCAGTATCCAGAATGGTCAGGACTTTCTTCAACAAAGAGAGTGCTTTGGCCTGTCCATTTAAGGCTTCAAAGACAACAGCTGATTCTGTGAGCCCATTAGCGACCTCATCCAAAGAAAAAATCCCTGGCTTGTTGTAGATCCGTAATGCACTATCACAATATGCCTTATATTCCCTAAATTTACCGGTCTTCATGTAGAGCTCAGCCAAGCTTACATAAGCAGATGCAACTGGAACACTATTTTCTCCTTCGGAAGCTTTAAGTACTGTAAGTGCCTTCTGGTAAGAAAACACAGCCTCTTCAAATCTTCCGAAAGAAGCATTTGTATCACCAATGCTTGTATCAACGGAAGCTGCATCAACATCCTTCCATTTGCAATCAATGCAATGCTGGCCCGCACAAGATGTTCCCTGGCAGCTTCATGTTCTCCCTTACCATTACAGATTAAACCCATGAGCCTCCTATCTGTAGCCTCTTCAACAGAGGCTGGAGCACTGTGCTCCTTATGGATATCTAAGGCATGCTGACAAAGTTACTTTGGCTTATCGAACTGCATTGTCTGAGTGTATGCTTCTGCCACAAAGCGACATGTTTCACCAACGTGAGGGTACATTTCTCCAAGTGCCTTCTTTTGTACTTCCAGTCCTACATGATATGCAGCAAGTGCATCATCACCTCTTCCCAGCAGAGAGTAGGTGTCACCAAGTTGCATGTTCCCCGGAAATGCAACAAGAGCATGATCTTGATCTCCTCCTTCAATATCAGTAGCTGCGAGTAAATGCCGGAGGACAGGTATAGCATCCTCGGATGTACCCATTGTACAGTGCATCGCTGCAAGATCAAAGCTAGGCTTTCCATCAGCTGCAACTTCATATGACTTTGCTGCTCTGCTTGCATAATCGAGAGCCTTTTGAGGATTATCACCTGACATGAGAGCTTGTCTCCCAAGCTTGAGGAGGAAAGAATCCATATTCGGATTATCTCGAGTCAAAATACTACCCTATTCAATTGAACAACGCTCTCTGTATCACTATATTCCCTGCTTCCCACACTAGAACCGACTCCCAACTGCTAATCATACCAACATCAGCGCCAGCTGCCAATGCCTTGATAAATTCTTTGGTGCCAATGCTCTTGTCAGTCAAAACTCTCAAAACAGTGTCTTATTCAGTGCATCAGATGCATTACTGATCAACTCTTAGAGAAGAAGCTCCTTGTTATTGTAGAACGTGCTGATGATGAGGCTCAAAAATTGATTGATCTCCTCCTGAAGTGTAAGAGTCTCAGTGTCCGCAGCAATTCTTCCTGTCATGCCTCTTGGAAAAGGGAAACCCCCCCGACCCCGACCCCCCCGACCAACCCCCCCCCCCCGGACCCCGACCCCCGACCCCCCCCCCCCCCCCGCCGGGTCCCCGTTGCAAAAACGTAATGAAACCCCCTCTTTCCAAAAAAGAGCCTCCCACGATGCATGTGGAATGGCCAATACCCCCCCATACGCTCCTTACACATCCCTCGTTTTTCTCTTTCGATTAAATGCAATAGATTTTTACATTTTCTTCATGTGCTTCAATTGGAAAAGTCAAGAAGGCAAGTGGCTTCTAAGGCTTACAAACTGATGTATAATGAGGGCCTCGATTTTTACACTGGCCAAAGGTCCATAGAAAATGGAGCACAAGGGAACATTACATCCACGATGACAGGTAAATAGGCTCATCAATATAAGAATAGTGACAATATCGAAATCTCTCATCGAAGTGGGTAATACATAGCCAAAATAGGATCCAATTAAGAGGTAACTACATTTAAGTGCGTGCACCAAAATAGCACTCTGTGAGGTAATTTGGAGGTTAACATCTCTGCATGTGGACTCCCACTGGAAACCCTCAACTCTAGGTAGGCTACGGTATGGGATCTCATGTGTCTCTGTCAGTATAATGATGTCTTTGCCTCTGTACACCTCTCCAACCTCTATGGGTGTGTCCATAGATCTCCATTATAGTTCCAAATTGCAAGGTGTATCTCCTCGAGTGTCTCGCAAGCCGGGAATCCCTATGGATTGGACTTTCCATAATGATGACACAACCATCTTTGTATGAAGCCTTCTTTCCTTCTTTGCAAGCTTGGTGTACCGTTGGTATGCATGCATGGTGATGTGCTACTTGCATGGGTGTGAGGTCATCATCAAGATAGATAGTGGGGGGCAGTAACTGCTCTCAAATTCACCCTCTTGCGAAGGAAAGTGGACCTTAGGTCTTCATGAGAGAGAGAGAGAGAGAGAGAGAGAGAGAGAGAGAGAGAGAGAGAGAGAGAGAGAGAGAGAGAGAGAGAGAGAGAGAGAGAGAGAGAGAGAGAGAGAGAGAGAGAGAGAGAGAGAGAGAGAGAGAGAGATTTTACATCTATTAGGAGGCCGAACTCGACCTATGAGACAAATCAATGTACATGGGTGTGTCTTCTATCAATCAAAAAAGATAAAAGTGTTGAATAAACAGGTAAACTTGGTATGAATCTCCGTAGTATGCATGTGGAGATGCCATGAAAGGGGGGTGTATGGAGTGCTATATCTATGATAGTCTATATGCAAAAGGGTAGTACAAGCATGAGAATGCATCCAAGAGACTAACTAGCTCCATCCTCTACTAATGGGTGGGTATAATATGTGGTACGTAGGTGGAGGTGGATTCAGGGCTGCCCCAATGACTTCAATGGGATCAATCGTCATCGAGGATCATCTCTGCTCCATGGCGTGCTGGTCACTAGCATGGATCTCTGCAATCTGGTGTCAATGAAGTCTCGAGGTGCGATATCCTATAGCACGGGGTCGTCTCCTAGCTCGAGAGGTCTGAGCATGCTCAAGAGTCATTCCTCTCGGTGTGTGAGCTGAGAGGGGGAGGGCTTCTACTCGTCGTAGAACAAAGAAGTCAATGAGTTGACTCTCTCTCCCTCTTGTCTTGACTGCTGTAGTGGGCTGGAGTAGGGAATCTCTATGACTCCCTATCTCTAGTAAGAATCACCCGAGTTGTCCCTTATCTCTAGAGTCCATGATCTCTCGAAGGGTGGGCTGTAAACAGAGTCTCACATCTGCATCTGATGTCATCATTTGCCCTACGTCTGCATACAAAGTGCTCCTCATCCTCCATCTCTACTCCGCATATCCTGCATATCCTCTCCTATCCTGGGATGTCTGTGGTTGTGCCAGTCTCAATCTCTAGTTGGTGTGATGAGACCCCGAACTGGCCAATCGCTACCCTCTAGCTATGAGGCATGTTAGTATCCATGTAGCATGGTCGCTGGATGAAACCATCTGCTAGGATGTCTAAGAACTGGTCTTGGTAGTGTAATAGTCTCGATCCCATGTGTGGTGTGAGCTATGTCTGACTGATGTAGAGCTTCTAGAGATCCTGTCTGAGCACAATATTCCTCTCACTATAGAAGAGGTGGATGCGAGGTGAGTAGGGGTCATGTGAGGTGAGGAGGGGTCATACTGAAAGGGGTCCATATCAAGTCCATGACTATCAAACCAGGCCCTAACCTGGCTGTACCAAGCTCTCTCATATCCTGACTCTGTTATGTGTATAGATGCCTCAAATGATGTGCATGTGAGTGCGTTTGTAGGGAGCTCCCTCATCCTCTGAATAAAGCATATAGTCTCGAATAGTGCATCTACTACCATGCATGGTGCAGCTAGCTCTGCCTTGATGATGACATGTGGCAGTGAGTGTTTGCCACGAAATACTCGTGAGATCATACGTACTTGTTGCCTCTCGATCGCACTCCACTGGGTGACTGGGAGGCCTGGGGCTCAATTTGTCGAAGCATACATCATAGCTGGCCTGACTAGTGTGTCGAAAAGCCACCCCTTAGTGCGGGGCTCCTCGGACTGTGCCCGGTGACATCTCTGCTCTAACATGGCTAAAGCTGCATATCCTCGTGTGAGTCTATCGGTGGAGCCAAATGACCACGAGCTCTCATGACGAGTTTGAGAGCTCTTTCTATAACTCCACTACTTTGAGCAGCCACTCTTCTCTTCTGGTTCAATTTTTGGATTTGATTCTCTTTTGATTGATTCTCTTTTGGCCTCCACTACTTGTTGAAGTAAATGCTTCCATTTTTCATTTTTGTATTTTTCTTCTATTTGAAGAAAATCCTTTTTGCAAAATATATACGACCTTGCTTCTTTATTTTTAACACTCCCCCTCAAACTCACATGTGAGCTTGCACCTTCAACCATATCCTGCAAGTTGATTTCATCCTTGAACCTCTTTAGCTTAGAAGCATCTAAGGATTTTGTAAACATGTCTGTAACCTGGTCATTAGTTCTAATGAACTTTATATCCACATCCTTGCTCAAAACTTTTTCTCGAACATAATGATAATACACTTCTATGTGCATACTTCATGCATGAAACAATGGATTGTTTGTCAAGTGAATGCTTGACATGTTGTCACCATAAATTGGAATGGTCTCTACCTGCACATCAAGATTAATCAAGAGCTTCTTAATCCACATAGCTTCACAAGTTGCAAAGGCTAATCCTCTATATTCAGCTTTTGTAGATGATAGTGCAACAGTAGGTTGCTTCTTCAAGCTCCATGTGATAGGTTTGCTGCCTATCATGAATACATAACTTGAAGTGGATCTTTTGTCTTCCTTCGAACCAGCCCAATCAACATCACTAAATCCCTTCACCTGTAATTCTTCATCATATCTATAAAACAGGCATGATTGACTGTGTGCTTTACATATCTTAGCACTCATTTGGCTGAATTTAAATGTCCACTTGTTGGAGTTTGCATAAATTGAGAAAGAACTCCAACGATATAACACAAATCTGGTTTTGTGATCGTAGCATAGATCAATGAACCTATAATACTCCTATATGTGGTTACATCATGTAACTTTTGTCCATCATTTGAGCAAGCTTCACATTTTTGTCCATAGGTTCAGTGAGTGGTTTGCATTCACTCATTCCAAATTTGAAAAGAACATCCAACAGGTACTTTCTTTGCATCAAGTAGATTCCATCTTTCCCATAGATTATCTCAATGCCTAAAAAATATTTTAGCTCACCAAGATCTGAAATTTTAAACTCCTTACCGAGTTTTCTTTTTATCTCTTGTATTCCTGCAACATTACTTCCTGTTATGATGAGATCATCAACATATATGCATATGTATATGTGCTTGCCTTCTTCTTTTTTCATGTAGAGAGAAGGATCAGCACTACTTGGACTATATCAACACCTTGTGAGGTACTCAATCAGCCTTTGGTTCCAAGCACGTGGTGCTTGCTTCAACCCATAAAAAGCTTTCTTCAATTTGCAAACAAAATTTGAATGTTTTTTATCTTCAAATCCAATCAGTTGACTCATCTATACCTCTTCTTGAAGTTCATCATTGAGAAAAACATTTTTTTATGTCAAGTTGGTACAATGGCCATCTCCTTGTTGCACTCACTGCAATCAAGGTTTTAATTGTTCCCATCTTTGCAACCGGGCTGAAAGTCTCTTCATAATCGATCCGTGAGTCTGCTTGAATCCTTTTGCTACTAGTCTAGCTTTATGCCTAGCTAGAGAATCATCAGCATTTCTCTTTATTTGATACACCCATTTATTTGGAACAATCTTCATACCTTCAGCCTTTGGAACTAGCTCCCATGTGTGATTGTCCTTGAGAGCTTTATCTCTTCTTGCATAGCTTCCTGCCATTCTTTTTGTGTACATGCTTCTTCATATGCATCCAGCTCTTTGTCTTTGACCACTTGTGTCATATATGCAAAATGCCTTGCAATAAAACTACGATAGCTCAACCTTTGAATTAGATACCTTGCTTCATTTCCTTTTGAATATTGCTTCTTCAATCGGTTCAACTTTACCTTTGGTGTAATCACCTCTCTTCATACTCTTCTTCACTTGCATTTGAATCATTATTTTGGGAAGCACTTTCAAATTTTTCAAATCTTTCATAACCTTTGGTGATGAGGAATGACTCCTTAGTCTCCCCTTCCATGTTGAGCTTTCTCCATGTGATGTAGAAGCTTCTGGACCTGACATTTGCGTGCTTGTTTGCTGAAATTCTTCTTGGATAACACCTCCATCATCTTCATAATCTTCTTCAAGAATCTTCTCTTTCCCTTTGTCTCCAAACCATGGTCTTAGCTCATCAAATACCACATCTTGTGAGACTCATAGCTCCTTTGTCACCGGATTGTAGCACCTATATCCCTTTTGCTTCGATGAATATCCAATGAAAATACATTTTTCTGACTTTGGCTCCATCTTTGTCCTTAGTTCTTGAGGAATGTGAACATAACACACACATCCAAAAACGTTGAGATGTGTAAGGTCAGGTTTCTTACCTGAATAAACCTCCTCGCGAGTTGAATTACTCACTCTAGCTGTTGTGCACTTGTTCATCAAATAAACAGCCGTACTAGCTGCTTTAGCCCAATAGTTTAGTGGCACCTTCGTCTCGTTGAGCATGCATCTTGCAACTTTTGTGATATGTCTATTTTGCCCTTCAGTAATTCCATTTTGCTGAGGCATTCACCTACATGTAAATTGTCATTTGATGCTATTTTCATAAAGAAAATTTGAAAATTCTTTGGAGAAATATTCTTCTCGTCCATCAGACCTCAAATTCTTTATGCACCGTCCTGTTTCCTTTCCTACCTGCGCGTTAAATCTCTTGAACATAGAAAACACATCTGATTTTTCTTTTATGTAGAATATCCATACTTTTCTTGAATGATCATCAATAAAAGTGACAAAATATCTATTACCATCCATCGATGGTTGTTGTGATGGTCCCCATACATCCTTGTGTATCAAGTTGAGGACATTCCTTGCCACATAGTTGCTCGTCTTGAATGGTTATCGAGTTTGCTTTCCTAGTTGACATGCTTCACAAAACTCATGCAATCTAGCATCATTGAATCTTGGAAGGCCTCTTACCACTTCATGGTTGCTCATGTCCTTGAGCTCGGGAATGTTGA
This sequence comes from Ceratopteris richardii, assembly GCA_020310875.1. NCBI lineage: Eukaryota > Viridiplantae > Streptophyta > Polypodiopsida > Polypodiales > Pteridaceae > Ceratopteris > Ceratopteris richardii. The sequence continues at coordinate 41,765,496 of CM035415.1, forward strand.
TATGTCCAAACCTTTTGTGCCACAAATCAATTTCAACAATACTCTTGTTTCCAAACTGAATATACATTCCCTTCCCATGTGGTTGTTGAATGTCCAAAGTGAACATCTTTCCTTCTTTCCTTTCTTGAGCAACAAACTTGAATCCTTCTTTTGGATTCTTTATAAAACCACCTTTTTCATTGAAGATAACATGATATCCTTTCTCTACCATTTGTCCTACTGAAATCAAATTCTTTGCAATAGTAGGAACATGAAGAACATCAGTCAATACCTTCTTGTCTCCAAGCTTGATTTCTCCAACATGCTTAATTATGTGTTGAGTTTCATCACCGGTTTCCACACATCCTTTTCCACTTGGAGCTTGTAGATTTGTGAACAAATCTACTTGGCATATCATATGATTGCTGCAACCTGAATCTATAAACCATTTTTTATCATCACTTCTCTGGATGTACTCATGCTTCATGGCAAGCATGGTGTGCTTGTCTCCTTCACTTGATGTACTCACATAGTTATTTTGGATCCTTTGGGTGCCTCCATTCAGCCTTCCATTCTTTTGCCAACAATCATTTGCATAATGTCCTACTTCACCACAATGATAACATGTTATACCTTTATGAGGATTGTATGAACCTCGACCTCTTCCTCTATTTCTTCCTTGACCTCTTCCATGTGTGTTGTCATTTGAGTTGTCCTTGTCCTCCGAGTTATGTTGGTTGGAATTTGTGTTGCTGTAGCTTCTTCCTCTTCCTTGTGAGCCTTCTTTTGAGTTCCTTCCTCTACCTCGACCTGCGTATAACATTTGGCTATGGCTGTCCTTACCTTTGTTGCCTTCTTCTTGTTGAGCAACCTCTTCAGTCACAAGATTCGGTATAATCTCGTCGAATGTTGATAGAGGGTCTCTATAAAGAATGTTTGTGATGAGGGGCTTCCACTTCTCTTCACTCCTCAAGCCATTGAGGGCTGTTTGGATGATGTCTTCCTCTTCTATCTTGCATCCTACTGATGCTAGCTGATCTCGAAGCTCCTTGATCTTCAATGTATACTCACTAATGCTTTGGTTTGATCTTTTCTTCATGTTGTTGAGCTCGTTCTTGAGTTGCATCTTCCGAGACCTTGTTGAGGTAGCATACAACTTCTTTAATGTTTCCCATACTTCCTTGGTTGTCCCTAGGCTTTGCACATGAATAATCATAGTGTTAGAAATAACTTGTGAAATGAGGAACATCAACCTTTGATTCCTCTCTTCCCAATCAGCAAATTGTCTCCTTTGTACTGGAGTAATGTTGGGATCTTGAAGGTCCACTGGTTGTGGATCATCTCCAGTAACTAGACTCCATAAACCTTTACCTTTAAGGTAATTTGTCATTCTATACCTCCAAGAGTGAAAATTATCTTTATCTAGCTTCTCAACTTGCTATCCTAAATCAACCATTGAAAACTTCTAAGTTTGAAGTTTACCTCAAATATGTTGTGCTTCTCTTTCTTTACTTTACGAAGCTCCCCCTTGATTTGTAGCTTCTCCTTTTCTTTACTTCAGTTCCAATGCTTTGATTCTTCAAACTCCAATGCTCTGATACCAACTGTTGGAGATTTCCTCTCCTATGCACAGCGGAAAGTATAAAAGACCTTCTTCTACAGCTGAACCTTAAAATGAAAATTGGTATCAAGTGAAAAATCCAATGAACTTGAGACTTTGGCCACTCAAACTAGACACTAATAGATTTCAAATGGGCCATTCAACACTCAATTTGGAGTAATTTTGGTTTGGCAACTCTTTGCCTCAACACAAGCTGCATGTTCACTCAGTTCGATTGAAAACTGGACTTCACTAAAAACTGAACAACTTAAAAAGCATGGCGAATCTCACAAAACTCTTTTAAATAGAGAGATTATAGGAGATAAGCTCTCCAACGAATATTTAAACTTAAAAATTGGATACATATGTTGAGAGATATGACTCTCGCAATCAGGCTACCCAGAAAATGGTTTGCGACTAGACATAGTCTATGAGACTGAAGAAAACGAAATGACTGAAACCAAATGAACTACCTACAAGGGGACTTTAGTGCCTTCCTCCTCTGTTCTTGAGTGTCCTCCCTTGCCTCTTTTGTAGCCAAATGACAACGAACTCTCATGATGAGTTTGAGACCTCTTCTCCATAACTCCTCCATTACTTTGAGCAGCCACTCTTCTCTTCCCGTTTAGTTTTTGAATTTGATTCTCTTCTAATTGATTCTCTTTTGGCCTCCACTACTTGCTGAAGTAAATGCTTCCATTTTTCATTTTTGTATTTGCCTTCCATTTGAAGAAAATCCTATTTGCAAAATATATACAACCTTGCTTCTTTATTTTTAACATTCCTCAAGTATGGCCCTGTATAGTTTGGCCATGATGTGGCCAATCATGATGGTTCTGTAGTTCACTGGGTCCAGGGTGTCGCTAGATTTGTGGATAGGCACAATGGTGTGCCTAGTCCACTCCTCTAGGAAGCCCTCCCCTATAGCCTGGTTCAAGACATGCACAATCAAATGGGCTACAGTGGAGGTTATGTATATGAGATGCTCCCTCTCCAATCCTATGTGGGATGTCGAACGTCCCTATCATAGTTGTCTTATGGCTTTCTCAACCATCCTTGCTGTGAAGAGAGAAGAACTAGTAGGGGGAGGCTCAGGTGGCTGGCTGTGTAACGGGAGGTTGCCGAGGTACCTCATATAATCTGGTACCTCATATAATCTCTGAGCATAATCATGCCATGTATGTGGGTCCCCAATAGGTGTGGTATAACGTGGCTCTCAGAAGGTACACCATGCTGCAACACTGTCCATACTCATAAAGAGGTGGTATAGCTCTAGCTTCTATGCCTCCTCAAAGGTTCACCTCTTCTGATGTGTGTGGGTCTTCATCTATCTCTTGGCTTCTCTCTCTGTGATCTCTTCCAATGCTCACTGAGCTCATAATCGACAGTATATATCTCTGCATTCCTCATCATACCAACGATGTTGTGGCATAGTCTTTGGAGGTGTGTGACCAGAGTGGGTGGTGTGTGGAAAGGAGCTGATGGATGATGTTTAAAGGACTGATGCTATCTGTGAGGTGAGTAGGGGTAGTAGCATGTCACGATGAAGCAAGAGAATATCCTTCTCGACTTGAGCTCCGTATATGTGGGCTAGCTCATGTATGAAGTGGATGGTGGTGTGTGGGATGTGTGTTGTAGGTGTGTGTGTGTGTATGTCTTCGTGGAGGGAGAGTGTGAGATATACATACCATCGTGACAAGCTGCCTTCCTTGGAGTTTTCACATTATGTCTACAACAACAGACAGAGAACCGTTGCTCCTCAGTGGAACCATAGATTGATTTGCAAAATTCAGTATTTGGCATGCCATCGCAATAGGCTCATGCCATCGCGACAAGCCGTGACAATCATGATTGGCTCACGCCATCACGACAGTCTATCACCATTGCGATTGGCTCATGCAATCACGACTGTGTGAACCATCACGACGGGCTCAGGCCATTGCAACCATACTGCACCATGGCGACTGAATCTATGCCATTGCATCAAGACTAACTATCCCGATCATCCCATCCCATTGTGATTCCTTGAACCCATCACAATTGGCTCACATCATCGTGACGATCTCACCCTATTGTGTCTCTTTAGACCTCACAATGGTCATACCCCATCGCATTCAATGCACCATCACGATGGTCTAACACCATCAACAATTGGATGGGACCATCACGACAGTCCACTTGTTTCAACAAAAATTAGGATTTGGGATTTTGATAAAATGTTTCCTATTTTTGAAATTATTCATTTATTTGTAAGGCTTTCGGTGCCAATGGTTGCTAAAACTACCAGTATACAAGTGAGAAGGAGTGTTGAGCAGGCGAGTTACCGATTGAGAATACACTAAGGGACGTGCCCCAGAGTGAATCCACGGTAGTAAGTTATCATACCCTCCATTATCAATTTCATTATTTGGTAAGACGTAGCCATAGGGTTCAGACTCAGGAGACGATAGGAACTTAAGTCAAAGAAACTCTAAGGGATTCAAGTCCAAGCCTAATCATGTAAAATACAAAAATCAAAAGGAAAAAATAATGTAAAATCGACTCTGCTACAACTTATCAAAGCAACAAAATTCTATACTTGACGACCATGAATTGGGAGAAGACAAAAACCTAAAAGAACTAAAAAAGAACAAGTGACTGGTACATAAAGAACCAAATGGATAAATTTGGATCCATTGTGCCTGAGACAGACATCCGAGACATAGATCAAGAGCTCAAGGAACAAGAACCTAGGATGCCTCGAGGTAAATCGCTCTTATCACGGATAATCACACTTGATTGGATACCCAAGGACAACTAGAGGATAGAGATCTTTGTAAGTAGAGAGATTGATGAAGCCTTCTAGAGGGTTAGACCAGATAAACAAAGTGATGTTTTTGGATTCATTATCTATGAGTTCAAGGATCTAGAAATCCAGGGAAGATCATCTACCTTGACAACACTTCAGAAAAGATGTTTGTAGTTACTGAACACAGTATCATCTGTGCTAACCTACCAACATTGTAATGATCATTTTGCAATCTTTTGTAACAAAATATGACAACCATGCATACGAGAACATGCACTATCCAAAATATGCATGTAGGAAGTCTAGTGACTAGCATTAGGTCCAAGACATCATCAACATCTTTGCACATCACAAGGCTACTCAGGAAACATATCAATATTGCAAAGGGATTGAGGTCTCGCCAAGCTGAGATCAAGATTTTTTTTCCATGCTAATGTGTTATCCTTTTGAAGCAAATATTTGCAAAAGCAAGGAGGACCATAATGCACACATGAATCATCAAGGGAAGGCCCTAGCTCCCAGCGGGTGGACTTCCACAATCTTCCAGTGGAGGAATATCCATTGCTTCCACCCTTGGAGTTCCAAGGGTTCGAAGGTCCTATGCCCATTAAGGACCCACCTAGAGGGAAAACAGAACACATTCATTCTAAGTCATATTGGTTCCAAGGCCTTGCAGGACCCCTAACAGATGCAAAACATATTTAGGAGGCAAGAATGTGTTTCAATGGCAATACCTGGGAGAGCTATCATTTCTTAACACGAGATTTTGAGGTATTATAGAACACGAAAAAAGTGGAATTATTGTGGGAGAAATCTGGGTTCAAGGAATATTTTGAAGCACTGCTACAAAAGCCTGATTTCTACAGGTGCTACTATTTAGTTACTAGTCTTCAGGCCTCAGACACGAAGGACTACCCAGGGACCTTTGTACTTCCCTCCTTAGTAACAAAACCCCCTTTCAAAAAGTTCAAGCTCACTCAGCAATTTGATCAGAAATTGATCAGAGAAGCATTAAAGATTAGTGGCTCACACACTCCCAGGGAAAAAGAGATTCTGGATCCGAAACATATGAAGAAAGGTGACGTACTCAAATGGGCAGATATTTCAACCATAACACCGGAACTCTCTGTGCCCCTACAAATATGTATGCAACATGCTCACGATTGCTGCACACAACCACACAAAAGAATTTGGTTCGGCTTGTACTTGGCCAATAGCGTACCATGGACAATTGATCTTGCTAGCTCGGTGTAAGAGCGACTATTTTTGGCTAATGAACGATGGGCCCATAAAAGATTCATTCATGGGTGTTGCGCAATCATTCGGATCATCTACATGTGTTGGGCCTATGACATCTTGGTGGAAAGAGACCTCTCGAGCACTCAATCATAGAAATAGAAGAGCACGTGCAAGCCCAAGTCACATTCAAGTAAATGTATGAGGGGCTCCATTCCATGCTTACATATGGTTGCCTCCCCTTCTCCATAACCATCACCAAAACAATCGCCCACAAAACCACAACCTTCCATCCCTTCAATTCGCATCCCTCTCTCACGTACACCAACCTTAGAGGGTCTAACAAGAGACAACACGATAACCCCCATAAGTATAGCCTCGACTACTCCAATGGATACTGAACAAGTTACTAGGGAACAAGTGGTCTCCGAACCAAAAGATCCGAGTGCAACAGGAACTTTTGTATTCCCCATATCTGACTTGGGAACGGAGGAATTCACCACCACATTTAATTTTGAGATGCAAGACGCACTCTTGGGTGACTTCCAATTCTCTAATGCCAAGTTCTTCTCACAAGAATACGAGTGGTCTAACTATCCAAGTTCACAAACGGACCATGAAGAAGACCACACCACCATAGATCAAGAGGATGATGACCGCACAATAAGCGATGAAGATGAGGGGGACAACAACAGTCAACATGATCAAGAAGTTAACCAAGGAACTCAACAGCAAAAGGAGGAGCTGCATCATGAAGAACACGGAGAAGTACAAATTTCTGAAGACGAACCCTCTGCAGCATACACTATAGCAATCCAAAGATTATACGCCACAATGCATGTAGTTTGGGTGAGAAGTTGACTTATAGAGCAACAAAGTCATGGAATATTACAAAGAGAGCTGGAAAGTAGGGGGTTTGATGCTGCCTTTATTAGTGCATTCAATAAGTTGATTGAAAGAGTGGGCATGGTGGAAGCCCTCAACTTTTTGAAACACAAACCCTTACCCCGCTTCAATCCACGACAAGTAAGATTGTCCAAACCTGACGAGTTCATTCAAGTCCCTGTATCTCTCAGCACCTCCTACAAAGTCATCCACCAGAAATAGACAACCAACACGGTTCCACCGATTGACACAACCATCTCTGTAAAACCTACTAACTCCCCTTCCCTCCCACATCCCCCCCCTCCAAAAAAAAACTCAAGGCCTCCAAGTAGTTTTGGAAACAACCCCCAATCACCACACCAATTTCCTCCCCACACTTCCAATCCCTTAACAACCATCCCCACGTGTAACTCACCACACCTTGTCCCACCACTGTCATCATTTCCACCTCTATCCCCCTCCACTTACCATCTAACCCATTGGGTCTAACTTTCACCCTTTTTCGCACAACCCATCTTTCACCCTTTCACCACCCTATCATCAACCCTCTGTACCAAACTTTGTTCTCTCAAATGCATGTACCTGAGTCCATCCCATTAGTTCAACCATGAGTGCGGATAAATTATTTCTTATCATGAGCACATTCACCCACAACCACTCCACTCTACTCACTTGGTAATATCGATCATATGTCCAACGACATGGACATATCACCATCCACGGCACCACCAATCGCAATTTCCACTACACACACCGCCACTCATGCACCCTCCACTTTAGAGTCACTCACTTCAACATTCACATCAACATTCACATTAGCATCCACTCCACCCTTCCCCTTCCCTTGCCCTCTACATCTCACATTTAAGAGCATACTGCCATGCATCCACCTCCCATATTCTCATCATCAAGCATTGGCAATGCACTCCAACAAATGTTTACCTTTATGCATCAAATGTGCAATGATTTCACATCTTTAGGTAAGAAGTACCAATATTTGCAATAGATAACTAATCAACTACAAGCAAACCTAAACTCTTTAAGCGTAGAAAATACTTCCTTCAATGCCTGATAGAAAGAGTCAAAGAATCTTATCACACCCTAGAGCTCGAATTAGAACACAAAGCTAAAAAGGAAATCATAGATGCAGAGCATAAACTTTGGCAACAAATGGAATGCAATGCTCAACTTACTCGCAATATGGGTCTTCTTCGATGCCATTTAGGAGCAGCTAAGGAAGAAAACCAACGACTACAAGACCAAAATCAAGATAATTTTGAAGCTTCCATGGACAATCCCGATGAGCCCCTAAATTCTAGTAGATTCAAAGCGATACCCTTAGAGACCATGAAGTG
>CM035415.1:41778338-41863937 GCA_020310875.1 Ceratopteris richardii
GATGCTCAAGCCAGGAGCATTATTTACATGGCAGTTAATGAATACTTGCTACCTCACATTAGAGGTCTTGAAAGTGCATTATATGGAATGCTTTGGAGGAGCATTTCCAAAATACCAAAAAGTCTAGGAAGGCATCCTTGTGGGCATAATTTACCACATTCAAGAAGAAGGCCTCTCAATCCATCTCAAATTATGTAACAAGAATGAAGGACATTGCAGATGCATTAGGAGCAGTATGAAGATATTGAGGAGGATAAATTGGTAAGGCAAATCCTCACAGGTTTGAGAGGTGATGACAAATGGAAGTCATTCATTTTGTCTACTGAATTATCACTTGATCATTTCACTCCTGATTTAAATCAGTTGCTAGGACATGCGAACCTTTGAGCAGGATGTCAAAGGAGAAAGTGATAAAAGTACATGTCATGCAATGTATTCAAAGGATAAGAAGAAGAATAGCAAAGGGAAGCAACAAGAAAATGAAGATGAAGGTACAACTAGCCAATCTAACTTCCTAAGAGGAAGAGGAGGTGGCAAAGGTAGAGGAAGAGGCAGGAGTAATAAAGATGGAGTCAAAGCTTGCTGGATTTGTGGTAAGACAAATCACTTAGCTAATGATTGTTGGCATAATACTCAGAATAATGGTGGATATAATCAGAATTTTAATTCAAGAGGAAGAGGTGGCAGAAATCAAAGAGGTAATTTCAGAGGTAGAGGTAGTAGAGGTTACTTTGGAAGAAATGCAGGTAGAGATTCCAAAGTCAACAATACAACAATACCCACTACAATTATGCTTCAGATCAAAAGGAGGATTCAACATTGTTAATGAATGCAACTTGTGAAAGGCAAAGTGAAGACCAAAGAGTATTCTACATTGAATTAGGGTGTAGCAATCACCTGAGTGGTAACATAGCTTTGATGACTGATTTGGAGAATAAGGTAACTAATCATGTAGTTCAAACAGGTGACAATACAAAGCACAATGTGAAGTCAATTGGATCAGTGAAGGCCAAGGATGGTAGTACTCTCTTGAGTAAGGTTTTGTATGTTCCTATAATTCCTAAAAATTTGATAAGTGTAGGACAAATTGTTGAAAAAGGTTATGAAGTTAGGTTCACTAATGAAGGAGTGTTTGTGGAAGACCCTAGCAATGGGTATAAACAAATTCTTTCAGGGAAGAAAGAAGGAAGATTGTTCACATTGAAGATCCAAGGCAATGTTGGTCATGCCTTGTTCACTTATGGAGGATATAAGATCTCTGAGTTTGATCTTTGGCACAAGAGGCTTGGACATTTTAATGAAAGAGGTATCAAAGATATGGTTAACAATGGTTCAGTGCTTGGGTTGCCTAATGTTGCAGGTCAACATATGACATACAGATGTGAAGCATGTCAATTAGGTAAGGCTCATAAGCAATCTTATTCCAAGCATGGTTTTATGTATTCAGAGAAGCTTGAGTTGGTACACACAGATGTGTGGGGACCATCAAAGGATTTCAGTATCAATGGTTCAAGGTACTATGTGATTTATGTTGATGATGCTACCAGATGGATCACTATCTATGTGATCAAAGATAAATCAGAGGTATTCAATACATTCAAACATTATCATGTGTATGCAGAGAGAATTACAGGTCATAAGTTGAAGAGACTAAGGTCAGATGGAGGGGGAGAGTATTTCTCTAATGAGTTCAGTGATTACTTGTGGAATGCAGATATAAAAAGGGAAATTACTTGCAGGTACTCCTCTCAACAAAATGGTGTAGCAAAAAGAAGGAATAAAACTCTTGTTGAGTTTGCAAGATCCATGATGAAGGAGAAAAATTGCCCAAATTATTTGTGGGCTGAGGCTGTGAACAACCACTTATTTGGTCAATAGATTACCATGTAAAGCTTTGCAAGGTATGACACCATATGAGGCATGGTGGGGTAAGAGACCTACTTTAGATCATTGCAAAGTATTTGGATGTTTGGCATATGCATATGTGCCATCACAATTGAGGCATAAATTGGATCCTAAAGCTGAAAAATATGTGTTCATTGGATATGATGATAAGCAGATGGGATATAGGTTGTGGGGTCCATCCACAAAGCAATTCATTGTTTCTAAAGATGTTACATTTGATGAGAAAGGTACTTGGTATGCAGGTACAATCAATATTTATGCAGGTGATGAAGAAGTTATGACTCAAAAGAAAGGTAAATCAAAGGTTCATATATTTGATGAAGAGGAGAACAATGAAGTACAGGTTGAAGTTGAAGAAGTGCCAAGGTTTGATCCAGAGTGTGATGAACCAGAAACCTCAAGGAGTGGAGAACTCAGAAGGTCATCAAGACACAAATGGCAACCTACAAGGTATAGCTATGACACTTCTTTTTTGGCTACCAAAGATTATGCTTATATGATAAAGGCAGATGAAGACCCTTCTACATATGAAGAGGAAAAAGGTAAGGAAAATTGGGAAAAAGCCATGTAGGAAGAGTATGATGCATTGATGGAGAATCAGACATGGGATTTGGTTCCTAAACCAAATAGTCAGAAGATCATTGGATGCAAATGGGTCTACAAGACAAAGAGGTTTGCAGATGGAAGTGTGTCTAGGTATAAAGCTAGACTTATTGTGAAGCATTTTGCTCAGACATATGGTATAGATTATGATGAGACCTAGTCCTGTGGCAAAGATGACAACCATCAGGACACTCATAGCTATTGCTGCATGTAAAGGTTGGAAGTTATGTCAACTAGATGTGAAGAATGCTTTTCTAAATTGTTATATTTCAGATGATGTTTTCATGGAGCAACCACAAGGATTCAGAGATGGAAGGTATCCAGATCATGTGTGCAAGCTCAAGAGAGCTTTGTATGGTTTGAAGCAGGCCCCAAGGGCATGACATTATAGACTTGTGAAGTTCTTGAAAGAACTTGGTTTCCAAGTATCTAAAGCAGATAGTAGCTTTCTTGTCAAAGCAAGTGATGATGGGTTCATTTACATGTGCATATATGTTGATGATATAATTCTTTTAGGTACAGATGAGAAAGGAATTCAAAGCCTAAAGAAGCAAATGGAGAAAGAGTTCAAGATCAGTGACTTGGGAGACTTGTCATATTTCTTGGGCATGGAGATCTCATACACTCAACATGGAGTGTATGTAACTCAAGAAAGGTTTTTGAGAAACTTGCTGATCAAGTTTAAAATGGATGATTGCAGGGTAGCACCTACTCCAATGGAGGTGAATCACAAATTGAGTAGATATGGAGGAGAAGAGTTCAAGGATATGAAGTTATATCAAATTTTGGTTGGTAGTCTGATTTATGCTACATTAACTAGGCCTGACTTATCATATGCAGTTGGAGTATTGTCTCAATTCATGCATTGTCCTAGGAAAGAGCATTGGGTTGCAGGATAAAGAGTGTTGAGGTACATTAGGGGTACACTCAAGGAAGGTTTGTATTATGGTTTTACATCAGATACAAACATCAAAATATATAGTGATACAGATTGGGCAGGTAATCCTGATGATAGGAGATCAACATATGGATACTTGTGTTATGTGGGAGATAAGTTAATTTCTTGGTGTTCAAAGAAGCAACACACAGTTGCTTTGTCATCTACAAAAGTAGAGTACAAAGGTATGGTTGAAGCTGCAAAGGAAGTGATATGGCTTAAGACTCTTATGAAGAATTTTGATATCATTCAGAGTACATCCACTATTCATGGAGATAACATGAGTTCGTTGTATTTAGCTACTAACCCTGTTTTTCATGCCAGGACTAAACACATTGAGATTCAGTATCATTTTCTAAGAGAGAAGGTGATTGATAAAGAGATTGAAGTAATACATACTTCAACAAAAGATCAGGTAGCTGATATGCTAACCAAAAGCTTGGATGGACCAAAGCTACAGAGATTCAAAGACATGGCAGGTATAAAGAAGATATAAGAAAACCTCAATTGATGATTGAGGGGGAGCTGTTGGTGCAGGGCAATCAACAATTGATGTTTTTGATGAAGAATTGAAGTCAAGGACTGAAGAAAAGTTCAAGTTAGGAAGTATGAAGGAAGTGCATATCCAGAAATGAAGATCTGTACACATATGTACATTATTTTAGAGTCAGTTCATCTTATACTTTTGTATGGTCATGAGCTTGTAAGTATTTGCCTATATATACAAAGAAAATGTCGGGGAAAATATGAGAGAATGTGTAAGGACAAGATTTGAGGAGAATTAGATGTAATTAGACACTTGAGAAGTGTGAAGATTTGCTCTCTCATCCAGATGTAAAGTTTTCTAGTAATGAAGAGAAATTGCACCCGATGTTTTTGCGTATTCTCCTTCTGTGCTTGATCATTTCAAGAATCTTTTTGTAAATGTCTAGGCCCATAGTTAATGAGTCTATGGTTAAAGTTTAAGAGCCTAATTGTAAATAGGCCGTGAGAATTATGAGTAGGAACATTTATATGTGAAGAAGTGTTCACTGTTTCCTGAAACAGGCGCAAAATTCGATGCTAATGTTTTGGTCAATTCTCCTTCCACAGTGTAAAGTTTTGAGCAAGCAAGCACTCAATCTTTAAGTTGAAAGGTAAGCTACTTGTGGCCAAAAGCATTTGCATAAATGGGTTCTAGATTGAAAGAACCAAGTGTTAGAAGTTATAGGTGTCTGAATCGACTTCTAAGAAGAACGGTTTTAGACATAGGTGACTTGTTAAGTTCATTTCTCAAGATCTACTGAATCTTTTGAAGTGATTTAACTTGGAGGAGGTGTGCAAACTATTCCTTGTGCAAATTTTTATAAAATACTTTACACATTTGATAAGTCAATGGGAGAGATATGTGCAACAGACTTTCTGTAGAATCATCTTCTTCACAATTTATCCAAAATCTTTATAATTGATCATTAATCCTCCAAATTGGGAAAGGTCTTGAGTTACTCTTGATATAGAGGTGCTCTAATTTCAAGAGTAGCTTGTTCTTTTGGAGATTAACACTCTCCATCAATATATATATATATATATATATATATATATATATATATATATATATATATATATATATATATATATATATATATATATATATATATATATATATATATATATATATATATATATATATATATATATATATATATAATTTCTTTTCATATGGAATTAGGCAAGATCCCCGCTCTCCCTTCAAAAAAAAGGGAAATGAGAGAGAGAGAGAGAGAGAGAGAGAGAGAGAGAGAGAGAGAGAGAGAGAGAGAGAGAGAGAGAGAGAGAGAGAGAGAGAGAGAGAGAGAGATAAAACATAAAGTGTTCAAAAGGATGGTTCCCATGGCTACTTGAAGTGGGAGAGTTTTGTCTTGCATTTGGAGGTTCTAACAGTGAAGATCCAATCCATACGAGAGCTATTTAGAGATTGCCAAGGTTATGTATATACATATGGTACACTTTCTTGCTGTAAGTAAACCATTGATTTGTCCCTGATTGACTTTAAGACTACCTTGTAGTGCGAGCATCTTGAACTTTATCCCAATCATTTTAACCATTTGAGATAAATTTCTTTCCCTCATTGTACCACTATCCTCATTGAAAATATTGTTTATGGAACAAATCTGTTGTATGTGATTATATGAAAGAGTATCCGACAAAGAAAGTGTGATGGAGTTTCTTGCTCTAACGAGAACCCCATTCTTGATTTGTAGCTGCTCATAGCCCTAGGTACAATAACTAGTTTGGCATGGTTGGTGGGACCCGTCCACATTATGTGCAACGGCTCAAAGATAAGTCCAAAATCCTTTATATGCCTCTATCACTCAAGTGGCAAGTTGAACAAGTCAAAGGAGTCCAAGTACAAATCCTTGGAAACTCAAGCAAGGATAACCCTTCCTTGGAAACTCATCTAAATACAACTCCTCCAAGGCAACTTGTCCAAGTACAACTTATGCAAGGCAGCTTGTCTTGAGGAAAGTCATTCAATGGTTCGAGACAACTTTTACAAGAGGTATAGGGTAACTTATGTAAGACAAACTCATCTTGAGGGCCAAAGGCAAGTTGGCTATGGTGTGAAGGACATGTGGAATGGATCTAAGGTAACTCCTCCAATCGACCAGGGATGCAAGCGATCAAATGCTTCGATTCGACCAAACTAGACGGGAGTCCAAGTTGGCTTGAGGCCATTTCCTGAGAGAAATGCTCACTCCCTATGCAACGTGAAGCAAGTGATCCCTCACGAGCTCAGTGATGTTGTAAAGAGTTGTAGAGATATTTTGACCTGTGTAGCTAGAATTAGCAATGAGTTGAGCATGCTTTACTTCACGCAAATTGGATTCTTGTCAATGAGAACCAATGCTTCCAACACACACAACCAATGCTGGTCACTATTTGTATCCAGTGATGCCTTTGCATTAAACGATCAATTACTTAAAGTTATTATGCAGATCAAATATGATGCTTAACCCAAATTTGGAGGATTAGCCAAGATCACATTGAATTGTTAATCATGAAAGTAGGAGCTGACTAGTTCTATCAGTGCATGACTAGGTAGTGAGATATGTTAGCTTGAAGTTAAGATGGAAGGAAGCAAGGCAAGGAGGGGAGATTAAGCCATGGGCTTGCTTCATTTATTGAGTATGAACAACAAAAGGCATGTCAGGAACAAATTTCTTGACTTGTACATTGACTTTTGTTCTCGCTATAAGCAACTACAACTTAAGAAATGGTCGAGGAGTTAACTTTCACCAAACAATGAAAGTAGGATAGGTACAATGTGGTTGAGGGAGGTTTGGAGGATAGAATCTTGTGTGTTGACCTTGCATGTGATTGGTCCAAAGTGAGATGTCAATTTTTCAAAAGGCTCCTAAACACTACTACATATTGACAATTTGCAATGGATGGCCCAATTTTCATAAAAAACTAATACTATCACAAAAAAAGGGTTTTGGGAAGTCAAGTAGGCTCTTTTGATACTTGCATCAACAAGACCATTGATAGTGATGTTGGTATATTGGTAATGAATAAAAAGAATCTAAAAAGAAGAACTTTTGTGATGCACATATTGATGCTATAGCAATGGGCATGCCCATGCCATAGCTATATCCTAGAATTGTGGCCAAAAAATGAGTTCATCATCTTGACCGAGTCATTTTTGAACTTACAAGCACTGAGGAGGTATGCAAAGCACGCTAGGTCGCTTTCAATTACTTCATCCAAGCTCTTCTCCAATCCAGCAAGGTCATAGGTAAGAGGCAAGTGCATTCTACACAATCTCTTGTTTTAATTTTGAGCACACTTTTCTCACTCATCTCTCTTTCATCTCTTCTTTCTGTCCTCTCTCTCCCGTCTCTCATTGCACATGTGGCCATGGGCTTCCTTAGAAACTCACAATCCTTTGAGTTCATCCATCAACCTCCCAATGCGGTAAGAGGTAGGCTGCCTATAAGCCCTATTTTTTACTCTATACTACCATGCACAAATAATCAAGTTGTATCTTATAAAATATAAAGTCTAACATGGAAAAAAGAAAGAAATAAAAGTGGACCAATGGAACAATTTGATCAAGTGAGTAGTCAAGTGTAGACTTGGATGACTGTTAAACTAGGACAAATGGTAGAATACTATTGAAGGAGGACAAATGGTGGAAAAATTGTGGATAATTACTCGACTAGGATAGTAATAGCCCGGACTATTGAAAAATGGTTGAACAAACTAATGCATCGAAGGCAACCAACATATCATAGCATGAAGGCTAAGGTAGTGGACATAACTATCTTGGCATTGACACAAGTCTATCAAAGAATGTAAAGGTACCTCAATCACTCCGAAAAAGAGGTTGCAAGTATCTAGGATAATTTCAAGAAGCCCTTCACTTGAAAAGTCTATGTAAACTCCTAATTTTTTGAAAGGGACATGCATGATATATTGTAGTGTGAAAATCCTACTATGACTGATCCTACTCCAACGCAAGGTCATTTTGCACTTGGATTGGTGTTCTTGTAACTAGGAGAGGTCCATCATAGAGATCTTGTTGCTTCTACCATTGAAAGGTTAGAGTGATCGGCAAGCAACCCTTAAGAAGGAATTGGCTCCAAAGGTCCTCGGTCAATCTAGTTGTACACTCAATTCCATCATGTTTGTAAGCTCGATTCCTCAAGTTCTTTGGCTTCTCTAGATTTTTGTAGACTCGATCCTTATCATCCTTATGTAAGTCTACTTGGCACTTTCATGATCCCTTCTGCATAAGCTATATGTCGATCTTATAGATACTCTCTTGTATAAGAGCCAACAATAATTTGCACAAAGCTTTGGGCTTTTAACTAAAGAGTGTCTAGATTCACAATTGAGAATAAGTGCATACTACACTTCGGACACACCCACACTCTGAAGCACACAAATTCATCTATAGGTGCTCACGTTTCTGTGCCTACGGGGCCTCTCTCAAATGCTAACTCAAGAAATAAAAAATGTTTCCCCATGGACTCTCCATTTTGTAGTTACCTTTAGTCTTCCACTTGTTGATAGTTACTCCATTCTACCAACCCATCTTACACTATTCTAAGGAATAATTGTTTTAAATCAACTAGTTGCCGACTTTGCTTTAAGTCAACTAGTTGTCCACTTTGTTTTAAGTCAAAGGATTGTCCAATTTTTTTTTATTTTTTAATATATTTTTATAAATAGACTACTTGTCCACTTTGTTTTAAGTCAACTAGTTGTACATTTTATCTTATGTGGAACATTTATTCACTTTGTCTTAAGTCAAACATTTGTCCACTTTTTTAAAGCTAACCATTTATCCACTTTGTTTTAAGTCGACCAATGGTCCTCTTTGGTTGAATTTGTTTTGAGGTGATCACTTGTCCAATAGGCTTTAAGTTGGCCAATCATCCACTTTAATTTGAATCTTCCTTGTCAATTCTTTTGAAGTTAACTAGACCAAATAAGCATGTGTCCATCTTAATCTAACTTGTTCATTATGAAGACTTTGGGTCAGGCCACCATCTACCACTCTAAGGACTTGCATCACTAATTGGGAACTAGGGGAAAAACCATATTGTATGTCACGTGATCCTAAAGGGATAACTTACAAAAATATTTTGATGCCTTCTATCTTCAGAACCAAATTTTGGAGGGATCTGAGATGGTTTGTGAAGCGCGTGTTCTCCATGCCTTCTTATGTATTCTTCATTGTCAGCCTTCTCCACGAGCTCTCTACAACCACAGTGGCTCTAATACCATGTCAAGAGAGCGAAGATAAGGAAGAAAGTTCTTACACACTCTCACACACAAAGAGAGAAGCACACAAAGATTAAAGCAAGGAAGAACGATCTTCTTCTTCTTCTTCTTTGATTACATAAAGAGAATATACAAGAATGACCTAATACAACAATACAACTAGTGTAATATATAAAGAATAGTACATAAGCAAAATCTTAATGTCCGTGAATGAGTGAGCTAGCTAGAAACAAATGTGCCATCACTCTCAATAGATAAATCTAGTAAAGCTCACTAAAGTATCCCTGACATATACTAGCGTGACTAGTATACATGTTAGAGAAATCAAAAAGTGATACGTGTTATCCTTGATCATCACATGTTGATCTTGATATCTCAACAATATGTACATATGCAATACAAACAAATAGTTTAATATGTGATAAGTTTGGCTTTTTACCTCTAAGCTTCTCTTTGGGTGTAACTTGATGCTATATTCATGATGTATATAGAAGTGTGCACAAGTTTTGCCCAATAATAATGAGGCATATTTTTCTCAGGCATCAAAGCTCTTGATATTTTCGGAATGTTTCTATTTATGTGTTCAACAATGCCATTTTGTTGTGGTGCACACCTACATGAAAACTACTTTGAATTCCATGACGTTTGGAAAAATAATAAATTTATTTGATATGTATTCACCTCCTCCATTAGGTCTTAATCTTTGATTATATTCCTTGTCTGCTTTTCCACCATGGCCTTGAAATTTTAAAAGCATCTAAACACCTCACACTTTTCCTTCATGAAGTATACCCATACTTTTCATGCATGGTCATCAATGAAAGTGACATAAAACCTAGAATCTCCCATAGGTGTAGTCTTTGCAAGACCCTAAACATCTTTATGCACTATCTCTAGCACATTCTCATTAACATGCTTCTCATGTAGAAATGATGCGCTTGAATATTTACCAAATCGACATACTTCACATACCTTCTACATCTTTACAACCTTGAAATTGTATAGTCTATTTATCAGCTTCTTTGACTGCATCAATTTCAGCCTCTACAAATTTTCATGTCCAATTTGCTTGTGCCATATCTCCATGTTAGCAATAACACTTGCACCTTTTTCAAACATAGCTCCATTCATTTAAAAAATTTTCACATTCAAGGTAAACATCCTACCCACTTTGTTTCCTTTGGCGATGATCTCTTCCATTTTGTTTGTATTCTTCTACATATAAACCATCATAGTTGAACCTAACTTGTAATCACTAGTCAACCATGTGTCCAACAAAAACTAGGTTCTTTGTTATATTAGGAACATGCACTACAAGAGAATGGGGGCTAGAGTGATGCTCCTTCAAAAGAAAAAAAAATGGGAAGGATCGCATAATAGAGTGTTTCATAAATGTCACTTAGAAGAAAAAAGGAGTGGCTATCACATACACATTGTCCAAAATCACTTATGCAACACCTTTTAAAAGCGTCACAAAAGCATCACAACCTAAGGATGTTTTTTGTGATGCTAGAAAATTACATACGATGTGAAAGCATCATATAAGCGATACTAAGGCAATAAAGAAAAAAACTTTGATTTCTCTACGCACCATTGTGCCGGAAACGCATTTGAGTATTGCATTCACACACACACACACAAAGGTAACAAAGAGAGAGAGAGAGAGAGAGAGAGAGAGAGAGAGAGAGAGAGAGAGAGAGAGAGAGAGAGAGAGAGAGAGAGAGAGAGAGAGAGAGAGAGAGAGAGAGAGAGAGAGAGAGAGAGAGAGAGAGAGAGAGAGAGAGAGAGAGAGAGAGAGAGAGAGAGAGAGAGAGAGAGAGAGAGAGAGAGAGAGAGAGAGAGAGAGAGAGAGAGCACATGCATGCATACACACATGCGTGCATATACAGATGCATACATGTATGCACACACACATACACACATGCATACATAAATACATGCATACACACATGGATACACATACATGTATATATGACACACATGCACATACATACATACACATCACACACAGATAGACACACATGCATACATGCATGCATACATACACATATGCATAGATATACATTCACACATGCATACATGCATACATACACACATGCATAGATTCATGCATACACATATGCATACATACGCACATGCATAGATGCATGCATACACCCATATGCATACACACAGATGCACATACATAGATACACATCACACACACATGAGCACATACACATATGCATACATACACATGCATACATGCATGCATATACACACATGCATACATGCATGCATATACACACATGCATATATCACACACATGTATACATACTCACATGCATACATACACATGCATACATGCATGCATACACACACATGCATAGATACATACATGCATACAAGTATGCATACACACATGTATATATATCACACACATGCATATAGATACACACACATGCATAAACACACATATATTTCACATACACACATACATAGACATCACACACATATGCATAGACACACATGCATACATACATACATGCATACACACATGCATACACACATGCATACATGCATGCATACACACATGCATACACACATGCATACATGCATGCATACACACATGCATACATGCATGCATACACACATGCATACATGCATGCATACACACATGCATACACACATGCATACACACATGCATACACACATGCATACACACACATGCATAGATATACATATACACACATGCATACACACATGCATACACACATGCATACACACATGCATACACACATGCATACACAGACATGTACACACATGTACACATGCATGCATACACACATGCATATATCCTATATACATGCACTTACATACATACATATCACACACACACATGCATACACACATGCATACACACATGTATACACACATGTATACACACATTCATACACACATGTATACACGCATGTATACACACATGTATACACGCATGTATACACACATGTATACATGCATGTATACACACATGTATACACAGATGCATACACACATGCATTCACATATGCATACATACTCACATGCATATGCATGCACATACATGTAAACAGATGTACATAAACATATAAATCAAATACACATGCACATACATACATACACATCACACATACACAGACATGGATACATACACATGCATGCATACAAACATTCACATATACATACATACAACACACACACACACATGCATAAATACACATGCATTCACACATGCATACATACTCACACGCATATGTATACACACACATGCACATACATACACATCACGCACACACACACATGGATCCATACTCACATGCATACATGCATGCATGCATACATGCATGCATGCATACATGCATGCATGCATACATGCATGCATGCATACATGCATGCATGCATACATGCATGCATGCATACACACATGCATATAGCATACACACATTCACATACATATATATACATCACACACACACATGCATACATACACATCCATTCACACATGCATACATAATCACGTGCATATGTATACACACACATGTAAATGGATGCACATACACATATATCAAATTCACATGCAGATACATACATACACATCACACACACATGCATACGTACACATGCATACATACATGCATACAAGCACACATGTGCACCAACATACATACACCACACACACACACATGCATACATACACATGCATGCACACACACATGCATATGTTACACATAGATGCACATACATACATACATAGACATTACACACATGCATGCATATATACACATGCATGCATATATACACATGCATATACACATGCATACACATATACATGCACACATATCACACACATATGCATACATACATAAACACATGCATACACACACGTGCATACATACATACATGCATGCATACACACATGCATATATCACACACATGCACATACATACACATCACACACACATGCATATATCACACATACATATACACCACACACAGACATAGACACACATGCACAACTATACATACACACACATGCATACATGCGTACACAAATGCATACATGCATATGCACATACATACATACACATACACATCACACACACATGCACATACATACATACACATCATACACACATGCATATATCCCATAGACATGCACATACATACATACACATACACATCACACACACATGCACATACATACATACACATCACACACACATGCATACATATATGTGCATAGATGCATGCATACACACACATGTACACACATACATATCACACACACACACATTGTCACTCTAGGACAATGGTGAGTACCAACTTCGAGGAGCTCCACCTCGTAATTGTCAATCTGAGGAGCTCCACCTCGTAATTGTCAATCTGAGGAGCTCCACCTCATAATTGTCAATCTGTGAGCAAGTGATGTGAGCGAAGGTGAAGGTGAGATGCACACACAAACATACAAGGAAGAGGCAAAGATTATGAGCAATGGAATGTATATTACTTCAATTACAATATCTTTCAATGAACTTAGAAGCTTTCTTTCACAAAATGGCTAGCCTTAAAAATGAGCTTTCTAGATCCATTTATAATTTTTGACGAGCTTTGGCTGGTGCAAATACAATGTCTTACATAGCTAAACATTATGTCTTGGAACTAATTCGAGGGGTCTAACTATGCGAGATACCTATATGGTTGTTGGTAGTTTTGTTTGATTGCTTGCTTGTTATAAGGACAATCTTGAGCCACATGGTTAGTGTACTTCCTCTCTATTGTACATTAGTTAGAGCCTGGGGCTAATGCATTTTGGGTTTGCATAGGGCATGCATTGCCATGTGATCACCTTTGCATGTATATCAACACTTGATATTGGTCATTTTCTGATTCTACGAATCTTTGTAGAGTTTTGATAGTTCTAACTCCTTTCCTAGGATATTTTCTATGTCTATGCACATTCTCACATAGTGGTCTAGAGTGTGTGGATCTTTTAAGTACACATAAGATTCTAGTTTTACACTCAAGAGACCATCTAAAAACAAGGACACTTGTTTAACTTGTAAAGTTAGCTTTGGGACTAGACATATCTCTATGTATTGCTTGAATCTTTGTCCCACTAGCCTTACCGTTTCTTGGGAGGTCTACTTAAAACTATGGATCAAAGATGTGTTGGTACATGGAGCAAGCCTAAGAGCTTGACCAATATACATTGACTGTCTAATGGTTCAAGAAGATTAAATTTACATCTTTTTTATCATATGGTTTGAAAAATTCAAAGGTTAAAATCTTATTTCATCTTAGTCAAAGATAAAGATGAAGAATCTCATGATTAAAGGGAGTCAAACAAAGCTATGACTCATTTTTCAATTCAAACACAAATTTTGTACTACATTGATGTGACAAAAGTCCTCCTTATCTCCTTTGTAACATATGTTCATTAGCAATGCACACCATGCTTCATTTCTATTGATTTGTCACTCTCCGTCTACCATTACAGTACCTTGTGCAAATCTGTCAACTTCTTAGAGTTATTTCTCAGTGTCTAGGTACTCATTGTCCAATCCATTGATTGGATCACTTAGCTAGACCTAATTCAAGATATGAGTGATTGTACATGACTCTATCTATGTATCAACTAGTCTTGAAACATCAAGTTTACCCCCTAGACTTCTTAGATTTATTTTTGAGTGTATGGTGAGTTAAATTAATAAAATAACTTGCTTTGCTTAGCATGTCACTTCAATTGATGGCATGCAAAACCTCTCTAGACAGTTGCTACCAGGCTAAGAGCATTGAACAAAATACTGAGAGCTTCTCTTCCAAAAATAGAAAGTTTCTTAGGGATTTTGAACTCATAGCTCCTTTTTTTTATATAGAAGTTTGAGATTGATGCTCCAAAGTACTTAGATGTTCTAAGTGCATAGTGTGGAAGCTTAGGAAGTATATTAAGTGTCTTTGAAGTTACAAGGGCAAGACTTGAGTGGGTTTTTGCCAAGACAATCTCATCTCTATACCATCTTCATCACCTCTTCATAGTGGTATTAGAGCAAAGTTAAAGAGTGAGCATTATGGATGATGGATTTCCCTCATCCATTAACAAGATGGATCAAAGCAGCTACTCAACATGGTCTCTAAGAATGGAGGCTTATCTACAAGGAAGGAACTTATATGGATACGTCTCAAGAGATTAGATGATGCCAATACTCAGAAGCAAGGGCTAATCAACACAAGAGGAGAAGGAAAGGTTGAATGCATGGTGTTCAAATGATGCTTTGACAAGGTCATACATTCTCAAATCTATCTCTGTTTTTTTACTCCCTTATATTAGGAATTGTAAGACATCTCAAGTGACATCCATTGCTTTGTAATCATTATTCTCTCAAGTACCAAGGCCAGAAAGAATAAGCTATGGATGGAGTTTACAACACTCAAGAAGATGCCCAAACAAAGTGTGACTAACTTTTTCACCAAGATGGACATTGAAAATCAACTTGCAAGCATTGGAGAGATCATTGATGAAGAGGAAATTGTGAGGCAAGTCATCAATGGGATCAAAGATGATGAAAAATGGGAAGCCTTCACCATAGCCATGGATCTCCACATGGATATGAAAGTATCTGATTTCAACACACTCATGGGGCAATTTTTCACACGTGAAACAAAGCTTATGAAGAATCGTGAGAACCAAAAAAGTAACCAATTATCTGCCCTCTATACAGATAAGAATGAAGGCAAAGAAAACAAAGGAAAATGTAATAAATCTAATGATGAAGGAAGTTCCTCTCAAGCTAACTTTGCATTAAGAGGTAGAGGTTCAAGAGGAAGAGGCATAAGAGGTAGAAAAGTTAGGAGAGAGCTCAAAGTTCATCACCTTATGCCATATGTGGTTTATCAAATCACATCACAACAAATTGTTTTAAGAATCCAAGGAATCAGAGAGGAAGAGGATACAACAAAGGAGGCAATGGAAGTTCAAGAGGTAGATTCAATAACTCTTATGGATACAACAACAACTCATACATCAACACTTATCGAGGAGGATATAAAGGAAGGAGAGACTACAACAACTACAAAGACGATGAAGCTCAAGAGGATTCACTTCTACTGATGAAGAGGACAATGAAGGAATGTAAATCTGATGAGCATTTGTTCTACATAGACTCAAGATGCTCAAATCATGTGGCAGGAAATGTAGTTCTACTCGTAGACTTGGAAGATCCAAAGAACAAACATGAAGTCCAAATAGGAAATGACATGAGACATCTAGTTGAGAAGATAGGTAGTTTGAAGACTTCTAATGGTAACATGAGCTTACTAAGAAAATTCCTTTATGTACCTACAATCACCAATAACCCTATCAATGTAGGTCAGATTGTTGAGAAAGGTTTAAAGGTAAGATTTACCAAGATGGAGCATATGTTGAGGACCCATATCAAGGGTTCAACAAGATAGCAAAGGCAGAGAAGACATGTAGGCAAATCACATTCGAGCTCTAAGACACCAAGAATATTGCCTTGCTCAACTATGGCACTTAAACCCTACCAATAGTAGAAGTTTTGCATAAGGGGCTAGCTCACATTGAAGAAAGAGCTCTCTAACAAATCAGTAGAGATCAGAGTGTACTTGGACTACACCAACATATCAAAGCAACACATGATAAACAAGTGTAGTGCATGTTACTTTGGTAAGTCACACAAGCACCCACTCACCAAGAAAGGCTACATACATGGAGATCTTCTAGATCTTGTCCACACAGATGTTTAGGGACCAAACAAAGAACCATCAATTTCTAGATCAAGTTACTATGTGTCATTCATAGATGATTTTAGGAGATGGACTATCTTATATTTCATGAAGCATATGTTAGAGCAAGACAATCAACAATTGGTGATTATGAAGCTTAGAAGTGAAGAAATGAAGAAAAGATTGAAGTCCAATATCGTGAAGTAAAGAGAAGATTCAGATAGTAAAGTTCTTTAAAACATATGTACATTAGCTTTGTAAATACTTCAATATACTTGAAGTAATGATGAATCAACACTCATATGTATATATAGATACGTGTAGATAGTCGTATGAGAAGAGTGAGATGAATAATAGATGATATGTATTGGATGTATCATCCATCAGATGTATGAAGAGTTGAATAGAAAGAATGTTCAGAGAATTGCGCGTCGATCTTTTCTCTAGTTCTCCTTCTTGTTTGATTTTATCAGAAATCCTTTTGTACACATCTAAGTCCATAGTTAATCTATCTATGGTTAAAGTTTGAGAGTTCAATTGCAAATAGGCTGAGAGAATTTTGTGTAGGAACATCTATATGTGAGAAAGTGCTTAGTGTCTTCTGAAACAGGTGCAAATTCGATGGTCAAAGAAATGATCAGTTCTCAGTGCACACTGTAAAGTTTTACACAAATAAGGAGTCAAAATCTAAGTTGGAAGGTAAGCCATCTATGGCTAAAAGCATTTGCTTAAACGGTTTCTAGATTGGGAGAACCATGTGTTAGAAGTTGCAGGTGTCAAAGTCAATTCTATAGAAAGACAGTTTTAGACATATGTAGATTGTTTGAAGCATTTCTCATAATATACTGAAGCTTTTGAAGTGTTTTAACTTGGAGGAGGTGCGCATACTCTAGGCAACACACTCTACAAAGTTTCATAAGAAAATTTACACAAATGATTAATCAATGAGTGATTAATGTGCAGTAGACTTTCTCTGAAATGGCTTTCTTCACAGATAGCTAATTTCTTGATAGTTTGGTGATTGTCTTCCAAAATTGGTTAGAGTTTAAAGTTATTCTTGATATAGAGGTGGTATAACATCAAGAATATCTTGTTCTTTTGGAGATTAACACTCTCCATCAGTGGTATCAGAGCAGGAAGTATCAAAATTTAAGGAAGATCCCGACTGCTGTAGATATACAAATTTCACATCTTGAAGGTTCAAAAGGATAAAGTGTGGAAGAAAGACTAAAGGAAGACACATAAAGGTTATCAAAAGGATCAAAAGGAGCAACATTCAAAGCTAAGGTACATTCATTCCTTATAAGGATTAAAGATTTGATAGTACGGGTGAAAAAAGGATGGGAGATAGTCTCCAAATTGAGAAGTTGGATAGATAGAACTATCCAGGTTGGTCTATGAGAATGGAAGCTCATCTTATGAGCAAAGATCTGATGGGATACATCACAAGAGAGGAAGAAAAGCCAGAGTTCAAAGATCCTAGTTGCAAGAGAACAAGGATTACGACCACCACTTGCTTGAGAGATGACTCTCCTCCCAACCAAATGCCTGTATATATAGCTCTCTCCAGGGGACCGCCTTCTTGGGCAGGTGGATACTAACCATCCATGTGTCAGCCATGTAACTACATGTGCGCCAAGTGTCCCAGTTAACTCGAGTTAACTCAAGTGGATGCTTCTAGAAGGCTCTAGATCTCTTTGGGCAAAATACTCTCCCCATGTCCCCCATGGGGATTGAACCCAAGACCTCCTCCTTCACATCCTTGAGACTTAACCACTAAGCTAAGTGGATCACTTGTTCACAAGAGCACAAGACCTCCTAGTAAGTCTAAAGTCGAGATCTTTGGTCATACACACGGATGACCAAACGGTGTCCGATTTCAGATCCGTCTGAACCTGCTAGACCCTTGGATCATAGAATTACTTTAGTACATTCTTTCCCCCTTGGAAAATATTTTCGTCCTCAAAAATAGAGCTATATACAAACTATAGGCAACCCCCGAGCCTCATGTTCTAAAACTGGAAGAACATGATCATGTTCTAAAACTGGAAGAACATGTCTCATCTCTGTGGTGGTGTCCCTGCCCAAATGATTCAAAACACTCGCTCAATTTGCACTTTGATGAACTAAACAAAGTACAAACAAGTGAAAGAATAATAAGGGTGGATCTAAAAACATCCCTGGCCAATTCACAATTTCTTGATATGCGATCTAGGCACAAACATATGAACTAGGTGGATTCAAATTACTAGTCCATTTCTAGGCATAACTCGTGCATAGACTTAGTAATGAAGGTGGGATTCTTATCCCTTGCAAGACTTTAAGAATTCTTGATTCTCTTGAATTTGTTTTGGAGAACTTGAAGTTTGGTTGTCCCAAACATCTAACTTAGGTGTTTGTATAATGATTTACTTTGATCCAATAGTTACTTGATTTTTTCACTCGACTAGAGGACTACTTTGTCCTAATGAGTTTAAAAATCATTTGTAACCTATAGGAGAAAGTCTACCATCTCTGTTGAATCAACCATACTAACTTGACCAATTCAAATTCAAAATGAAAATTGTCCAACTTAGAACACTTTTCTCAAAGATTTAACTTAAAAGTTATCGGGAATTGTCAATCTACTGAGAAATTCCTAACTTCTCTATTCTGGAGTATACTGGACTCTAGGAAATTATTTATGCTATAACTTGACGCAAACTCAAATGAATAAGTCCACTTAGACTTATCGTCTTTTGAAGATTGAAAAGGTTCTTGTACATAACATCTATCTAGGATGTTCAAGTTAGTTATTTTGTTCTAACCAGCTAACCCTAGTCTTTTACAAAAGGAATCAGATACCATGTCTGAGCCAATTCCAAAAGATTTGGAATAAAAAAGAAATAACTAAAACTCTGTACAATCAATTCATTCTTCAAAGATACATAAATTTTCTATGAGTCAAAGACTAGATGACTCAGGACTTCAACTTTTCAAAGATCTATTTCAACAGGATATTGAAACATTTTTTCTATCTTTAAGAGAAGTAAGCTGGATTCTCAAAAAGATTCAAAGAAAATCAAAAACATCATCCAACCACAAGATACTAGTGTGGTAACCAACATCAGTGTGTCGACCCACTGAGGTTCTGTTGATGAGTTTGATATTCAAATAATGCTTCACTTGAGACTAAATTCAGGTCACATACAGTCTTTTTGACTCCTAATCATGAATGCAATTCTTGTGCATTTCTTTGAGTCAAAAGAGTGAATTTACCAAGTTACACTAGGAACTTGATGCTTGACTTAGTCAATTAAATCTTTAGTTGAAAAGATCAACTCAAAATCAAAGTCCAACTTCTTTCAGAAATTTATCAAATATTTCTGATCAATAACACTTAAGCTTGAAGTGTTCTAAGAAGATCTTAGAAGTTACTTACTTCATATCTTTAGTTTCTTTGATCTTGAAGTCATCTTGAAGTATCTTGAGATCCTTCTTGAATTTAAACTCCTCCTTTGAAGTTTTAATTCCCTTGAAGATCAAACCTAACTTCAAGATCCAAACGAAGACTAAAAGATAATCATCATCTCATGGTCCGATGTCCCATACCATCTTTGCTACATCAATCTGAGTATAAAATCTGGTGTCCCATACCACCCTATTTTATACTCACATTGACGTGTGAGTGAATTTTTTCCTAAAGTCTACAACATCTCTTGATAGAGAACCTTCTAGCTTTAATTCTTGACAAGAATTTCGCACTCTCAGGCACTATCTCTATCTTGATATTCTAGGTTTTAATCCCTTAACATGATCGTTTCATGATCTTGTGCTTAACCTTGGGAACTTGAAAAACCTTTAATAGAATATCTCCAAATCCTTTTCGCTAGGGTTTTCAAATGAAAATCAATCAGAATTCCAAGTTCTTGAATTTCTCAAATTCAAGTTCAATTGGCTATTCTTGACCAATTTTGTAGCGACAAGAGCTTTTGACTTCTTGTCTTTAGATTCCTTTCTACTAATGCTTTTAGGTACCTATCCTGGCCAGGACTTTTATAGGAATCTCTCTGTTGCTTAAGTCTAAGCATACGCTCATGCTTTCTGGATTTGTACCGAAATACCTTTAAGGATATGCAAACACTTATGTTTTACCTTCCACACACTTAAGTACCATCTTCACGGTTGCAGACTACATTTTTGGAATTCCTTCACTCTGTTCATACTTGGAACAACTTACTTATCACATTTTTTCCATTCGATAAATGGAACTTGAGTGAATAATTCCTGACGGAATTTTTACTGCCAATACTTGGGCAATCTACAGAGTACTTCTAATCGCACATTCTTGGACAATCATGGCCAAGTTTGATCAAGTCTGGTTGATACTTGCGACAAAAATAAAGACCTAGTCTTTATCTTTTAAGATCTCTTAAAGTATCTTAAGCTTCTTTGCTTACCTGCAGGATTTTAGAGATCTTTCCCTCAACTTAAGTCCAAGCATTTTCTAATGCTTTTCAGATTCCAAAGCTAAGAATCTTTGATATACCTTAAGGTTATATTACTTATTTGGACTTAAAT
This sequence comes from Ceratopteris richardii, assembly GCA_020310875.1. Taxonomy (NCBI): domain Eukaryota; kingdom Viridiplantae; phylum Streptophyta; class Polypodiopsida; order Polypodiales; family Pteridaceae; genus Ceratopteris; species Ceratopteris richardii. The sequence continues at coordinate 41,799,874 of CM035415.1, forward strand.
ACCAAAACTGGTGGTTAGGGATTTGCTGGGAACTACTTGCTATAAAACTTCTCTTGAAAGATGCTAGTCTCACATCTGGGGAGATTTTTCTTTCAAGAACTTTTTGATTCCTACCAAGGAATCAAGTAATGCTAAGCTAATGATTCATCTTGGAATCTTTTGCTTTCCAGTTAATGATTCATCTTGGAATCTTCTCCTTTACTGGAAAGATCTTCAAATGGAATTCTAGACTTTTGGATAAGACCAAGAGTTAAGGCTTTGCTTGTCCAAAAGATATTCTCTTTTAACCAATGAAATAGTTAATTGGACTCTTTCATTAGCTTATCTTTAGGAAATAGCTTAATTTCCAAAGATTACTTTGCTTGGGTCTCTTCTTTAAGCTTTTCTTATCTTAAAGACCACCAAGCATACTTTTCTTATCTTCAGAAAAGTGCTTTAATAAAGTTTCCATGTTTACGTTTGAAAACTTTGCACAACAAATAATGCTTGGAATTGTTTACTAAATCTTATAAAAGATATACTTGATTTTTTATAAGATTCAAAGCTTTACCGCTTGAAGCTAATCTTTTAGGAAAGAACTTGTTTCCTAAATTGTCTTTAGGAAATATCGTGATTTCCTAAGATATATCTGTTTCAAAAAATGAAAATAATTTGAGTCATTTCATTAATTGTCACGACTTTAGGAAATTACTTGATTCCTAAAGATCAATTAATATTTATCTTGGTTTCTTTTTTAAGCCTTGAGTTAGCTTAAATAGAATCAAGCAAGTTTCCTTCAAAAGTTTTCGCGTCGATTGAAGAGCTTGCATCATGCCTCGAGATGCATTTTTGGAAACTAACATCTATGAACACTAGAGTTCCAGGGATTCTAGAAGTTCAATACTTCTACTTATTTTCATCAATGTTTGAAGAATATTAAAGTATTAAACCTATTTGTTGAACTTAAATGTTCAATTGGTTTGTGTTTCAACAAAAACTTCCCTACTTGGGTGCATGAACATGAACATCCAAAAAGAACTAAATCCTCGTTAGTTGCTAAGAATGTCTAGGTTTCTTCCTAAACTTAGACTGAGCATGCACCTTGGAAAGTAGCTCTATTTTCTTGGCATCTAAATGGCAAGAAAAAATGAATACTTACTTTCAACATGCTTTCTTTTCCTTAAAAAGACTCCTACTAAGTGGTACCTATGTATCACTTTTTTGGAAAAAATAGACTAGATACTTAGTTGCATGATGGTCAAGATCCTTGCAACTAGGTAATTTTCTATTTTTTTCACCTAGCCAAGTCAAGTTAGAAAAATAAAGGAATGAAAGTATATGTGTTCAGCTACTTACCAAAAGATCATGCGTATGCTCATGCATCTACTTGCATGCAAATGCATGTATGCAAATGCCCATTCTTGGGTGCAAATGCATGTAAGTACATGCAAGTGTAATGAACTTAAGCAAATCCCAAGATTATTAGGTATGCAAACAAGCATCCATGCAAAAAACAACCTGCTTGCTATTCTGGCAAAAGGTAACTATTCAAGTGCATGAACTGGAGAATTAACTACCTTTCCCAAGCAAGTACAAACTTGATGTGCATAAAACATTCTTTTATGCACAAATAATCGTTTCATTTTTGTGCATGAATGGAAATAGAAATTTCAATTGCATGCCTAAAACTCAAAAGTACTTTATATACTTTTGTATCATTTCAATACCGTTTAGTTCTCTAATTAGCTTTCATGTTGAGATAATCATAATTGGACTGCCTTTAGTCCTAATTAATGCATCCTAAATGAAAGCATTCGAACAAACAAATATCAAAATGAAAACATAATTTGGAAAATACTTAGCTCCACATAGAGCTACGTCCTTCCCTTGATCCTTTGGGAGAGTGATTCATCCTCTTGATCCTTGCCAGGAGCTATTCAGCATTCTTGAAGCTTCCTCATCAAGAAATAGTCCCGGATGATTTGGTCCATCAAGGTCGACGAAGTTAGGCCTCCGGATCTTCACTCCACAGCTCCACTTCTTTCATACTTTGCTCAAAACTTTAACTTTCTTTGGTGCTTGCTTCTTTGGCTAAGGAAGAGTGCTCCCAAGACTCAATAGATCTCGGGTCAAACACCGAATAGAGTGATCTGCAGGAATTGTGCTTCGGGTTGCAACAGTTGTGATCCAATCTTCAACGCTTACTAGAAAGGTAAATTATTCTGCAGATAGTGAATACACGAAGGCAATGAGCACCTTGGCTACTTCAAGATACTGTCAGAACTTCCACCCGGATTCGAATCCCTGATGGCAGAGTTTGAAGATGTGTACTTTTGTTTTCCTCTTTGCTCCTTATTGAAGTCTTCTACAACAAGAATATGAAACTAACAGATGCTCCGGCGAGCTACATGTCACGAACAGCCATTTGTCTTTGTGGATAGGAGAGCGCCCTAATACATGAGGGACGAGAGTTCGAATTCTGATCCTTACAGCAGAGATAGTCCTTTTGGCAGTTTTGCCACACCTTCTTTGGACTGTGCAGTTCTGGACTTTGGCAGCGTCATATGACAATCAAAGTCGGGTGTGCGACTTCACTAACAGCACTTGTCTTCATGGATATGCGAGCATCTTCGCAGAGGACACGTTTCGTGTTCGAATCCTATATGTGCACACAATAGAAGGCGACAGAAGGCCTTGTTTTAGGTAATATGATCCTGGATGAATGCTTCTTCAGCGCCAATTGCGCTTTTTTGACCACTTCTTCAGTGCCGTCTGCGAACAATGGAAATTGCTCTCCAATATCGGTGTAGCGAACGCCTGTGGGCTCATGGATAGGCTAGATCAGTCCCTACGAGAGGTCTTGAGTTCGAGTCTCCCACGGCCAATGGCAAAGATGGTAGCTCACTTTTTGCTAATCATAAGCTAAGCCAAGCGAGGAACTTAGCACACTTCTCAAGACGGCCGCAAGCAGGAATTCGGCAAGAAGTGCATGCAAGATTGATGAGCAAGATGATGGAGAGAGCTATGGAGATGGCTCTGATACCAATGCAAGAGAACAGGGATTACGATCACCACTTGCTTGAGAGATGACTCTCCTCCCAACCAAATGCCTTTATATATAGCTCTCTCCAGGGGACTGCCTTCTTGGGCAGGTGGATACTAACCATCCATGTGTCAGCCATGTAACTACATGTGTGCCAAGTGTCCCAGTTAACTCGAGTTAACTCAAGTGGATGCTTCTAGAAGGCTCTAGATATCTTTGGGCAAAATACTCTCCCCATGTCCCCCATGGGGATTGAACCCAAGACCTCCTCCTTCACATCCTTGAGACTTAACCACTAAGCTAAGTGGATCACTTGTTCACAAGAGCACAAGACCTCCTAGTAAGTCTAAACTCGAGATCTTTGGTCATAGACACGGATGACCAAACAGTGTCCGATTTCAGATCCGTCTGAACCGGCCAGACCCTTGGATCATAGGCTTACTTTATTACACTAGTGTTCCAACTAGGGAGGAGCTTGCAGATATAAAGGTTTGGATGAAGAAGGATGCTCAAGCAAGGAGCATAATCTACATGGAAGTGAATGATTATTTGCTTCCTCATATCAGAGGACTTGAAAGTGCAAGTGACATTTGGAATGCTTTGGCAGAGCATTTTCAGAATACAACCAAATCAAGGAAAGATTCATTATGGGCAAAGTTTACTACCTTCAAGACGAAGGCTTCACAATCAATATCTGATTATGTGACAAAGATGAAAGACATTGCTGATTCTTTAGGTGCAGTTGATGAAGATATTGAAGAAGATAAGTTGGTAAGACAAATTCTCACAGGACTAAGAGGAGATGAGAAGTGGAAGCCATTTATTTTGTCTACAGAACTTTCATTAGATCATTTCACTCCTGATTTGAATCAATTGTTAGGGCATATGCTAACTTTTGAGAATGATATCAAAGGAGATGTTGATAAGAGTGCAGGTCATGCAATGTTTTCTAAAGACAAGAAGAAAGCTAGCAAAGGAAAGCAACAATCAGTTGAAGATGAAGGTATTCCAAATCAAGCAAACTTCCTAAGAGGAAGAGGAAGTGGCAGAAATAGAGGAAGAGGCAGAAATAACAAAGATAATGTTAGAGCTTGTTGGATATGTTGGCATAATAATCAAAGCAATGGTAATTTTAATCAGAACTTTAATCAAAGAGGAAGAGGTGGTAGATATCAGAGAGGAAACTTTAGAGGTAGAGGTGGTAGGAATTCATTTGGAAGAGGTGGAGGAAGAAACTTCCAAAATCAATCCTATAATAACACCTACTACAATTATGCATCAAATCAGAAGGAGGATTCAACTCTTATTATGAATGCAACATGTGAAGTCTCACATGAAGACATGAGAGTATTTTATATTGACTCAAGATGTAGCAATCATCTGAGTGGAAATATTGCTTTGATGACTGATCTAGATCATAAGGCAATCAATCATACAGTTCAACCAGGTGATAATACAAAGCACAAAGTAAAGTCAATTGGTTCAGTTAAAGCCAAAGATGGAAGTACTATCTTGAGTAAAGTCTTGTATGTTCCTACAATTCCAAAGAACTTGATTAGTGTAGGACAAATTGTGGAAAAAGGATACGAGGTAAGGTTTACTAATGATGGAGTTTATGTTGAAGACCCTACTCAAGGGTATAAACAGCTTGTTACAGGAAAGAAGGAAGGAAGGCTCTTCACATTAAAGATACAAGGTAATGTTGGACATGCTATGTTTACATATGGAGAGCAAAAGGTGTCTGAATTGGATCTTTGGCATAAAAGACTTGGATAGTTTAATGAAAGAGGTATCAAAGAAATGGTTAACAATGGTTTAGTGCTTGGATTGCCTAATGTTGCAAGTCAACACATGACATACAAATATGAAGCATGTCAGTTAGGTAAGGCTCATAAGCAATCATATAATAAGCATGGTTTTATGTATTAAAAAAGACTTGAGTTGGTACATACAGATGTATGGGGTCCTTCAAAGGATTTCAGTATAAATGGTTCAAGATATTATGCCATATATGTTGATGATGCTACCAGATGGATTACAATCTATGTAATCAAAGACAAATCAAAAGTGTTTGATACATTTAAACACTATCATGCATATGCAGAAAGAATTACAGGTCAAAAGTTGAAGAGACTAAGGTCAGATGGAGGGGGAGAGTATTTCTCTAATGAATTCAGTGATTATTTGTGGAATGCAGGTATAAAGAGAGAGGTTACTTGCAGGTACTCTCCTCAACAAAATGGGGTAGCAGAGAGAAGAAACAGAACTCTTGTTGAGTTTGCAAGATCTATGATGAAGGAGAAAAATTGCCCTAATTATTTGTGGGATGAAGCTGTGAATACAGCCACATATTTGTTCAATAGGTTACCATGTAAAGCCTTGCAAGGTATGACACCATATGAAGCTTGGTGGGGTAAGAGACCTACCTTGGATCATTGTAGAATATTTGGATGTTTGGCATATGCATATGTGCCATATCAATTGAGGCATAAATTGGAACCTAAAGCAGAGAAGTATGTATTCATTGGTTATGATGACAAGCAGATGGGTTATAGGTTGTGGAGTCCATCCACAAAGCAATTCCTTGTGTCTAAGGATGTTACATTTGATGAGCAAGGTACTTGGCATGCAGGTACACTTAATGGTTATGCAGATGTTGAAGAAGTTGTGAATCAAAAGAAAGGTAAACCAAAGGTTCAGATATTTGATGAAGATGAGAATAATGAAGTACAGGTTGAAGTTGAAGAAGTGCCAAGGTTTGATCTAGAATGTGATGAACCAGAAACTTCAAGAAGTGGAGAAGTTAGGAGATCATCTAGGCACAAATGGCAGCCTACAAGGTATAGCTATGATACTTCATTCTTGACTACTAAAGATTATGCTTACATGTTAAAAGCAGATGAAGATCCATCCACATATGAAGAAGCCAAAGGGAAGAAGAATTGGGAAAAAGCTATGCAAGAGGAGTAAATGCATTGATGGAAAATGAGACTTGGGATTTGGTTCCTAAACCAAATAGTCAGAAGATCATTGGATGTAAATGGGTTTACAAAACAAAAAGGTTTGCAAATGGAAGTATATCTAGATACAAAGCCAGGCTTGTTGTAAAGGGATATGCACAGACATATGGTGTGGACTATGATGAAACTTATAGTCCTGTTGCAAAAATGACAACCATAAGGACTCTCATAGCAATTGCTGCTTGCAAAGGTTGGAAATTATCTCAATAGATGTGAAGAATGCATTTTTGAATGGTTTTATTTCAGATGAAGTCCATATGGAACAACCAGATGGTTTCAAAGATCAAGTGTATCCAAATTATGTGTGTAAGCTCAAGAGAGCTTTGTATGGGTTGAAGTAGGCCCCAAGGGCATGGAATTATAGGCTTGTAAAGTTCTTGAAGAAACTTGGATTTCAAGCTTCAAAGGCAGATAGTAGCTTGTTAGTCAAAGCAAGTGAGGATGGATTTATTTATGTGTGTATTTATGTTGATGACATAATACTTACAAGAACAGATGACAAAGGCATACACATGATTAAGAAGCAGATGGAGAAATAATTCAAAATTAGTGATTTGGGAAATTTGTCATTCTTTTTGGGAATGGAGATTTCATATTCTCAACATGGAGTATATGTAACTCAAGAAAGGTATCTGAAAAATTTGCTAACCAAATTTAAAATGGAAGATTGCAGGATATCACCAACTCCAATGGAAGTGAATCATAGATTGACTAGATATGGATGAGAGGAATTCAAAGATATGAAGCTCTATCAGAGTTTGGTGGGTAGCTTGATTTATGCTACATTAACAAGACCTGACCTATCATATGCAGTTGGAGTTCTATCTCAATTCATGCATTGTCCTAGAAAGGAACATTGGTTTGCAAGACAAAGAGTACTTAGGTACATCAAGGGCACACTTAAAGAAGGATTGTACTATGAATTTACTTCAGATACAAGAGTCAAAATATATAGTGATGCAGATTGGGCATGTAATTTTGATGATAGAAGATCAACACATGGATACTTGTGTTATGTGGGAGATAAGCTAATTTCATGGTGCTCCAAGAAGCAACATACAGGTGCTTTATCATCTACAGAAGCAGAATACAAAGGTATGGTAGAAGCTGCAAAGGAAGTAATATGGTTAAAGACTCATATGAAGAGTTTTGATATTGTTCAGAGTACTCCTATCATTTGTGGAGACAATATGAGCTCTTTATATTTGGCAGCAAACCCTGTGTTCCATGCTAGAACTAAACATATTGAGATTCAGTATCATTTTCTGAGAGAGAAGGTTGTTGATAAAGAAATAGAAGTTATGCATACTCCTACAAAAGATCAACTTGTAGATATGATGACAAAAAGCTTGGATGGACCAAAGTTGCAGAGGTTTAAAGGTATGGCACGAATAAAGAAGATGCAGATAATCACAATTGATGATTGAGGGGATCTGTTAGAGCAGCACAATCAATAATTGGTGATTATGAAGCTTAGAAGTGAAGAAATGAAGAAAAGATTGAAGTCCAATATCATGAAGTAAAGAGAAGATTCAGATAGTAAAGTTCTTTAAAACATATGTACATTAGCTTTGTAAATACTTCAATATACTTGAAGTAATGATGAATCAACACTCATATGTATATATAGATACGTGTAGATAGTCGTATGAGGAGAGTGAGATGAAGAATAGATGATATGTATTGGATGTATCATCCATCTGATGTATGAAGAGTTGAATAGAAAGAATGTTCAGAGAATTGCGCGTCGATCTTTTCTCTAGTTCTCCTTCTGTGTTTGATTTTATTAGAAATCCTTTTGTAAACATCTAAGTCCATAGTTAATCTATCTATGGTTAAAGTTTGCGAGTTCAATTGCAAACAGGCTGAGAGAATTTTGTGTAGGAACATCTATATGTGAGAAAGTGCTGAGTGTCTTCTGAAATAGGTGCAGATTCGATGGTCAAAGAAATGATCAGTTCTTAGTGCACAATTTAAAGTTTTACACAAATGCGGAGACAAAATCTAAGTTGGAAGGTAAGCCATCTATGGCTAAAAGCATTTGCTTAAACGGGTTCTAGATTGGGAGAACCATGTGTTAGAAGTTGCAGGTGTCAAAGTCGATTCTACAGAAAGACAGTTTCAGACATAGGTAGATTGTTTGAAGCATTTCTCATAATCTACTGAAGCTTTTGAAGTGTTTTAACTTGGAGGAGGTGCGCAAACACACTCTACAAAGTTTCATAAGAAAATTTACACAAATGATTAATCAAATGAGTGATTAATGTGCATCAAACTTTCTGTGAAATGACTTTCTTCATAGATAGCTAATTTCTTGATAGTTTGGTGATTGTCTTCCAAAATTGGTTGGAGTTTAAAGTTATTCTTGATATAGAGGTGGTCTAACATCAAGAATAGCTTGTTCTTTTGGAGATTAACACTCTCCATCAGCATAAGGATGAGTTTTTTCATGCTTTAAAAAGTAATTAGCTCTTGTGTAGAATCAAATAGGTAAAACCCTAAAAAGACTAAGGTCAGATGTAGGGGGAGAATACTTCTCCCATGAATTTGATTCCTATCTCTAAGATAGAGAAATCAAAAGGGAAATCACTACTAGATAACTCCTGAGCAAAATGGAGTGGTAGAGAGAAGAAATAGGACCATTGTGGAGGTTGCAAGGTCCATGTTCAATGAGAAGAAGGTACCTAACTACTTGTGGGCTGAGGCAACATCTATTGCTCCCTATTTGATCAATAGATTATCGTCACCTTATGATATAGGGGAATACTTTCCAACTCTATCAAGAAATAAAGCACACAACTTGAAGCATCAAGTGACTCTTAAGATGATAAAAAATTAACTAATGGAACTCCAAAGACAAAGCTAAAGTGCAAGAATTGAGGGATGTAGTAGAATCCTCTCTACAAAGCATAAGATGGTCAACTAGAGAGAGGAAAAAGCCAGAGAGGTATGTCTATGATACATCATTGGTCACTAAACACTCTACCTATTTAGTACAAGATTCAAACTCTGAGGAGCCCTTATCGTATGAGGAAGAAAAGTAGAAACTAGAATGGGTGAATGCCATGTGTCCTAAGTCAATTTATGCACACTCTTAGGAAACCTCACATGGAGGTAGCAAAGAGGATACTCAAATACTTGAATGAAACCATCAATGAAGGTCTATATAACCCATATACGTCTGATATAGATATCAAACTCTTCTTTGATGCATATTGGGTAGGTCCTAAAGATGATAGGAGAAGTACATCAGGGTATCTCACCTTTGCAGGTACAAAACTTATCCCATGGTCTTCAAAGAAGTAACCTACTCTTGCATTGAAGCTAAATGTAGAGGATTAGCCAATGCAATTGAGGAAGAAATGTGGATCAAGACCATTTTTTATTGGCTTTGCAACTTTGAGGAGTAGTGACTTACCCTTAGCAATGATTAAATCAAGGAAAAAATCCCAAATTGAACCATGATTCCTTTGACTATGAGGGAAATTGTTTGGTGGAAAAAGTGATTCTTGACTTCAGTTGGAATTTTTGCTAGCTTAAGAGCCTTTTGGATGGTAGTACCCCCGCACAAAGAAAACAAACAAAAAATCCCTAATTTGAGATCATGATTGCCCTAACCTAAAGCAACATAGGGCAATGCCTCGTGCCAGTTGAGATAAAAATCAATGAAACACCAACTAGAAGCCTTCCACATGCTTAAAAGATAAAAAAATAAGCGCAAAAGGCACTCAATGTTCTTTAAAACGTGGTTATTTTGTACCCATGATTGCCCTACCCGATATGGAAATCGCCAACTAGATTTTAATGAATTTGAAGTGTTGCTTTTTTTAAAAAATATTTTCAGAGCACCCAAGCCTTCACACAAAGCCATAGTGAACAATGGTTAGCCTTCCAAAATTGTATATAAAATTGGGTTATAATTCTTTGCATGTGTAAAAATTTTCTTATTGACTGAATTTAAATCACTACATTGCACGGATTGCTTATTACTTGATTCAGAGTGCATGTGTATGATTCTTAGATCACAGAAATTAATTGGAACTAGTAGATCAACATGTAGTAGCATTTCTATAGTTGAGAGTGCCAACAACTCAAATATGAGCATGACTTGTTATACACATCAAGTGATTTAGAGAGTGACATAGAAGTAATGGCCTCATCAAGTTCTAAGGATATGGTAAATCCTGATCTCAACATAAGTATATATGATTTCAAAGTCAAAGGGTGAAGTACAAATTTGACTCACCTTTACTCACACTAATATGTTAGGGGGCACCATCTATTAAAATGATACGGATAATCTATTGTTGGACTTGGTGAGCTCAGGAATCTGGCTCTCCCAAACATCATCATGGTCACATTAGAGGGAGAATTGTTAGTGGAAAAGATGGGATTTTATTACATGTTCACTAATATGCAAGAAAAAATAACTCCTTTAAGGGTAGAAATCCTAGATAATATGAGTTCAAATCTGGATCCACAATAAGCTCAAAGTAGAATAGGTCCTGATGCTTTACCATTTTTACAAGGACCACACATGTGATCAAGGTAATTCATGATGGATTATCTCTTGAACTTTACTTTGTGGTAGATTTCAAAGAATCCTTTTGGAATCTGCCACTCTCCACATGCAGAGGTCCTTAAATTTTGGATATTCATGAGTATAGGTATGTGGATCCAACTCTAATACCCATGTATAAGGATAAAAGGAGCATACCATATTTTCTAGTGGAGGAAGATAGCCAACAAGACTTTATGCATCATGGTATGCCAATTTTTGTAAATGGTATTCCAAGGGTAGTAGTCATTTGGACTCATGGTCCTAGGAGTCCCAACCCCTTGATTTCGATAGTTCCAACCGACATGATCACAACTACAATAATGCAAACACAAAGTGCATCTTCATGCATGGAATCTACAGTAGTTTAATATATCATATCTTTGTATCTCAAGCAACAATAGTCTTGATTCCCTTAGCAATAATTATGTTTTTACCTTAAACACCACTATCATATGGTTACTTGTGCCTATTTTGTGTTTTGGAACAATTCACGACTATGTTTTTGTGAGATATGCCACCTCCACCTCAATCTACTATTCCCCATACATTTGCACAATATCCTTAAATCTAGTGTCCCATACCACTGAACCACTTTAGTGATAGTGTAAGCTTGGATGTCGTATACCATCCAATTTACACTCTCACCTTAATGCACAAAACTTTAGCTCTTACTTAAGGATTTCTTATTTAGAAGACTTTCATCTTAGTCTAACCAAATAAAATCAAAATTATTGTACGTAATATGCTTACCAAGACTAGATTTATTCTTGAAACAAATCTGAAGATTGAGCCTTCTTTGAATAGTTTGTTTGATTAGATGCAATTAAAAGTATCTTTATCTATGCCATTCGATAAATAGAGGCAGTATTTTCATACTAGATATTATATGTTGCCATAACTAGGCATCTATCCCAAAGGATATAGTCAATGATAAGCTTCACCAAATGGTTAAATTTCTTCTTATTCATAGAGCATATTTTGGAGTAGTGCTATTTAGAGTTTCTTTCAAACCTTCACTATTTCTTTTCTCCAAATATGGAGTAATGAGTTACAACTTCTCACTTCTGAATAAATTTTCTTTCTAAGTTCCAAATGGACCATCCTTTTTATAAAAAAGGTGGAAATTTATTGGGGAAGAAAAGAGACTTTCAAAAGGACGAAATGTCTCAATAATTTCTTGCCCTGACTTATCATAACCCATGACTATGTGTATGTAGGCTTAAGTTTGTCTTTTGGATATCTTTCAATATGAATTCTTACTACCACTAACTTATGTCTAATAAGAAGAGAAATGTTGCTTGACTTGTAGTGTAAGTACTTGAATTTGCTGATCAGGCATGCCATGGGTTTTATGGAACGTAAGGATCCATAAAAAGTACTTGAAGCTTAAGGTTCTCTATCCATATTACAATTTTTTGGCTTTTAGATTTAGCAAACACATAAAAAACATAAAAGTGGAATGGCTATTGAGATACATATCAACAATGTACCATTACATTTTTATGCTTTACTTCATATCAAGAATTATTTTCCTATCTTAAACCTTGAACTTACTAAAATTCATTTCTCTCTCATGTCTCATCAACCCATGCATACATAAAATGTTTCGTTGATATGCATGCTTAATGTATGCCGGAAACTTGTACATCCAACTTCAAGATGTTAAGCATGCATGAGATTCAAAAATTGAACCCCTCTTTACAACATGCATGGAATGCCGGAAACTTGTACATCCAACTTCAAGATGTTAAGCATGCATGAGATTCAAAAATTGAACCCCTCTTTACAACATGCATGGAATTCAATGGAAATTCCATTTTACGCATGAAAGTGCATCCAATATATGCTCGCGGTTTTCCATTAATGTTCTTGCCATACTACAGTGAACATTCTATGTTCATCCTATAATAACCTTTAAGAGGTGAGTTCCATTCCATACTAATGAAAACCAACATTTGTCATTCAGGTATGCTTTAATTGCATCACTTGGGTGAGTAAACATATGCACATTTTTATGTGCATATGGACCATCTACTTCATTTGAAATGCATTTCTATGTGTATTACTTTAGTGATTATAAACAAATAAATCAGAATCACACTTAACTCCATTATATCTTTGTCCATCTCTTGATCATTTATAGGAGGAAGCTTTAAAATTTGGATTCTTCAAAGTTGGGGTTGAAAATTTGAGTCATTTCACCTCCTCGATCTCTAATGTCCTTCCTAAGCATCTTCATACTTACTTGCATGCCCTTATATGCAGTTAACTGTACAAAAGACTAAAGGTACTTTGATGCATGCTTGCATTCATATATGAAGTGATCTTGTAGTTCTTACATCATATATGAGAGATATGCAACATTCATATAAAAATCATGAGAAAGGAAGGAAGTCAATTTAGCTTAAATGGATGGTTTCTTGAGTTAATTATGAGAAATGCTCATCTTTCATGTTACATCAAATGCATGATGAACGCAATCATATGCAAATGAAAGGAAAAGTAATTAATTTTAATCAAATGCTTGGAAACGTCCTTTCCCTTAAGGTGGAAAATGAAAATGGTACACTTTCTTCTTGAAACCCCAAATAACTTGGAAATTTGTCTCAAAAGATCTCTCAAAAGTGACTTGACTCTCCAACAAGTACATGGAGAGGTTACAAGTACATGGCATATATATATTTATCTTAGTAGACAAATACATGGAGAGGCCCTTAGATATCTTAGAGAATATTGTCTTCACCACATGCTGTGTTGAAATCCAACACACCATTGCCTATGAAAATTTGGCAAGGGTAGTAATTATGAATTTATCTTAGGATGAAAATTCCTAAGGAAGATGAAAGTGGTTCAAGACTAGGGAGGAAATGTAGTTTACATCTAGCATGACACAACTACTAAGATAAACATGCAAACCAAAGCTTACAGAGATGTCCCACTTCTTGAATGGCATGCAATAAAAAATGATGAAGACAAAAGCTATGTAAAGAGTGGTGGTTCAAGCTGGCCATCTTGGATCCACAAAGCTCACTAGTCTTTGGTTGTGTCAAGTAGGAAATATTGAACCAAGTCAACCATGAGAAAGATCAATCACAGATCTTGATTACATTCTTGCCTCTAACTTAAGAGAGGATGAGTTTGATCCTTTCAATTGGCCATATATTTTGGGAGCCATCAAAGTAGATATGAGTGAGAAAACTTTGATGCATCATTGTGGCAAAGATGGCTATGAATTGGATTTATTTTTAGAGGACCTTACAAAGAAGGTCCATCATGTGAGATGCTAATACCCTATGAAGTGATAGTACATTTAGAGACTGATGTAGGATCAAACATTAATGACTATCCGAGTCTCTATATGGATGGAAATTATGAAAATCAAGAAGAGTACCTTAACAATATGGGGACTCTAAGTGATCCATCCAAGATGGATGTGCCAACACAATCTATTCTTCAAATCCACGAGAAAAAGATTGCAGTTGAACAAGTTAGTATCCCTAACAACAAGTCAAATTGGATAGTAGGTTTTGAAGTTCCCAAGAACTTCAAAAGATATCAAGTTCAAGAAAAAAAATAATTGCTATAATTCCAAAGCAAGAAAAGAAATGGGGAGAGAGTTAAAACAATAAAGAAGATACCAACAAAGTGGTCATAACATTTGAAGAAAATGAAGAGCGATGCTCTTACATACCAAATAACTTGTCTAGTTCTAAGATAGAAGATCTCATACACCTCTTACAAGAGTATCGAGGCATCCTTGCTTAGACATATAAAGACCTAAAGGGGGTCGATTGAGACATCTATGCACAATGTATACCAATGGTGCCAGATGCTCCACTATCCAAATAGAGACCTTATACTTACAATGAGACTTAATCTATGAAAATCAAGGAATAAATGGATAGAATACTCACGACTGGTTGCATTTATGAACTTGATCAGAAAAATTGGATCTAACCCATAGTTATTGTCCCAAAGAGGAATGTCAAGCTTTGATTTTGCGTTAATCTTAAGATGGTCAATGTAGCAACTACAAGGGATAGCTATTCATTATTAGAAAGATTAACTAGACATAAATTATAAACAAGTTATATAGTTTCTTGAATGGATTCTCAAGTTATAATCAAGTTGTTATTGCTAAAGAGGATCAACACAAAATGGTATTTGCAACTAAAGGGAGCATTTTTTCCTTTAGAGTAATGCCATTTGGATTGACAAATGCCTCATTCACATTCCAAAGGCTCATGTACCACATCTTCAACAAATTCCTTAGGAAATACATCCAACTTCATTTGGATGATTATGTCGTATTCAAATGACAAAAAGCAACATGTTTTGGACTTAAGAAAAATCTTTGATAAATTCCACTTGAATAAATCATGACTAAACCCTAAAGTGTCTCTTCATGGTCCACCAAGGTAAAATCCTTGGACACATAGTGTTTAAGAATGGCATATCTATAGATCAAGAAAAAGCAAGAGCTATTTACCTAGACCATAAAATTTCAAAGGCGTCCAAAATTTTCTCTGTTAATGTATGTGATGTTTAACAATTTTGAGTGGACGAAATAGTGAGAAAATGTTTTCAAAGATCTCAAAAAATGGCCCATATCAAGACCTATATTTAAGGACCCTAATAGGAAAAAAACCCTTCCATATTCACATGGATGCCTCTAATTAAGCAATTGAATGCATTCTAGTACAACCTGGAGACAAGAGCAACTTGGACTTCTCATTGCTTATGAACCCATCAACTTATCTAAGCATAAAGAAATTATACAGCTATTGAGAGAGAGGGCCTCAATATGGTCTACACAATAAAGAAGTTTTAACACTATTTATTGGCACATAAGTGTAGATAATTTGGAAGTAAAGAATATCAATATACCTCTTTTAACTTCCTCATCACTAAATGTTTTGATACCTAACGAGACTCCAAACGTTATTGAGCCTCTCTTTAACACACCAGAAATACCCATGCAACCACTTGCTAATCAAGATAAAAAAAATGCAAACATGAAAAAGTACAAACGAAGCTTACAAATGTGGGCAAACATACATATCAAATGGTTAAACACTACTAGATACCAAAGTCTCTTATTATAAAGAGTACCTTTATTTTGTAAAAGCTAGGACTCAAGAACAGGAAGAGCATAAGCATGAGATAATGTTAACTATGCAGGTAGACACCAATAGTGAGAAGAAGAAACAAAAGAAAAATTTCCCCACACAAGAAGATGAATCCTTATTTGAAGTGCTAGAAAAATTTTCAAGGAATATGAGATACAAGACAAGAAAATCATGGAAAAGATGCCTAAACAAGAATCCCTCACATGAGAACTATATGATAATAAAGAACAAACCAAGAAAATTGTAGTGACAATTGAATGAGGATAAAAAAGATGTATCTATATAGGACACGATTTGAATGAAGAAGAAGGATGAGAATTGATCAATTTAATACATGAATATAGGGATTGTTTGATTGGAATTAAAATTACTTGAAAGGAGCGGATCCACACATCTATTCCCATAGAACCCCAATGACTATAGAAGCCAAGCCAACCAAGCAAAGGCCTTACACCTATAATGAAAATTATGTAGCCAAGATAAAAGAAGAGATAGATAAATTAATAGAAAGATGATTCATCTACAAGCTCAAGCATATAGAATGGGTATCTCCCATTGTGGTAGTGCCCAAAAAGAATGGAAAGTTGTGTGTGTGCATTAACTTGAAAAAAATAATGTTGCTACGATACAAGATAGTTATCCACTTCCTATCACTGAACATCTATTAGAAGGAGTAGAAAGAAAGTTTATAGCTTCCTTGATGGATTTTTTGGTTACAATCAAGTAGCCATTGCCCCTAAAGATCAACACAAGATGACTTTTGCCATTGAATGGGGTATCTTTGCATTTTGCATGATGTTATTTGGGCCCACAATTGAACCTAGTACATTTCAAACGCTGATGTTTCATGTGTTTAAGGAATTCTTGAGTAATAATTTAGAGGTCTATGCGGGTGACTTGTGTGCTCATCCGCACATAAGAAAAACACACATGCCATGAATATCAAGTATGCTTGAACCCAGAAAGGTGCGTTTTCATGGTCAAGAAAGGCAAGATTCTAGGCCACCTTGTGTCAAAGAATGGGATCTCAATGGAAAAGGATAAGGTGAGAGCTATTACAGAATTACCTCAACCTAGGATGGTCAAGGAAGTAGAAGCTTTTATCGATCATTGTGGAAACTACGAACGATTTATGCACATATATGCTATAATAAAAAAGCCTCTATACAACTTATTGACTAATTTCAAATGTAATGATGAGTATAAGAAGTTATTCATGGAGCTAAAATGACCATTGTGCTTAGCCCCAATTCTAAGAATGCCCGATTAGACTAAGTGATTCCATGTTCATGTGGATGCTTCCAATTTTTGGTTGAGACGTCTTAATCTCCAAAGATTTAATCTATACTGATCTAAGAACACTTCTATATCAGTTATAGATCAAACTTTACACAAATATTGCTTTCATTTATCAAAAGTTTCACTAGCACTCCTCTGAATGAAGAAACTCCTTCTTCAGAAAAGTCTGCTTCAGAAATTGACTTCAATACCTGCACATATCTTCAAATTTCTTCAAACCAATGATGTAAAAATCTTCATACTCCATTTGCGCAATCATATCAACCATTAGTTCATCAAATGATTCATTAAAACTTTAATTTGATCTTTAAGATCAAATACATGTCAAAAACTGTCTTCCAGAAATGGCGACTTTGACATGGTCAACTTCTTAAGTTGATTTCTCACAGCACAAATCCCATTTTCCTAAATGCTTTTAGCCATAGCTTCCTTACCTTCTAACTTAGATTTTGAGTGCTCGCTCATTAAAAACTTTACACTATGCACTGAGATCTAAGCAAAACATTGAGACGGAAAAGTGCGCAACTCTGAGAAGTCTGTCTGCAGATTCTACATACAAATGTTCCTATTGATCATTCTCACAGTAGGAAAGGAATTAGTCTATGAAACTTTGAACATAGCTTCATTAACTTTCAGAATAGATGTGTACAAAAGGATTTCTGATCCATGTGATCAGACTGAGAGAACTCAAAGAAAAACCCGTCGCTATTTTTGAGAAAAGACTCTCTTCACATCTATCTTTCAAAAACTCATCTTCTAATGACTCTCATACATATTTCTTTACATCATTGACTTATATACATATGTTTCTAGGCTTATCCCGCGTCTATTACATTGCTCCTTATCATCCTAAAGATTTTCTATACTCAGATTACAAGAATTTCCATTTCTAATGTACATATGTATACATACTTCACTTCTGAGATCAATCTGATCATAGGCTTGATTCAAGATCTTTATAATCACCAATTTGTGATTGCTTTGTTCCAACAGCTCCCCCTCAATCACTAATTGTGATTATTCCATTCTTCTTCACTCCTGCCATCTCTTTGAATCTCTGTAGCTTAGGTCCATCCAAGCTTTTTGTCATCATATCTGGAACTTGTTCTTTTGTTGGAGTATACATCACTTCAATCTCTTTTTCAAGTACCTTTTCCCTCAAGAAATGATACTGAATCTCTATATGCTTAGTCCCGGCATGAAAAATAGGGTTAGCTGCCAAATACAAAGAACTCATATTGTCTCCAAAAATAATTGGAGTACTTTGATCAGTTCCAAAACTCTTCAACAAGGTCTTTAACCATATTACTTCTTTTGTAGCCTCTACCATTCCTTTATACTCAGCTTCTGTGGATGATAAAGCAACTATATGTTGCTTCTTTGAGCACCAAGAAACTAACTTATCTCCAATGTAACAGAGATACCCATGTGTGGACCTTCTATCATCTGAATCAGCTGCCCAATCTGCATCACTAAACACTTTGATTCTTGTGTTAGAAGTAAATCCATAATACAGACCTTCACTTAGGGTTCCTTTGATATATCTGAGTACCCTTTGAGCTGCAATCCAATGAGTCTTTTTTGGACAATGCATAAATTGTGATAACACACCTACTGCATATGATAGATCTGGCCTTGTCAAGGTAGCATAGATTAAACTACCTACCAAACTCTGATATTTCTTCATGTCATTGAATTCTTCACCTCCATACCTACTCAACTTATGATTTACCTCCAATGGTGTGCCTGAAGGCTTGCAACCTCCATGTTAAATTTGACCAGAAGATTCTTCAAATACCTCTCTTGTGTAACATATACACCATGTTGAGTATACACAATCTGCATTCCTAAGAAATAAGATAAGTTTCCCAAATCACTTATCTTGAAATCCTTCTCTATTTGTTTCTTAAGTTCATTGATTCCTTGAGCATCTGTACCTGTGACAATAATATCATCAACATAAATACACATGTATATGTATCCATTTTCACTTGCCTTCACTAGCAAGCTACTATCTGCCTTTGATGCTTGAAATCCACAATCATTCAAAAACTTGACAAGCCTGTAATTCCATGCTCTTGGGGCCTGCTTCAACCCATACAAAGCTCTCTTGAGCTTACACACATAATGTGATCCAATTGAATCCATAAAACCTTCTGGTTGCTTCATATATACTTCATCTGCAATGTATCCATTCAGAAATGCATTCTTCACATCTAATTGTGATAACTTCCATCCTTTACAAGTAGCAATAGCAATCAATGATCTAATTGTAGACATCTTAGCAACAGGACTAAAGGTTTCATCATAATCTACCCCATAAGTTTGGGCATAACCTTTGACCACAAGTCTAGCCTTGTATCTAGACACCTTACCATCTGCAAACCTTTTTGTTTTATACACCCACTTACATCCAATGACTTTCTGATTCTTTGGTCTTGGCACCAATTCCCATGTTTCATTTTCAAGTACAGCATCATACTCTTCTTGCATTGACTTCTCCCAATTTTGTTTACCTTTAGCTTCTTCATAAGTGATTGGATCTTCTTCTGTCTTCATAATGTAAGCATAATCTTTTGTTGTTAGAAAGGATGTATCATAACTATACCTTATAGGCTCTTTCCTTTCCCTTGAGGATCTTCTGACCTCTGCACTTCTTGAAGTCTCAGCCACATTTGATTCTGGATCAAATCTTGGCCCATCTTCTACATTATCCTACAATTTACTTTTATAGTCAGCATCATCAATATCTTCTTCATACACATTTACTTTTGCCTTCCCTTTCCTTTGTATTTCTTTGTCATCTGCATAATCATTTGTTGATCCTGTGTACCATGTGCTTTGCTCATCAAATGTAACATCTTTGGTAACAAGAAATTGCTTTGTGGATGGACTCCACAACCTGTAACCCATCTGTCTATCATCATACCCAATGAACACATACTTCTCTGCTTTGGGTTCTAACTTATGTCTCAATTGTGAAGGAACATAAGCATATGCTAAACATCCAAATACCTTACAGTGATCAAGAGTAGGTTTCTTACCCCACCATGCTTCATAAGGAGTTCTTCCATCCAAAGCTTTACAAGGTAACCTATTCACAAGGTATGTTGCAGTGTTGATAGCTTCTGCCCATAAGTAATTTGGACAATTCTTTTCCTTCATCATTGCTCTTGGAAATTCTACAAGAGTTCTATTTCTTCTTTCTGCAACTCCATTTTGTTGAGGGGAATATCTGCAAGTTACTTCTCTCTTTATACCTGAACAAATAATCATCAAACTCTTTAGAAAAATACTCTCCCCCTCCATCTGATCTCAACCTCTTAAGCTTTTGCCCTGTAATCCTTTCTGCATAAGCATGATAATGTTTGAATGTCTTGAAGACTTCTGATTTATCCTTGATTACATATAAAGTAATCCATCTGGTTGCATCATCAACAAACAACACATAATATCTGGATCCATTTATGCTATAGTCCTTTGAGGGACCCCACACATCTGTATGAACCAATTCAAGCATATTTGAATGCTTGTATCCTGATTTATTGTATGAACTTTTGTGTGCTTTACCTAATTGACAAGCTTCACACTTGTACACCATGTGTTGCCCTTCAATTGTTGGCAAACCAAGCACCACTTGATTCTTTGACATTTCCTTTATATCTCTCTCATTGAAATGACCTAGCCTTTTATGCCATAGGTCTAACTCAGACATCTTTTGACTTCCATAAGTAAATAAAGCATGTCCCATATTACCTTGGACTTTGAGAGTAAATAACCTTCCTTCCTTTTTACCTGCAATTATGTTTCTATATCCCTGATTTGGATCTTGCACATAGACACCATCATTTGTGAATCTGACTTCATATCCTTTCTCCACAATTTGCCCTACACTTATCAGATTTTTAGGAATAGTAGGAACATAAAGTACCTTGCTCAAAAGTGTACTTCCACTCTTTGTCTTTATTGATCCAATGCTCTCCACTTTATGTTTGGTATTATCACCTGTTTGAACTGTATGTCCATTCACCTTTGCTTCCATATCAGTCATCAAGGATATATTGCCACTCAGATGATTGCTACATCCTAAGTCAATATAAAACACCCTTTGATCTTCTCCTACTAATTCATGAGTTGCATTCAAGATAAGAGTCATATCATCCTTCTAATCTGCTGCATAATTATAATAGTTGTTGTTGTAGGACTGAGATTGAAAATTTCTTCCACCTCCTCTAGCATATGATGTCCTACCACCTCTTCCTCTGAAGTTGCCTCTTTGGTTTCTGCCTCCTCTACCTCTTTGATTAAAACTCTGATTATTACTTCCACCATTTTGATTGTTATACCAACAATCATTTGCCAAATGATTTGTTCTGCCACAAATCCAACAAGCTTTAGTATTATCTTTGTTCTTACCTCCTCTTCCTTTACCTCTGAAATTCATCTTTCCTTTTGTAAAGTTAGCTTGACTTGAAGTCCCTTCATCATCAGTTGATTGCTTCCCTTTGCCATTCTTTTTCTTGTCCTTAGAGTACATGGCTTGACTTGCACTTCTATCATTGTCTCCTTTAATGTCCTGCTCAAAAGTTAGCAGGTGTCCTAGCAATTGATTAAGATCAGGAGTAAAGTGATCAAGTGACAATTCTATGGACAATATGAAAGATTTCCAATTCTCATCTCCTCTCAGACCTGTAAGTATTTGCCTTACCAACTTATCCTCTTCAATGTCTTCATCTACTGCTCCCAAGCTATCTGCAATATCCTTCATCCTTGCCACATAATCAGAAATTGATTGTGAGCTCTTCTTCTTGAAAGTTGTGAACTCAGCCCATAATGAAGACTTCCTTGACTTGGTTGTATTTTGGAAATGCTCCTCCAAAGCATTCCAAACATCTGTTGCACTTTCCAATCCTCTGATGTGAGGTAGAAGATAATCATTTACAGCCATGTAAATGATGCTCCTTGCTTGAGCATCCTTTCTCATCCAGGTCTTCAAATCTGCAAGCTCTTCCCTAGTTGGAATACTAGGATCTGTAAACTCAGGCTTTTCTTTTTCTCCTGTAATGAATGCCATCAAATCTTTGCTCATGAGGTGTTCCTCCATCCTCATGGACCAAGCTGGATAGTTCTCCCTATCTAGCTTATCAATCTGCAAGCTTTCTCCCATCCTTGATCTTCAGTGTCTGCAATTACTATGGTTTATGAAGATAAAGTGTACCTTTGATATGAAGCTTTGATTCTTCTTGATCTTTTGAGCTCGTGCTTTGTACTTTTGCAGGTTATCTTCAAAAATTTGACCTTGTCCACCTTTGATTAGAAAGAACTTCAATATTTGCAGCAGTTGCGACTTCCAATGCCTTTACTTCCCTTGTATTGCACCTTCAGCTCTGGTACCACTGTTGGAGACCTCTTAATCTCCAAAGATTTAATCTATACTGATCTAAGAACACTTCTATATCAGTTATAGATCAAAATTCACACAAATATTGCTTTCATTTATCAAAAGTTTCACTAGCACTCCTCTGAATGAAGAAACTCCTTCTTCAGAAAAGTCTGCTTTAGAAATTGACTTCAATACCTGCACATATCTTTAGATTTCTTCAAACCAATGATGTACAAATCTTCATACTCCATTTGCGCAATCATATCAACCATTAGTTCATCAAATGATTCATTAAAACTTTAATTTGATCTTTAAGATCAAATACATGTCAAAAACTGTCTTCCAGAAATGGCGACTTTGACATGGTCAAGTTGATTTCTCACAGCACAAATCCCGTTTTGCTAAATGCTTTTAGCCATAGCTTCCTTACCTTCTAACTTAGATTTTGAGTGCTCACTCATTAAAAACTTTACACTATGCACTGAGATCTAAGCAAAACATTGAGATGGAAAAGTGTACAACTCTGAGAAGTCTGTCTGCAGATTCTACATACAAATGTTCCTATTGATCATTCTCACAATAGGAAAGGAATTAGTCTATGAAACTTTGAACATAGCTTCATTAACTTTTAGAATAGATGTGTACAAAAGGATTTCTGATCCACGTGATCAGAGTGAGAGAACTCAGAGAAAAACCCGTTGCTATTTTTGAGAAAAGACTCTCTTCACATCTATCTTTCAAAAACTTATCTTCTAATGACTCTCATACATATTTCTTTACATCATTGACTTATATACATATGTTTCTAGGCTTATCGTGCGTCTATTACATTGCTCCTTATCATCCTAAAGATTTTCTATACTCAGATTACAAGAATTTCCATTTCTAATGTACATATGTATACATACTTCACTTTTGAGATCTCTTCACTCTCTCAAGTGTCTTCTTCCACTTCAATCTGATCATAGGCTTGATTCAAGATCTTTATAATCACCAATTTGTGATTGGTTTGTTCCAACAATTTTGATATTGGATACATGATAGCACAATCGATAGGACAGGGAAACATTGAACTTTGCATAGCATACACGAGTAGGAAATTGAATGCTATAGGAAGAAATTATACGAATAATGAGAGAGAGGGATTAGGCATGGCATACACGGTTAAGAAATTTGACAATATTTGCTTGCAAATAAGTTTAAGTTCTTTAAAGACCATCAAGTGCTACTCTATTTGGTGAAATAACCTTGCAATATAGGTAGATTAGTAAGATGGTTTCTCTTACCAATGGAATATGATTTTGAGGTAGTGGTTAGGAATGGTAAGAACCACCTACATGTAGATCACCTTTCATGACTTACTGTGGGAGAATCATGGCAAGGAGTATCAGACAACCTTCATACTGCTTATTTGTTCAACTTGGAAGTAGTTCCTAATGTTGGAGCAAGTCTATGACAAGCCTAAGTATTGGCTTGAGTCTCACAAAGTCATAGAAGAAGCTTTAAAATGAAGACTATGTAAAGTTCACTTGTGAACTACCTCTTGTAACTTTTGAAGAGTTTACTTAATGTAAAAGTGAAAGAATCTTAAGTGGTTGAGTCCACTTGATCAAAAAGGGAAAGAGGAGCCACGAAAATTCGTGATTTGTGGTAGGTAGAGAATCAAATCAATCACTAATTGATTGGAGAGTGATTGAGGGAAGTTAGCCTCCCAAACTCAACTATAAATAGATGGCAGTTTTAGTCATGGTTAGAGAGACCTATGTGAAGACCTCCAAGAGCTGAGCTGTATGCCATATCAAGGTGTGATTCCAAGGCACACATATGTATCAGTAAGTCCATTGTATTATACAAGCAATATACTTTCATTTTCATGATCATTTGAGTTCATATTTCCATGTTCTTGTGAAGTGTACTACTCACTGCCATATCTCTCAGTTTTCTCAGTCAGATTGCAGGATGTTTTCTCTGAGCTTGGTGCATCCTTTTCAGTGATTTAACTTGGTAAAAGTTAGCTCTATAAGTCTAAAATATGCTCACAAATTCTCATGTCATTTGGATGTTGCAATCTTCAGTTATGTTCAGTTGAAGTCAACAGTGTCTGTTCATTTTCACTTCTCTATCAGGTACCCGACTTTTTCACTCACCTTGTCAGAGCCATTTCGCAGTGGTTAATTATTCAAATTCAATGATTTAAAGCTTTTTGGATCCATCTTACTGTCTAGTATAACCATACAAATTTTCATAATCATTGAATTCCTACATTTTGAGTTATGTTCATTTTTCTGCTCACTAGTCTCAAACTATAGCAGCCCGTGAAAATCGGGATGATGTCATCACTTGTTAAAACTCATTCTCAGTGTGTGGTTTATTATTTTTGATGAGATTACTCTTGAAAGTTATCTCTTTAAGTTAATTAGACTTCCCCAAGAGGAATTAAGCTAATTACTGCTGTGCTCAGAGAATTATGCAAAACACTGGATAGGTGTATGGACCAAGATAGCAAGTTCTTCACCTTTGAGCTAACTCCAACTTATCTGTTTTGATCTATCTTTTTGTGAGTGATCTTCCAAGGTACATAGGGTGTCTAATACATCCATTGGCAAGCTAAAAGGGCCCACCATATACTTCTGGAGCTCATTTGGCTGGTGTAGATCAAGGATTTTGCAACACCTCTTCATCTTCAAGCACATACCTATCCATCTCTTCACAGTGGTATCAGAGCAAGGTTGGACAACATGACAGATGGATTTCCTTCATCAATTGAAAAATTGGATAGAGGTAATTACTCAGCTTGATCATTAAGAATGGAAGCTTATCTCCAAGGTAGAAGTTTATATGGTTATGTGGCTGGAGATGAAGTTATGCCAAGTTTCACGACAAAAGTCAACCAACACAAGAAGAGCAAGAAAGATTGAGCACATGGTGCTCCAAGGATGCACTTGCAAGGTCTTATCTCCTCAACTCTATCTCAGATTTTTTTGTTGCCTCACATTAGAAGTTGTAAGACATCTCAGGAAGTGTGGGATGCACTTGAAGCTTTCTTTTCTTCAAGTACTAAAGCTAGGAAGCATCAAGTATGGATGGATTTCACAACTCTCAAGAAGGCTCCCAAACAAAATGTGACTGATTTTGTCACAAAGCTCAAGGACATAGCAGATCAGTTGGGAAGCATTGGAGAGGTAATAGATGAAGAGCAAATTGTAAGGCAGGTCATCAATGGCTTGAAGGCAGATGACAAGTGGGAAGCATTCACCACAGCTATGGATTTGTACATGGACATGCATGTACCTGATTTCAATACACTCATTGGACAACTACTTACTCAAGAGGCAAAGCTTTTCAAAAATGGAGAAAGCTCTAAAGGTAATCAATCTTCAGCTTTATACACTGATGAAAGCAAGTCCAAAGATAACAAAGGAAAGGCAAAGAAAGTGGATGATGAAGCAGGTACATATCAAGCTAACTATGCAGGTAGAGGAAGACATGGTAGAGGTAGAGGAAGAGGAGGTAGACAAGGCAGTGGGAGATCCCAAGACTCCAACCCATGTTCTATTTGTGGATTAACTAATCATACAACTGAAAATTGCTTTAGGAATTTCAGGAATCAAAGAGGAATAGGATACAATAGAGGAAGTTATGGCTACTCAAGAGGAAGGTTCAACAATTATCATGGCAGCTACAACAACTACAATCATTCAAACTATCAAGGAGGCTACAAAGGAAGGAGAGACTACAATAACTACACAGAAGACTCAAACAAAGAGGATTCATTATTGATCATGAACATGGCTATGCCACAAGGTAAATCTGATGAGCATGTTTTCTACATAGATTTAGGTTGTTCAAATCATGTGGCACGAAATGTGGCACTCCTATCAGATTTAGAAGATCCAAGGAATAAGCATGAGGTACAAATAGGAGATGACACAAGACATCCTGTGCAGAAAATAGGCAATGTCAAAGCACCTGATGGAAACATCAACCTACTCAGTAAGGTACTCTATGTCCCTACCATTACAAAGAATTTGATAAGTGTTGGGCAGATAGTAGAGAAAGGGTTGCAAGTCAGGTTCACAAAAGCAGGAGCATTTGTTGAAGATCCAAGTCAAGGATTTAGAAAAATTGCAAAAGGTAAAAAGACAGGTAGATTGTTCACATTTGAATTACAGGACACTAGAAACATTGCTCTCTTTAATTATGGTAGTCAGACACTCACAGAATTGGAAGTATGGCACAAAAGGTTAGCACATATTGGTGAAAGGTCATTAAAGCAAATTTGTAGGGACCAAAGTGTACTTGGACTCCCTAACTTGTCAAAACAACATATGATTTATAAGTGTAGTGCATGTCAATTTGGAAAGTATCATAGGTTACCATTCATGAAGAAAGGTTATATGCATGAAGATCTCTTGGAGTTGGTTCATACAGATGTATGGGGACCTAGCAAGGAAGCTTCAATACTTGGATCAAGGTACTATGTCTCCTTTATTGATGATTGCAGCAGATGGACTATCCTATTCTTTATGAAACACAAAGATGAAGTTTTTTCATGTTTCAAAAGATATTTGGCTCTTGTGGAGAATCAAACAGGTAAATCACTAAAAAGGCTAAGGTCAGATGGAGGGGGAGAATACTTCTCCCATGAGTTTGATTATTTTCTTCAAGAAAGAGGAATCAAAAGAGAGGTAACTACAAGGTACACTCCTGAGCAAAATGGAGTGGCAGAACGGAGGAATAGGACAATTGTTGAAGTTGCAAGGTCTATGTTAAATGAAAAGCATTTACCTAATTACTTATGGGCTGAGGATGTATCTACAACCACTTACTTGATTAACAGGTTGCCTTCAAAATCCCTTGATGGGATGACTCCATATGAGGCTTGAAATGGAAGAAGACCAAGCTTAGATCATTGTAAAATTTTTGGATGTATTGCTTTTGCTCATGTTCCTTCACAGGTTAGAGGCAAGATGGATCCAAAGGCAGAAAGGTGTGTATTTATTGGATATGACAACAATCAAAAGGGCTACAGGTTATACAACCCTACCAACAAAGGATTCTTGGTAAGCAGAGATGTAGTTTTTGATGAAAACAATTCATGGTATGAAGATTCATGCAGGAAGGTGAATTTACCATATGATCTTGAAGAAGATTTTCCAAATCTTGGTAGAGAACAACCGAAGATTGAAGAACAAGACACCTCAGAGGATGATGAAGAATCTCAGATGGAAAAGTTCAAAGCATGGAAGTCTAAAGGTAAAGCAAAATTGCAGGAACTTGGACATGAGGCAGAATCATCACATCATGGCCTAAGAAGATCTATGAGGGAAAAGAAAAAACCAGAAAGGTATGGGTTTGACACCTCATTAGTAACTAAACATTCTATCTACATAGCACAGGACATAAACCAAGAGGAGCGATCATCCTTTGAAGAGGCCAAAGCAAAATCAAAATGGAAGCATGCAATGAAGGAAGAGATTGAAGCACTTGAGGAAAACAACACTTGGGATTTGGTGCCCAAGACTTCATCCATGAAGGTAATAGGCTCAAGATGGGTCTATAAACTCAAGAAGAATTCTGATGGTTCCATTAACAGGTATAAGGCAAGGCTTGTGGCAAAAGGCTTTGCACAAACTCAAGGAATTGATTATGGGGAGACCTTCTCTCCTGTGGCAAAGATGCCTACTATTAGGGCTTTGCTTAGTATTGCCTCTTCCAAGAATTGGAAGATACTTCAACTAGATGTAAAGAATGCATTCTTGAATGGTTGGATAACAGAAGAGGTATATATGGCACAACCACCTGGTTTTGAGAATCAAATTTATCCTGATTATGTGTGTAAACTTAACAAAGCATTGTATGGTCTCAAGCAAGCCCCAAGAGCTTGGAATTTTAGGCTTGTTTCATTCTTGCAGGACAAAGGCTTTCAACCAAGCAAGGAAGATCCTGCACTCTTTATTAAAAAGAGTAACTCTGAGGTCATCTACTTATGTGTATATGTAGATGATATTATATTGACAGGAAATGATGCAGATGGTATGAAGAAGATCAAAGATCAGATGAGAGAAGAGCTCAAGATAAGTGATTTGGGTTCACTTACCTACTTCCTAGGTTTGGAAGTTGTCTACAAAGATCATGGTTTGTTTCTCACTCAATGAAAGTACATTAAGGACATGTTGGCAAAATTCAAGATGCAAGATTGTAAGATTGCAGGTACTCCAATGGAGGTCAATCACAAATTGAGCTCACATGAAGGTGAACTCATAGAGGACATCACATCATATCAAAGTCTAGTGGGTAGTCTCAACTATGCCACATTGACAAGAGTAGATATATGTTACAGTGTTAGTGTGCTAAGTCAATTTATGCACACACCAAGGAAACCACATATGGATGCTGCCAAAAGGATTCTTAAGTATCTCAAAGGAACCATAAATGAAGGACTTTATTATCCTTATGTATTTGATTTAGGTTTGAAGCTATTTTTTGATGCAGATTGGGCTGGCTCCAAGGAAGATAGAAGGAGCACTTCATGTTATCTTACCTTTGCAGGTTCAAAGCTTATTTCATGGTCATCCAAGAAGCAACCCACAGTTGCTCTCTCTTATACTGAAGCTGAATATAGAGGTCTTGCCATAGCTACACAAGAAGCTATGTGGATGAAGACATTGTTCAAAGATCTTGGATTGGAATATGAGTTCTATTCATTTGGCTGCTAATCCTATTTTTCATGCAAGGACTAAACATATTGAAGTTCATTATCACTATGTACGAGAGAAGGTTCTAAGCAAAGAGATTCAAATATCATATGTGTCCACTCATCAACAATGTGTAGATATTCTAACCAAAGCATTGGATGGTACAAAGCTTTGCAAATTCAAGGCTATGATTGCTTTGCAGGTAATCTTAGAAGATTGAAGACCTCAAGCATACTTGGCTTGAGGGGGAGCTATTGGAGCAAGTCTATGACAAGCCTAAGTATTGGCTTGAGTCCCACAAAGTCATAGAAGAAGCTTTAAAATGAAGACTATGTAAAGTTCACTTGTGAACTACCTCTTGTAACTTTTGAAGAGTTTACTTAATGTAAAAGTGAAAGAATCTTAAGTGGTTGAGTCCACTTGATCAAAAAGGGAAAGAAGAGCCAGGAATTCGTGATTTGTGGTAGGTAGAGAATCAAGTCAATCACTAATTGATTGGAGAGTGATTGAGGGAAGTTAGCCTCCCAAACTCAACTATAAATAGATGGCAATTTTAGTCGTGGTTAGAGAGACCTATGTGAAGACCTCCAAGAGCTGAGCTTTATGGCATATCAAGGTGTGATTCTAAGGCACACATATGTATCAGTAAGTCTATTGTATTATACAAGCAATATAGTTTCATTTTCATGATCATTTGAGTTCATATTTCCATGTTCTTGTGAAGTGTACTACTCACTGCCATATCTCTCAGTTTTCTTAGTCAGATTGCAGAGATGTTTTCTCTAAGCTTGGTGTATCATTTTCAGTGATTTAACTTGTTAAAGTTATCTCTATAAGTCTACTATATGCTCACAAATTTTCATGTCATTTGGATGTTGCAATCTTCAGTTATGGTCAGTTGAAGTCAACAGTGTCTGTTCATTTTCACTTCTCTGTCAAGTACCCGACTTTTTCACTCACCTTTGTTAGAGCCATTTCTCAGTGGTTACTTATTCAAATTCAATGATTTAAATCTTTTTGGATTTAGCTTACTGTCTAGTATAACAATACAAATTTTCATAATCATTGGATTCCTACATTTTGAGTTATGTTCATTGTTCTGCTCACTGGTCTCAAACTGTAGCAGCTCGTGAAAATCGGGATGATGTCATCACTTGTTAAAACTCATTCTCAGTGTGTGGTTTATTATTTTTGATGAGATTACTCTTGAAAGTTAGCTCTTTAAGTTATTTAGACTTCCCAAAGAGGAATTAAGCTAATTACTGCTGTGCTCAGAGAATTATGCAAAACACTGGACATGTGTATGGACCAAGATAGCAAGTTCTTCACCTCTGAGCTAACTCCAACTTATCTGTTTTGATCTATCTTTTTGTGAGTGATCTTCCAAGGTACATAGAGTGTCTAATACATCCATTTGCAAGCTAAAAGGGCCCACCATATACTTCTGGAGTTCATTTGGCTGGTGTAGATCAAGGATTTTGCAACACCTCTTCATCTTCAAGCACATACCTATCCATCTCTTCACACCTAATTGGGCTAAACAGTTAGTGTCAATCCTCACATTTGGACCCATGAGTTTGGTAGTAAGGGACAAAGGAAGAGGAAATTTTCAAATCACAACAATATCACCTTTTCACAAGGAGTATTTAAGAGCAAATAGATCAAAGGATCTTAACTTGTTGTGATTAAGAAGTATAACACAATTAATGATTGCAATTAGCACATGTAGGTGCATCAGGGAAGCACCACTCAAAACACAAAACCCTATGGTCACTCTAGCACAATGGTGAGTACCACCATGAGGAGATCCACCTCGTAAATGTCAATCTGTGGAGACATGAGGACTGGCATGATGACTAGAAGCAAGTGAAGGCACAAGTGCATGAGTGAGAAGCACATTAGCATGCACACACATACACACACACGTGCACACAAGGAAAGAACAAAGAGAGGAACAATGGAGTGCTTTCAATTATCAAAGATCTCTTTTACAGAACTTTTAGTCTCTAACAAGCTAACCTAAAAAATGAGATCTCT
The DNA here is from genome assembly GCA_020310875.1 of Ceratopteris richardii. Taxonomy (NCBI): domain Eukaryota; kingdom Viridiplantae; phylum Streptophyta; class Polypodiopsida; order Polypodiales; family Pteridaceae; genus Ceratopteris; species Ceratopteris richardii. The sequence continues at coordinate 41,831,023 of CM035415.1, forward strand.
AGCTCTTTTTATGGTTTTTGACTAGCTTTGGCCCTGTCCAAACCTAGTATCTAGCCTACCTAAAAATTAGGTTATAGGGCTTATTTGAGGGCTCAAGAGTCAAAATATTATGAAAATTGATACGTAGATAGTTCTAATACCCCTCAAGCTCAGTGACTCCTTGACTTGTACAAAATGGAGTTGGAGCTATAAAAAATGGTATTTATAATGTTGGTGTAGTAGTTATGAAAAATTTGATTAGGCTTATTCTTTGCCAAATCTGCATAATGTTTCCTTCTCCTTGCTCCTTCTAGCTCCTTGATTTGAACTTCTTGTCTGTTCAAACTTCTAACACTCGCCTCTCTCTAGCATTTGTTGCCTCTGATAGACCTCTATTTTGGAGGTTGGTTGATGTAATATTGGATGACATCAATGGCCAACTGTGTTCTCGAAGCCTTAATACTTTTGCCACATCAACTTGCAATGCATCCCAATTGATGGAACTACGGATATTTGGCTGTGGTGTTGTGAATACTCTAAATACATGGCCTGCTCACATGCAAATAAGTGAAGCAGGTGAGTTGGATTAGGCATGAATAGCTCAGAGTGATACTCCCAAAACCCTATCGTGAACATATCTTTGAATGTTTGTTTGTAACAGGCTTGGAGGTATTTAGTGAGGGCATGCCAAGCATAGGCCACTCTAATACTTCGGGTCATGCTCATTTCGTACATCAGATCATAATTTTTGTTGGTGAAGCCCCGGAGAGAGACTTGCGGTGCCTGTGTATTGTGAAAACTTTTGAAAACAATCTACATCATATCAATAATCTTCAACATCATCTACACCACTACATCTGGCATTGGATTCAATTGAGGGATCCAATGGCATATAGTTGCCATCATAGAAGCTATAGAAAGTGTTCCCTACGGTGGCACAATGTATGGATAGTTGAGCCATTCCTTCCACTGTGCATTATTCTCTACTTTGATGGCAAATGCTTTCTATGACATGTGCCTTGCAACTGGGCCATAGCATGGATTGTAAAGAAGATTTAGGGAATCATTGTTCCATGTGCATAACATTTTTGGGTAAGTTTTTAAGAGTGTTTTCCATTAGGTTGGTTGAAAAATAGCAACTTTCCTCATTGTCGGTAGTAAGTTGTCTAGCTAGAATTGTGTGGCAAATGTGGGGGTCTTCAATGTGACTCTCTCAATTTCAGCATTGTAATTAGCCAAAATTACAAAATAGAGCCTATATTGGTGTTCAGAGGCCATGATGAGTCGCCTAGGTGCCAAGTGTTGGAAGTAGTTGGATTGCAGCATCGTTTTTCTATGACCTGCATGGCTTGTGGTGTAGCTAAAGTGTGAGTACCACCTCCTTTACTTACCAATCTGCACAGAAGTGAGGAGGATATGAAGATCGTGAGCAATTGTGGTGAGCAAATGTGGTGACAAGCACATCATGCACGCACACACACATGCACACAAGGCAAGATCAAAGAGAGGAACAATGGAAAGCTTTAATTGCACAAGAACTCTCTTACAAAACCTTCAATCTCTACCAAGTCAACTCTCTAACAAGCTACTAAGAAGCTGACCTCATAAATGAGCTCTCTAGCTCTTTTTATATATTTTTGACTAGTTTTGGCCTGTCCAGACCTAGTGTCTGACCTAGTTAAAACTTAGGTTCTAGGGCTTATTTGGGGGCTCAAATGGAGTCTAAAAATTATGAAAATTGGTAGGTAGATACTTCTAATACTCCTCAAGCTAAAGGACTCCTTAGCTTGAGCAAAATCGAGTTGCAAAAATATTAAATGATATTTACAATGGTTTTCAATGATCAAAATCACTATTTTTATAGGGATTTCTTCTGAAAATTTTGACATATGCTTCTTGGAGCTCCCTATATGCTCCCTCTTCTTGTGTGTCCACATCTTTGCTGAATTCCTAATCCTTGTGCTTGACCTTGAGTGTCAAAATTCCCCCCTCTTGAGTCTATCGTCCCTGACAGACCCTTGTTGGAGCAGGTATCCCTTGTAGTGCTTGAGAGAGAGCATCCATCATGTATCAACAAGAGTAGTTTGTCTTCCAAATGTTGCAGGGCCGATTGTCCTATTCTTAATTTTTTTCACTGCTAGCCTTTGTAAGTTGTAGTCCCTTTCTATGTACTTCTTCCTTGGATTCCAGCAATATGGTGTAACATGAGTTTCCAAAAATTGCAAGTTGCTAAAGAGAGGTTATCAATGTTGATTTTTAGCAGCATCGATTGTGAATTGCTTCATAGGTATTGATGTTGTAACCTTGATGTCCTCTGGATCTTTCAAGCATGGGTTTTGCATTTATCATGCCAAGTACTTGTAACCCATAATGAATGATGGATATGTGTGTTAGTGTATGGGTTGAAGAAAATATGTGCCTTGTGCACGGCCTTGTAATGTGGCCATATGCATGCTTACTTGGGGAACACATTGGAAGAAGTATGGTGCAAAAAATTGGGTCTTGAGCTAAGTGCTCAAGGGTATGCTGATGAAGAGGTTTCCTAACCTATCATTGTTATGGCATTGCTAAAGTAGGGAATTCTTACCCTCGTGAAAGGTCGATCGATGTTCATCTCTTCCTGTGGTACTCCCATCATGGTGATCGACCATGGGCATCTCTTCCATTGTTGATGATTTATTGATGAATTTCTTCGAGCACACGGTCTTGGTCCTTCTTCTCTCTTTTTTTTTTTTTTCATTTTTCTTTCTTCCTTTTTTTAACAATGTCACCAAACAAGAAGAAAGAGGTTAGAGTCAATAAAAATAGTTGACATATGTCAATGTGCTCTTGTGCGTGGGACTCTCAAATGTGTCTATGCATGGTTGTATAATGTGGCTCTATATTAATGCATACTTTGGAAATGCATGACTTGAATGGTGCTAAAGACAGGGTTGTGCAAGGAGCACATGATTTTTGCATGTCAAGGCTTTCAATTTTACTTGTATTTTACTTTCAATCAATGAACGGTTGACTGACAAAACATCATTCTTCCTTGATCCATTTGAGAATAGTGTTTGTCCATGCGCTAATTACTTTGGTCTCTTCATCTTGGGATGGTTTCCTAAGTTTTCTACCCCTCGTTGTTGGCTCTTTGGTTGTATAGGGTCTATTCGTGTTTTTGGATTTCGAACCCATACCATTTTTTATTGTCTTCTTACTAGGGTTGAAGTTGTGAGTTGTCCTGCTTTTGGTCTCCATGCTTGGTTCTGATCCTTGCTTCTCCTTGGCTTCATTGTTGAGACTTTTCTTGTGTGGGAAATCATAGATTTTTGTGGATGTAAACGTTCCTTGGGTACCCACATGTGTGATTGCCCTTGTTGAGCAATAATTGATTTCTTAGGCACCCAAATTTGTACCCTAATGTGGTCGGCATCGCTTTGATACCCAAATTTGTCGGATTCCTTGAGGTTGTCCTAGTTGCTTGGTTCTTCTTTTTGCATGGTTGGCTTGCTTAGACGGGATTTGTTTGGTCAAGGCTGGTGGTTGCTCTCCTTTTCATACCCAGATCTGTTTCATGCCCGAAACTACTTTCTTCTTGAATTCTATTTGTCTGTTTGATATAATAGTTGTCTCATATTGTTCCACTTGCCTATGTGGTTGAACTACTGATGCTCCATTAGTCTTTGAAAAAGAAGAGAGATCCACATGCCTTCTAGCATGTTCTTCCATGATCAAGTCCTTTTGCATCATTGAGCTTTTGACACATAAAACATCTTCTTCTCTAAGATTAGTCTTCAAAGAACTAAAAGAATGTGTGACACCTCGATTTGTCAGCATGCAATTCTCTAATTCTAATGTAATGCAATATTCATGTGCCCAAACTTGAAGAAGTTGGCTTCTTAGATTTAAGTTGACTTCATGGTCATAGACCCAATCTTGACCCAAGACAAGTGGTTCCATAAGGTCCTCATCTTGACATACTAGAATTTTAACTATCATTAGGACATCTTGAAGGTAGAAGGGAAGTTCCACCTCACCCAAACAAGGGGTTTCCACACCTCCCAATCCTATGAGATATGCCTCTATGGAATCGATGCTCAATTCTAGATCATTGTAGTATGAGAATCTAACTACACTATTTGCCGCACCTGAGTCAATCAATGCTCTCACAATCCTTATATTCTTTCCTTGTCCTATCTCTATGGTCATGAAGGGATGTCAATTGATTATTTGAAGAGCCATTACACCTGATGTTTGACACATGGCCATGTGATATCTTGAGGCATTGTGATTGACATCTAGGCCTTGTCACCTTAACTTATTTCACCTATTGTGCTCTCTAGCCTCTGCCTGTGCTTCTTCTCTAATCCTTAACTCTTCTTCTTTTTGCTTCTTAGGAGTGTTGAGTTGCCTTAGCATATCCTCTATAAGTGGTTCTTGATATAGCTTGACTTGCGATCCAAAAATATAGCTTGGCAAGATGTCACCTTCTAGAGTGGCCAATTGTATTGCACCACTAGTGGAAATTCTATTAATGATCATGGGTCCATATCCTCGTTTTTCCAATTTACGAGCATGTTGCTCTAGTGTATAAAACAACATTGGGTCTCCCTATTTCAATCCTTTATCCTTGATGTGTGCATTGAAGTATGACTTTTGTCTTTTCTTTGCAACGTAGATGTCTACTGCTGCTCGTAGCCTAGTCTCACCAAAGCATTCTAGATCAAATATCCTGGAGGACAACTCATGTCCATTCCATGAATGCTCTTGTGCTACTTTCAAAGTCGGGATAAGGAAGTCTAATGGGAACACTTCATTCTGTCCAAGGACCATATGAAATGGGGTGGCATTGAGTACCATTTTGTAGGCAACTTTGTAAGCCCAAACAAAATGATGAAGTTGTTTATCCCATTCAGAGCATTTATTATTTACCAGTTTGTCCAATACATTACATAGGATCTTATTTGTGCTCTCGGATTGTCTGTTAGCTTGTGGATGATAGGGGGCAGACTTCTTATGTATCACGAAGAATTCTTGGAGAAGGTTTTCAGTGACTTCCTTCAAGAAGTGTGTACCTCTATCACTTAGTAACTCTATTGGTAACCAATATCTAGTGAACACATTCTCGAATAAGAACTTAGCCATCGTTTGAGCATCATTCTTTGCCCTGGCTTTTACTTCTACCCACTTTCTAAGGTAATATGTGGCTACAATAATGTATTCTACATGGGAGTTTCTAGCTGGAGGGTTAATAGGACCTACGAAGTCTATACCCCACTTCGGGAATGCACGTCCTCCCATCATCGGTCTCAAAGGCATCTCGTCTTTTTTGATCGGATATTGTGCACGTTGGCATGTGTTGCATCTCTTCACATAGGCATGTACATCCATATGAAGAGTGGGCCACTAAAGTCCTAAGAATAGAATGGTCTCAATTACTCGATCAGGCCTAAAGTGTCCACCTACAACACCACTATGTGGAGTTTCTAAGATTTTCAAATAGTTTGATTCGTGAATGCATAAAAGTAACCACCTTTGTCTCTTTGATATAGATTTTCTCCTACTAAGGCATATTCATGAGCCTCTTGCTCCATGCTTTGTCTTCTTGCTAGACTAGCCTCGCTAGGTAGTGTTCTCGATCTCATAAATTCTACCAATGGGCTGCTCCATTCTGAAATTAACGACACATGATAAAGGGTAGCATAATCCATGTTGAGATATCAAGCTCAACATGTGATGATCCAGGATGACACATACCAGTTTTTCGTTTCTCTGACATGTATAATGGTCACGCCGGTATATGTCAAGGATACTTCTTTGAGCTTTATTAGATTTATCTACCGAGAGTGATGGCACATTTATTTCTTGCCAGCTCACTCATTCGCGGACATTAGGTTTTTCCTTATGTACTGGTCTTTATATATTGCACTTGTTGTATTCCTGTTTTTAGGTCATTCTTGTACATTCCTTTTATGTAATAGAAGAAGAAGAAGAAGAAGAAGAAGAAGAAGAAGAAGAAGATCATTCTTCCTTGTCTCAATTTGTGTGTGTGCTTCTCCTTGAGAGTGAGAGAGTGTGTGTGAGCTCTCTTCCTTATCTCCTTCCTCGTGACATGGTATCAGAGCCAGCATGGCTGTAGAGAGCTCGTGGAGAAGGCAACTGTGCAGACTAGCTCGAACTATCACATCATAGTGCGACAGTGTTCAAGCAGAAGTGCTGCTTGTAGTGTGTTGCGGTGTTGTGAATTGTTGCAGAAATGGCAAACGCAGATGGAATGAGTCAGCTTATGAGCGATAATCTAGACAAGAATAACTTCCATGCTTGGAGATTCAGAATGATAAATTTCCTGATGGGAAAAGGCTACTGGAAGTATATCGAAGGAGAGAATGAAAATGCTTTGCAGTTACCAGAAAGGAATCGTACTGCAGAATAGTTAATAGCATATGAGGAATGGAATTAAGGAGCACGAAAGGTAATGTATTGGCTATCTGTTAGCATACAGGATAGCATGATTGGACACATACAGGATGCCAAGACTCCAAAGGCTTGGAACAGTTTGGTCACTTTGTACGAGACCAATACAGAGGCACAAAAGTTGCAACTCAAGAATGAGCTGCATACATTGGAGAAAAAGAGCATGTCGGTAAGTGACTATACTCTAAAAATCAAAAGCATATGTGAGTCACTTGCATCTATTGGCGTGAATGTAGATGATGATGATAAGGTGGAAGTGTGCCTTCGTGGTTTAGGAGCTGCATATAAGCAGTTCAGAACTTCTATACAGACTAGGGAAAATATTCCAAATTTTGCTGATTTGGTATCTATGCTGATTATTGAAGAAAAGAATCTTGGTGAGGATTCAAACTCCCAAGGAAAGCCCAGTTCTGAGCAGGTATTCTACTCTGGCAGAGGAAGAGGCAGAGGTAGAGGTTTTGGAAGTGGAAGAGGAAACAATAACCAAGACCAAGGTCAACAACAGAATCATGCAGGAGGAAGAGGACAGTTTTGAGGTAGGGGGAGTCAAAGAGGTCGCAGAAATTTCCAAAGAAATGATTAAGGTAATGATAGTAAAGGATGCTCGAATTGTGGTAAACCTGGACACTTTGAACGTGATTGCAGGTTGAAGAATCAAAATAACAGAAGGCAACAAAACAACTATGCATCCACAAGTGCAGATGATTTTGAGAAGCTGTTTATGGTTCAACATCACATGATGAATACGATGTTTGCTGGTGTTTCAAAATCGAATGATAATGTCTGGTATGTTGATTCAGGTGCTTCAAATCACATGACCAGTCATGCAAAATGGTTTAGTAGTTTGCCAGTTCCTGGATATGTTGAAACAGGTGATGATACATCGCATCCTATTGAGCATACAGGAAACATAGCATTGTCTATGGAGGACAGAAAGATAAAACATCTCGCTGATGGGCTTCATGTTCCAAATATAACAAAGAATCTGGTTTCTGTTGGACAAATGGTTGCCCAGGGATTACAAGTCAGGTTCAATGCTGATGGATTATATGTAGAAGAGTACAAGCAGGATGGACAATTGGTTGCCAAAGGAAACAAAGTGGGTAGGATGTTCACCTTAAATGTGAAGATTCCTGAAATGAATGCAACCATGTTTGCAAAAGGTGCAGGAGTTATTGCAGATATAGAGATATGGCACAAATGTATTGGACATGCAAACTTGCAAAGGCTGAAACTGATGCAGTCAAAGGAGATTGTCCATGGACTACCAAATTTCAAAGTTGCAGAAATGCAAAAGGTATGTGCAACATGTCAATTTGGTAAACAGTCAAGAGCATCATTTCCACATGACAAGCATGTTAGTGAGAATGTACTAGAAGTAGTACATACAGATGTTTGGGGTCCAGCAAAGACCACATCTATGGGTGGTTGCAGGTTTTATGTTACTTTCATTGATGACCATATACGCAAAGTATGGGTATATTTCATGAAAGAGAAGAGCGAGGTGTTTACTCACTTCTAGAATTTTAAAGTGATGGTGGAAAAGCAGACATGGAAGTACATTCAGACATTAAGATCTGATGGAGGAGGTGAATACATGTCAAATGAGTTTAGTAGTTTTCTAAAAAAATCATGGAATTCAGCGTCAGTTTTCATGCAGGTACACACCACAACAGAATGGTGTTGCTGAACGCAAAAACAGACATATTGCAGAAATAGCAAGAGCCTTAATGGCTGAGAAGAATATGCCTCATTGGTATTGGGTAGAAGCTATGCATACTACTGTATACATCATGAAAAGAACTTTGACTGCTGTTGTACATCAAGTTACACCTGAAGAGAAGTTTACAGGTAAAAAGCCAAACTTATCACATCTGAAAGTTTTTGGCTGTATTGCATATGTGCATGTCCCAGATGAATTGAGGACGAAGCTTGATCCAAAAGCAGAAAAGTGTGTCTTCATTGGATACTCCCTTGAGCAAAAGGGATATAAATGTTATAACCCACTCGCACGACAGGTAAAGGTGAGCAGAGATGTGGTATTTGATGAAATGTCAAGCTTCTATGCAGATGCCAAAGAAGGACTGAGTCTTGAACCAAATGACAAAGAAAATGCTGAAAAATCAAGTGGAGAATCTCAGATTTGAGTGGACCAGATGCATCACCAAGCAATAGTTCCAACTCAAATCCATGGAGTGGAAGATTACGTGGGAATTTTAGTCTAGCAAATTCATCAAATACATCCAAGAAAGGTAAAGAAAAGCTTTCTACTGTTCATAAAACTCGTGCAAGTTTTGAAGATGTTGATGGAGATTCAAGCAGTTCAGAAAAGAGTCTTGATGAGGAACTTGGATTGCCCTCTGTGAAGACTCCAGGAGTAAGAAGGGCACATGCATATGATACAAGGAGAAGTGACCCAAGACCAAGAAGATCTGGGAGGATGCGTAATTCAGTGCAACAATCGACATATGATAGTTACATGGCTCGCCATTGTGCCTACATGACAAAGGTAATACAAGATGCTGAACCTTCTTGTTTTGAAGATGCAATTGGTAATGCAGATTGGGAAAAAGCTATGGATGAGGAGATGGCTGCACTTTATGGAAATGATACATGGAAGTTGGTTCCATTGCCGCAAGGAAAGAAACCCATAGGCTGTAAATGGGTTTACAAGGTAAAGCATAATGCTGATGGTAGCATAAGCAAGTATAAAGCACGATTGGTAGCTAAAGATTATGCACAGACATATGGCATTGATTATGAGGAAACATTCAGCCCTGTAGCTAAAATGTCTACTGTTAGGACACTTGTTGCATTAGCTACAGCAAAAGGATGGACTTTGCATCACATGGATGTGAAGAATGCTTTCCTACATGGTGAGTTACAAGAAGAAGTATATATGGACCAGCCACAATGATATGAAGATTCAAAGCATTCAGAATATGTTTGCAGGTTGCAAAAGGCTTTGTATGGGCTGAAGCAGGCTCCGCGTGCATGGCATGCAAGGATTGCTGATTACTTAACCAGCATTGGGTTTTCTATGTGTGATGCAGATCACTCACTATATGCAAGGAAGGCTGATGATGGCATCACTATTGTGGCTATTTATGTTGATGACCTGATTGTAGGTGGTGATAATGAAGAAAGCATCAAAGAGGTAAAGAAACTTCTTATGCAGGAATTCAACATGAAAGATCTTGGTGTGCTACGCTATTTCTTGGGCATTGAGTTTATACACACAGAAACAGGTATATGGATGTCGCAAAGGCAATATGCCTTGAATCTGCTGCAAAAGTATGGTATGGCTGATTGTAAGCCAATTTCTATGCCTTTAGATCAGAATTTGAAATTGGATACTACATCAGGTGAAGCATTGGAAAATGCTACTGTGTACAGGAAAATTGTGGGAAGTCTTATATATCTTACAATTACAAGGCCTGATTTAAGCTACACTATTGGACTTGAAAGTCAGTTTATGCAGGTTCCCAGGAAGCCACATTTGGATGCTCTGAGGTGCACTCTACGTTATGTGAGTGCTACTTTGGATTATGCATTGTTTTATGAAGCTGGTGTAGATTTGCTGGTTCATGGATACACCGATGCAGATTGGGTTGGTAGTACTCCAAATAGAAGATCTACTAGTGGCTTTCTTTTCTCACTTGGAGGTGCAGCTATTACATGGAGCAGTAAGAAGCAACCCACTGTTGCTTTGTCGAGTACAGAGGCTGAGTATAGAGGTGCTGCAATGGCAGCATGTGAGGCATCATGGCTGGAGATGTTACTTGCAGATTTAGGTGTGGAAGTGCAAAAGCCTATCACTATCTATTGTGATAATCTTAGCAGCATACAGTTAGCACGGAACCCTGTTTTCCATGCTAGAACAAAGCATATCGAGGTACATTATCGCTTCATCAGAGAGAAGGTATTAGCAGGTGATATTGATCTTGTTTATGTGAGAACAGATGAGCAGGTTGCTGATATTTTCACCAAAGCACTTGGAGCTGAGAAGTTGAAGAAGTTTCGGAAGATGCTTGGATTATAGGATATGGCATTGAGCTTGAGGGGGAGTGATGAGATATCAAGCTCAACATGTGATGATCCAGGATGACACGTACCAGTTTTTTGTTTCTCTGACATGCATAGTGGTCACACCGGTATATGTCAAGGATACTTCATTGAGCTTTATTAGATTTATCTACCGAGAGTGATGGCACAATTGTTTCTAGCCAGCTCACTCATTTGCGGACATTAGGTTTTTCCTTATGTACTGGTCTTTATATATTGCACTTGTTGTATTCTTGTTTTTAGGTCATTCTTGTACATTCCTTTTATGTAATAGAAGAAGAAGAAGAAGATCATTCTTCCCTGTCTCAATTTGTGTGTGTGCTTCTCCTTGAGAGTGAGAGTGTGTGTGTGAGCTCTCTTCCTTATCTCCTTCCTCGTGAAAATCCACTAGGGGTCTCTCCTGGGACATTGGACAATTCTTAATCCACTCATGTATTTCTCTATCCATACTAGGCCTATACACTCCTAAACCTTTTCTGCAATGTTCGTTGTTTAGAATAGTGGTTTCCTAGCAATCCTTCATGGGCTTGTTGCAACCAATTGTTATGTTCATCCTCCTCAACACAACAAGCTAATACACCCTTTGTATCTTGTTTGTACATGCTTCTTGCCAATATTTGATATTTTTGTGATTTTATAATTTCATGTTTGTTCGTTTTCACATTCTTATTTGTGGGTCTGAAGGTTAGGACATGTACCAACTTATTTGCCCATTTAGAAAAAAATTCTAAATTGAAGAGATAAGCATAAGGTAGTTCATCAGACACTCCTTGTGGTGACTCTCCTGAAATGATGCGAGAAAGGTGATCCAGCCTGAGGTGGGTCTTACCTTTCTTAACAACCACTTCAAAGTCGTATTCAATTAGCAAGAGGAACCATCTTACTAAGCATCCTGTATTGCAAGGTTTATTGACCAAATATAGTAAAGCTTGATGATCACTGAAAAACTTGAACTTGTTGGCCAATAGATAGTGTCTAAACTTCTTTATAACATATACCATGCGTAATCCTTCTCTTTTTAGTTGTTGTATAGTTTCATTCAGCTGCGTTAAGCTATCTGCTAGCATATGCTATAGACAAATCTAAATTTTCTTCACTTGTGGGTTGTGCTAGCACACATCCTATTGCATAGTTGGATGCATCTACATGGACATGGAATGGTTTATTCCAATTAGGAGTGGTCAGTATTGGTGTTGTGCACAAAGGTCTCTTCAGCTCATTGAAGGATTTTTCACATTCATCATTCCACACGAAATTTGTCAATAAAGCATAAAGAGGTTTAGCTATGATTGCATGCATGTGGATAAACCTGTGATAATATCCACAATGGCCCATAAAGGCTTGTACCTCTTTCACATTCCTTGGCCTTAACAACTTTGCTATAGCTCTTACTTTGTCTTCATCTATTGATGTTCCATTCTTAGAAACAATATGGCCTAAGATTTTACCTTGACATACCATGAACACACACTTTTCTCGGTTCAGACACACTCGATATTCTCTACACTTGTTGAAGATCTGTCTAAGCTCAGGGATGTGGTATCTTCTTTGTTGGGAATGAGAGCATAAATCATCCACATATACTTCTAAGCGCTTTTGCAAGAAATCTTTGAAGACATGACACATGAGCCTTTGGAATGTTGCAGGTGCACTGATGAGCCCAAATGAAATCACACAAAATGCAAAGAATCCCCACTCTGTGGCAAAGGCTGTTTTGTGTTGATCTTGTGGGGCAATGGCTACTTGGTTGTAACCTGAAAATCCATCAAGGAAGCTATAAAATTCCTTGCCTGCAACATGCTCCAATAAATTTTCAATGATTGGAAGTGGATAGCTATCTCTGCTTGTAGCGGCATTAACTTTTTTAAGTTTAATACACACTCGCAACTTTTCATTATTCTTGGGCACTACCATGATGGGGGACACCCATTCAGTATGCTCAATCTCATAGATAAATCCGGCTTTAATCAGTCTATCAATTTCTTCTTTTATTTTAGCTTCATAAGTGTCATTATATGTGTAGGGCTTCTGTTTGCTCGGCTTGGCATCACTTGTCATCTGGATCATATGAGAGCATATGTCTGGATCTACTCCCTTCAGGTCTCTATAGGTCCATGCAAACACATCCCCATATTCCCTTAATAAAGCTACAAGCTCTGCTTCTTCTTCTTCACTTAGGTCTTCTCCTATGTACGTACATCTCTCTTTGTTCTCTTCAATGGGTGCTACAATTTTTTTGGTCTTTTCTTTATTATCATATGCTTCTCCTGTGATAGCCTTTCTTTTAGGCATCCTTACCAAAAAATTTCGATCTTCAATTTCATATTTCTTGAGATTCTATGGTATTTTGAACAACGATTCCTCCTCTTCTTGTTTCATTGCTTTCCTTTTCTTCTTCTTTTGACTATCTTCACTCTCATTCCTTGAATTCACAGTTTTAATGCTTATGAGAGGCTCTTCTTCTTTTTGGTTAAATACTCCTATGTCTTCTAGATAGTGCTCTTTTGAATTGAAGAAAATATCCATCACAATGGATTCTAGATCATAATCATCCTCTTCATCGTCTATGACATCATTAGGTTCACATTTGTCTAGCAAGGCCTCACACATGAACACAGAGATATCATAACCCTCCTCATCACAATGAGGTGTCCACTATTCTTCATTGATAGCAATGTCCATGGTGGGTAAGATTTTAGCCCAACCATGAGGCTCAAATTCCTCATATGGAAATATCATTGGTGTGTTCATTCTTCTCTTGCTTTTAGGCATCTTTCCTCTTCCTCTGCAACCTTGCACATCCACAAATGAGTATCTTCATGCATCCATGATGGATCAAATGAACTTTCAGAACGTACAGAGATTGAATCTTCTAGAGCCTTGTGGATAGGATTCCACTGTAGGGTGGTACATCTCTAAAGGTATAATCTTTCAAATTGGCCTTGGTTGTGACCCCTAAGTGTTGTAAGTACAAGGAGTTGGTTCCCCGATCTTGCACTATTTGTAGTTGTCATAGGAAGGGTCTTCTTAGGATCATCTCATAGACGTTATTTTTGCCAAAGTCCCATATATCAAAGGAGTTCTCAAACTCTACACCACAAGTGGTTAGAGTTATCCCTTCTAACAATCCTAGAGGTTTTTCAATATGGCCATCAACCATTTGAAGCTTCATTCTAGTTGATCTTAATGTAGGTTTGCCCCATCGCTTCCACAAGGAGATGGTTGCAATAGCAACATCAACACCTAAATCTAAGATAGCTTTGGTTGTGTAACCTTGGTAAGTGATGGGAAGATAAGTATTACCTTCTTCACCTTCACTCATGTCTCCTATTTTGTCTAGAGGTATCCCTGGGACTTTTTGCTTAGAGCCTACTTTTGAAACATTGGAACCAAGTTCTCAAACGTGATTTGCCACATGATTCCATAGTTCAGGTTTTACTTTGAGGAGCTCTTCCAAGGTGAGATGACAATGTACCTTTGTGTTCTTCATGGCTTCAGTGTTTGTTGGAACCACTAAGTCTTCATTTCTTATTAGTATTGTGGGAGCTCTGATATGAAGAGATTGAGATTCCCATGTGTCAGTGAATTGAGGCAACTCTTGTAAAGAATTAGATTCAAAATCTAATCTTTCCTCTTCTTCTTGCTCTACTGAATCTCCGTAAATAGATGGAATGTCTTGGGGAAATTGATGATGAAGATCATCAATTTTAAGAATAGGAGGGGGATTACCTATTCTCCGGTGACTCTATGTAATAAGCTCATGGACTATCTTCATGGGTGTAGTCAGAGCTCTATTTCTGAGACTAATGGGGTCATTGGTACCAATGCTCTATTAGGGTTTTCATCTACCATTGCATATTTAACTAGAATTACATTAGTAGGAGGTGATGGTTGGTTTCCTAGGATTGGTTGTGGGCTATATGGTGCCTCATGTTGTTGTTGGTATTGAGGTTGATAATTTTGTTGTGGTGTATAGTATAGCTGTTGGTATTGGTTCTGATACCTATCCTGTTGGTAAGGTTGCTGATAAGTTTGTTTGATAGCCTGCCTATTGTACGAACAATCTTGGGCCATGTGCTTCGTGTATTTTCTCCCTATCATGCGATATTGACTATTCTCGTTCCCTTGGGGTTGGGCCACAATAGGGCAAATGTTGGCCATGTGATCTCCTCCATAGTGATAGCAAGGTTTCACAGATGAAAAGCTAGTAGAGCTGTTTGAATCTTTGTATACCTTCGAAAGCTCTAACTCATCTCTCAGATTGTCCTCAATGTCTATGCACATGCGAATGCACTACTGTATGGTCCTCGGCTCTTTCAAATAGACATAGGATCTCAATTTGGTACTTAGCAAGCCATCCAAAAATAATGCCACTTGTTTGGCTGGTGTGGGTTTGCTTAAAGCTATGGATCAAGGATGAGGTATTGTGCCAAATCCCACTCTTAGAGAACTCAGTGATAAATGTCTCTAGTAGGTGATGTATATCTCTAAATTGCCTTTGTTCTAAGGGCTGGAACCAGTTTAGGGTAGTGTTTTTCAAGGTGAGTCCAAACGCATTATATTGGGTGAACATGTCATCCACTTGTTCAGCTCGCAACACTTGTTTGAAATCAACTACATGGTCATAGGGATCACCTATTCCATCAAAATAATTTTTCATGAATTTTACTAATTGTGTCGGTCTCAATATTCTAAGATGCTCTCTAGGCCTAGGTAGAGGAAAGTCATCTCTACCTCGTTGGGGTCTAGGTTCCCTTGGTCTCTATCTTTCTCCATTCTATCTCTCTCTATCATTGACCAGTCTCTTCCTATCATGTTGGCAAAACTTACCTTGGGTCTCTCTCTACCCTTTTCCCTTTGAGAACCATGAGCTTGGGATGTTCTAGCTCCTTGGTAACCAAAAGAGACATTTGATCTTGGTGGGGGAAAGACTAATTCACGCCTCCATGTGTAAGCATGCCTTCCTTCCTCTGATACCACAAACACTTGCTCTAACCTATTATCTAGATAGACCATTTTTCCTAGCATGTCGGAATCCTTGAACTCGTAGATAGTGACTGTTCCTACTTGATTTAGTTGCTCATACTTATATCTCCAAAATGCCTCATCTGTCTCTCTATTAAAAAATAACTCAATTCTTTTGTTATCTTGAGGGATCCAATCTAGATTGAGTACCCTAGTCAAGATAGATTTGCCTCTTGGCGTTCTAGGTTCTCCATCTAGATGTCCTTGCTCTATATCACCCATTTCCATTTCAGGGATCATTACTCCAAATTCATTGATGCTATCAGGGTCATTGGTGATTATGTACATTGTTCCCTAACTTGTCGATATATGTGTCTCCCTCAAATTTAACTACTGGATGACCTAACCCAATGAGTCAATTAGGGTTTTTCAATTGGATGACAAACCTTCTCAAACTGTCCTCATAGATGTGAGCACCTAATTGGTTGGTTTGAATGTACTCTAGTTGAGTTTTTTATGGTCCCTCTAGCATCTCTAAGTATGAAATCCCCGAGCTACCCACTAGTCTTTCCATGTTGTAGAACATCTCTGCCTCACTTGCTTTTGAACTTAGTGTGTAGGGGTAGTCGCTAGGTTGTTGAGCCCTTCACCTAGCTGTGTGATTGACACTAGCTTTAGAGGATTTGATGCTTTGTCTAACTTGACCTAGGTTTTTGCTTGATCCAAGGTTCATAAGCCTTGGCTTATCAATCCTGATTTTCCTAGGTACAACCGTTTTACAAAATTCTTTTGTAACAGTTACTTATTCTTTTCACAACAATGTTTGAGATATGTTTGTATTTAAGAAATTAGGGTTTTTTTGGAATTTTTTCATGACTAATGTATCCCCAATTACTCAAAACCACTATTCATACTTAGCCTAAGCTAAGAATTGACAAAGGGGTTTTAGTGTTCTTCCAACCTCAAGTCCAAAAAAAATGCTCTCATGTCCAATAATTGTGCTCCCCAATCCTCGCTTTGTGTTGCACTTTGCCTTGCTCTGAACTCCTTTGGATGCTCTTAATACACCTGTAAAAATCCCATAGTTAGATCATGATTTAGACTTAATAGTTTTGATAGTCCACTTGCATTCAGGTATCTCCAAGACCTACTTTTCCCCCTTGTATTTTTGAAAAATTTCTAGAGCTCCCTTAACTCCTACTCCCACTTCACGGTCAACTTCAAAATACCATATCTATAACTCACATATGATTTGTTTCAAGAACTAGTCAAAGTTTGTGTGGGATTCTTAACGCTTTCCAAGAGCTCAAAATCACTCATTTATGCGTTGAGCCCCAAATGTGCAAAAAATCCTAAAAAACAAGTTCTTCTTGCAGTCCACACATGAGAAATGATGTGAAAATGGACTCAAAAACAAAAACATTCTATGAAGATGAAGATGGATGAAGATGGTGATGACGATGATGATGAAGATGGAGAAGAAAAATTGGAAAATGAATAGAAAATGACTATTTTTTAACCTTCCAACATCGCAAATCTACGATCTTACCATCACAATGCTCGTCCTCAAGAATGCTCCCTGGCAATGGCGCCAAAATTGGGTGTAGCTCAAGTGTGAGTACCACCTCCTTTACTCATCAATCCACTGAGATGTGAGGAGGATATGAAGATCGTGAGCGATTGTGGTGAGCAAATGTGAGTGAAAAGCACATACATGCATGCACACACACATGCACACAAGGCAAGATCAAAGAGAGGAACAATGGAAAGCTTCAATTGCATAAGAACTCTCTTGCAAAAGCTTCTATCTCTACCAAGCCAACTCTCTAACAAGATACTAAGAAGCTAACCTCAAAAATGAGCTCTCTAGCTCTTTTTATAGTTTTTTGTTTAGCTTTGGCTGATGGAGATGGTTAATCTCCAAAAGGCAAGCTACACTTGAGTTTAGAACACCTCTATGTCAAGTATAGCTCAAAACTTTCACTAATTTTGATTTTTTTTACCAAAATATGATCACTCAGCTTCTCTATGAAAACTAGCTTCACTCAAAAAAGTATGCCTCACACAATTCACTCATTGACTAATGAAATGATTAAAGTTTTCTATGAAAACTTGTTAAAACACTCTTCTAGTGTCTATGCAACTACTTCAGGTAAAATTTCTCCAAAAGAACTTACAAAACTTTAGATTTTCTTCAATAAGTAAACCTATGTCTGAAACAAGCACTTTCTAGAGGTGACTTTTACATATGCAACTTTAAATAGTTGGTTCTCATAAAATATAACCCATTTAATCAAATGCTTTTAGAAATAGATGGCTTACCTTCGAACTTAGATTTTGACTCCTCATTTGTGTAAAACTTTACACTATACACTGAGATTTGATCAACCTTCCCTTTGGCCTACAATCCAATGTTACTTTCTAGGACAATGCATGAATTGAGATAAAACTCTAACTGCATATGATAAATCAAGCCTTGTTAATGTAGCATAAATCAAGCTACCCACCAAACTCTGATAAAGCTTCATGTCTTTGAATTCTTCTCCTCCATATCTACTCAATTTTTGATTTACCTCCATTGGAGTTGGTGCTATCTTGCAATCTTCCATTTTAAATTTGATTAGGAAATTCTTCAAATACCTTTCTTGAGTTACATATACTCCATGTTGTGTATATATCTCTATTCCCAACAAATATGACAAATTTCCCAAGTCACTGATCTTGAATTCTTTCTCCATCTCCTTCTTAAGCATTTGTATGCCTTTTTCATCTGTACCTGTAAGTATTATGTCATCAACATAAATACAAACATAGATAAACCCATCTTCACTTGCTTTGACTAGCAAGCTACTATCTGCCTTTGATGCTTGAAAACCAAGTTCCTTCAAGAACTTTACAAGTCTATAATTCCATGCTCTTGGGGCCTACTTCAAGCCATACAAATCTCTCTTGAGCTTACTGATGGAGAGTGTTAATCTCCAAAAGAACAAGTTAACCTTGAATTTAGATCACTTCTATATCAAGATTAACTTTAGACTCCACCAAACTTAGAGATCATTCACCAATTTATCAGAAAATTGATTATTCTGAAAAATTCAGTTTCTTCAGAAAAGTCTGCTGCAGATTAATCACTCATTGACTAATCAATCCTGTAAAGTTTTTGATAAAACTTTGCACAACACTTCGCCTTAAGGTTGCGCAACTTTACCAAGTTAAATCTCTCAAAATGATTGAGTATACTGTGATAAATGTGTGAAACACTTTACCTATGTCTGAAACTGCTTCCTTGCAATGGCGACTTTGACACCTGCAACTTCTTAGTTTTGGTTCTCCCAGCTCTGAACCCGTTTGATCAAGATCTTTTAGCCATAGATGGCTTACCTTCCAACTTAGATTTTAAGCCCTCATTTGTGTAAAACTTTACACTGTGGACTAAGCAATGATCATTTCATTGAAGATGAAATGTGCGCCAGATTCTTCGACTCTTAGAACAATCTTACATATGAATGTTCCTAACCAAAATTCTCTCAGCCTGATTACAATTAACCTCTCAAATTTTAGCCATAGATAGATTAGCTATGGACTTAGACATGTGCAGAAGGATTTCTCAGAAGATTAAACACAGAAGGAGCAGACTGC
The DNA here is from genome assembly GCA_020310875.1 of Ceratopteris richardii. NCBI lineage: Eukaryota > Viridiplantae > Streptophyta > Polypodiopsida > Polypodiales > Pteridaceae > Ceratopteris > Ceratopteris richardii. Next base: position 41,850,127 of record CM035415.1, read on the forward strand.
TAAACATCGGGCGCAAGTTTTTCGATTTCTTCAGAAAATTTACATACAAGTGAGGATGGATAATTCACTCTCTTCAAATGTGTCTAATGACACTAGTTTCTCTCTCCCTATTCTCTAATCTTCTTCTGCTCTATTTGCCCGACATTTTCCATCATATTTATAGATGAATATATACAAGTGTATGACTAGACAAAGGTATAAGTCAGCTAATGTACATATGTGTACATGTCTTTGGATTTTCTGAACATGTCCTTCCTTCAACCATCTGACTTTGTTTTCTTCTTGACTCCTTGACTTCATTCCTCCATAATTCTTCAATTGATGATTGTCATGCACCAACAGCTCCCCCTCAATCATTAATTGAGGTTCTTCTCTATCTTCTTTACTCCAGCCATATCCTTGAATCTTTGTAGTTTTGGTCCATCTAGACTTTTTGTCATCATATCTGCAACTTGATCTTTTGTGGGAGTGTGTATGACTTCAATCTCCTTCTCAATGACCTTCTCTCTCAGAAAATGATATTGTATTTCAATATGCTTAGTTCTAGCATGAAATACAGGATTAGCTGCCAAGTATAATGAACTCATATTGTCTCCACAAATAATAGGAGTACTCTGAATCACATCAAAAACTTTCAAAAGTGTCTTTAGCCATATTACCTCTTTTGCAGCTTCCACCATACCTTTATATTCTGCTTCTGTAGATGACAAAGCAACTGTATGTTGCTTCTTGGAACACCATGAAATCAATTTGTCTCCTACATAGCACAAGTATCCATGTGTTGATCTTCTATCATCCACATTACCTGCCCAATCTGCATCACTATATATCTTCACTCTTGTATCAGAAGTAAATCCATAGTACAACCCTTCTCTGAGTGTACCCTTGATGTACCTAAGTACTCTTTGTCCTGCAATCCAATGTTCTTTTCTAGGACAATGCATGAATTGTGAAAGCACACCAACTACATATGACAAGTCAGGCCTTGTCCATGTAGCATAAATCAAGCTACCAACCAAGCTTTGATAGAGTTTCATATCTCTGAACTCTTCTCCTCCAAACCTAGTCAATTTATGGTTTACTTCCAAAGGTGTAGGTGCAACCCTGCAATCTTCCATTTTAAATTTGGTTAGCAAATTTTTAAGATACCTTTCTTGGGTCACATATACTCCATGTTGAGTATAAGAAATCTCCATTCCCAAGAAGAATGATAGATTCCCCAAATCACTGATTTTGAACTCTTTCTCCATCTGCTTCTTGATCATTTGTATTCCCTTATCATCTGTTCCTGTAAGTATTATGTCATCAACATAAATACAAACATAAATGAACCCATCTTCACTTGCTTTGACTAGCAAGCTACTATCTGCCTTTGATGCTTGAAATCCAAGATCATTCAAGAATTTTACAAGCCTATAATTCCAAGCCCTTGGGGCTTGCTTTAACCCATACAAAGCTCTCTTGAGCTTACACACATAATTTGGACTCACTTGATCTTTGAACCCATCTCGTTGCTCCATGTAGACTTCATCTGAAATGTAACCATTCAAGAAAGCATTTTTTACATCTAATTGAGATAACTTCCAACCTTTGCAAGCAGCAATTGCTATGAGTGTCCTAATGGTTGTCATCTTTGCCACAGGACTATAGGTCTCATCATAGTCCACTCCATATGTCTGTGCATACCCTTTCACAACAAGTCTAGCTTTGTACCTAGACACACTTCCATCTGCAAATCTTTTAGTCTTGTAAACCCACTTACATCCAATGATCTTCTGACTATTAGGTTTAGGAACCAAATCCCATGTTTGATTCTCTATCAATGCATCATACTCCTCTTGCATAGCATCTTCCCAATTCTTCTTCCCTTTGGCCTCTTCATATGTAGAAGGGTCTTCATCTGCTTTTATCAAATAAGCATAATCTTTAGTAGTTAAGAATGAAGTGTCATAGCTATACCTTGTAGGTTGCCATTTGTGCCTAGATGATCTCCTAACTTCTGCACTTCTTGAGGTCTCTGGTTCATCACATTCTGGATCAAACCTTGGCCTCTCTTCAACTTCAATCTGCACTTCATTACTCTCACTTTCATCAAGTAATTGAATCTTTGCTTTACCTTTTCTTTGATCCACTACTTCTTCATCATCTGCATGTACATTATATTTACCTGCATACCAAGTACCTTGCTCATCAAATGTAACATCCTTGGATACAATAAATTGCTTTGTGGATGGACTCCACAACCTGTATCCCATTTGCTTATCATCATAACCAATGAATACATACTTCTCTGCCTTAGGCTCCAACTTATGCCTCAATTGAGATGGCACATATGCATATGCCAAGCATCCAAATATTCTGCAATGATCCAAGGTAGGTTTCTTACCCCACCAAGCTTCATATGGTGTCATACCCTGCAAAGCTTTACAAGGCAATCTATTAACCAAATAAGTAGTTGTGTTTACAGCCTCTGCCCACAAATAATTTGGGCAATCCTTCTCTTTCATCATGGACCTTGCAAATTCAACAAGAGTCCTATTTCTTCTTTCTGCTACCCCATTTTGTTGAGGAGAGTACCTGCAAGTAACTTCTCTCTTTATACCTGCATTCCACAAATAATCATTGAACTCATTTGAAAAATACTCTCCCCCTCCATCTGACCTTAGTCTCTTCAATTTTTGACCTGTAATCCTTTCTGCATATGCATGATAGTGTTTAAATGTATTAAACACTTCTGACTTTTCTTTAATCACATAAATTGTGATCCACCTGGTAGCATCATCAACATATATGACATAATATCTTGAACCATTTATACTAAAGTCCTTTGAAGGACCCCACACATCTGTATGCACCAATTCAAGTCTTTCTGAATACATAAACCCATGCTTGGAGTAGGATTGCTTATGAGCCTTACCTAATTGACATGCCTCACATCTGTATGTCATGTGTTGACCTGCAATGTTAGGCATTCCAAGCACTGAATCATTGTTAATCATTTCTTTGATACCTCTTTCATTAAAGTGTCCAAGTCTTTTGTGCCAAAGATCCAATTCTGACACCTTCTGCTCTCCATATGTGAACATAGCATGTCCAACATTTCCTTGTACCTTCAATGTGAAGAGCCTTCCTTCTTTCTTTCCTGCAATAACTTGTTTATACCCTTGACTAGGGTCTTCCACATAAACTCCATCATTGGTAAACCTTACTTCATAACCTTTTTCCACAATTTGACCTACACTGATCAAATTCTTTGGAATTGTGGGAACATAAAGTACCTTACTCAGAAGAGTGCTCCCATCCTTAGCTTTGACTGAACCAATTGACTTTACCTTATGCTTTGTATTATCACCTGTCTGCACTGTATGATTAATTGCATTATGATCTAGGTCAGTCATCAAAGCAATATTTCCACTCAAATGATTACTACATCCTGAATCAATATAAAACACTCTCATGTCCTCATGTGAAGTTTCACATGTATTCATAATGAGAGTCGAGTCCTCCTTTTGATCTGATGCATAGTTGTAGTAGGTGTTATTATAGGATTGACTTTGGAAGTTTCTTCCTCCACCTCTTCCAAAAGAATTCCTACCACCTCTACCTCTGAAGTTTCCTCTCTGAAATCTACCACCTCTTGCTCTTTGATTAAAGTTCTGATAATTACCATTGTTTTGATTATTATGCCAACAATCATGAGATAGATGATTGGTCTTACCACATATCCAACAAGCTCTTACATTCTCTTTGTTGTTTCTGCCTCTTCCTCTACTTCTGCCATTTCCTCTTCCTCTCATGAAGTTTGCTTGGTTTGAAGTACCTTCTTCTTCACCTGATTGTTGCTTTCCTTTGTTGGCTTTCTTCTTGTCTTTAGAATACATTGCATGACCTGCACTCTTATCAACATCTCCTTTGACATCATTCTCAAAAGTTAGCATATGACCTAACAATTGATTCAAGTCAGGAGTAAAGTGATCTAATGAAAGTTCTGTAGATAAAATGAAAGGCTTCCATTTCTCATCTCCTCTTAGCCCTGTGAGTATTTGTCTTACCAATTTGTCTTCTTCAATATCTTCATCCACTGCACCTAAAGAATCTGCAATGTCCTTCATCTTTGTCACATAATCAGAAATTGATTGTGAGGCCTTCTTCTTGAAGGTAGTAAACTCTGCCCATAGTGAAGCCTTCCTTGATTTGGTTGTATTTTGGAAATGCTCTTCCAAAGCATTCCAAATGTCACATGCACTTTCAAGTCCTCTAATGTGAGGAAGCAAATAGTCATTGACTGCCATGTAGATGATGCTTCTTGCTTGAGCATCCTTCTTCATCCAATTCTTCAAATCTGCAAGCTCCTCCCTAGTTGGAACACTAGGATCTCTGAATTTTGGCTTTTCTTCATCTCCTGTGATATATCCTATCAAATCTTTGCTCATAAGATGAGCTTCCATCCTCATAGACCATGCAGGATAGTTCTCTCTATCCAGCTTCTCAATTTGGAGACTATCTCCCATCTTTACTTCACCTGTAGCTTCAAATCTTTAACCTTTACAGATAATGAATGTACCTTTACTTCGAATGTTGCTCCTTCTGATCCTTTTGATACTCTTTGTATGTCTTCCTTTAATCTTTCTTCACACTTTGACCTTTTGCACCTTTGAAATGTAAAGTTTTGTATTTCTGCAATAGTCGGAGTCTCCTTCACTTCAATTTGACACAACCTGCTCTGATACCACTGATGGAGAGTGTTAATCTCCAAAAGAACAAGTTAACCTTGAATTTAGATCACTTCTATATCAAGATTAACTTTAGACTCCACCAAACTTAGAGATCATTCACCAATTTATCAGAAAATTGATTATTCTGAAAAATTCAGTTTCTTCAGAAAAGTCTGCTGCAGATTAATCACTCATTGACTAATCAATCCTGTAAAGTTTTTGATAAAACTTTGCACAACACTTCGCCTTAAGGTTGCGCAACTTTACCAAGTTAAATCTCTCAAAATGATTGAGTATACTGTGAGAAATGTGTGAAACACTTTACCTATGTCTGAAACTGCTTCCTTGCAATGGCGACTTTGACACCTGCAACTTCTTAGTTTTGGTTCTCCCAGCTCTGAACCCGTTTGATCAAGATCTTTTAGCCATAGATGGCTTACCTTCCAACTTAGATTTTAAGCCCTCATTTGTGTAAAACTTTACACTGTGGACTAAGCAATGATCATTTCATTGAAGATGAAATGTGCGCCAGATTCTTCGACTCTTAGAACAATCTTACATATGAATGTTCCTAACCAAAATTCTCTCAGCCTGATTACAATTAACCTCTCAAATTTTAGCCATAGATAGATTAGCTATGGACTTAGACACGTGCAGAAGGATTTCTCAGAAGATTAAACACAGAAGGAGCAGACTGCTAAACATCGGGCGCAAGTTTTTCGATTTCTTTAGAAAATTTACATACAAGTGAGGATGGATAATTCACTCTCTTCAAATGTGTCTAATGACACTAGTTTCTCTCTCCCTATTCTCTAATCTTCTTCTGCTCTATTTGCCCGACATTTTCCATCATATTTATAGATGAATATATACAAGTGTATGACTAGACAAAGGTATAAGTCAGCTAATGTACATATGTGTACATGTCTTTGGATTTTCTGAACATGTCCTTCCTTCAACCATCTGACTTTGTTTTCTTCTTGACTCCTTGACTTCATTCCTCCATAATTCTTCAATTGATGATTGTCATGCACCAACACTTACACACATGATCTGGATAAAATTGATATTTAAAACTATCTCGTTGTTACATGTAAACTTCATCTAAAATGTAACCATTTAAGAATGCATTCTTCACATCTAATTGAGATAATTTCCAACCTTTGCAAGGAGCAATAGCTATAAGAGTCCTTATGGTTGTCATCTTTGCAATAGGACTATAAGTTTCATCATAGTCCACACCATATGTCTGTGCATATCCTTTTACAACAAGTCTGTCTTGTACCTAGTCACACTTCCATATGCAAATCTTTTTGTTTTGTAAACCCACTTACATCCACTTACCTTCTGATTAATTGGTTTATGTACCAATTCCCAAGTCTCATTCTCAATGAGTGCATCATACTCTTCTTTCATAGCTTTTTCCCAATTCTCCTTTCCTTTGGCTTCATCATATTTAGATGGGTCTTCATCTGCTTTTATCATGTAAGAATAATATTTAGTAGTCAAGAATGAAGTATCATAGCTATACCTTGTGGGTTGCCATTTGTGCCTTGATGACCTTCTCAGTTCTGCACTTCTTGAAGTTTTTGGTCCATCACACTCTGGATCAAACCTTGGCATTTCTTCAACTTCAACTAGTGCTTCATTGCTCTCTTCTTCTTCAAAGATTTGAACCTTTGATTTACCTTTCTTCTGATTCAATGTTTCTTCAAGACTTGCATAAGTATTATTAGTAGTACCTGAATACCAAGTACTTTGCTCATCAAATGTGACATCCTTTGATACTAGAAATTGCTTTGTAGATGAACTCCACAACTTGTATCCCATTTGCTTATCATCATAACCAATGTACACATATTTTTCAGCCTTTGGTTCCAATTTATGCCTTAATTTAGAGGGAACATAAGCATAAGCTAAGCAACCAAATACTTTGCAATGATCTAATGTAGGCCTCTTACCCCACCAAGCTTCATGTGGTGTCATACCCTACAAAGATTTACATGGTAGCCTATTAACCAAGCATGTGGCTGTATTTACAGCCTCAACCAATAAATAATTAGGGCAATTCTTTTCTTTCATCATTGATCTTGCAAACTCAACAAGAGTTCTATTTCTCCTTTTTTCTACACCATTTTTTGAGGAGATTACTTGCAAGTAACTTCTCTCTTTATACCTGGATTCCACAAATAATCACTGAATTCATTTGAGAAATACTCTCCCCCTCCATCTGATCTTAACCTCTTCAATTTTTGTCCTCTAATTCTTTCTGCATATGCCTGATAGTGTTTAAATGTACTAAACACTTCTGACTTGTCTTTGATCACATAAATAGTGATCCACATGGTAGCATCATCAAGATATATGAAATAATATCTTGAACCATTTATGCTAAAGTCCTTTAAGGACCCCACACATCTGTATGTACCAATTCAAGTCTTTCTGAATACATGAAACCATGCTTCTTATATGATTGCTTATGAGCCTTACCTAATTGACATGCTTCACATCTATATATCATATGTTGACCTGAACCATTAGGTAATCCAAGTACTGAACCATTATTAATCATCTCTTTGATACCTCTTTCATTGAAGTCTCTAAGCCTCTTATGCCAAAGATCCAACCCAGAAACCTTTCGCTCTCCATATGTAAATATGGCATGTCCAACATTACCTTGTACCCTCAATGTGAAGAGCCTTCCTTCTTTCTTTCCTGTAACAATTTGCTTATACCCTTGGCTAGGGTCTTCACATAAAATCCATCATTGGTGAACCTCACCTCATATCCTTTTTGTTGGTGCATGACAATCATCAATTGAAGGATTATGGAGAAATGAAGTCAAGAAGTCAAGAAGGAAACAAAGTCAGATGGTTGAAGGAAGGACATTTTCAGAAAACTCAAAGATATGTACACATATGTACATTAGCTGACTTATATCCTTGTTTAAGTCATACACTTGTATATATTCATCTATAAATATGTTTGAAAATGTCGGGCAAAGAGAGCAGAAGAGATTTTGAGAATAGAGAGAGAAATTAGTGTCATTAGACACATGAAGAGTGAGTGAATTGTCCATCCTCACTTAGATGTAAATTTTCTGAGAAATCGAAAAATTTTGCGCCCGATATTTTGCTGTCTGCTCCCTCTGTGTTTAATCTTTTGAGAAATCCTTTTGTACGTATCTAAGTCCATAGCTAATCTATCTATGGCTAGAATTTGAGAGGTTAATTGTAATCAGGCTGTGAGAATTTTAATTAGGAACATTCATATGTAAGAATGTTCTAACAGTCGAGAAATCTGGCGCACATTTCATCTTCAATGAAATGATCATTGCTCAGTCTACAGTGTAAAGTTTTACACAAATGAGGGCTTAAAATCTAAGTTGGAAGGTAAGCTATCTATGGCTAAAAGATCTTGATCAAACGGGATTTACTTTGGGAGAACCAGTGCTAAGAAGTTGCAGGTGTCAAAGTCGCCATTGCAGAGAAGCACTTTCAGACATAGGTAAAGTGTTTCACACATTTCTCAGTGTGTACTTAATCTTTTTGAGAGATTTAACTTGGCAAAGTTGCGCAACCTTAAGGCGAAGTGTTGTGCAAAGTTTTATCAAAAACTTTACAGGATTGATTAGTCAATGAGTGACTAATCTGCAGCAGACTTTTCTGAAGAAACTGAAATTTTCAGAATAATCAATTTCTGATAATTTGATGAAGATTCTCTAAATTAGGTGGAGTCTAAAGTTGATCTTGATATAGAGGTGATCTAAATTCAAGGTTAACTTGTTCTTTTGGAGATTAACACTCTCCATCAGTGGTATCAGAGCAGGTTATGTCAAAATTGAAGTGAAGAAGACTCCGACTATTGCAGAAATACAAAACTTTACATTTTGAAGGTGCAGAAGGGTAAAGGTTGAAGAAAGATCAAAGGAAGACATACAAAGAGCATCAAAAGGATCAGAAGGAGCAACATTTGAAGTAAAGGTACATTTATTATCTGTAAAGGTTAAAGATTTGAAGCTACAGGTGAAGTAAAGATGGGAGATAGTCTCCAAATTGAAAATTGGATAGAGAGAACTATCCTGCATGGTCTATGAGGATGGAAGCTCACCTTATGAGCAAAGATCTGATAGGATACATCACAGGAGATGAAGAAAAGCCAGAATTCAGAGATCCTAGTGTTCCAACTAGGGAGGAGCTTGCAGATTTGAAGAATTGGATGAAGAAGGATGCTCAAGCAAGAAGCATCATCTACATGGCAGTCAATGACTATTTGCTTCCTCACATTAGAGGACTTGAAAGTGCTTGTGACATTTGGAATGCTTTGGAAGAGCATTTCCAAAATACAACCAAATCAAGGAAGGCTTCACTATGGGAAGAGTTTACTACCTTCAAGAAGAAGGCCTCACAATCAATTTCTGATTATGTGACAAAGATGAAGGACATTGCAGATTCTTTAGGTGCAGTTGATGAAGATATTGAAGAAGACAAATTGGTAAGACAAATACTCACAGGACTAAGAGGAGATGAGAAATGGAAGCCTTTCATTTTATCTACAGAACTTTCATTAGATCGCTTTACTCCCGATTTGAATCAATTGTTAGGTCATATGCTAACTTTTGAGAATGATATCAAAGGAGATGTTGATAAGAGTGCAGGTCATGCAATGTATTCTAAAGACAAGAAGAAAGTCAACAAAGGGAAGCAACAATCAGGTGAAGAAGAAGGTACATCAAACCAAGCAAACTTCATAAGAGGAAGAGGAAATGGCAGAAGTAGAGGAAGAGGCAGAAAACACAAAGAGAATGCAAGAGCTTGTTGGATATGTGGTAAGACCAATCATCTATCTCATGATTGTTGGCATAATAATCAAAACAATGGTAATTATCAGAACTTTAATCAAAGAGGAAGAGGAGGTAGATTTCAGAGAGGAAATTTCAGAGGTAGAGGTGGTAGGAATTCTTTTGGAAGAAGGTGGTGGAAGAAACTTCCAAAGTCAATCCTATAATAACACCTACTACAACTATGCATCAGATCAAAAGGAGGATTCGACTCTCATTATGAAGACATGTGAAACTCTCACATGAGGACATGAGAGTGTTCTATATTGATTCAGGATGTAGTAATCATTTAAGTGGAAATATTGCTTTGATGACTGACCTAGATCATAATGCAATTAATCATACAGTGCAGACAGGTGATAATACAAAGCATAAGGTAAAGTCAATTGGTTCAGTCAAAGCTAAGGATGGGAGCACTCTTCTGAGTAAGGTACTTTATGTTCCCACAATTCCAAAGAATTTGATCAGTGTAGGTCAAATTGTGGAAAAAGGATATGAGGTAAGGTTCACAAATGATGGAGTTTATGTGGAAGACCCTAGTCAAGGGTATAAACAAGTTATTGCAGGAAAGGAAAGAAGGAAGGCTTTTCACATTGAAGGTACAGGAAATGTTGGACATGCTATGTTCACATATGGAGAGCAGAAGGTGGCAGAATTGGATCTTTGGCACAAAAAGACTTGGACACTTTAATGAAAGAGGTATCAAAGAAATGATTAACAATGATTCAGTGCTTGGAATGCCTAACATTGCAGGTCAACACATGACATACAGATGTGAGGCATGTCAATTAGGTAAGGCTCATAAAGCAATCCTATTCCAAGCATGGATTTATGTATTCAGAAAGACTTGAATTGGTGCATACAGATGTGTGGGGTCCTTCAAAGGACTTTAGTATAAATGGTTCAAGATATTATGTCATATATGTTGATGATGCTACCAGGTGGATCACAATTTATGTGATTAAGGAAAAGTCAGAAGTGTTTAATACATTTAAACACTATCATGCATATGCAGAAAGGATTACAGGTCAAAATTGAGGAGACTAAGGTCAGATGGAGGGGGAGAGTATTTTTCAAATGAGTTCAATGATTATTGTGGAATGCAGGTATAAAGAGAGAAGTTACTTGCAGGTACTCTCCTCAACAAAATGGGGTAGCAAGAAAGAAGAAATAGGACTCTTGTTGAGTTTGCAAGGTCCATGATGAAAGAGAAGAATTGCCCAAATTATTTGTGGCTGAGGATTTAATACAGCTACATATTTGGTTAATAGATTGCCTTGTAAAGCTTTGCAGGGTATGACACCATATGAAGCTTGGTGGGGTAAGAAACCTACCTTGGATCATTGCAGAATATTTGGATGCTTGGCATATGCATATGTGCCATCTCAATTGAGGCATAAGTTGGAGCCTAAGGCAGAGAAGTATGTATTCATTGGTTATGATGATAAGCAAATGGGATACAGGTTGTGGAGTCCATCCACAAAGCAATTTATTGTATCCAAGGATGTTACATTTGATGAGCAAGGTACTTGGTATGCAGGTAAATATAATGTACATGCAGATGATGAAGAAGTAGTGGAACAAAGAAAAGGTAAAGCAAAGGTTCAATTACTTGATGAAAGTGAGAGTAATGAAGTGCAGATTGAAGTTGAAGAGAGGCCAAGGTTTGATCCAGAATGTGATGAACCAGAGACCTCAAGAAGTGCAGAAGTTAGGAGATCATCTAGGCACAAATGGCAACCTACAAGGTATAGCTATGACACTTCATTCTTGACTACTAAAGATTATGCTTATTTGGTAAAAGCAGATGAAGAACCCTTCTACATATGAAGAAGCCAAAGGGAAGAAGAATTGGGAAGATGCTATGCAAGAGGAGTATGATGCATTGATAGAGAATCAAACATGGGATTTGGTTCCTAAACCTAATAGTAAGAAAATCATTGGTTGTAAGTGGTTTACAAAACTAAAAGGTTTGCAGATGGAAGTGGTCTAGGTACAAAGCTAGACTTGTTGTGAAAGGGTATGCACAGACATATGGAGTGGACTATGATGAGACTTATAGTCCTGTGGCAAAGATGACAACCATCAGGACACTCATTGCAATTGCTGCTTGTAAAGGTTGGAAGTTGTCTCAATTAGATGTTAAAATGCTTTCTTGAATGGTTACATTTCAGATGAAGTTCTACATGGAGCAACCAGATGGGTTCAAAGATCAAGTGAGTCCAAATTATGTGTGTAAGCTCAAGAGAGCTTTGTATGGGTGAAGCAAGCCCCAAGGGCTTGGAATTATAGGCTTGTAAAATTCTTGAATGATCTTGGTTTTCAAGCATCAAAGGCAGATAGTAGCTTGCTAGTCAAAGCAAGTGAAAATGGATTCATTTATGTGTGTATTTATGTTGATGACATAATACTTACAGGAACAGATGATAAGGGGATACAAATGATCAAAAAGCAGATGGAGAAAGAGTTCAAAATCAGTGATTTGGGGAACCTATCATTCTTCTTGGGAATGGAGATCTCTTATACTCAACATGGAGTATATGTGACCCAAGAAAGGTATCTTAAAAATTTGCTAACCAAATTTAAAATGGAAGATTGCAGGGTTGCACCTACACCTTTGGAAAGTGAACCATAAATTGTCTAGGTTTGGAGGAGAAGAGTTCAGAGATATGAAACTCTATCAAAGTTTGGTTGGTAGCTTGATTTATGCTACATTGACAAGGCCTGACTTGTCATATGCAGTTGGTGTGCTTTCACAATTCATGCATTGTCCTAGAAAGGAACATTGGATTGCAGGACAAAGAGTACTTAGGTACATCAAGGGTACACTCAAAGAAGGGTTGTACTATGGGTTTACTTCAGATACAAAATCAAGATATATAGGGATGCAGATTGGTGCACGGTATGTGGATGATAGAAGATCAACACATGGATACTTGTGCTATGTAGGAGACAAATTGATTTCATGGTGTTCCAAGAAGCAACATACAGTTGCTTTGTCATCTACAGAGGCAGAATATAAAGGTATGGTGGAAGCTGCAAAAGAGGTAATATGGCTAAAGACACTTTTGAAAGTTTTTGATGTTATTCAGAGTACTCCTATTATTTGTGGAGACAATATGAGTTCATTATACTTGGCAGCTAATCCTGTATTTCATGCTAGAACTAAGCATATTGGAAATACAGTATCATTTCTGAGAGAGAAGGTCATTGAGAAAGAGATTGAAGTCATACACACTCCCACAAAAGATCAAGTTGCAGATATGATGACTAAAAAGTCTAGATGGACCAAAACTACAAAGATTCAGGATATGGTTGGAGTAAAAGAAGATAGAGAAGAGCCTCAATTAATGATTGAGGGGGAGCTGTTGGTGCATGACAATCATCAATTGAAGGATTATGGAGAAATGAAGTCAAGAGTCAAGAAGGAAAACAAAGTCAGATGGTTGAAGGAGGACATTTTCAGAAAACTCAAAGATATTACACATATGTACATTATCTGACTTATATCCTTGTTTAAGTCATACACTTGTATATATTCATCTATAAATATGTTTGAAAATGTCGGGCAAAGAGAGCAGAAGAGATTTTGAGAATAGAGAGAGAAATTAGTGTCATTAGACACATGAAGAGTGAGTGAATTGTCCATCCTCACTTAGATGTAAATTTTCTGAGAAATCGAAAATTTTGCGCCCGATATTTTGCTGTCTGCTCCCTCTGTGTTTAATCTTTTGAGAAATCCTTTTGTACGTATCTAAGTCCATAGCTAATCTATCTATGGCTAGAATTTGAGAGGTTAATTGTAATCAGCTGTGAGAATTTTAATTAGGAACATTCATATGTAAGAATGTTCTAACAGTCGAGAAATCTGGCGCACATTTCATCTTCAATGAAATGATCATTGCTCAGTCTACAGTGTAAAGTTTTACACAAATGAGGGCTTAAAATCTAAGTTGGAAGGTAAGCTATCTATGGCTAAAAGATCTTGATCAAACGGGATTTACTTTGGGAAACCAGTGCTAAGAAGTTGCAGGTGTCAAAGTCGCCATTGCAGAGAAAGCACTTTCAGACATAGGTAAAGTGTTTCACACATTTCTCAGTGTGTACTTAATCTTTTTGAGAGATTTAACTTGGCAAAGTTGCGCAACCTTAAGGCGAAGTGTTGTGCAAAGTTTTATCAAAAACTTTACAGGATTGATTAGTCAATGAGTGACTAATCTGCAGCAGACTTTTCTGAAGAAACTGAAATTTTCAGA
>CM035415.1:41873937-41936437 GCA_020310875.1 Ceratopteris richardii
TTAGTTTCTGAAAGTGTATAAGAAGCTCCAATATTGGACCATTCTTCCTTCCGAAACTGATTTATGTGAAAGGATTCCATCTATTCTCGTCATGCATACATATCATCCAAAGAAGACTATGCATATGGATTGGAATTAGGAAGTGTTCAAGAAGCTCCTTCAATGGACCATTCTTCCTTCCAAATTTCATTCGTATGTATGGTTCTCTTTCATTCTTATCATTCACGTTCATAAATCTAACTTGCACTCCTACATTCCCATTCCCATAATTATTTCAACATCTCTCTCTTCTTCATACTCAACATTAATTTCACCTTCACATCTTTAAACCTTCCAACAATTCATTAGCTTTCATACACCCTGTGTGTGCCACGACCGGACCCGATCCACCCGGATTGCGATCACCTCCACATTTGAACCCGACGTGAAACGCTTCGTGGCATTTGCTTCTGAACTTGTTGGGAGGTTGTGATCCATATCCTTTGTTTCATATTTTTTCATCCTCATCATATTATCATCATCAGTCTTGAGTGTTGGCACTGGATTTCTCACAGTATCGTGCACATCTTCGTCGTGAAGTAACGCATTTGTGAGAGATCTAGAGCATCGTGCATCACTTGCTTATTCACATAAGATGGAGGAAGGATTCAAATCCCTTATTGTTGAGAAACAAGGCCAAAGAATAGTCTCTTCTATGTTGAGAGAGAAGGGAAAATTCAATGGCATCAACATCACAAGCTACTTAGATTTGTTTGAAGAGCAAGCTATGATTTTTGGTCTTCCCGAAGATCTTTTGATATCATTCTTTGAACGAATTGTTGATAGCTCTATCATAAACCGTGTCACTCAATATGATAGTCTTCCTTGGAGTGATTTTAGAAAGGAGATGCTCAAAGAATTCTATCTTGAAGATTATAGCCAACATAATCGAGATGGATTCTTATGATGGGTCAATTCTCCAAAGCCTAGTAGCTCTATTACTCACTTACAAAATGAGTATATTAGACGCTATGAACAACTTCCTGATGAGGACAAGATAACTTTGGAACCTGATCTTGTGATCAATTTCTTAAGCTTCTTCATCCTGAAACTCGTAGGGAAGTTGAACGGCGATTAGAAGAACCAGATAAGCGCTATGGTCTTACTGACAATTGGCAAAAAGTGCGTAAAGTAGTAGAGGCTGTAGCCCATAGACATCAAAGACAATCCATGCTTTATGAGCAAACTAGTCTTCCTCAAGCTAGCCTTCCACAAACTAAGGAGCAAGTTAGAGAACAATCCCATGCTATGCTTTTTGACTCTACTCCTATTCCTCAAATGATGGAGCCTAATCAAGGTTTTAAAGTAGAGCCAAATAAAAGTGTAGTTGAACAATCTCAAGTGGATATTCTCACTAAGCAAATGGAAAGTCTTATTGCTACACAATCCAATTTGGCCAAGACTATAGATGCTTTACAATCTAATTACACCAAAGCTTTCCAAAATCAAATGAACCCAATGACTTTTCAAGAGCCTAATCAACATGTTATAGTGTAGCTCAGTGATGAGTAGCACCTCCTTTAATGTCAATCCGGGAAGACGTGAGGATGGTATGAAGACCTCGAGCAAGTGGCGGCACAAGTGCGTGAGTGAGAAGCACACAAGCATGCACACACATACACACACACGCGCACACACGGCAGGACAAAGAGAGAGAATCAATGGAGTTCTTTAGATTACTTTCAAAAGCTCTTACAAGTTTGTTTCAATTACAATCTACCCTCCAAAATGAGCTCTCTAGCTCCTTTTATAGTTTTTGACTAGCTTTGGCCCTGTCCAGACCTAGTGTCCGGCCTAGTTAAAAATTAGGTTCCAGGGCTTTATTTGGGGGCTCAAACGAGATCTAAAAAATACGAAAATTGGTACGCAACTACTTCTAAGGCTCCTCAAGCTCAAGGACTCCTTGGCTTGCACAAAATGGAGCTACAAAAATGTGAAATGATATTTACAATGATTGTTAGTGATAAAAATCACTGTTGTTGTAGGGATTTCTTCTAGTGATCTGCCATACATATCTTCGAGCTCCCTACTTGCTCTTCCTCCCTGCATGTCCATCTCTTTGATCTGCATTAGTGTCTTGAAAAAATATTGGCCTACTTGCCAGATCTTCTTTGACTGCCCTGTTTGCTTGTGCTGTCCCTTCGCTCTGACTCCCTTCTTTGACTTTCACGTCTTGTAAGTCCTAGTGTACCAAGACTACTGCCAACACCCCCCCCACTCTCGCGTCTGTCGCCCCTGACAGACCCTTGTCTAGCTGCTTTTTGGATGTAATATTGGACAACATCGGCGGCGAGGTGGTGTTCTTCTAACCTGAGTCCCCTTGCTAGATCTGTCAGCAATGCATCCCAATTGACTGGCCCTGGGACATCTGGATGTGGCACCCGTAATTGTTCTGAGTGAATGGTTCGCTCCACAGCAAATAAATGGAGGAGATGTGAGGGTCTAGGTACAAATATTTCTGAGTGGTATTCCCAGAACCCTGTTATGAACATCTCCTCGAATGTTTGTTTAAAGCAGGCTGGGAGGTATTTTATTCTGGCGTGCCAAGCATATACCACCTCTATGGAAGGAGTGGTGCTCATGTCATAAACTAAATCCTGGTTTCCTGTAAGGAATCCGACACCTGAGAAGTGTGGGTCCTTGATATTCTTGAATGTCCTGAATGTAATAAGCATTAATTCAAAAATTTTCATGCACATCTGGGCCATCACATCAGGGGTATTCCTTAATCGGATGCTCCAGTGCCGTATGGTGGAAATCATGTAATTGACGGTGGGAGGTCCTTGAGGGGGTGCTAGATAGACGTAGTTTAACCATTTGGCGCAGCCTTTGATATTCTTGACTGCAAGGGTAAACTCTGGCCATGTGCGTCTGCGAAAGACAGGAACGTAACAAGGGTTATATTTAATAAAAAGAGGCATATTCGTCCAGGTGCGAACCATCTCCGGGTAGGTTTCAAGGAGTCGGATCCTCCAGGTGGGTTGATGAATGGATCCTTTTTTAGCGCTCTCTGGGATGTCATCTGGCCCGAACTGTGTAGCAAACGTTGGAGGTTTGCCACATCTTTGTTGGATATCTGCATTGTAGTCTGCCAGGAGTATACAATATGGCACGTATTGATCATCATTGGTTCCGATCCATCTATGGTGGGACATGTTGCGGAAGTATTCTGATTTAATAATAGTGTCCTCTATCTTTGCCATAGATTGGATTTGAACTGCCACTCGATCTTCATGAGTTGATGCTGTTTTCTCTAGTGTCTGGAGCCACTCAGGTACTTCAATTTCTAACGTATCCATTCCTTCTGCGGTTTGCTCACCACCTGGCATTGGCATAGGAACGTATGGTTCCTCATACGTCTCATCTACCTCGATGGGTACCAAATCCTCGGGTTCTGGTTCGACAACTGGAGAGGGCTGCCTTGCGTGTGTGAGTAATCTTTCCTGTAATTCGGCCACCTGCTCTTTCAATGTCTTGACTTCCTCTGAAGTCGTGGTCGTTTCTGTGACTCTGGGTGCTGTCTGTTGCTCTTGGAGCTGATTGCGCAGCTCATCACGTTCCCTTTCCAAGTCATCATGAGCATCTAATAGATCTGCATAGCTTTCCAAGATGGTCTTCATTGTCTCTGAGGGTACGGCTTTAAACTGCTCTGGATCAATTTCGTGGGGAGAGCCTTCCATTGCTGCTTCTAGATTTGCTTCATTTTGCTGCTGCAGTCTCTTGTTCTCTTCAAGGGAGGCCGCCATGTGTTTTCTGAGGAGTGCCAGGTTACGTCTGACTCGCAGGTTATCGGTCTGGTATACTTCGAGCAAAGCTTCTAGTTGTTTGACACCTGATTCTGTCGATGGTTGGGGTGCCTCCAATAATGTTTGGTGAGCTTGCTCAAGCGTTGTGTAGCGTTGATTCAGTTCTGCATTTTCTGTTTGTAGAATGTGAAATTGTCTTTGTAAGTTCTGATGGTGCGTTGTCAGTTGTTGATACCGGTCGTCCAGAGCTCTGTACTCATTCTGGAGCTGGTATACACATTGATTTAATGCTAAAAATATGTTATTTACATTAAATAATGCTGGGAGGGGTGAAGATGCAGGGGGAATGGGGGGCGGGAATGGGAGATGTGAATGATGTGGATGCAAGCGGTGATGTGGGTGGAGGGGGTATGGGAGATGAAGGTGGCATGGGGGGAGGGAGCGGTGCTGTGGCAGGTGATGTTTCCATCGTGTCAATTGTTTGAGTGACAGTGTAGATGGGGATCGTGGGTGGAGTGGATGTGACGTCAGTGAACAGAGTGGTGAAAGTGGGCATGGTGACTCCCCCGAATTGGATTCCCGGAGAGAGTGGGATGCCCATGACAATGGTAGTGGTAGTGGACGTGGTAGTGCTAGTGTCATGTGGTGGAGTGAATTGTGTAGTACGAGGTGGGGATGGTGGTGACAGTGGTGCTTCCTGATGTTCTTCTTCTTGCGTTGTCTCTCCTGGTGCCGATACATTGATGTGAATTTGTTTCCCGGACCTCCTGGGACGAACGGGAACCCTTTTCTCAAATCTGTGAATGTAGGCCATTGCCTCATGTATGGCCTCATCCAATCCTACTTCGTCGGCATGAAGGTTTATGGACTCAATGAACAACTCGTCCACACCTTCCTCAGCTAGCAAGTCGTTCATGAGTCTCTTGCCTGCTTCAAGTGACATTTTATGCTGTTCTTGAACTAGCTTCATGGTTCGATATAGTCTTTTTATTTGTGCCGAATACGCTGGGGCACTTGCTAACTCGGAGAGTTCGTCATATTCTTGATGTTGTTCTTCGTCGGCTTCTTCTTCGTCTCCTCCTGCCTCTTGTTCATCTACATCGACTTCTGCAACTTGTGGTTGGGTGGGGGCCGATGTTGTTATTTGGGGTTGTGGTTCCTGAGCTCGCTCTGCTTCAGTTTCGAGATTAGAGTCATAGATCAACCTGGCAATTTCTTCATCAATTGGGTCCCTCTGTACTTGGTCTTGGTAGCCGGATAGTGAATGGCCTAACGCGTCGTGTCTGGGGAGGGGTAATTTCTGGTGTAGTGGTGGCTCCCCTTGGTTGAGCGCAGGGTAGTTGGACTCCCCCCCTCATCTTCTTTGATGGGGGACCTGCTGCTGATAGTCTTCTCTGGAATTCTTGGGCCCGGGACCATACAAGTGCCCGCTGAACAGGCACGTCATACGCCAAGCATCTATAGATTATTCTGGTCAGAGCACAACACCCGTGGAGCACATTTTTCTGCTTCTTGTTCCACCTTTGATGGGCTAGGTGGATCTGATCTATGATCCAGTGTGGTACATTGATGGGAAGGCTTTCTGTCTCTGCTAGATACAAGCTCAACCATATTTTCTTCGGGGGCATTGTGAATCGTTCCTGGGCGGGGAAAGCAAAATGTTGCATGAGGGTCCGCAGGTGAAGCGCAATGGTAGGTGTCATCGCTACCATATCCTTCAACTTATTAAGATCTTTGTGTTTCATTCGGCCTGGAACCATGGTTTCCTTTTCTGTTGGGATGTGCATGCCATACATACCCAATGCTTCTCTTACTAGATTGAGGGTCAACTTGAATCTTTTAAGCTCATGACCCGGCAGCAGTGATGGCAACACAAAGGTGCTGTCGCCTCCCTTGGCCCTGCTTGGCGTGATGGTACTGATCAGATCTGAACATCGTAAGAAATCTGGCTTTGGTAAGTGGGCCCTGAAATAACTGTCCACACCCGCTTTGATCCAAAGTGATCTCATGACTTCGGCATTTTGATAGCTTTCAAACTCGCGCGTGAAAAAGTGGTATCGACCCCATTTGCCATTAAATTCCAATTCTGCTTCCCAGAAATAGGTTCCATCGCCCAGTGGTCCAGCAACATCACTGAACCAATGCGCATGCTTACCTACTTGAGAAGTGTGCCCTTGAGGAGGATCCTGAATGGGGAGCACATGCACGGCTTGAAGTTCTTGCGGCCTTGCGGTGAGATGTGGCTCGAGGAGAAGTGTTTCTATGTCCACAATCTGGGTACCCGATCCGGCTTGAGAACTGGCACCTGCTTCTGCCATGGCCCTGTTTGCTGGTTGGTTCTGTGAGAATATAGAACCAAGTGTTAACATCGTAATGGACAGAATAAATCCGTTGTTGTCCCCGTTACAACATTAACATGAGGTAGATGGTGAGTTAGTGGTTAGTAAGTGCACGAAGACAGTGTGTGTAGTTAGTGCTTGGGTTGTCCTAGGAGACTAATGCAGTTAGTGAGTAGGTATGAGTTTACAAATTGGGGTCGGGGGGTTTATTACACGTCCTAGGCTGCCAAATGCAGTGGATGGGCTTTGTTTTCGGTTTCGGAGAGACTCTAGAGAGCTTTCTTGGTGTTGCGGTTTGGAAATGAGGCCTTTTAGGGACCCATTTACAATTGATTACATGCACGCTCTTGGGTCTTGGTGTGTTCTTGAGCGTTGAGAACGAGTGAATACTGGCAGTATGCGTAGCTGCGTTATGCTGTTTAGGTTGTGGCCTCGGCGTAGCTACTTGTGCCTTCAAGCAAGCCTTAGGCACCCAAATTTGTCTTGATTGTGGGCTAGCCTTCATCGACTTCTTGGGCACCCAAATAGATTTCACATTAGCAGAAGAATTTCTGACAGACTTCTTAGTGGCGTCACGTTGTTGGTTACTAGTAAGAAGCTTTGCCCGTGTGGTTGTCGTGAGTGCAACCGGGTGTTCGCCTTTCCGCACCCACACTTGGTTTACTTTCTGGGACATTCTGCTGCGCAGGTACTTTTGATCTCGGACATAGGTAGTACTCTGCTTCTTCTGCCTTTGATCCACCTTTGGTTGCTGCCTCCTTCTGGCCTTTGGAAAAGAAGGGAGTTCCATTGCCTCCCTAACTCCTTTTTCGCAAATATCATTCCTCTGCAACACATGGTTTTGAACAAGAACAGCATGGTCATCTTCATGTGTACCCCTGGAAGGACCAGGAGTCTGTGCCTTTCCTAGTTCCTTGAGTGCTCCATTGTCTAATTCTACTGTAACTCGTCTATGATTGACCCAAACCTGGAGAAGTCCACTTCTTAGGTTTAAGTTAATCGCTTGGTCATAGATCCAATCCTGACCCAAGACTAGAGGTTCAGTGAGATCCTCATCTTGACACACCAGTACTTTAACTGTCATAGCCTCATCGTGAATGTAGAGGGGAAGTTCCACCTCGCCCATGCAAGGGGTTTCCACGCCTCCCAATCCTATGAGATATGCTTCCACAGGATTGACAGTTAACTGTAGCTCTTGACAGTAAGACATTCTAACAACACTAGTGGCTGCACCTGAGTCAATCAAGGCTCTTACGGTCCTTGCACTCTTTCCTTGTCCTATATCTAGGGTTACGAAAGGACGTCGATCAGTTATCCTATGTGAGCTGGTTCCTGCAACTTCACACATTGCCATATGATATCCTTGATCTGCATAGTCATTTGTCCTAGGCTGCTCTCTACCTTGCCTACGTAATTTCATCCTTCTGATGCGTTCTAAAGCTTCTGCTTGAGCTTCTTCTCGAACTCGCTTTTCTTCCTCTTTGCGTTTCTTAGCAGTGTTGAGTCGGCTGAGCATTTCCTCCGTGAGGGGTTCCTGATACAACTTGACTCTGCAACCGCTAATATAATTTGGGAGAACATCCCCCTCTAATGTGGCCAATTGTACTGCTCCACTCGTGGAGATCCTATTGATGATCATAGGTCCGTAGCCTCTCTTTTCTAGCTTCCTCGCGTGTTGTTTTAGTGTATAGACTAAGACTAGATCTCCTGCTTTCAAGCCTTTATCCTGCACATGGGCATCGAAATATGCCTTCTGTCTCTTCTTGGCTGCATATATTCCTGCAGCAGCTCTTAGTCTTGTTTCCCCTAATCGTTCAAGGTCAAAGATCCTAGAGGAGAGCTCGTGACCTGTCCATTCGTGCTCTTGTGCTACTCTCAATGTAGGAATCAGGAAGTCCAAGGGTAGCACAGCGTTTTGGCCGAATACCATCTGAAAGGGGGTGGCTTGGAGTACCGTTTTATAGGCAACTCGGTATGCCCAAACAGCATGGTGTAGCTGTTTGTCCCAGTCAGAGCGTTTAGTGTTCACTAATTTCGTCAGTACATTGCATAGGATCTTATTAGTGCTCTCAGCTTGTCCATTAGCTTGAGGGTGATAAGGGGCAGACTTCTTGTGTATTACCAAGAATTCCTAGAGTAGATTTTCAATTACTTCATTCAAGAAATGAGTGCCTCTATCACTTACGAGCTCTATAGGTAGTCCGTATCTTGTGAATACATTCTCAAACAAGAATTTAGCAGTTGTTTGAGCATCGTTCTTTGTCGTAGCCTTTACCTCTACCCACTTGGTGAGATAATCTGTTGCAACAATGATGTATTCCGCATGAGAACCTTTAGCTGGGGGATTAATAGGACCTACGAAGTCTATTCCCCACTTAGAGAATGCACGTCCACCCATCATAGGTTTCAGTGGCATCTCATCTTTGCGTATAGGATACTGAGTCCTCTGACAGACATCACACCGTTTCACATAGGTATGTGCATCCATGTGAAGGGTAGGCCACCAAAAGCCCGCAAATAGGACTGCCTTGATCACCCGATCCGGTCCAAAGTGTCCTCCTGCTACACCTTGGTGAGCAATTTCCAAGATCTTCAGATATTCACTTTCGTGGACACATAGTCTCAGGTAACCATCTTTACCACGCTTATATAGATTATCACCAATGAGTGAGTAATCCAGGGCTTCTTGTTCTAAACTCCTTTTCCTAGCCAGAGTCATGTCTGGAGGGAATGTGCTTGTCCTCAGGAATGATACTAGTGGCTCACTCCAATCTGGTACAATGGATACTTGATAAAGAGTGGCATGTTCCACTGGTGGTTTAGTGCAACAGATTGGGCATTCCTTGCACAACTTTTGGACATCCGCTTCCATAGTTGGCCAATGCACTCCGAATCTCTTTAGAGTCTGTAAAGTTCGTTGCTTTGAATGGTGTTGCTCTAACGCACCTATATGTGCTAATTGCAACCATTTAGAGTACTCATCCTCTTCTACGCAACAAGCCAAGATCCCTTGATCTGTGTGCTTGTACATGCTTCCTGCCATGATGTGGTACTTTTGGGCTTTTACAACCTCTCTATTCCGTGTGTTTACCACTGGATGGTTAGGCCCGTATGTCAAGACTGGTACCAATGGCTTAGCCCACTGCGGCACCACTTCCAAATTAAACAAGTAAGCATCAGGAAGGTCATCTGATACTCCTTGTGGGGCTTCTCCCGATGTGAGCCTAGAAAGATGATCAGCTCTCAAATGGGTCCTCCCTTTTCTTACCACAACCTCAAAATCATATTCCATTAGCAAGAGAAACCATCTTACTAATCTTCCTGTATTGCATGGCTTGTTTACGAGATATAACAATGCTTGATGGTCAGTAAAAAATTTAAACTTATTTGCAAGCAAATAGTGTCTAAATTTCTTAACTGCATATACCATGCCTAATCCTTCTCGCTCTGTAGTGGTGTAATTCCGTTCAGCCGCATTCAATTGTCTACTGGCATAGGCAATTGGAAGATCCATATTACCTTCACCAGTAGGTTGTGCAAGCACACATCCAATGGCATAATTGGATGCATCCACATGAACATGGAATGGCTTATTCCAATCTGGTGTGGTCAAGATTGGTGCTGAACATAACCTTCGTTTAAGCTCCTGGAAGGAATTCTCACATTCATCCGTCCACTCAAAGTTAGTCAGGAGTCCGTACATGGGCTTTGCAATGACAGCATACATGTGTATAAATCGTCGGTAATAACCACAATGCCCCATGAAAGCTTGTACTTCCTTGACATTCTTTGGCCTAGGTAGCTCTGCTATGGCTCTCACTTTTTCTTCGTCTGTAGATATGCCATTCTTTGACACTATGTGTCCTAGAATCTTGCCTTGCCTGACCATAAAAACGCACTTTTCTGGGTTCAGGCAGACTTGATATTCTCTACATTTGTCAAAGATTTGTCTGAGTTCAGGGATATGGGTTTGTCTAATGTTGGAATGAGCACAAAGATCATCAACGTAGACTTCTAAACTCTTCCTCAGGAACTCCTTAAACACATGGCACATTAGCCTCTGGAAGGTAGCTGGTGCATTGGTAAGCCCAAATGGCATTACTCTAAAAGCAAAAATGCCCCATTCTGTGGCAAAGGCTGTCTTATGCTGATCCTCTGGGGCTATGGCTACTTGATTGTAGCCTGAAAATCCATCAAGGAAGTTGTACACTTCCTTGCCTGCCACTCTTTCTAAGAGATGTTCTATGATGGGAAGCGGATAGTTATCTCGAATTGTGGCTGCATTAACCTTTTTCAAGTTAATGCACAGATGCAGCTTGCCATTCTTCTTGGGCACCACTACGATGGGGGATACCCATTCAGTGTGCTCAATTTCATAAATAAATCCAGCTTCGACCAGTCTATCTATCTCTTCCTTGATTTTAGCAGCGTAATTATCGTTATATGTATAAGGCTTTTGCTTAGAGGGTTTGGCATCTGAGGTCATGGGGATAGTGTGTGAGCATATGTCAGGGTCAACACCTTTCAAGTCCTTGTAACTCCAAGCGAATACATCTCTGTATTCTCTTAGCAAGGCAATCAATTCGTGCTCTTCTTCTTCTATCAGGTCATGGCCTATGTACGTGCATCTCTCCTCTCCTTCTTCTATGGCCACTACTATTTTCTTGGTAGTTTCTTTGTTATCATAGGCCTCTCCTGATTGTGCCTCTCGTTTGGGCATTCTAATCATGACCCTCATGTCATCTATCTCATACTTCTTAAAATTTTCTGGGACCTCAAACAAAGATTCTTCCTCTTCAGGTAAGGCTTCTCTCTTCTTTCGTTTCTTTCCTTCTTCCTTCGGGGTCACATGTGTTGCTAATCTTACATTAGTTGTATCCTCTCCATGCCTCTGGGGTTGAAATTCTACTTCATGGAAGTATTCTTCATCTGATGCAAATGGTGGGTCCATAATGATTGACTCTAGATCGGAGTCACTTGCATCCTCAAATGCATCAGGGCTAGGTTCGCATTCTTCTAAAACTGCCTCTCCCATGATTGGCTCTATGGAGAAGACTGAAATGTCATAGCCATCCTCATCACAGTGAGGTGTCCATTGTTCTTCATTGATGGCTACGTCCATTGTTGCTAAAATTTCTGCCCAGCCATGGGGTTCAAATTCCTCGTCTGGGAAAACTACCGGTGCATAGGCTGGGTCTTGAATGGGTCTATGAGTTTCTTTCGCACCTACCTCTCTGGCTTTCTCTCTCTTCTCTTCTTCTACTGCTACCTTGCACATCCATAAGTGAGTGTCTTCATGCATCCATGAGGATCCAGACCCTATGGAATGCACCGATTCTGTATCCTCTTTGGCTCTATGGATGGGATTCCATTGGATAGGAGGGACATCTCTATGAGAATAATCCTTGAGATTGACTTTGGTCGTGACACCTAAGTGTTGCAAATACAAGGAGTTGGTTCCCCAATCCTGTACCACTTGCAATTGTCGCATAAATGGTCTTCCCAAAATCATCTCATAGGCATGATTTTTGCTGAAGTCACATATAGCAAAACTATGTTCAAACTCGACACCACAAGTGGTGAGAGTTATTCCTTCTAGCAATCCTAAGGGTCTCTCTATGTGACCATCGGCCATCTGCAATTTCATTCTCGTCGGCCTGAGTGCCGGCTTGCCCCAACGCTTCCATAAGGAGGTGGTGGCAATTGCAACTCCTGCACCTGAGTCCAAAATTGCCTTGGTGGTGTACTCCTGGTAGGTGATGGGCAGATAGGTGTTCCCTTCTTCACCTTCACACATATCTCCTATCTTATCCAAGGGAATTTCTGGCACTGTCCTATGGGATCCTGCCTGGGAACGAGGTTTTGCTATCTCTGGTACTTGTTTGGCTACATGTTTCCATAATTCAGGTCTAACCTTGAGTAGCTCTTCTAACTTGAGATTACACTGCACGTTAGTGTTCTTCACTACCTCTGTGTTCCTAGGTATGACTGAGTCGTCGTTCCTTACCATGATTGTGGGTGCTCTCATACATGTGGATTTTGCTTCCCATGGGCCTGTGAAGTGGGGTAGCTCTTGTATGGAATTAGACTCAAAGTCCAATCTCTCGTGAGACTGAGCACTCTCATGTTCCCCGTAAATAGATGGGATGTCTTGTGGGAATTGGTCGTGTGCATCGTCCACAAGTTCAAAAGGAGGGGCGACCTCGCTTTCGTTATCCCATTTGTCTTCTTGAATCTCTCGTAGGAAGTCTGGTGCAAACCGATTCATAGAAGAAGATGTGTCTGGCTCCGTAGAATTAGGCACATAAGCAACCTGGGAAGGAGGGCTTATTCTATCGTTGGCTCTTTCCTCGTTCTCGTAGATAGCTGGAGCACAAGCTTCCTGGGGAGGGTTACTTATTCTATTACTTTTTCGAACAGGCTCATACGCTCCCTGAGAAGGAATGTAGGCAACCTGTGGAGGTACACAAGCTTCCGAGAGAGGCTCTTGTGCCTGTTGGGGGGGAAGATAAGCTTCTTGAGGAGGCACATGGGCTTCCTGAAGAGGCTTGCTTATCCGTTCTCTTGCCCTTTCCTTTCTTTGAGGGGCAGGTTCCTTTTCTGATTGTGCCATTAACCTCTCTATTCGCTCTAGGGAGGGGGAATTGTCTGGTTCCATGGAATTTGGCACATAAGCTTCCGGTGGGGAATGGGTCATGATTTTACTTACATTCTCCCTTCCTTGATTTTTTTCTTCCTTGGCAGCTCTAGCGATTATTCCCTCTAATTTCTCTAGAAGTCCATCCAAGTGTAATTGCGTCCTGGCTGAGCCCGAGTAATTGAAAAGGCGACTGGCTTCAAACATAGTCTGAGCCAATGCGACCATTTTCGCGCACAGTTTGGTTCTTTCTATCTCTAGGTCAGCTCTAGGGTAACACTTGTCATGATCTGTGACATTTGGCCCTTCTTGAATTCTGGCCTGATATGCTTTAAGCATCATGTCTATGTCTTCCGGAATGGGATCAGCTAATACTGATCCTACTCTAGGGGGTGGTGGAATCGTATGATGTGGGTTGGAAGGTGGCGGGTCGGAGGGCGATGGGAGTGGTGGTGATGGGATAGTGTGAGAGGGGGTTTGAGAGGTGATTTCAGTTATCCTAGCTTTGGTTTCTCTTATGCTTTCCTCAAGTTCACTCATCTTTTTAGCCCATTGTCTTTTCATTCTTTCCCGACTATCTTTCCATGCTCTAGTCCTTTTCTTTGTTACGCTCTCGGTTTCACTAACCTCTGAATTCTTATCCTGGTTTACCCCTTGATTCTGCTGCAAGGCTTGAGCGCGAGTGACTACCTGTACGGGAGCAGTGGAGGTGACACTTCCTGTGGAATCTACCACTAACCCAATAACGTTGATTGGAGTGATTTTTGGCATATTATTAGGATTCTTAGGGCAATCTCGTAAGAGATGTTCTTTTCCACAATCTTGGCAAAAACCTTGGATCGTTACTGACTGGGGTTGTGTAGGTGGTGGCAAGGGACAATCACGAATGAGGTGATCTCCTTGGCATCTGTAGCACGGTCCTCTTGGGAATGGAGGTCTTATTTGCCTAGATTGAGGCCTAGGATTGGGGTTTGCATACATGACGTTCGTGTAATCTGACTCCCAACTAGGTTCGTTTGTCTCTTCGCTATAATAGGACTCACCATGCTCAGGAGACTGCATGTAGTAGGCCTGGGGGCTATCAACGTGTGTAGAATCAAAGCTATGGTCACTCGGGTCACTTTCTGAGATCAATGGGGTTACTGGTACTATAGCTCTATTCAGGTTCTCTTCTGCAACAGTATACTTTACCGGAATCACATTAGCTGGGGCTGGGGGTTGTTGTGCTAGCACAGGTTGAGGCCTTTGTTGGTTTTGGTATTGTGGTTGGTAATTTTGTTGTGGCCTGCCATATGGTTGTGGAGGGTACGGGTTCTGGTATCTTCCTTGCTGCGGGTATGGCTGAGGGTAGGGTTGCCTAACTGCCTGCTTGTTGTATGGGCAATCTTGTGCGGTGTGATTGGTGTATCTTCGTTCTATGGTGCAATATTGGCTATTTGGATTGACCTGGGGTTGAGCCATAATGGGACACACGTTTGCCATGTGGTCGCCACCGCATGTATAGCACCTCTTCGCTGGGGCAAACCTTGGGATTTGTTTGCTAGTTACACCTAATTTCTGAGCTACTTTTTCGGCAAGTTCCTCAATTGATGTGGACTGCGTGGAAGAGTGACTAGATGCACTATCTGAATCTTTGTAGATTTTGGAAAGCTCTAGTTCTTCTCCTAGGTTATCTTCAATGTCAATGCACATACATACACACTCTTCTATAGTCCTCGGGTCTTTCAGATACACATAGGATCTCAATTTCGTACTCAGCAATCCGTCGAGGAATAAGGCTACTTGTTTGGCAGATGTGGGTAGCTCCGAAATAGGGCACCTTTCAAGATATTGTCTAAATCTTCTTCCGGCCAACCTGACAGTCTCTTGGGGGGTCTGTTTGAAGCTGTGAATCAATGAGGAGGTGTTGTGTCTTATGCCGCTCTTAGAGAACTCTACAATGAATGCCTCTAGGAGTTGGTCTATGCTCCTGAACTGCCGCTCATCCAATGGCTGAAACCATGTAAGTGTCGTATTCCTAAGGGTTAGACCGAAGCCATTGTACTGTGTGAACAGATCCTCCACTTGTTCAGCTCTCAAGACTTGCTTGAACTCCGCCACGTGATCATAGGGATCTCCTGTGCCGTCAAAGTAATTCTTCATGGACTTAACTAGCTGGGTGGGTCTCAAAGTTCTTGTGTGCTCTCTAGGCCTCGGCAGAGGGAATCCATCTACATTTCTTTGGTTCCTGTGGGCTCTAAGCATCTCAGGTTCTACCCTATTCGTCTCCATTCTCGTTCTTTCTCTGCCTACTGGGTTGGCAAAACTTACTTCTGGTCTATCTCTGCTTCTGTCTCTTTGCGTACCATGAGCTTGGGATGTTCCAGCTCCAGGGTGACCATAGGATACGTTTGATCTTGGTTGGGGGAAAATGAATTCACCCTTCCAAGTGTAAGCATGCCTATCATTTTCTGTCACCACAAAGATCCTCTCAGAAGTGTGATCTAAGTAGGTCACTCTGCCTGGGCTATCTGGATCCTTAAACTCATAGATCATGATTGTTCCTATATCAGTTGGCTGATTGGATTTATACCTCCAAAAGGCTTCATCAGTTTCTCGATTGAGGAGCAACTCTATGCTCTTGTTGTCCTGGGGTACCCACTCAGGTGTGATAATCCTAGTAAGAACTGATTTACCTCGAGGGGTTCTAGGTTCCGCACCCATGTTCCCTTGTTCCAAGTCACCTAAGTCCGCTTCTGAGATTACATTCCCAAATTCATCCGTCCTATCTGGGTGACTGGTGACTACGTATATGGTTCCTTCTTTATCCAGGTATGCACCGTTTTCAAATTTGACAGCTGGGTGCTCTAGTCCAATGGATTGATCAGGATTTTTAATCTGGACCACGGATCTTCCTAGGCCATCCTCATAGATGCTAGCACCTAATCGGTTGGTCCTAAGGTATTCCAACTGTGTTTTGTAAGGGCCTTCTACCCTGTACAAGTAAGGCACACCTGAACTTCCCGTAGGTCTGTCCATGCCTTGAGACGTCTCTGACTCACTGGTCTCAGAGCTAGGGTAGTTCGAGTGGTGGCTCAACTGCTGGGCCTAGGACCTAGCAGTGTGGTTGACACTAGCCTCTGAAGATCTAAGGCTTTGTCTCTCCCTTGCTAAATGTCGTCCTGATCTAAGGTTCATATGCCTAACTAAGGAGCCCAACTCTTGGCCCAGAGTACAACCTCGTTGCCGATCAATTGGTATCAGTCACTTGATTCTTTTTAGTTATTTATCGTGTTTAAGGTCTTGTCTGATGTTACGTCGTCGGAATACTTGAATGTTCTTCGTGCTTTCAGGTTGACCGTTCCACGTTAGATTCTTTTCCTTTATGTTATCGACAGTACAGAGATTAAGTTTTTAGCTCGAACTTGAGTTTTTAGGTAGTCTTCAACTTGATAACTGCCTATCGTCGCTCTGACTTACTCCTACCTCTCGTCGTTCTTAGCCTAAGCTATGAATTGACAGAGGGGGTTAAAAGTGTCCAACCGTTTGTTTCCTGCTCGGTCGCCCTTGAGTGCCCAGGAAATGTGTTCCCAAGCTCGCACTTACACTTGCTTAGAACGCCTCTCGATGCTCTGTAAGAGTTTCAAAGTTAGCTTTGAAATTTACATTCCAAAGACAGAACCAATTATTTTCATTCATGTAGCACAAACACAAACTTGCATAGTGATTTTCAAGAAAACAATCCTAAGGACCCCTGACTTTGATCTCCCTGTGAGCTTTCCAACAAAACAAAAATCACGGCAAACGGATTTCGTATGAGGAAGTTATGCCGGTTCAGGGTTTTGGGGCTAAAACAGGATTGCGCTTGGTTATCAGGCAAACAGGAATTCTAAAGTTACTTGGGTCGTGTCCTCGTAATGCAATGCTACACCCTTGTGTTTGTCCCACACTTGGCCAAAATTTAGACCACTACTTTTGCCTTGAAAATTTGACCTAAATTGCCCTTCCAACGTGTTCGCAAAGTCTGTCGGTCGCGATTGACAGGTCAGTCGCGATCGACGTGTCGATCGCGATTGACAGGTCCGTCGTGGCTGTCAGTCGCGATTGACTGGTCAGTCGCGATTGACAGGGGTTACGAAAAGTCAATCAGTCGTGGTCAAAGGGTCGTTGACTCTGTCGGTCGCGATTGATGAGTCGATCGCGATTGACAGGTCGGTCGCAAGGGTCTGTCGATCGTGGTCAATCAGTCGTTGACTGTGTCGATCGCGATTGACAGAGCCGTCGTGGTCTGTCCGTCGTGGTCAAACAGTCGTTGACTGCGTCGGTCGCGATTGATGAGTCGATCGCGATTGATGACTCGATCGCGATTGACACGTGTCGCGCGTATGATCCGTCAGTCGTGGTCAATCGGTCGTTGACTCTGTTGGTCGCGATTGACAGAGCCGTCGTGGGCTGTCGGTCGCGATTGACGTGTCGATCGCGATTGACAGGTCTGTCCGTCATGGTTTGTCGATCGCGATTGATAGAGCGATCGCGATTGACAGAAATCTGTGGAATTTCAAAAAACTAAACACATTTTTGGGAAGCTCTAGGCCTGTAGGTCATGGATATGCACTTTGTTTAGCAATTAGAGCAATTTTTCTGTCGGTCGCGATTGACAGAGCTCGGCGACACACAGACAATTACTCAGATTTCCGTACCTGTGCGGAGTGCTGGGGATGATGATGCAGCCTGTACCTGCAAGACAGCTCAGAAAACATGCAAAAACAGCACATGCAAATTCGCTCTCTCGCTCTCTCTCACAAGTGAAATGAGGGAAATGAGGTGGAGATGGGGATATAGTCAAAGAACTGAAATTTTCGCGATGATGGAGATGGAGGTGGGAGATGGTGATGATGATGATGGAAATGAAGATGGTAAAGAAAGTAAAAGAAAGTCAATGAGAGTGAAGAAAATACCTACAACTCCAACGCGTCAACTCTACGTCTTACCATCACACGCTCGTCCTCAAAGCTCGTTCCCCGGCAACGGCGCCAAAATTTGGTGTAGCTCAGTGATGAGTAGCACCTCCTTTAATGTCAATCCGGGAAGACGTGAGGATGGTATGAAGACCTCGAGCAAGTGGCGGCACAAGTGCGTGAGTGACAAGCACACAAGCATGCACACACATACACACACACGCGCACACACGGCAAGACAAAGAGAGAGAATCAATGGAGTTCTTTAGATTACTTTCAAAAGCTCTTACAAGTTTGTTTCAATTACAATCTACCCTCCAAAATGAGCTCTCTAGCTCCTTTTATAGTTTTTGACTAGCTTTGGCCCTGTCCAGACCTAGTGTCCGGCCTAGTTAAAAATTAGGTTCCAGGGCTTATTTGGGGGCTCAAACGAGATCTAAAAAATACGAAAATTGGTACGCAACTACTTCTAAGGCTCCTCAAGCTCAAGGACTCCTTGGCTTGCACAAAATGGAGCTACAAAAATGTGAAATGATATTTACAATGATTGTTAGTGATAAAAATCACTGTTGTTGTAGGGATTTCTTCTAGTGATCTGCCATACATATCTTCGAGCTCCCTACTTGCTCTTCCTCCCTGCATGTCCATCTCTTTGATCTGCATTAGTGTCTTGAAAAAATATTGGCCTACTTGCCAGATCTTCTTTGACTGCCCTGTTTGCTTGTGTTGTCCCTTCGCTCTGACTCCCTTCTTTGACTTTCACGTCTTGTAAGTCCTGGTGTACCAAGACTACTGCCAACATATAGCTACCAATCAAAATCCACAAGTAGCTCCAACTCAAGCATATCAAGTTCCTCCAATGCATAATCCTCCAATGCATAATCCTTCAATGCAAAATCCTCATCCTCATGTGCAAAATCCTCAAATGTATCAAAACCTGTATCCTCAAGCTTCTCAAATAGCTTTTCAAAATCCTCAAAATCAAAATTTTCAAAATCATCAACCGTATAATATGGAAGCTCCTCTTGCACCTCAAGTACCACATGTTGCTCCCCAAGCTCCTCAAATACATCAATTGCATTTTCAAAATCCTAATTATCATGTTCAAGCAATACCTTATCAACAAAATCCTCAATTTCAAAATTTCCCACCACAAGTTAATCAAAATCCTCAAAATCAAAATGGTTTTGTGCGTGGCCCTCGTAGTGTCCTTGGTGTGATTCGTTAGAGCACTTTTTGAGAGATTGTGAATTATTGAAGGCTGCTAAGGAGCAACAACTAGTAATAGACATAGACAAGAAAATCTGTGACTATCGATCTAGGCTACCTTTGCAAGGAAATTATGGTAAGGGAGGAATGAAAAAACATTATGAAAATATAACCATAATGGACGTAGGAACTAGAGGAGTGAAACTAGAAGCTCTTGATGAACAACAAGTAGAATCAAGTAAACCCACAAAGGAAGGTGATTTTTCCATAGAGGCTTTAGTAAGAGCACGGGATGAGATTAGGAGAATAACGGCTTGGGAGTCACCGATAGAAGATCAATCTCTTATTTCTCACATATCCAATGTAGAAGAAAAACGAAAAAGAGATGAAGCTGAGCCTAGTGAAAGAAGAGTGACTCGAAAACAAACCTCAGAGGGAATAGAAACAATCATAGAGCAAGGAGAAACATCACAATCCAAAGATAAAAAACAAGAATCAGAACCCAATGAACAAAAACAAGAGGAGAAACAAAAAGGGAAGAAGACAAAGCAAAGAAAAATAGAACCAAAGCCTTTAGATAAACAAGAACAATCAAAACAAACTGAAGACCAAACACGAGAACATGAACAAAAACAAGACCCTGAGCAAAAACAAAAGAAACCAAAGAGAAAACCTAAAGCCATCTTGATTTCAGAAATTGAGAGAAAAATAGATCCTATGGAGATTTTAGATGACATTTTGCTTAAGAGTCAAGTGACTATGTCTTTAGAACAAGTTTTCTCTATTGCAAAGCCTGTTTTTAAAGATAACTTTATCGGACTAATTAAAAGGAAGAGGTTTCCACTTAATCTAGATACTGAGATGCAAGATTCTCTAGATCAAGATCAAGCTATGAATGAAGCCTTAAACTTTGATGAATCTGATGAAGAGGACTTTGATGATGATGAAGTAAATGTTAATAAAAATTTCTTAGGACCTATTCAACCTGACCATGAAAATCATGAAAACAATCCTGAAAGTCACTTTAAAAGAACATTTTGGTCTAGAGGTACATCAGAGATGCATGTTAAAATAGGAAATGATAAGAACACTATCACTGTAAATGCATTAGTAGATTCCGGCTTCGAAATCAATGTGATTTCAAGAGAAGTCTATGATAAGTTTCGATGGCCCATAGATAAAGATTGTGGATGGCGTATGAGAACTGCAGATAATGGTGTAGGTACCCTGTATGGAGCTTGTGCTAGTGTGCCCATATCCATAGGAGGAATCACAGAAGAATTTCACTTTTTTATTCAAGATAATTGCTCCTATGAAGTTCTCTTAGGTCAACCCTTTATTTGTGAGAGTCGTATGGAAACTAAAGCCATGGATGATGGGTCTACCTATGCTAGATTCAAGTCTAAGGATGGAATGCAATCACTTCAAGTCATGACAGTAGGAGTGAATCATCCTAGGAATCGATTGTCAATTAGAAAGAAACCTATTGTTACTCAGGGTCATGAGCATGCTTGTAGTGATTGTGCACCTCGATTCATGTTTGGAGCTACATATGATCAAAATTTTGGATAGAATCCATTGTTGAGCGGGACAACAGTGGATATTGGTTTGACATCTCGCATCCAACCAACATGTACAATAGTTTGTCACTTTGTTTTCCACATTCTAGATTAGATTTTCTTCATAAGAGTCAATTGTCCAAGTCTTTTATCCAAAAAACCCAAAAAAATTATAAAAATAACAAAATCATGGAACATGATGAGAACATTGAGCATGTGATTGAAACATCTCATTGTTTCTCTACTCTTGAGGAGTTAGAGTTATGTCTTCAACAAAATTCTAATTCCCATATTATTCTTCTTTCTTCCCTTGATGAGTATGCTCTAATCCAAGAGTATGCTCTCAATGTTGACAAGTGCTCAAAATTTAACCAAACACATGATGCCTCAGTTGAAACAAAGTACAAAACTGTAGACAAAAAAATCAAACCCATAGCTCAACCGTTACCTCAAGGAAGTAATGAAAAAATTATTGATGTGAAAAATGATCCAATTCTTCGGGATAAGAAAAACATAGGACATACATTCACGGATGAGACAATCAAACAAGTGAAAATTGGTAGAGATGATGACTTTCTTTTGCCAGCAGAGAGAGATAAATTTGAGAGAGTCATACGTAGCCATGGAAAAGCCTTTACTATGTATCCTCATGAGATTGGTTGTGTAGATCCTAAGCTAGTTGCACCCATGATAATCTTTACTATTCCACATATTCCATGGAATCTTTGTCCTATACCTGTTCCAAAGGCTCACTTACCTGAGCTAATGAAACTACTTAAGGAGAAGATAAACATGAGAATTTTAGAGCCATCTTTTGCACCTTACTCAAACAGATGGTTCACTGTGCCTAAAAAGAATGGGAAACTACGTTTTATTCAAGATCTCCAACCCGTCAATAAAGTCACCATAAGGAATGTAGGAACAGGACCCATTGTAGATGAGTTTGCTGAATCATTTTCAGGACATTCTATCTATTCAATGGGTGATCTATATTCTGGATATGACCAATTCCAATTAGCAATTGAAAGTCGTGACATAACCACAATGAAAACTCCTTTAGGCTTAGTGCGAATGTGTACTTTACCTCAAGGAGCGACTAATTCTGTGGCTCATATGATGAGTGCTATGAATATGGACTTACATGACTTTATCCCTCATATAACTATGCCATTCATTGATGATATTCCAATTAAAGGGAGTGAGGAACGTGTAAAGGACATTACTTTAGCTTCATAGGGATGTCGTAAATTTGTTCTTGACCATATCTCTGATTGTGAAAGAATATTTCAACGATTTGAAGAGGTAGGTCTCACATTTTCCATAGAGAAATCTGTTTTTGGTGTCAACGAGGTACTTATTGTTGGACATTTATGTGGCCATTATGGTCGAAAGCCATACCCACAAAAAGTTGATGCCATTAGCAAGATTTCTGAAACATGTAACAACGTGAGTGAGGTACGTAGATTTCTTGGTGCTTGCATCTTTTATGTTATTTGGATCCCTCACTTTGCTCATGTTGCTGATTGTCTTTATGACTTGTTGAGGAAGAAACGAAAATTTATTTGGACTGACAAACACACTCAAGCTATGCATAAATTGAAGAAATTATTGCTTAAAGCTCCCATCCTTAAGCGTGTAGACTATTCTGCTAACAAACCTATTATATTGACTGTTGATACTAGTCCTATTGGTATAGGTTGGGTCATAAGTCAAGATGATAGTGAAGGGAATAGATATGAAATTAGGTTTGGTGCCAAAATTCTACATGAAACACAACGAAAATATCCACAAATCAAACGAGAACTATGGGGTATGGTAACAGCTTTGAAAACAGACAAAGAATATTTCATTGGTGCAAATGTCAAAGTTGAGACTGATTGTTTGCCTCTCATTCGAATGATAGCCAATTGTTCATCTCCTGATATAGCCATGCTTAGATGGATCTCATATATTAAGTTCATAAATCCTGAGTTAGTTCATATTTCAGGTAAGTCAAACTCAGTTGCTGATATGTTATCGAGAGCTAGATTTGATGATGATCTTGAAAGTGATCTAATAAAGAATGTGAATTTAGTTGACTATGTTCCACATATATATGAGTATGAGCAATTTCATGAGTCTGAGTACGAAGATGAATGGAGAGACATAGGAAAGTATCTCAGTACACTACAACCATTACCTAGCTGGACTACGAATAGATTCCGTAACATTAGGAAACGAGCTTATAACTTTTTCCTATGTAATGGTTATCTTTGGAGACATGCTAAGGGTAAGTTTAAGAATCCACAATGAGTCCTAGGAAAGAGAGGTCTTCAATTGCAAGTAATGAAGGAAGTGCATGAGACATTATGGGCAGGTCATAAAGGATTTTTTGGAACATATGAAAAAATTAGAAGTACCTATTATTGGCCTAGGATGTATGTTGACATTAGTAGCTATGTTTCTACATGTTCTACTTGTCAACTTCACTCCATCAATCAAACATAGAGATCCGTTGCATCCTACTTATCCACCTTGTATTCACTACAAGTGGGTAGTAGATCTTGTAACTATGCCTAAAGGTATCGACAAAATGCATTACATTGTACTTGCAAGAGAAGACTTAACTAATCATGTAGAGGGACGTGCACTACAATCTAAGACCACTTACAATGTTTGCAAATTCTTGCTTGAAGATGTCATAAGTCGCTTTGGGTACATAGAGAAAGTAGTTGCCGATCGTGGAGAGTTAAATGCGAGAGAAGCTAAAGAGTTCTTTGAGCATCACGGTATTTGTTTGTCTCTCACTACTGCATATAACCCAGAGGCCAATGGTAAAATAGAGAGAGGGCATCCACCTATTGTGAAAGCCATATCTAAAGCATGTAATGGTGACATCAAACAATGGCCTAAATTCTTACCTTTTGCACTTTGGGCAGATAGAATGACATGCACACGTACTACTGGATATATGCCTGCTGAACTCATGTACTGTCAAAAACCATTGTTTCCAATTCAGTCTCATATTTCTGCATGGTCAAATTTGCCTTGGTCTGAAAACATGTCTACTGATGATTTTTTGAGTTTGCGTATTAAACAGTTAGAACAAGGTAAATTAAGACTTGATGATGCTGTTGAAAAATTAAGAGAATCTAG
This sequence comes from Ceratopteris richardii, assembly GCA_020310875.1. Lineage (NCBI taxonomy): Eukaryota > Viridiplantae > Streptophyta > Polypodiopsida > Polypodiales > Pteridaceae > Ceratopteris > Ceratopteris richardii. The sequence goes on from CM035415.1 coordinate 41,897,539, forward strand.
AATGAAGAACAAGCATTATTTTGATAAAACTCATCGATTGCGTCCTAAGCCAATTGAAGTAGGAGATTGGGTGCTCATTTATTATAGTACATTTGACTCTCAATATGATGCACGCAAAAAGCTCACTCAACGGTGGTTTGGGCCATACATTGTATCAAAAGTCAACAACAATGGTACGTATGCTCTTTGTGAATTAAATGGTGTTGCACTAAAAACTTTGATTGCAAGTAAAAGGATAAAGTTATTCAAGAAGCGTGATAATGACAAGTACATTTTGGATGAGGACATTGGAGAAGATGACAACAATGAGGCCGATTCATAAACAGGAGTATCAATGTTATAAATTTTAAAAAAAAAAAAAACATCATTAATTTTTCAAGTTCATGTTGCTTTGTTTTTTTTCAAGTTCATTCTATTTTTTTTCCATGCTTGTTTCATGCATGTTTTTTTCAGTCTTTGCATCACATTGCATATCCACATCACTTGAGTCAAAAAAGGGCAAATGATGATTTCTCTACTTGTGTAAAATTTTATCTTAAGTAGTAACTTATCTACCAAGAAATTGTTTATAATCTAGGATTGTGGAAAGATAGGGCATGTAGATTTGGAGGTTTATTTTGGTGACAAGACTTTCATATATAAACATGCATATGTATCGTGTATCGAAAGCATAATTGTTGAAATCCTAGCTCCTGCTACTGCATGTTTCTACATCCTTAGTCCATCTCACATCACTTGTATCGGAGTTTAAACGACTGTTCTCCGTCATAAAAAATGGTTGTACCTTGTATCGGGGTTTAATTTTTCCTCGTCAAAAAAAAAAAAAAAAAAAGCTACATGTTACCAAGAAGTTTACACTTTCTTCCACCCCAAAAAAGTGATCGTAACCATAAAGTTGCAGAATCATCATCATCAAAAAAAAAAAAAAGGGAGCAAGCCAAAGGAGGATAAAGAGGCATAGTAGAATAAATCACGGGCTATATAGGCAGATTTATGCATTCGTGGAGTTTAGTTAGATTTCCTTGCATGTTATTAGAGAAAGAGCATATTCATATTTATGTAGGAAAGGAGTTGATATAAAATAAGCTAAAGATGAAAGATGTCTCTTGAAAATCCTAAATCTTTGTTTATAATCATATTTAAGGTAGATTGCTTTATGAAAAAGGTACAAAATTTTCTTCAAGATGAGAGGAACTGATGCTTAAAACGACTCAAAATCCACTTCCACTTCATATTGATGCTTGTTTTTTTTCTTTCTTGTTGCCAATGTTGCTTGTTCATTTGCATATATGTTGCCTATTTGTTCATGCATATTCATGTTGCCTGTTTCAATTCTTTCTTTCATGCAATTTTTTCTTCATGTCGCGTTACCTACTTATTCATGCATATAATCAATTTTCCTTCCATATTTCTTATGTTGCCTATAAAAGAATTTGATGCCTGGAACATTTTGTTTTTCACAGATGCTAGAGTGGCGCTTCCGGAGGAATCGCAGGTTTAGTGGGGGCGAATGTCGTCGAGATTTTCTCTCCTCTCTCACTTGTGAAGGCCTACAAAAAACATATTTGGTGAAGGTAGCCGGAATTCCCCGAGAATTCCAGGATGCATCAAGGATGTCAAAGGAAGCTCACATACAAAGTTTCAAAGAAATCAAGAAAGTCCATGGTAGCGGTCAAAGCTGGTCAAAGTTGGGAAATTAGGGCAAAAATTTCATTGTCACCAAATTAGATGAATATCCATATACTTGTAAAGATTGTCAAAGGCAGTCTATAGCCCAAATTTCAGCAGAAAATGGATTTTGTAGCACATTGATATGCTATGTTCATTTTGTAAAAATGTAATTTTTCTAGTTTGACCCTACAAATTCTTGTATAGAAATTTATGTTAGCCATATGGTTTGGCATGTATAAAGATCATATGTGGCTACATATTTGTACAAATTTTCAAGGCCATCAGAGCTTCCTAGAGACCTTAATGCCACCTTGCAAGCTTCCAAATGTAGTCAAACTTGTACAAGGGAGATTCAGATGGGAGTTATTTCTGCATATTCCTGAAGGAGATCTTTGGAAACATAGTCCTACAAAGTTTCATCTTCATCAAAGCCTATTTGGAGGGTCAAAGAGCACAAAGTCCAGTTTTCAGGATCACCGCAGTTTTCTAGTTTAAGCAAATTGAAGGGTTGAAGGGCCACCACATGGCAAAAGCTGATTGAGCCATGTTGTACGATCAAGATGAGCTCATATTCAAGGGTGGAGATGCACTTATGCTTAAAGCAAGGAGGATCCACGAGTTTTTCCATAAAAGAAGAGTTTTTTTACAATCAAAGATCAATAATGCAGTGTTTCTCCAAAAATAGTGGCTTATCTTATCCGAATTGATGTCAGCACTGATCCGACGGTCCAGATCATCCCCAGATCCAATGGTGGAGAATGAGGGCGCCTAAATTTCACTCCTTTACACTAGATTTGATAGAAAGAACAATTTCAAGCCATTGATTTGATTAATCAAATGGTTGTAATCGAAAGTAGTGATCCTAGAGTTGAGAGTTGATTTCTCTAGATCCAAGGGCCCAAATTCATTCAAAAAACTATATAAACCCCCCTCCAAACTCCTAGAGCATCATTGTTAGGCATCCATAGGGCTCATGCTAGCTTACGGTTTCCTTGAGACGATCACCCTCGGTTGAGCGAGTGAGGATCCAAGGTGAGCTAGTATGAGTATAGAACCTAGTTTCAAATTTAAGTTAGAACTCCAATCTAGGATAGGCTCTTGAAATCAGCATCTCTATCTTGACTCACCCTCGGTGGAGCGTGTGAGTGAGTTAGAGCTGATTTTAATGAGTCTTAGACTTCTTTAGTTAGACGTTACGAGCCTAGACAGACATTGGGTCACTGGAGTGGAACTCACCTTCTTACGTGTGACATTCGGTTGAACTATCATGGTTTGAGGGTCGGAACCACCTTTGATCAGTAGACTGCTTAGCATGACGTACCACGACGATCTTTTACAAGTAACTTAATTCAAATTCTTTTAATTCATGTCACTTGTCACTTGTCTCTTGTCACCTCTCTCAGTCTCTTAAGTATTTTTACATGTCTTCTATTTCTTCTATGTGTGAGAAGGCTCCGCAATATTGCGTTGAACCAGTGAGGATGTTTCTTTGAGCTTGTGAGTAAAATCCATCATCATAATTCACTTGCATGCATATAATCCATACAAATCCATACATATTTATTAGTTTCTGAAAGTGTATAAGAAGCTCCAATATGGGACCATTCTTCCTTCCGAAACTGATTTATGTGAAAGGATTCCATCTATTCTCGTCATGCATACATATCATCCAAAGAAGACTATGCATATGGATTGGAATTAGGAAGTGTTTAAGAAGCTCCTTCAATGGACCATTCTTCCTTCCAAATTTCATTCGTATGTATGGTTCTCTTTCATTCTTATCATTCACGTTCATAAATCTAACTTGCACTCCTACATTCCCATTCCCATAATTATTTCAACATCTCTCTCTTCTCCATACTCAACATTAATTTCACCTTCACATCTTTAAACCTTCCAACATTCATTAGCTTCATACACCCTGTGTGTGCCACGACCGGACCCGATCCACCCGGATTGCGATCACCTCCACAACGTGACTACCAAGAGTGAAAGCAAGAAGAGGAAGAAGAGAGAAGCCTCACCAAAGGAGGAGGAATCTTTGTTTGAGGTCCATGAAAATTTCAAGAAGTATGAGATAGAAGATAGGAGAGTCATAATAAGGATGCCAAAATGAAAAGCCTTAGCAAGAGAGGCCTATGATAACAAAGAGATGACCAAGAAAAGTTGTTGTAACCCTAGAAGAAGGGGAAGAAAGATGCACATACATAGGACATGACCTGACTGAGGAAGAGGAGCAAGAGTTTATTGCCTTGTTAAGAGAATACATAGATGTTTTTGCATGGAGTTACAAAGATGTAAAAGGTGTGGACCCTGAGATATGCTCCCATACAATTCCCATGATTTCAAATGCCAAACCCTCTAAGTAGAAGCCATACACATATAATGACAACTATGCTAACAAGATCAAGGAAGAGATAGATAGATTGGTAGAAGCTGGATTCATTCATTTATGAAATTGAGCACACTGAATGGGTGTCCCCCATCGTGGTGGTGCCCAAAAAGAATGGAAAGTGACGAGTTTGCATTAACTTGAAGAAAGTGAATGCAGCCACAATCAGAGATAGTTATCCGCTTCTTATCACTGAACAACTATTAGAGAGGGTAGTAGGCAAGGAAGTTTACAGCTTCCTTGATGGATTCTTTGGCTATAATCAAGTGGCCATTGCTTCAAAAGATTAGCATAAGATGGCTTTTGCCATAGAGTGGGGCATATTTTCTTTTCGAGTAATGCCATTTGGGCTAAGTAATGCACCCGCTACTTTTCAATGGCTGATGTGCCATGTGTTCAAAGAGTTCTTGAGGAAAAACCTAGAAGTCTATGTTGATGATCTATGTGCTCATTCCAACATTAGGCAAACCCATATACCTAAACTCAGACAAATCTTTGATAAATGTAGAGAATATCAGGTCTGCTTGAACCCAAAGAAGTGTGTTTTTATAGTCAGGCAAGGCAAGATTCTAGGACACACAGTGTCAAAGAATGGCATATCCATAGATGAGGATAAAGTTAGAGCTATTGCAAAGCTACTGAGGCCCAAGAATGTCAAGGAGGTACAAGCTTTCATGGGGCATTGAGGTTATTATCGATGTTTCATTCACATGTATGCAGTCATTGCAAAGCCGTTGTACTCCCTTTCGACTAACAATGCATCCAATTATGCAATTGGGTGTGTATTAGCACAACCTACTGGTGAGGCCAATATGGATCTTCCAATTGCTTATGCTAGTAGACGACTGAATGCAGCTGAGCGGATTTATACCACTACAGAAAGAGAAGGATTAGGCATGGTATGTGTGGTTAAGAAGTTTACACATTATTTGCTTGCAAATAAGTTCAAATTTTTTATAGACCATCAAGCATTACTCTATCTAATGAAGAAACTGTGCAACACTGGCATATTAGTAAGACAGTTCCTCTTAGTAATGGAATACGACTTTGAAGTGGTGGTTAGGAAAGGTAGGACTCACTTAAGAGGTGATCACCTTTCTCGACTGACTTCAGAAGAGTCCCCTCAAGGAGTGTCGGATGACCATCCTGATGCCTATTTGTTCAATCTAGAAGTAATGCCTGAATGGGCTAAAAGTATGGTGCCTATTCTAACCTTTCGACCCAAACATCCTGTATTGAGAGCAAGAGATAAAGAAGTGGTGAGATCTCAGAAATACCACATAATGGTAGGCAATATGTATAAGCACACAAACCAAGGCATACTAGCTTGTTGTGTAGATGAAGAGGAGTATGCAAAATGGTTGCAATTAGCACACGTAGGTGCACTACAACAACATTACTCCAAACATAGAACCTTACAGACTCTACAAAGGCTAGGGGTATATTGGCCAACCATGGAAGTAGATGTCCATAAGTTGTGCAAGGAATGCCCAATCTACAACACTAGACCTCCAGTGGAACATGCCACTTTGTATTAAGTGTCTTTAGTACCAGATTGGAGTGAACCATTGGTAAATGTTTTGAGGAAAACATTCCCTCAAGAGATGAAATGGGCAAGACAAAAGAGTTTAGAACAGGAAACACTAGATTACACACTCATAGGTGGCACTCTATACAAGCTAGGAAAAGACGGATACCTTAGGTTGTATGTTCATGAGAGGGAATATCTTAAGATCTTAGGGACAAGGCATCGTAGTAGGAGGGCACCTTGGACCATATAGGGTGATCAAAGAAATACTTTTTGCAGGCCTTTGGTGGCCAAACCTCCACATGGATGCACATACCTACGTGAAGAGGTGTGATATTTGTCAACAGACTCAATATCCAACACGAAAAGATGAGATGCCATTGAAACCTATGATGGGTGGACGTGCATTCTATAAGTGGGGAATAGACTTTGTCGGTCCTATTAATCCCCTAGCTAAGAGTTCACATGTTGAGTACATCATTGGTGCCACTGATTATCTGACTAAATGGGTATAAGTGAAAGCAACAAGAACGATGTGCAGACCATAGCCAAGTTTCTCTTTGAGAATGTGTTCACCATATATGGTTTGCCTATAGAATTGGTGAGTGATCATGGCACCCACTTCTTGAATGAATTCATTGAAAATCTTCTCCAAGAATTCATGGTGGTTCACAAGAAGTTCGCTCCATATCACCCCCAGGCCAATGGACACGTTAAGAGCACAACTAAGATTATATGCAATGTGTTGACAAAGTTGGTGAATAATAAATGCTTTGATTGTGACAAACAGTTACACCCTCTGTTTGTGTTAGGAGAAATGGTTGGATGCACTCAGAAGATTTAGTTGATGTTGCTAATCCTGCTTTGCACCAGCCCTCAGTGACTCTAGATATGATACCAAAATGATACCAAAATGATACCAAAATGATACCAAAATGATACCAAAATATGATACCAAAATATGCTATATGTACTTTGGAAAAGGTTTGAGTAATGACTTGATCAAAACAGATTAGTTTGTAAATCACAAAGCTCAAAAACTTTCTATTTTTGTCTTGATACCTGCTCAGTCTTTCACTCAGTATGACCAGTACAGTTACAATTGGCAAAATTCCTTCTAGAGATATTCCATTAGCTTAGTAAGCTACCATTTGCAAGTGGAATGAGATAAAATGATAGACTATACTCAGAGAAATCACTTTAGCAAAATTAGGAACACTCCCGACTTTTTAGGATCTCTGCAGAAAAATACCAAAGAGCAGTTCAATGGCGATTTCTCGAAAATGGCTGAACCAAACTTCTTCAAACTTTGTAGTCTTGTAGAATACTTTGTTCTGGTTCCAACAAGTCTTGAATCACTTGATTTGGTTCCGTAGATCCTGAGATATGCCTCTTTGAAGTTGACAGACTTGGAGATGATGACTCAGAGAAAAACCAGAGATAGTGAATGTAAATCTTTCTATTAGTTCACATGAATGTACAATCTCATTGGCTTGATAGATGTAGCCTAATGAGTTGGAGATGTGTAGGCTATAGTGTAGCACTTACACACTCAGATAATAGTGAAAATGGAACTCGGAAGTTCACACCCCCACACCGCGAGTTTTTTCCATGTCTTTTATATGTAATGGAGATGTATTTGAATTTCAAATTCAAACTAAGGCTCCCTAAAATCACTCATCTAAAAGTAAGGAGATATTCTCTCCAATTACACCATCCGTTTTTCCACGAATCTAATCAAGTAGGTGTGATCATTTACATGCCAAGTCATTCAGACTTTTACAAGAGATAAAATGGTAATAAGTCATAAGAATAAGTTCCTATGGTTCTTGCTTCACATAGTGATATCCTTCAAGGGTTCCAAGCCAAATATGAAGGCTTGAATTGCACCAACAGCTCCCCCTCAAGCCAAACACTTTGGCTTAAGTCTTCATCTTCAATCTTCAATCACATCCTGCAATCCAATCATGGATTTGAATCTGCATAACTTGTTTCCATCCAAAGCTTTAGTAAGTAAATCTGCACATTGCATATTAGTGGACACATAAGTCAATTGAATGTCTTTGCTTAGCAATTTTTCTCTCACATAGTGGTAATGAACCTCTATGTGTTTGGTTCTAGCATGATATATTGGATTAGCTGCAAGGTGAAGAGAGCTTGTGTTATCTCCAAAGATAATTGGAGGTCTAGTGTATAGACCTAACTCTGTATATAAAAGCTTCAACCAGATAGCTTCTTGAGTGGCATTGGCTAGCCCTCTATACTCTGCTTCAGTGGATGACAAAGCTACTGTAGGTTGTTTCTTGGCTGACCAAGAAATTGGTTTATCACCTGCAAAACATATGTATCCTGATGTGCTTCTCCTATCATCCTTGCATCCTGCCCAATCTGCATCTGAATATACTTTAATGTCAATATCTGATGTATAAGGAAAGTACAAACCATGGTTTTGAGTTCCTTTTAGATACTTCAAGATCTTCTTTGCTGCCTCTAGGTGAGGTACCCTTGGTTTGTGCATGAATTGGCTTAGCACACTAACTCCATATGCTATGTCAATTCTGGTTAAGGTAGCATAATTCAAACTACCTACCATACTTTGATATCCTGTGATGTCTTGAACTTCATCACCTTCATGAGCACTAAGCTTTAGGTTGACCTCCATTGGAGTACTTGAGACTTTAGCTTCCTGCAAATTAAACTTCTTCACCATGTCCTGTATATACTTCTTTTGAGTGATATATATACCTAAATTAGTGTAGACTAACTCAAGACCTAAGAAATATTTCAATAATCCAAGATCATTGATCTTGAACTCCTTCATCATCTGTCCTTTGATGTGTCTAATCCCACTGACATCATTACCTGTAATGATGATGTCATCAACATAAACACACAAGTAGATTACCTCTGTACTACCCCTCTTTATGAATAGAGAGGTGTCTGCTTTACTCATCACAAATCCTTGGTCTTGGAGATATGTTATCAACCTGTAATTCCATGCTCTAGGTGCCTGCTTCAATCCATATAGAGCCTTCTTCAATTTACAAACATAATTTACCTTCTTGGGATCTTCATAGCCAGGTGGTTGTGACATGTAGACTTCTTCAGATATCCATCCATTCAAGAAAGCATTCTTGACATCTAATTGGTACATGTTCCAATTCTTGGATGCAGCTACACTGACTAGTACTCTGATTGTTGGCATCTTAGCCACAGGAGAAAATGTCTCCTCATAATCAATGCCTTGGGTTTGTGCAAAACCCTTGGCTACCAACCTAGCTTTGTACCTATTGATTGTTCCATCAGAGTTTCTCTTTAGCTTGTAGATCCATCTGGATCCTATCACCTTCATAGAGTCCTTCTTGGGTACCAAGTCCCATGTGTCACTCTCCTTGAGGGCCTCCATTTCTTCATCCATAGCTCCTTTCCATTCTGGTTTGGTGATTGCCTCTTCATATGTACCTGGTTCTTCATTCAACAAATCCTTTGCAAGATATACAAAATGCTTGGTTACAAGAGAAGTATCATACCCATATCTGATAGGCTTCTTACTTTCTCTCTGAGATCTCCTCATTGCTTGAGTTGAGGATTCTGGTGTATCCTCTAGCTTCTTCATTTTCATCTTCCCTTTGGACTTCCAAGCCTTGAATTCCTCAAGGTTAATTGTATCATCATCATCTGAGCTTGATTCTTCTTTCTGGATTGGTCCCTCCTTGGTGAGCTTTGGGAAATCTTCTTCCATATCATATGGTAGACTAACCTTCCTACATTCATTCTCATACCATGAGTCATTCTCATCAAAGATGACATCTCTGCTTACCTTGAAGCCTTTGTTTGTTGGGTTATAGAATCTGTATCCTTTATGGTTCAAATCATAACCAATGAAGATACATTTTTCAACTTTAGGGTCTAGCTTTCCCCTTACCTGTGAGGGAATATGCACATATGCTACACAACCAAAAATTTTGCAATGATCCAATGATGGTCTCTTACCATGCCAAGCCTCATAAGGTGTCATGCCATCAAGAGATTTTGATGGCAACCTGTTAATGAGATAGGTGGCAGGAGATACACTCTCTGCCCAAAGATAATTTGGCAACTTCTTTTCATTAAGCATAGACCTAGCTGTTTCTACAATGAGTCTATTCCTTCTTTCAGCTACTCCATTTTGTTCAGGTGAGTACCTTGTAGTTATCTCCCTTTTGATGCCTCTTTCCTGCAAGAAATCTTCAAACTCATTGGAGAAGTACTCTCCTCCTCCATCTGACCTTAGCCTCTTCAAGTTTCTTCCTGTTTGGTTTTCAACAAGTGCAAGATACCTCTTGAAACAATTAAACACTTCATCTTTATGCTTCATAAAGTATAAAACAGTCCATCTGCTATAATCATCAATGAAGGACACATAGTATCTTGATCCTGAAATGGAGGGATCCTTGCTAGGTCCCCAGATATCTGTGTGTACCAAGTCTAGGTAGTCTTCATGCATGAAACTTTTCCTTGAGTAGGGCAACCTGTGAGACTTACCAAACTGACAAGCACCACACTTGTAAATCATGTGTTGCTTGGACACATTAGGTATCCCAAGCACACATTGATCCCCGCACATTTGCTTTAGGGTTCTTTCACCTATGTGACCTAACCTCTTGTGCCATATTTCTAACTCTGAAAGTGTTTGATCCTTGTAATTGTATAGAGCAATGTTCTTGGTGTCTTCTAGTTCAAAGGTAAACAATCTACCTGATTTTTCTCCCTTGGCTATCCTTCTGAATCGATGTCTTGGGTCCTCTACATATGCTCCATGTTGAGTGAACCTGACCTGCAAACCTTTCTCCACAATTTGACCAACACTCATTAGGTTCTTGGTAATGGTTGGTACATAAAGTACCCTGCTCAATAGGTTCTGGTTACCATCACAAGTTTTCACATTTCCAATCTTTACAACAGAATGTTTAGTATCATCACCTGTCTGTACCTGATGTTTGCCCTTGGGTTCTTCCAAATCAGAGAGTAGTGCCACATTACCAGCTACATGGTTAGAACACCCTGAATCAATATAAAATAAATGATCATCATTTGTACCTGCCTTGGAGGTCATATTCATGATCAATAGGGAGTCATCTTGCTCCTCTGTGTAGTTGTTGTAATCTCTTCTATTTTTGAATCCACCTTGGTAGTTACCATTGTGGTTGTGGTTGTAATTGTTGTTGTACTGATTGTTGTATCCATTGTAGCCTTGGTGTTGGTTGAATCTGCCTCTACCTTGAGAGTATCCACCTCTTTGATAGCCTCTTCCTCTCTGATTCTTATAATTTGTGTAGCACTCATCTGTGGTATGGTTAGACAATCCACAAATGTTGCATGGTGATGAGTTGTAGGGTCTCCCCTTACCTTGCTTACCTCCTCTGCCCCTGCCTCTTGAAGATCTACCTCTCCCTGCATAATTAGCTTGGGAGGTAGAGCCTTCTTCCTCTTGCTTCTTCCCTTTACCTTTATCCTTAACTTTTTTATCAGTGTATAGAGCAGAGGGGTTATTACCTTTTGATTGATCTCCAGCCTTTGTAAACTTTGCTTCATGTGTGAATAGTTGGCCCATGAGAGTTGTGAGATCTGGGGTATGCATGTCCATGTAGAGATCCATTGCAGTGGTGAAGCTCTCCCACTTATCATCTGCCTTTAGTCCATTGGTTACTTGCCTTACTATTTGTTCCTCTTCAATCTCCTCTCCAATGCTTGCTAATTGGTCTGCCACATCCTTGATCTTGGTCACAAATTCTGAGACTGATTGCTTTGGTTGCTTCCTAAGGGTTGTGAATTCAATCCACAATTGATTCTTCCTGGCCCTTGTGTTAGAAGAAAAGTATGATGACAAGGTTTCCCAAGTCTCTTGGGAAGTCTTACAATTCCTTATGTGAGGTAAAAGGAAATCAGATATAGAGTTAAGAAGATAAGACCTTGCCAAAGCATCTTTTGCACACCATTGGTTGAGTTTCTCTTGTTCATCCTTGGTGGGTAGTCCTCTAGCTTTGAATGAGGGCAATTCCTCATCTCCTGATATGAATCCAAACAAGCTTCTTCCTTGTAGATAGGTCTTCATCCTTAGAGACCAAGCTTGGTAATTGTTCCTGTCCAATTTGTCAATGAATGAAGGAAAACCATCTCCCATGTTACCTTATTTGCTCTGATACCACTGTTAGGAGAAATGGTTGGATGCACTCAGAAGATTGAGTTGATGCTGCTAATCTTGCTTTGCACCAGCCCTCAATGACTCTAGGTATGATTAGTAGACTTCTTGAGCTTCCAAATGATACCAAAATATGCTATATGTACTTTGGAAAAGGTTTGAGTAATGACTTGATCAAAACAGATTAGTTTGTAAATCACAAAGCTCAAAAACTTTCTATTTTTGTCTTGATACCTGCTCAGTCTTTCACTCAGTATGACCAGTACAGTTACAATTGGCAAAATTCCTTCTAGAGATATTCCATTAGCTTAGTAAGCTACCATTTGAAAGTGGAATGAGATAAAATGATAGACTATACTCAGAGAAATCAGTTTAGCAAAATTAGGAACACTCCCGACTTTTTAGGATCTCTGTAGAAAAATACCAGAGAGCAGTTCGATGGCGATTTCTCAAAAATGGCTGAACTAAACTTCTTCAAACTTTGTAGTCTTGTAGAATACTTTGTTCTGGTTCCAACAAGTCTTGAATCACTTGATTTGGTTTCGTAGATCCTGAGATATGCCTCTTTGAAGTTGACAGACTTGGAGATGATGACTCAAAGAAAAACCAGAGATAGTGAATGTAAATCTTTCTATTAGTTCACATGAATGTACAATCTCATTGGCTTGATAGATGTAGCCTAATGATTTGGAGATGTGTAGGCTATAGTGTAGCACTTACACACTCAGATAATAGTGAAAATGGAACTCGGAAGTTCACACCCCCACACCGCGAGTTTTTTCCATGTCTTTTATATGTAATGGAGATGTATTTGAATTTCAAATTCAAACTAAGGCTCCCTAAAATCACTCATCTAAAAGTAAGGAGATATTCTCTCCAATTACACCATCCATTTTTCCACGAATCTAATCAAGTAGGTGTGATCATTTACATGCCAAGTCATTTAGACTTTTACAAGAGATAAAATGGTAATAAGTCATAAGAATAAGTTCCTATGGTTCTTGCTTCACATAGTGATATCCTTCAAGGGTTCCAAGCCAAATGTGAAGGCTTGAATTGCACCAACAGTTTGGACATATCGAGTCACCTATAAAATGGTACTCCAAGCCACACCCTTTTAGATGGTGTTTGGCCAAAATGCAGTGCTACCATTAGATTTATTGATACCCACACTGAGAGTAGCACAAGAGCATCAATGGACCGGCCATGAGCTCTCATCTAGTATCTTTGACCTAGAGCGCTTAGGTGAAACAGGATTGAGAGCAGCAACAGGGATTTATGCAGCTAAGAAAAGAAAAAAGGCATATTTTTATGCCCACATAAAGGATAAGGGTTTGAAAGCAGGAGATTTAGTCCTAGTGTACACCTTGATGCAACATGCAAGAAAGTTAGAGAAGCGTGGTTATGGACCCATGATTATTAATAGAATATCAAGAAGTGGGGCAATCCAATTAGCCACCCTAGAAGGAGACATCCTACCAAGTTACATCAATGGATGTGGAGTCAAATTATATCAAGAACCCCTCACTGAGTAAATGCTTAATTGACTCAATACTGCCAAGAAACATAAAGAGGAAAAAAAAAAGAATTCAAGACGAAGTGCAGGCAGAAGCATTGGAATGCATTCAATGAATGAAATTGAGAAGACAAGGTAGAGATGAGCCTAGGTCAGATGCTTATGATGCTCCAAGATATCACATGGCTATGTGTGAAGCATCAGGTGTCCGTTCCCATAGAATAGTTGACTGACGACCTTTTGTGAGCCTATAGATGGGACAAGGAGATAGTACAAGGATTGTAAGAGCTTTGATTGACTCAGGTGCAGTCACTAGTGTTTAAACTTTCTTACAGTCAAGAATTGCAATTAAGCATCAATCCTATAGAAGCATATCTCATAAGATTGGGAGGTGTGGAAACCCCTTGCATTGGTGAGGTGGAGCTTCCCCTCTACACTTAAGATATTCTTATGATAGTGAAGGTGCTAGTGTGTCAAGATGAGGATCTCACTGAACCTCTTGTCTTGGGTCAAGATTGGATCTATGACCATGCAATGAACTTGAACCTAAGAATTGGACTTCTTCAGGTCTGGGTGAATCAATCTTGCATCACCATTGAGTTAGAAAATCAAGCACTTAAGGAATTGGAAAAGGCACCAACTCCGGGTCCTTCTAGGTGTACACATGAAAATAACAATGCTTCTCTTGTATGAAACTCTATGATGCAGAATGATGAGGTTCTTAATAAAGGATTCAGGGATTTGATGGAACTCCCTTCTTTTCCAAAGATGGTTGAAACAAAGCTACCAAAGGAGTACAAGAAATAGAGGAAGCAAATAGTCTATGCTCATAGTCAATGGAGAGCACAAAGCAAGAGGAGTCAAAATGTGAAGCAGATCTGAATACACAAAAGGCAAACAACTCCTTGCTCAAGTGACAGTACCCCAACAATGCACGACACCATCTACTCGGGTAAGGACGACAAAGAGCAAGTATTCCAGGAATCTCCTAAGATGGACCATTTCTATTTGGGTCCCAAAGAGGTCAATGAAGGCTGACCCCAATGCACAATTGATCTGGGTGCCCACAACCTGCTTACACACTCAAGTAGCTTCACATAAGCTCACAAGCCTAAATAGACACTCACAATCACTCACATCATACACTTCAGGGCACATATCTGTAATCAATACCTCAACACCTGACTTCACACCTAGGACTATTTGGAAATGGGTGTTGGTGCAAGTAATCCAAGCCTTCACATCTTGCTAGACATTGAAGAAGATAGGTAAAATCATGTGATGAGTCACATGAACCATTGCTTGTAAAACTAGATCATTTACTTCTTGTAAAAGATAAATCCTTGAGAGAATATTGTAATCCCATTTATTTCATGGAGTTTGGAGAACTAAAAGCTACGAATATCATTTGGTAGAACCATTCCTAACTTAGAGGAGCACTTTTAGGTGGAGCCTCATTTGAATTTCAAAATTGAAGAAACTTCTTATAAAAGGACCTGAAAATCTTGCAGCTTAAGGCCTCTTCTTAGAGCTCATTTTCTGATCATTTGTAGAGGTTGAGGAGCATACACCATAGCTCACTCATCCCACTATCATTGTACATCATTGCAATGCCAATTAGGTTGTATAATCACGTGATATAATACATACATTTCATTGATCTCATTTGTTGACTTCTTTGCTATGTCTACTCAAAACAGTGTACTTGTGATGACCATATCTCAGTGATCTCTCCATCATTTTTCATGTTCTATGGGTTGTTGGAGCCAGCTTAATGTCTACTTCAAGCTGACTAATTTCAAGGCATTCTTTTCAGCCAATTGGGAGAAATCCACATCAAAGTTCTCTCTGGTCATCCTCTGTGTAGTTCCTAAAAAATCGGGGGTAAGCATCTAGTTGCTAAAGTGATTGCTCATTGTATGGTTCATCATTTTAAGTGATTCCACTTTGAATCATTATCTATCTAAGCTAATTAGGTATGCTCAAAAGGAATTTTCCTAATTGCTAAT
This sequence comes from Ceratopteris richardii, assembly GCA_020310875.1. Taxonomy (NCBI): domain Eukaryota; kingdom Viridiplantae; phylum Streptophyta; class Polypodiopsida; order Polypodiales; family Pteridaceae; genus Ceratopteris; species Ceratopteris richardii. Next base: position 41,912,836 of record CM035415.1, read on the forward strand.
GTACTATGAGCACTGAGCAAAATATTGAGCAGGTGTCAAGACCAAAATAGCAATTTTTTGGTCACTAGCTATTTGCAAAGTTATCTATTTTGATCTAATTGTTTGAAGCATCATCTCCAAAGTACATAGGTACTTATTTAGTGTCATTTTCAAGCTAAGAGGGCCTACTACATAACCCTAAAGTGAAATAGGGCAGGTATAAAGTAGGTTTTGGCAATACCACCTCACTTCCTAGAGGTATCCATCCATCTCTTCCAACAGTGGTATCAGAGCAATTTAAGGTAAAATGGGAGATGGTTTCCCTTCTTTTATTGACAAATTGGACAGGAATAACTACCCAACGTGGTCCTTGAGGATGCAGACATATTTACAAGGAAGGATTCTCTATGGATACATATCAGGAGATGAGGAGATGCCCATTTTTAGAAGCAAAAGACAACCTACAAGAGAGGAACTTGAAAGACTCAACTCATGGTGTGCCAAAGATGCATTATCAAGGTCATATCTACTTAGCTCTATCTCTGAATTCCTTCTTCCACACATTAGGAATTGTAAATCTTCCTAAGAGACTTGGGATACATTGTTTTCGTATTTTTCTTCCAATACAAGAGCTAGAAAAAATCAATTGTGGATTGAGTTTTCTACTAAAAGGAAGCAACCCAAGCAGAAGTTTTAGAGTTTGTGACAAAAGGCAAAGATGTGGCTGACCAATTGGAAAGAATAGGAGAGGAGATTGAAGAGGAGCAAATAGTGAGACAAATAATCAATGGCATCAAAGCACATGATAAGTGGGAAGCTTTCATAACTGATATGGACTTATACATGGACATGCAGACTCCAGATCTTACCACACTCACAGGACAACTCTTTACCCATGAAGCCAAGCTAAAAAAAATGGATAGCCATCAAGAGGTAACAACTCTTCTACCCTATACACAGATAAAGTAAAGACTAAAGAGAAAGGGAAAAGCAAGAAAGTAGAGGGTGAAGGTACTACTTCTCAAGCTAACTATGCAGGGAGAGGTAGGAACCCAAGAGGAAGGGGTAGAGGAGGTAAGCAAGGCAGGGGGAGACCTTTCAACTCTTCCCCATGCAACATATGTGGACTGTCTAATCACACTACAGATGAGTGCTATAGGAACTTCAAGAATCAGAGAGGAAGAGGATATCAAAGAGGTGGCTACTCACAATCAAGAGGAAGATTCAACCATAATCAAGGCTACAATCATGGCTACAACAACAATTATCAAGGAGGATACAAATCAAGAAAGGACTTCAACAATTATAGAGAGGATCAAGAGGATTCCCTTCTCATTATGAATATGACTTCAAAACAAGGTATGGATGATGAGCACCTCTTCTATATTGACCCAGGTTGTTCAAACCATGTAGCAGGCAATGTAGCTCTTCTCTCTGACCTTGAGGAACCTAAGGGAAAGCACCAAGTACAAACAGGTGATGACACCAAACATTCAGTGGTCAAGGTAGGAAATGTCAAAACTTCAGATGGAAATAGAAATATGTTGAGAAGGTTTCTTTATGTACCTACAATCACCAAGAATTTGATGAGTGTTGGATAGATAGTGGAAAAGGGTTTGCAGGTTAGGTTCAACAAATATGGAGCCTTTGTGGAGGACCCCCAACATGGATTCAAGAGAATTGCCAAGGGAGAAAAAACAGGTAGACTGTTTACATTTGAACTTGAGGACACTAGAAATATTGCACTTTATAATTACAAGAATAAAAAATTGTCTGAGCTTGAGATTTGGCATAAAAGATTAGGGCATATTGGTGAGAGAACCTTGAAGCAAATATGTAGAGATCAATGTGTGCTTGGGATACCTAATGTATCCAAGCAACATATGATCTATAAATGTGGTGCTTGTTAGTTCGGTAAATCACACAGGTTACCCTTTACAAATAAAGGCTACATGCATGAGGATTACTTGGAACTTGTCCACACAGATGTGTGGGGACCATGCAAGGACCCTTCAATTTTAGGCTCAAGGTATTATGTGTCATTCATTGATGATTTCAGTAAGTGGACTATCTTGTACTTTATGAAACATAAAGATGAAGTGTTCAGTTGCTTTAGAAGTATCTTGCACTTGTGGAAAATTAAATAGGAAGAAGTCCAAAAAGATTAAGGTCAGATGGAGGAGGTGAGTACGTCTCTAATGAATTTGATGCATTTTTGCAGGACAGAGGTATCAAAAGGGAGATTACAACAAGGTACACCCTTGAGCAAAATGGGGTAGCAGAGAGGAGAAACATGTTGATTGTGGAAACAGCTAGATCAATGCTTAATGAAAAAAGATTACCTAATTATTTGTGGGCAGAGAGTGTTTCTACTACCACTTATCTTATTAACAGGTTGCCATCCAAATGGGTTGATGGGATGACCCCATATGAAGCATGGCATGGTAGGAGACCATCACTTGATCATTGTAGAATCTTTGGATGTGTTGCTTACGTGCATGTTCCATATGAAATCAGAGGTAAGCTAGATCCTAAGGCAGAGAAGTGCATCTTAATACGGTATGATTCAAATAAAAAATGATACATGTTTTATAACCCATCCAACAAAGGATTTATGGTCAGTAGAGATGTTGTATTTGATGAAAATGATTCTTGGTTTGAAAGTGAATGCAAGAAAGTCAAATTGCCATATGAATTGGAAGAGGAATTTCCAAGCCTCACCAAGGAGGAGCCAATACAAATTGAAGACATCAAATCAGATCATGAAGACACCATCAATTTAGAAGAATTCAAAGCATGGAAGTCAAAAGGAAAGGCCAAGATGAAGAGGTTGGAAGACTTATCTCAATCATCCAACCAAGCTCTAAGGAGATCACAAAGGGAGAGCAAGAAGCCAATCACATATGGGTATGATACTTCATTAGTTACTAAGCATTCCATTTATCTTGCTAAAGATTTATCACTTGAAGAGTCTTCTACATATGAAGAAGCAAAGACCAAGGCAGAATGGAAGGAAGCTATGGATGAAGAAATAGAAGCACTCCAAGAGAATGATACTTGGGAGCTAGTACCCAAGAAGGCATCAATGAAGGTAATTCGTTCTAGATGGATTTACAAAATCAAGAGAAACACGGATGGATCCATAAGCAGGTATAAAGCTAGACTTGTGGCTAAGGGTTTTGCACAAACCCAAGGAGTTGATTATGAAGAGACATTTTCACATATGGCTAGAATGCCAATCATCAGAGTATTGGTAAGTGTGGTTGCATCTAGGAATTGGAAAATGTATCAATTGGATGTGAAAAATGCTTTTCTAAATGGCTCCATTTCAGAGGAGGTTTACATGGCTCAACCTCCTCGCAATGAAGACCCAAACAATGTAAATTATGTGTGCGAATTGAACAAAGCTCTTTATGGATTGAAGCAGGCACCTAGGGCATGGAACCATAGGTTAACTACATACCTTCAAGATCAAGGATTCATGATGAGCAAAGCAGATTCTTCTTTGTTTGTCAAGAGAAGTAATTCAGAGATGATATATTTATGCGTGTATGTTGATGGCATCATACTTACAGGTAGTGATGCAAATGGCAGGAGTTCAAAATCAATGACCAAGGGTTTCTAAAGTATTTTCTTGGACTTGAATTGGTCTACACAAATTCTGGAATTTACATTACTCAAAGGAAATATGTGAAGGACATGTTGAAGAAGTTCCACTTGGAGAATGCAAAGGTAGCTAGAACCCCTATGGAGGTAAATCATAAATTGAGTGCTCATGAAGGTGATTTGCTTGAAGACATTGCAGGATATCAAAGCATAGTTGGAAGCTTAAACTATGCAACATTGACAAGGATTGACATAGCCTATGGAGTAAGTGTTTTAAGTCAATTCATGCATAAACCCAGAGCGCCTCGCTTGGAAGCTACCAAAAGGATTTTGAAGTATCTCAAGGGTACTCACAATAAAGGGTTATAATTTCCATACACATCAGATTTAGACATCAAGCTATACTCAGATGCAGATTGGGCACGTTGTAAGGATGACAGGATGAGTACCTCTGGTTATCTTTCTTTTGCAGGTGATAAGCCCATTTCATGGTCTTCCAAGAAGCAACCTACTATTGCTCTATCTTCAACAGAGGATGAATACAGGGGATTAGCCAATGCTACACAAGAAGCAATGTGGATTAGATTGATATATTCATATTTGGGACTTCACACTCAATCACCTATGATTTTTGGTGACAATACAAGCTCTTTGCATGTTGTAGCAAATCCTATCTGTCATGCAAGAACCAAGCATATAGAAGTACACTATCATTATGTTAGAGAGAAGCTATTGAGCAAGGAGATTCAACTTGCATATGTGTCTACAAATATGCAATGTGCAGACTTGTTAAACAAAGCACTTGATGGTACTAAACTTTGGAGGTTTAAAGCTATGATTGGATTGCAGGACATTCAAGAAGAAACATGAAGAAGTCCAAGCCAAGATGTTTGGCTTGAGGGGGAGCTATTGGTGCAAGTAATCCAAGGCTTCACATCTTGCTAGACATTGAAGAAGATAGGTACAAGCATGTGATGAGTCACATGAACCATTGCTTGTAAAACTAGATCATTTACTTCTTGTAAAAGATAAATCCTTGAGAGAATATAGTAATCCCATTCATTTTGTGGAGTTTGGAGAAATAAAAGCTACAAATCTCATTTGGTAGAACCATTCCTAACTTAGAGGAGGGCTTTTAGGTGGAGCCTCATTTGAATTTCAAAATTGAAGAAACTCCTTATAAAAGGACTTGAAAATCTCGCGGCTTAAGGCCTCTTCTTGGAGCTCATTTTTCCTTTGTATATTGGGATAAGCTCATGATAGACTTGGCTCTAGGATTATGCATTTAAGAACATCACTTGGCCGCAGATGTCGTCGAATATTACATCAAGCACTTCCACCAACAAGGGTCTGTCAGGGATGAAAGATGCGACAAGACAAGGGAGCCGACATAAAGAATCAGATTAGAGAGAAGGAACAAGCAAGAAAAGCAACAAAGAAGATCCGGTAATTAAGGCCACACAAATTTTCCAAAAATTAATCCTTATTAATAGTGATTTTCATCACTACATGAACATTGTAAATACAATTTTTGGTAGATTGGACTCCATTTTGTTCAAGCCGAGGAGTAATCAAGCTTGAGGAGTAATAGAAGTAGCTACATACTAATTTTCATAATTTTAGGACTTTGTTTGAGCCCTCAAATAAGCCCTATAACCTAAGTTTTAAATAGGCCTCGTCGAAACCTCTCCGATTGCAGTCTCAGAATCGCATGAATTTTGGTGAGCATACTCAGCGATCTGAGCTCGTTTTGGCCTCTGAATCCACTATCGCAGTGCTTGTGTAGGCTATTTTGTCTTTTTGTGCCAAAGGTATATACCAGTTTTGATTCGCCAGTGTAAGCATCTCAAAGTCTGCTACAGGTCTAGCAAAATTCATTTGGGTAGTTCTATTCAACTTTATGAGATACAATAAATTTTCTACATCAACATATTTTAGTCACTAGCCATGGCTGAAAGTAGTGATGTATTCTGTATGTTGGTTGTTGAGGATAAGTCGTATGGTACCAACTACCTATCATGGGCTTATATGATGCAAAATGTATTGGTTGCAAAAGGAATGTGGAACATTGTGCAGGGTGTTGAAAAACGTCCTATCACACCTGCAACTGTTACAACTATAGGTACTAAAGCTGATGCAAAAGGTGTCGAAGAAGATGATATTCTGCATATTCTTGTTCGTGCTGCGGTTTCTATTGCACGTACTGCAGAGCAAATTTGTTGGGATGGCAGAGATGCCTAGGCACATGCATTGATAGCTTTGTCTGTCAAACGTGCCATTATTCCTCACATTCGCTCTTGTAGAACAGCTAAGGATGCTTGGGATACACTTACCACATTGTACCAAGCTAGGAATGAGGCTCGTGTTGCTTAGCTCCGAAAACAGTGGGAGAGTGAGCACATGAATGAAGGTGATTCTATGGAAAATTTTCTAACAAAGATCAAAGACTTGAAGGAAGAGTTGCTTTCTCTTGATGAGGTTATATCAGATAGCTCACTTATGCAGACCGTTCTGAATGTCCTTCCTGATTCATATCAGAGTTTTGCTTCTACTCTTCGGTTGATGATAAAGGAAATCCAAATGCCTTGTCATTTGAGGAGTTAGTCTCTATTGTGTTGCAAGAAGATCAATCCAAGCAGAACAGGTCCATTATGCATGTTGCAAATCAAGCTTTCTTGGCTAGTCAGAAGGGCAAAGGAAAATGGAGCTCTTCAATTCGTAAGCAGAAATTTGCTAATTCTGCACAATCAAAGAGGGAAGACAAAGATGAAAAGAAATCAGAAAAGCAGAAATTGTTTTGCAAGTACTGTAAAGGAAATGATCATATCATAAAGAACTGTCCAGAACTGGCTACTAAAGAGGAAAAGAAGAAAGAGGCTGGAATGGTTGGTGTAGAGGCCTCTACACCAAAAACAGAGTCTGCTAATCTTGTGCAGGAAGAAGAATGGGTGCTTACTAGTGTTTGCAGTTTTGACCCATCTTCTCATGAGTAGTGCATGTCTGCACTAGACTCAGATGTTTGGTACTTTGACAGTGGGGCGATCAAACATATTACCTCGCAGTGTAGTTTCTTCTCTTCACTCGAGCCTACCCCTACAGGGAATACTATTACATGCACCAACAACTCCTCTTATCCTGTTATGGGAGTTGGTAAGATCATTTTGACTACTGATGATGGTATTTCTTTCACTTTGTCAGATGCTTTGTTTGTGCCAGGGATCAAGAAAAATCTGTTATCAGTTTTTGCATTAGTCAAGATTGGCTTGGTTGTGAAATTTGTTGATGACAGATGTACAGTTCATGATCTGTCAAATGGCGACGTGATTATTCCTTCTTGCATTTTATGTCCTAGGATGTATAAGCTCATAGACTATGAAAGATCTGTAAATGATTCTGCATGTGTAGTACATGATTCTCAGGCTATGTCAGATGCAAAGCTTTGGCATGCACACTTTGGTCACCTGAATTTTGCTAGTTTGCTACACCTGCAGAAATATGAAATGGTGTCCTTTTTTCCCAAACTTGAGGCACATGGAAAACATATTTTTGAAGGCTATATTTTGGGCAAAATGCAGCATTCCTCCTTTCCAAAAGATGGTTTAGTTCGGGCTACTAAAAAATTGCAGCTTTTACATAGTGATGTCTGTGGTCCTATGCAGACACCTTCTTTTGGAAATTATCTTTACTTTGTGACTTTCATCGATGCTTTTTCCATGCATGCATGGGTATATGCATTGAAGGCAAAGTCCGAAGTGTTCATGTGCTTCAAACAGTTTTTGGTTTTGGCTGAAAATCTGTCAGCATGTAAAATGGGCACCCTCCATTCTGATCGGGGGGGGGGGGGATATATGTCTTCTGATTTTAATGCATTTCTGGGTGAACATGGGATAAAACACCACTGTACACTGCCGTATACACCTCAGCAGAATGGAGTTGTTGAATGGAAGAACATGCCACTCATGAAGATGGCGAGCTGTATGGTCAAGAGTCAGGCTTTACCACATAGTTTCTGGCTTGAGGATGTCATGTGTGCAACATATGTACTTAACAAGTATCCCACTAAAGCACTGCAGTCTATCACTCCATATGAGGCTTGGCATGATTGCAAGCCATCTGTTGCTCATCTGCGTGTTTTTGGTTGTCCAGAACATGCATTAGTGCCTGAACAACATCGCAAAAAATTGGATGATAAAGCTATAAAATGTATTTTTGTTGGGTACAGCTCTAAAAGTAAAGGCTATCATCTATATCATCCACAGACTTAATGCATTCTAGTTAGCCGTGATGTTGTTTTTGTGGAAGATGCTATTCAGCCATTGCTTTCATGTACTAAGAAGACATTTGTTAGCTCCAAAGACATGTATGATACTTTGCTGCCTCTTTTTACAGGTGGACAGTCTCGTGTTGGTCCTAATGAGGCAACTTCTCAACCTTTGCAGGTTTCATGTGATGATGCAGATCATTCCATTTCTGATGCAGATTTACATGATGCACTTATTGATGAGAGAGCTGATATTGAGCAGGTAAGAACTATGCCAAAATGGCTGGTGCAGACCTTGCGTGACAACAAATTAGATGCACCTTTGTCATATTCTAACGGATAAGGCTCTCATAGTGCCTCTTTTGCATCAGATTGTTATGCTATGGCTGCGTCTAGTCTCTATGATAAGACTGAGCCTGTTTCATTTGGTGAAGCACAAAATTCAAAAATTTGGGTGGCTGCTATGCAATCTGAATATGATGCTATACTGAAGAATGGTACTTGGTCTTTATGTGACTTGCCTCCTGGCAAGAAGGCCATTGGCACTAAGTGGGTATACAAGCTGAAGTGTAAACCTGATGGTACAGTTGACATGTATAAGGCTAGGCTTGTTGCAAAGGGTTATGCACAGGAAAGGGGCATTGATTTTGATGAAACCTTTGCTCCTACTTGCCGAATGACTACTGTTTGTAGCATCTGTGCACTTGCAGCTCATCATGGTTGGAATGTACATCAATTGGACATTAAAACAACATTTTTGAATGGTGACTTGCATGAAGAAGTGTATGTTTTTCAGCCCCGTGGCTTTGTGCAGAAAGGGCATGAAAACTAGGTGTGCAGGTTAAAGAAGGCAATATATGGTTTAAAGGAAGCACCACGTGCTTGGTATGAAAAGATACATGCGTATCTGATTGCACATGGTTTTGAGAATAGTCCAACTGAAAGAACCTTGTATATCAAGCGTGCTAATGATGTACTTCTGATCATTGTGGTGTATGTTGATGACATGCTGCTCACTAGTCCTTATGAGAAGCATATTGCTGATTTCAAGGCTGATTTGCATGCCTCATTTGAGATGTCTGATTTGGGGCATTTGCATCATTATTTGGGCATTCATTTTATGCACGTTGATGATGGAATGGCATTGTGTCAAATGAAATATATTAACACATTATTGCAATGTTTTGACCTTGAAGACTGTAAACCTATTGCCACTCCTATGGACACATGTTTATGACTCAGTCTTCATGATGTTGGAGATGCATTTGATGCTGTTCTCTATCAGCAGGCTATTGGATGCTTGATTTACTTATGCATTACTCGACCAGATATTCAGTTTGTTGTCTCACAAATGAGCAGGTTTATACATTGCCTATGAGTCAAGCATTGGCAGGTGGTTAAGCGCATCTTTCGCTACTTGAGTGGTACTCGGCTACTTGGGTTGTTTTATCCCAAGGGGGCATCACTACCGCCAGATTTGCATGCTTTTTCTCACTATGATTGGGCTGGTTGCTATGACACCGTGTCTCCACTAGTGGATTTTGCTTCATGCTTGGTAGCTCATGTATATCTTGGTTGAGCAAGAAGCAACCTACTATGGCCACTTCTAGTTGTGAGGCTGAGTATATGGCAGCTTTCACAGCGATTGTTGAGTGTGTGTGGCTCAGATGCCTTATGGCTGATTTGGGTGTTGGTGAGTCTTCTGCCACCACCATCTTCATTGACAGTCAGAGTGCATTGGCAATTGCGAGGAACCCTGTGTTCCATGCTCCCACTAAGCACATTGAGGTGCATTATCATTATGTCAGGGAGAGGTTCTCTGGGGGGGAGATCAGCTTGGCAGATGTGCCCATGCAGGAGAACATTGCAGACCTTTTCACGAAGGCTCTACCTAGGGAGAAGTTTGAAGCTTTCCACAAAGCTTTGGGCTTACTTCCTTTTGTGGAGTGATTTCCACATAGCTTGGCACTTCCTTATACATGAGTGCCAACTCCTTGTTCACCACATCACTCCTAGGGGGGATTTGTTGATATATTTAGGTAGTGATGTGTGTGAACACATTATGACCACCAAGGCACCTTTTTCCCTCTTTAGGAGGTTTTTTTCCCCCGGCTTGTATATATGCCTATTTCCCTAACGGGCTATTTCCCTAACGGGCTATCTAATGGTAATACATTTAGTATTGTGTGTTGAGCTCCAAGCTTCTTCTTCTTTCTTGTGCTATTCACGTGCTTCCGCAGACGTCTAACTCCAACAGACACTAGGTCTGGACAAGGCCAAAGCTAGTCAAAAACTATAAAAAGAGCTAGCAAGCTCATTTTTGAGGTTAGCTTGTTAGAATTTGAGCTATTGTAAGAGACTTTTTGAGTAATACAAAGGACTCCATTGTTCCTCTCTTTGTTCTTACCTTGTGTGTGTGTGTATGTGTGTGCATGCTTGTGTGCTTCTCACTCACGCACTTGTGCCATCACTTGCTCATAGTCGTAATACTAGTCCTCATGTCTCCATGGATTGAAAATTATGAGGTGGATCTCCTCACGTTTGTACTTTCCATTGTGCTAGAGTGACACCTTCATTGACCACTTTGGGACCCAAATAGAAATGGTCCACCTTAGTTGACTTATGGAATACTCCTTTATTGTAGTCCTTGATTGAGTAGTTTGTTTGGTGCACCTTTGGGATCCTGTATCCTAAGTAGAGCATTGTTCATCCTTGTGTATCCAAATTTGCTTCATTCCACATTATGCCTATAACCATAATCCCATAGAATACGAAGTCACGTATGAGCAACATTCATTTTGCACCAGTCATTGAGCATGCATCTTGATTATTTGTTTCATTTGCATCTTGTGTTGCCTTACTTGTTTTTCTGGGACCGTCTTTGGAAAAGAAGGGAGTTCCATATTGGCCTCTATGACTCCTTCATGGGTGACCTTGTTTTGCACCATAGAACTTTGGACAACAATATCATTGTTATCATCATGTGTGTTCCTGGAAGGACCAGGATTCAGATTTTATATTTGCTTGAGTGCTTGATTTTCTTACTCAATTGTGATGCGGTTTCGATTTACCCAGACCTGAAGAAGTCCACTTGTTCGGTTCAAGTCTACTGCATGGTCATAAATCTAGTCTCGACCCAAGATAAGAGGTTTGCTGATATCCTCATCTTGACACACAAGCACATTGACTGTCATTAGAACATCTTGAAGGTAGATGGGAAACTCGACCTTGCCCATGTAAGTGGTTTCCACACCTCCAATCCTATGAGATATGCTTCTAGAGGATTAATATTTAATTGCAATTCTTGATAGTAAGAAAGTCTAAATGTGCTAGTGGCTACTCCTGAGTTAATAAAAGCTCTTACAGTCCTGGCATTCTTTCCTTGTCCTACATATAGGGTCATGAAATGATGTCAATCAATAATTTGAGGGGAAATTACACCTCATGCTTGGCACATGGCCTTGTGATATCTTGGTGCTTCATGAGTATTTGACGTAGGTTGATCTCTACCCTATCTCCTCAATTTCATTCATCAGATGTGTTTTAGGGCTTCTGCCTGCGCTTCTTCTTGAACTTGTTTTTCCTTTTCCTTATGTTTCTTTGTAGTGTTGAGTTGACTTAGCATTTCCTCTTTGAGGGGTTCTTGATATAATTTGACTCTGCATCCACTAATGTAACTAGGACATGTCCAGTTGTTGATATTCTATTAGTAATCATGGGTCCATGGCCACGCTTCTCCAACTTTTGTGCATGTTGCTTCAAGGTGTACAATAACTCTAAATCTCCCACTTTCAAGACCTTATCCTTCACATGGGCATCAAAGTATGTCTTTTGCTTTTTCTTGGCTGCATATATTCCTGCAACTGCTCTTAATCTTGTTTCACCTAATCATTCAAGATCAAAGATTCTAGGCAAGAGCTCATGGCCAGTCCATTGATGCTCTTGTCCTACTCTTAATGTTGGTATCAAGAAATCTAGCGGTAATACTACATTCTAGCCAAAGACTGTTTTATAGGCCACTTGATATTCCCAAACAACATGGTGTAGCTATTAGTCCCTATTAGAGAATTTATTATTTACCAACTTTGTCAATACATTACATAGGATCTTATTCATGCTCTCGGCCTGTCCATTAGCTTGTGGATGCTATGGGGCATACTATTTATGTACCACGAAGAATTCTTGAAGGATATTTTTAGTGACTTCATTCAAGAAGTATGTGCCTTTATCACTTACTAACTCTATTGGTAACCCGTATTTAGTGAAAAGATTCTTAAATAAGAAAGAACTTAGCCATCGTTTGAGCATCATTCTTTGTCATGGCCTTCACTTCTACCCATTTGGTTAGATAGTCCGTGGGAACAATAATGTATTCAACATTTGAAATCTTAGTTGGGGGCTTAATAGGACTTGCAAAGTCTATTCCCCACTTAGAGAATGTCTGTCCTCCCATCATGGGTTTCAATGGCATCTCATCCTTATGTATCAGATACTGAGTTCATTGACAAATATCACATCATTTCACTTAGGTATGTGCATCCATGTGAAGAGCTGGCCACCAAACACCTGTGAAAAAAAATGCTTTTGACCATGCGGTTTGGTCCAAAGTGTCCTCCTGCCACACCTTGGTGAGCAGTTTCTAAGATCTTAAGATATTCACTTTCATGGACACATAGTCTTGGGTATCCGTCTGTTTTGCTCCAATGAGTGTATATTCTAGTGCTTCTTATTCTAAGCTCCTTCTTCTAGGCAACATCATCTCTTGAGGGAATGTTTTCATCGTCAAAAACTCTACCAAAAGTTCATTCCAATCTGGCACTAAAGACACTTGATATAGAGTGGCATGTTCCATTGGTGGTCTAAAAGCATAGATTTGGCATTCCTTGGCTTCCATAGTTGGCCAATATACACCTAATCTTTGCAGAGTCTGTAGGGTTCAATGTTTGGAGTGATGTTGTTGTAGTGTACCTACATGTGCTATTCGCAACCATTTTGCATACTCATCTTTATCTACACAACAAGCCATAATGCATTGATATGTGTGCTTATACATGCTACCTTCCAGTATGTGATATTTTTCAAACCTCACTACTTCTTTATCTCTAGCTCTCTGTATGAAATATTTAGGTCCAAAGGTGAGAATAGACACTATATTTTCATCCCAATTAGGCACTATTTCTAGATTGAACAAGTAAGCATCAAGAAGGTCATCAGATACTCCTTTAGGGGACTCTCTTGAAGTTACTCTAGAAAGGTGATTCACTTGAAGGTGAGTCCTGCCTCTCCTAACCACAGCTTCAAAGTCATATTCCATTGGTAAAAGGAACAATCTTACTAATCGACCAGTATTGCATGGTTTGTTCACTAGATAGAGTAATGCTTGATGGTCTATACAAACTTTGAACTTATTTGTGAGCAAATAATGTTTAAAATTCTTAACGGCATATACCATGCCTAATCTTTCTCTTTCCATAGTGGTGTAATATTGTTTAGCCACATTCAATTGTCTATTGGCATAAACAATGGGGAGATCCATATTACCTTCACCAGTTGGTTGTGCTAGTACACACCCAATAGCGTAATTGGATGCATCCACACCTAGGTAGATGCTCTTTGAACTCGTAGATGACTCTACCTACTTCACTAAGTTGATATGATTTGAACCCCCAAAAAGCTTCCTCCATTTCTCTTTTCAAGATCAACCCTATGCTTTTGTTGTCTTGGGGAACCCACTCTAGAGTAATCACCCTGGTGTTGACAAAATTGCCTCGAGGATTCATGGGTTCTCATCCTAGGTCTCCATACTCTAGGTCTCCTATTTCATTCTCCATAATGACATTTCCGAACTCATGTGTCTTGTCTACTAAGCTCGTAACCACATACATGGTTCCTTTCTTATCAATATATGAACCCTCTTTGAATTTACCCACTGGATGTTCAAGTCAGAAGGGTTGATCAAGATTTTTGAGTCGGACAACCAATCACCACACACCATCCTCATAGATGCATGCAACCTAATCGGTTGGTCCTGAACTACTCCAACTACATCTTATAGGGACCTTCTAGTGTTTGTAAATAGGTTGTGCTTGCACTATCTACCATTGTTCCATGTTAAAGGACATGTCTGAATCACTCATGTCCGAACTACATATGCAGGGATAATCACTAAGCAGCTCGGCCCATGACCTAGCTATATGGTTGACACTAGCCTTAGATGATCTGATACTTTGTTAGTCTTTCCCTAGGTGTCTACCTAATCTAAGGTTCATATGCCTTACCAATTAGCCTAATGTTCCTTGTACAACCATGTTTCTCATTCCTTGATATCAATCACTTGTTCCTTCTAATTTCTTTAGTATATATTTCCTTGTTTTAAAACATGCATCATAAGGATCACTTAGGTTTGCCATACTTGATGTTCTTCATCCAATTAGATTAAATTCTTTGCCCTTAATTTGTCCATTGACTACAATTAACCTTTTCTCAAACTTGAGATTTTAAAGGCTATTAGAACTTGAGTGTTCCTATCGTACTAATCGCACTTAGCCTATGCTAAATATTGATGGAGGGCGTTGAGAGAACTTGCAACTTGAAGTCGCTTCTCCTTGTTCATCCTTGTATGCCTAGGATGCGCATTCCCAAGCTTTCACACACTAGCACCTTGCTTTGGTCTCTCCAAGATCTCTTAATGATCTTGTTAAAGTTCCAAGTTTAGCTCAATGTTTTAACTTCAATTGATAGACAATTAGATTAAGACATTTTAAAGACCCATTTTCCCCCCTTGTATTGCACGAACATTCTCTAGAACTCCCTAGGTTTCCTAATCCCACTTGAGGGTCAACTTCAAATTACCCTATCCAATGCACTTTAGAGCTCCAAAAATGGATTTCATATGAAAACGTTATGTCAATTGAGGGTTCTAGGGGTTCAAATAGGCAAACAGGATCTCTCACAATATTCGTGAATTTCTCTAAGGCCTTAGTAATGGTGTAGGTAAAAGAGTTTGTAAATGTGCCCAAAATTAGCCTCAATTTTCAAAAAATACAACCTTAATTTTTGTCAAATTTGTTTGTCTATCACGATAGATGATATCTATCATGATAGACTTGTCTATCGTGATAGACGGGTGTCTATCATGATAGACAGTCTCTATCATGCATGGTTGTCTATCGCGATAGATAGGTGTTTGTCATGATAGACGATGTCTATCATCTATCTTGGGGTCCTGTCTCTCGCAATAGATGGGTGTTTGTCATGATAGAAAGTGTCTATCATCTGTCATGCAATCTTGTTTGTCATCATAGATGGGTGTCTATCGTGATAGATGGTCTCTATCATCCATCGTGGGCTCCTGTCTGTCATGATAGATGGATGTCTATCAAAATAGACAATGTCTATCGTCTCTCATGGGATCTGTCTATCACCATAGATGGCGTCTATCATGATAGATGGGTGTCTATCACAATAGAGAGTGTCTATCATATGTCATCTATAGTCTACCATCTGTTGTAGATTTCAATCTATCAAAGACAGGTGTCTGTCGTGATAGATGAGTGTTTGTCGCGATAAGTGGTGTCTATCCTCTATCGTCTATCTGTCATGGATTTCCATCTATCATGATAAATAGGTGTTTGTCATGATAGAGGGGTGTCTATCACAATAGATAGTGTCTATCCTGGCTTCTGTCTCTCATGATAGACCAAAAAAGCACAATTATTTTGGATCTTTCTAGTGATTTGGAATGCTCAAGTGATGCAGTTTATGGTGCCATGTATGAAAACAAGAAATACCAACTTTCTCTGTGTGTCGTGACAAACAAAGGTCATAGTCTCAAAAACTATGCAGAGGTCTGTCATACCTGCACAATCTGTTGGAGATGATGATATAGCCAAAACTTGTTGCAAAATCTCACAAACAATAAGAAAACAAAATGCACACAAGCTCTCTCTCTCTTGCTCTCTCACACAAATGAAATGATGGAAATGAGATGGGGAAGGGAATATGACCAAAAAACTGAAAATTCATCAAGGAAGGAGATGGAGGTGGGAGAAGGTGAAGATGATGATGGTGAAGAAAGTAAAAAAAAATAATGAAAAGTAAGGATATTACCTATGAATCCAATGTAACAACTCTACATCTTACCATCACATTCTCGTCCTTGAGGCTCTCTTCTCAGCAACAATGCCACACTTTGTGTCACTCTAGCACAATGGTGAGTACCAATGTGAGGAGATCCACCTCATAAATGTCAATCCGTGAAGACATGAGGACTAGTATGAAGATCACAAGCAAGTGAATGCACAAGGGTGTGAGTGAGAAGCCCACTAGCATGCACATGCATACACACACATGCACACACAAGGCAAGAAAAAAGAGAGGAACAATGGAGTGCTTTCAATTATCAAAGACCTCTTTTACAAAAGTTTTAAGCTCTAACAAGCTAACCACAAAAATGAGCTCTCTAGCTCTTTTTATAGTTTTTTACTAGCTTTGGCCCTATCCAGACCTAGTGTCTAGCTTGGTTAAAGATTAGGTTCCAAGGCTTATTTGAGGGCTCAAATTGAGCCTAAAAAATTATGAAAATTGATATGTAGGTACTTCTAATACTCCTCAAGGTCAAGGAATCCTCTGCTTGTACAAAATGGAGTTGGAGCTTTCAAAAATGATATTTATAATGTTGGTGTAGTGATAAAAATCACTTTTGGTTGAAAATAAGTTATGAAAATTTTGATTAGGCCTATTCTTTGCCGGATCTGCATAATGTTTCCTTCTCCTTGTACATAAAGGATGGTGAACACATGGAAACGATAAAGAGGCACTGAAAGCAAGAAAACATACACTCACATCACTTCTTACTCACTCAATCATGCAATCTGACACACACACACATGCACAACATCCAATACTAAAATGACCATATCTCCTAACTCAAATATCAAAATATAGTCAATAGTAGGTTCATTTTGTATCGTCTAATGAGATGCTTCTTTTGAAAGTCAGTTCGAAGCATTATGAGTATGTGGTGCAAAGTTATGGCAAAAAACAAGCTATTGAGAATTGTCTAGCTACGTTTTGATGATCCTAAGGTATGTTATACATCCAAATGGGCTTTCTTAATAAGCAATGACAAGTTCTTTGAAAAACTTTGATCCGCCTTTAAACTCCTTCTCCACTTTGTAGATCCTTTTTCCTTGTCTTTTGCTTCACTTCAATCCTTAGTTCAACATTGATAATTAGACGTGATGTTTGTCCAAATTCATACGAATGGTGCTTAAGTGGAGAGTGCATTTGAGTCTCACAAAGGCATTTGATATGGGATTTTAATTCGCACACTTTTCAAGAGATTTTTTTGCATAATGTTTAACCATTTTTGCATTGACTGATATTTAAGTACTCAACTTATCATTGATGTGTACAAACTTCATGTGTACAAATCATTGGTGCATTCATTTTTGAATAATCTCAAGTAGGGGATTGTCTTGTATATTTTTAATTTTATTAGCGGCTAAATTTCTATTAATTAGACATGTTTCACTTTTTATTTGGAATTAAAGAATGTAGCTTTATTCAACTTATGCCAACAAATTCGATCCATGTGCAATAAAAAATATGTTTCCTTGCATCTCTCAAGATATATTATACGATATGAGAGAGAAAAAAAGAATTCACATACTTTATAAATAGAAAAAAAAAAGAAAAAAAGTCACAAACTTTATGAACAGAAAAAGTTTTCACATACTTTATGAATAGAAAAAAAGAGAAAAAAATCCACATACTTTATAAATAGAAAAAAAATCACATACTTTATATTATATGATATGAGAAAGGATATATTGCACATCTAATATGAGAGAGACTTAATGATAAGTGAATGTTACATATGTTTATTACATATTGGAGATAATGGAGGAACACAAGTAAATACTTCCAAAAAACTTATGAACTTCTTTATTGACTATTTCTAGATGTAGCCGGTCTTATTGCTTAGAAGTTTATTTTTCCCATGTTTTCTATTTATGGCATCCCATGCTCTTAAGGGATCGGCTGAGACGTTATGTTCTAGGGAAACCTTGTTAGATATTAAGCCTAAGTAGGATCTCTCTTGTATGTATGGGATTAGGGTTACTTAGCCAAGGTCCCTATCTCGGTGGTTATCTTACAGTAGTAGCTACTACATTGTTTGCACCTATATACTTCTCGAGAAGCATTTCCTCTAGATGATTACAAATCCAAATCCTAGAAAGGCAACTTTCCTTTTTGAGAGATCTAATGATCCAACATAGGGAATTATAAATGGTAAGAACAAGGGTAGAGGAAATGTTTCATTGACCTTTTGGGATGGATAGGATCAGTAGGCTTCCCATTGACCACCATTTTGCTACTTGCCTTAAAAACTAGGTATTGCAAATAAATGGTGAACTTAGTCCCAAGACTAGAATCTTGAAGATCTTTGAGAATAAGATCCCACTCCACCCTATCAAACAACGTATTAAAACATATTTAAAAGAGATAATGCCACCAAGGATATATCTAGCCTTAATTAATATTTTTTTTGCTTTAAGAGGATAAAATACTCATTCTAAGGTTCAATCAACTTGTAAAGACTTACAAAGGGCTTTATATATTGTGTCCATGTAGATCTTTGATCTCTAATCACTTACATTTATTTTCTAACCCTTTTTGTGAATAATCGTGATAATTTCAAGCCTAACTTCCTTGTGAAGATATTTCCTTAAAAGAGTATTTTTTTTTCTAAGTATCAAGGAGAAATGGGTTTAATTGGGAAGGAAAGACTTGAAAAAAAAAAGGTAAAATACTATCATTGTTAAAGATTTGTTTTTAGGAGAGTGAATGATATATATTTAGGGAAATTTCTAAATATTTGACAGTATTTTTGGGAACCATAGGTTTATGAATGCAAACAATACGGATATGCCATATCCAATTTTATCATTTCTACAAGGCTCATTAGTTGAAAAGCTTGTGAAGAATTTACAAATGATTCCTCTCTTTTTTCTTTTCATTTTTTGAGATAAAAAAGATCTGTTGAAATTCTAGGGACAAAATACATACCCTTATTTGATGTAATATTGTTAAACATAGCCTTACATTATCTATGCAAGTGCACTAGAGTACTTGATGTCTAGCGGAGTTTTTATGTTGAATCACTAATTAAAAATTGGCAGAGGAGGCAAGCAACAACCACTGTTTAAAATCCAGCTTTTTTATCTTCCTATGGGCATCTATTTCTTCCATAAGAAAGCTTCAACTATAAATAGAAATTTTTAGCCACTTGCTAGAGGATGCAAAACATGGTTTTAATTATGAATTCTTCAAATAATTCTTATTCAAAGTGGATTGGAATTCTAAAGAACTTGAATAGCCTTTAATGTATGTAGGGAGATCCATATCTGAAATCCATTTTGATTATTTCTAGGTATGTGGTGGTACAAAAGTGACAGAAGACTAGGATCTAGGAGGAAATATTGGCAAAGTGATGGAGCATATAGTTTGTGTAGCATGGTACCCCTAAGATTCTCTCCTGCAAGATTTTTCTGCCAAATAAATCTAATAATAGAGGAAACATTAAAGAGCCTATCTTCAATGGCCAACTTATCCCACTCATCGCTCTTAATACCATCAACAATCCAATCTCATATCTTGAGCATGTCAAAAAGGTTTGTAGCAAAGGATCCATTCTCGCATAAAAGGAGTTCACTATCAAGATTTTATGAAAAAATCAATGTAATTTTACAGTATTTAGCACAATTGGGCATGTAGACAAAGGAGAGAGTCAATTTCAATGGTTCTCCAAGATTGATTGGAGCCTGGGCGTTGTTGGGGTAACAAAAAAACTTTGATACATGAGGTAAAGTAAAAGGTTGGATACCAATAAATTTACCTCCACTTCCACATTTTCAGCATTTTTTCAATGGGATTTCTTGAAGAGCATGTCTAGACATACTCAATAATTGCTTCAAAGGCTTTTGTCCCTTGAATGAAAACTACCTATTCATAACATCTTATCTAAAACCTAACTTGGATTGGAGAAACTTATAACGGTTAGTAATACCTTTGCAATTTAACAAGAACACTGCAAAGAGTGCATCTACATCATTTTTAAGAAGGGTAGGTACTTTCTTGAACATCCTTATAATCGCCTTGAGGAACTTAGAGATCCCCCATAGATTGCTACCATTTCTCTTTGAGTGGACTCCCATTATTATAAGAATTTCTACTACAAGATTAATAGGAGGGAGAGAAGATTCCATCTAAATATCTAATTTTTTATCATTTCAAAAAGGTGGGCGTTGTTACTAGTATCATCAAGGAAGTGCTCTCTAGGATTTTCCAAGAACCATGATATGTTTAAGTCAATGTCCTCTGAGAGAATGAAAAATTTGTTGTATTCTTTGTGGAGGGGTGGGGACTTTCCATTGACATTTGCGTCTTCCATTTTTTCATGATTTTTAAACCTTCTCCATCGCCTTCTTAGTTTTTGCTAAATTCAGGAGGTTATTTTATGAACAAATGGTCCCAAATCATATAGAAGCTCAATGAATTCCTCTAATGTTTTTTTCATGTTTATTTTAATAAGTAAATTGTGTATCCATCTAGGATTGATACAAGGATTTTCCTTAACTATTAAGAATTCATCCAATAGTACCCCTACTTTTAAGTAGGTTTTTCTACCATAGGAAAGGAGGTTTGCAACTCCACCTAGATGGAGAGTTTGGTAAACTTCTCCATTACAGAGTCCAGATTTTGTTCCCATTTTAAGAATATGAAGGAAGTACTCCTTTCTTATCCATTATGGCCACTTGGATGCCTGATCAAGATATTATCTCTTATGAAAAAAGTAATTAAATTATTTATTCCATCAATAATACATCTTAGGAGAAGGGGGGTCAATATTTGGAAACTTGATAGACATTCATCTCACCAACACCTTTGTTGGTGATTAAGTCTATGGAAGAGCCTCATCAAGGTGGTCCATTAACAACGCATTCGTGTTGTAGAATTCTACCTTTGGAGAAAACAAACCTTATAACTTTCCTTGATGAATCAACTTTCTTTGGGGGCAGGTTAGCAGCCATGTAAGTATCATTTTTGGAGCTGCTAATCCTAGTGATTAGGAAATTTCCTGGTGATCCTTGAGAAAGATGTAGGTCTTCATATCCTCATCTTCATTTCTAATTTAAAGTTTCCTCTTATGAAGAAGTGAATAACCAAGTGGCTTAAGAATATTAGTATTTTTTTCTCCATTAGTTGGGCCACCCACAGTGTCTCTAGATGTTGTTGGTTTTTTTCTAACAAAACAATGGAGTTGAATTGATTCACAAGGAAAAGTTACGTACAAGCAAGTTGAATCCATATTTTCTTTATCTTGTCTTGTTGGATTACGGAAGTCATTCAAAGGTGAAAAGGGGAAGATTTTATTCCTCTTGATTCTCTTTCACACAAGGGATATGGAGCTTCTCTTTCTTGTCCATAGTATTTGATCATCCCAAGCCAACCTTTATCCAATATGCCCACTAGATGAAATTCCCCTGAATCTTTTTTCACACAAGGTCTTGAAGGGTCACTATCTAGTCATTGGCCATCCTCTCTTATGGCTACCCTATCTAGTCACTTTCTATTCTCCAAATATTAAAGTAAGAGTTCAATTGAGCCATTGAGGTCATTTGAAAGTTGACCTTCAAGGTGAGAACTCATCCATACGATGCTAGATTCAAGCAGTCATAGCTGCTCAAGCATCCACTAACAAGACCAACAAGGAAATGAGTCAAATAAAAAAAGGGATGCAAAAGCTTTTCACCTGCCTTATTAGGTTGGAGATAGGGAAAGCTATGGTAAGGGAAAGTCTTGACATGTTTTTATATTGGATGTTTGGTTATCAATTTAGTTTCCTAATTATGCTTGAAAGATTGAAATGAACAACACACACAGACACTTAGAATCTATCTTATCCAACATTTTCCATGGGGTATGAGTCAAGCCACACTTTGGGTTCAAACCATAGACCTTACAATCTAAGGTCCAATGTTTTACCACTATACTAGAGATCCGAGTATCATGTACTTCCATCCTCAAGACTTTCTTGCATTCATTATCGAATCCTAAAATATGCCATAGTGCTCATATAAGCATGGAATTTGATGTATATTTTGCTTTCATTTTCTTCCATTCTCATAAGAGCGTTTAATGATCTCGAGCCCACTATTATTGTTTTTTTAAAGGAGGTTTGGCAGGCACCTATTCCTGCCAGCTTTAACTTTGAAAGCACAATTGTACAGGTGAATCGACATAGTACCCGTGGGACCCCTCGTATCCCACAAAATAGGGGTTAGACTAGGTTACAATTGGTAGGGTGGGTTACAACTAATTTAAACTGGCCAGAGCCATAATGTGTCCAGCTCAAGGGTTGAACTTATGACCTCTATCTCAAAAGACCAAAGCTTTACCAAACCACCTATGGAACATGGACTTTTATTGAATTTTTTTATTAACTTGACTTTCGAATGTAAGTGCTCAATCAATGATAAGGTGTTGCTTAATGAAATAGTTATTTGCCCAAAGAAAACAACAAATTGAAAAGGAAGTGGATCTCCTACTACACAAGAGGATGAAAAGATTGTAAACCTTCTTTGTAACTCTCTCTATAATTTTTCTATAACTCTCTCTAACATTTCTTGTATCTTTTCGTTGTTTATAATTGTATCTTTTTCTCATCTATAACTTAAAGCGTTTCTATCCAAAAAAAGAATATAATGTAACGAACCTTTGTACTATGTCAATGTAATGGCCGAGCATGTGGTTTCTTGCAAGTTGAATGCTTTTTAGATATACTCAGAATTAGAACTCCAAGGAAGGCCGAAGTACAAACAACATAGTAATGGCTACAATGTCGTTGTTTTTGTTGGTTTCATCATATCTGTTTTGACGCTGTTATTATTTCTCGTACTTTGGTTGGTGTGCATGTGATTCCTTTCATTTTTGCTACAACTGTTTAATGAACAGTTAGTGTGTGTACGAAGTTAGTGGTGTCTATCAGGTTCCAAGCACTTTGAGAGGAAGTTTTATCATTGTAGCAACTGGTTATAAATGTGTGTGTAGAGAGAGAGAAAGAAAGAGAGAGAGAGACCTCAATTACTCTTTCATAAATGTTAATGGCTTTAGGTTAGTGACACTGGGAACCTCAAAAGGTGGTCGAATTGCATGTGAAAACGAAGATTGGATGCAAGAAACGAGTATGGTCAAAAGTGCGGAATTGAAACGAACAAGGTGGAGTAGGTGAGTGATGTATGTAGCACTCACTAAGCAAGCTGCATGTCCATTGCCAAAATGCCTTATCTATTGCAGCACAACCATATGAAAATGAAAGAAAGGCTGCGTGAAGAAGCAGAACAACGTGAAAGCAGTTGAAAAGGTGGTATTCCCCATCAAGCAGAGTGGACAAGAAATATAGATTCTGGGACTCTTTAACCTCTTTTTGCAGGACAACCTACACCTTTTATTGACCAGGGGAGATGCCCTGTCGAGAAGAACAAGTAAGTAGCAAACGGAATGTCGATGTTGCTCCTACGATTACTCCAACGAAAGACTCGTTTTGAGATTCTTGCAATGTATGACGTACAAAGACACATGCGTGTGTGTGTGTCTGTGTGACACTTCATGTCTAAATCATATCAATGATTTCAATTATTCAAATGATATAAGATGATACGGTTTTTCATGGTTTTTCTAAGCTCGTAC
>CM035415.1:41938937-42461437 GCA_020310875.1 Ceratopteris richardii
TATATACATATTTTAGGTCTAGATCTTTAAGATTAGGGTTTTAGGGTTTAGGCATACATATAATTCAATTACATTTATATTAAGAGAAAATATAGAAAAAATAAGAAAAAAATCTGAATATATAAATAAATATATATATAATAGGATAATTATATAGATAAATAAATATGAAAACAACTAGTATTTTAAATATATTAATTAATTATATATAATTCAATATATAAAAATAGGTTTAATTTTAAGGATTTTAATCAGACTAAATATATATACACATACACATACACACATATACTTATACACATATCTATATACACATATATATACACATACACATATATATACACATACACATATATATACACATGCATACACATATATACATGTTTTATGTCTAGGTCTTTCTGATTAGGGTTTTAGGGTTTTAACACATGCATAACATATATACACACATACACATACACATATAATACATATATACATGTATATACACATGCATACAGAAATATACATATTTTAGGTCTAGATCTTTAAGATTAGGGTTTTAGGGTTTAGGCATACATATAACTCAATTATATTTATATAAAGAGAAAATATAGAAAAAAATTAAGAAAAAAAATCTGAATATATAAATAAATATATATATATAATAGGATAATTATATAGATAAATAAATATAAAAAGAACTAGTGTTTTAAATAAATTAATCAAATATATATAATTAAATATATAAAAATAGGATTAATTAAGAAAAAATCTGAATATATAAACATATATATATGTAAAATAGGATAATTATATAGATAAATAAATATGAAAAGAACTAGTGCTCTAAATAAATTAATTAAATATATATAATCAAATATATCAAAATAGGTTTAATTTTAAGGATTTTAATCAGAGTAAATATATATACACATACACATACACACATATACGTATACACATATCTATATACACATACACATATATATACACATGCATACACATATATACATGTTTTAGGTCTAGGTCTTTCTAATTAGGGTTTTAGGGTTTTAATAGTTGCATAACATATATACACACATACACATACACATATAATACATATATACATGTATATACACATGGATACAAAAATATACATATTTTAGGTCTAGATCTTTAAGATTAGGGTTTTAGGGTTTAGGCATATATATAACTCAATTAAATTTATATAAAGAGAAAATATAGAAAAAAATTAAGAAAAAAAATTATATAAAGAGATGCCTTGTCGAGAAGAACAAGTAGCAAACAGAATGCCAATGTTTCTCCATGGTAACTGACGATTACTTAGTTTGCATCTTTCTACTCCAACAAATCCCTTCTTCAGATAATGAAACACTCGTTTTGAGATTCTTGTAGTGTATGACGTACAAAGACACATGTGTGTATGTGTGTGTGTCTCTCTGTGACACTTCATGTCTAAATCATATCAATGATTTCAATATTCAATTGATATAAGATGGTACTTTTTTCCATGGTTTTTCTAAGCTTCTACTGGAGCCAATGTCTATATCTTATTTGTTTCTAATAGAGAAAACTGCCTATGCGCATAATTTCATACATCTGTCAGTTTGATTACGCAGGAGCTATGTGCTGGGTGGTTCATATCTCTCTCTCATTCACTCTTGCAAAATAGCAAACAATGCTTGTGATACACTTACCATCTTATACCAAGCAAGGAATGAGGGGCTGGTGTTGCTTACCTCTGAAAACAGTTGGAGAGTGATTGCATGAATGACGGAGATTCCATGCATAGTTTTCTGACAAAGATCAAATAGTTGAAAGAGCAATTGATCTCTGCTGATGAAGTCTTGCCTGACAGTTCACTTGTTCTGAACGGGCTTCCAAATTCATTTGAGATTTTTGCTTCTGCTCTTCGATTGGTGATGAAAGGCAATCGAAAGGCCTTAACATTTGAGGAGTTAGTCTCTATTTTGTTGCAGAAAGATCACTCTAGGTAGAATAGGTCCATTATTTGTGTTGCAAATGAAGCTTTCCTCGCTAGTTAGAAGGGCAAAGGGAAATGGAGCTCATCTACTAGTACGTAGAAATCTACTAATTGTGCGCAATCAAAAAAGGATGATGGAGATGAGAAGAAAGAAAAAAAGCAAAAAATTGTTTTGCAAATACTATAAAGGAAATGATCATGTCATAATGAGTTGTCCAAAACTAGCTGCAAAAGAGGCAAAGAAAAAAGAGGTTGGAATGGTTGTTGTAGAAGCCTCTACACCCAAATAAGAGTCTGCAAATCTTGTGCAAAATGAAGAATGGGCATTTATTATTGTTTGCAATTACGATCCATCTTCTCATGAACAATGTATGTCTACATAGATTGAGATGTTTGGTACTTTGATACTGGGGTAACCAAACATATTACCTTGGAGAGTAGTTTCTTCAGTGCACTTGAGCCTAACCCTGCAAAGAATACTATCACATGCACCAACAACTCTTCTTATGTTGTCATGGGAGTTGGTAAGATCATTCTGACTACTGTTGATGATAGTTTTTTTTACATTGTTGGATGCTTTATTTGTGCCAAGGATCAAGAAAAATCTGTTATCAGTTTAACCACTAGCAAAGATCCGCTTGGTTGTGAATTTTGTTTATGACTAATGTACAATTCATGATCTATCAAATGGTGATCTCATTATTTCTTTTGGCATTTTATATCCTGGGTTGTATAAGCTCAAAGATTATGCAAAATTTGTGAGTGATTCAACATGTGTAGTTCAAGATTCTTAGGCTATGTTAGATACAAAGCTTTGGCATGCACGCTTTGGTCATCTAAATTTTGACAGTTTGCTATGCGTGCAAAAATCTGAAATGGTGCCCTCTCTACCTAAACTTGAGGCACTTGGTAAGCATGTCTATGTAGGCTATATTTTGGCCAAAATGCAACGTTCCTCCTTCCCAAAAGATGGTTCAGTTTGAGCTACTCAGAAATTGTAGCTTGTTCACAGTGATGTTTGTGGTCCTATGCAGACACCCTCCTTTGGGAACTACCTTTACTTCATGACTTTTATTGATGATTTTTCCAGACATGCATGGGTGTATCCAGTGAAAGAAAAGTCCGAAGTGTTTATGTGCTTCAAACAGTTTCTGGATTTGGCTGAAAATATGTCAACATGTAAAATGGGCACCCTCTATTTTGATTGGGGGGGTATACGTCTTCTGATTTTAATGCATTTCTGGCTGAACATGGGATAAAACATTAGTGTACAGTGCCATATACACCTCAACAGAATGGTGTTATAGAAAGGAAGAAAAGGTCACTCATGGAGATGGCGAGCTATATGGTCAAGAGTCAGGCTTTACCACATAGTTTTCAGCTTGAGGTTGTCATGTGTGCAACATATGTACTTAACAAGTGTCCCACTAAAGCATTGCAGTCTATCACTCCATATGAGGCTTGGCATGTTTGCAAGCCATCTATTTCTCATCTATGTGTCTTTGGTTGTGTTGCATATGCATTACTGCATGAACAACAATGCATGAAATTAGATGATAAAGCAGCAAAATGTATTTTTATTGGGTATAGTTCTTAAAGCAAAGGCTATCCTCTGTATCATCCATAGATTAAATGCATTTTGGTTAACCATGATGTTGTTTTTGTGGAAAATTTTATTCAGCCATTACTTTCATGTACTAAGGAGACATTAGTTAGCTCCAAAGAGACATTAGTTAGCTCCAAATATGTGTACGATACCTTGCTACCTCTTTTTAAAGGTGGACAATCTAGTGCTGCTCCAAATCAGGCAATTTCTCAGCCTTTATATGTTTCACATGATGATGCAAAGCATTCCATTTTTTATGCAGATTTACATGATGCACTTATTGGTGAGAGAATTGATATAGAGGAAGCAAAAACTATGCCTGAATGGCTGGTGTAGACTTTGTGAGATAGCAAATTAAATGCACCTCTATCATGCCATACTTATTTAGGCTCTCATAATGCTTCTTTTGCATTATATTGTTATGCTTTGGCTGCCTCTAGTCTTTGTGATGAGAATGAGCCTGTTTCCTTTAATGAAGCAAAAAATTCTGAAAATTGGATGGTTGCTGTGCAATCAAAATATGATGCTATTATGAAAAATAATACATGGTCTTTATGTGACTTGGCTCCTCGCAAGAAGGCCATTGGCACTAAGTGGGTATACAAGCTAAAGTGTAGGCTTGTTGCAAAGGTTATGCTCAAGAAAGAGGCATTGATTTTGATGAGACCTTTGCACCTACATGTCAAATGACTATTATTAATAGAATCTCTACACTTGCAGCTCATGATGGTTAGAACGTACATTAGTTGGACATTAAAACCTCATTTCTGAATAGTGAATTTCATGAAGGAGTGTATGTTTTTTAGCCACATGGTTTTGTGCAAAAAGGGCATGAAAACAAAGTGTGCATGTTGAAAAAGGCATTATATGGTTTGAAGCAAGCACCATGTGCTTGGTATGTAAACATACATGCCTACCTGATTGCACATGGTTTTGAGAACAATCCAAGTGAGAGCACCTTATATGGTTGTCTCACAAATGAGCACACCTATGCATTGCCTAGGTGTCAAGCATTGGTAGGTGATTAAGCACATCTTTTGCTACTTGAGTGGTACCTGGCTACTTGGATTGTTTTATCCCAAGGGGGGGTCACTACCACCATATTTACCTATGTTTTTTTACTCTCACTAGGTTGGTTGCTATGACACTCATGTGTCCACCAATGGTTTTTGCTTCATGCTTGGTAGCTCATGCATATCTTGGTTGAGCAAGAAGCAACCTACTATGGCCACGTCTAGTTGTGAGGCTGAGTATAGGGTAGCTTTCACAATGATTGTTGAGTGTGTGTGGCTCAAATACCTTATGGCTGATTTGGGTGTTGGTCGGTCTTCTACCACCACCCTCTTCATTGATAGTCAGAGTGCATTGGCAATTTCGAGGAACCATGTGTTCCATGCTCACACTAAGCACATTAAGGTGCAGTATCATTATGTTATGGAGAGGTTCTTTGCTGGAGAGATGAGTTTGGCATATGTGCCCACACAAGAGAACATTGCAAACCTTTTCACAAAGGCTCTGCCTAGGGAGAAGTTTGATGCTTTTTGCAAAGCTTTGTGCATACTTCCTTTCTATGGATTCATTCCACCTAACTTGGCACTTCCTTATACATGAGTGTCAACTTCTCGTTCACCGCATCACTCCCACGGGGGATTTGTG
This sequence comes from Ceratopteris richardii, assembly GCA_020310875.1. Classification (NCBI taxonomy): domain Eukaryota; kingdom Viridiplantae; phylum Streptophyta; class Polypodiopsida; order Polypodiales; family Pteridaceae; genus Ceratopteris; species Ceratopteris richardii. Next base: position 41,944,169 of record CM035415.1, read on the forward strand.
TTATATTTAAGTAGTGATGTGTGTGAACACACTAGGATCATCAGGGCACTTTTTTCCCTCTATAGGAGGTTTTTTCCCCTCGACTTGTATATATGCCTATAACCCTAACATGTTACTTATCTTTGTACGTTATTTTGGTAATACGTTCAATATTGTGTGTTATGCCCCAAGCTTCCTCTTCTTCCTTATGTTGTTTGCATGCTTCCCTAGACCTCAAACTCCAATAGCTTCATGCTTTGTAGCTCATGCAAACCTTCGTTGATCAAGAAGAAGCCTACCCTAGCCACTTCTAATTGTGAGGATGATAGGGTAGCTTTTAGAGTTACTGTTGAGTGTGTGTGGCTCAAACAACTTTGGGCTGATTTGGGTGTTCATCAGTCTTCTGTCACCATCATCTTCACTGATAGTCAGAGCACATTGGCAGTTGCAAGGAACCCTATGTTCCATGCTCACACAAAGCACATTGAGGTGCATCACCATTATGTCAAGGAGAGGTTCTCTACTAGAGAGATTAGTTTGGCATATGTACCCACATAGGATAACATTGCAGATCTTTTCAAAGGGTCTATCACGAGAGAAGTTTCAAGCTTTCCGCAAAGCTTTGGGCCTACTTCCTTTTGTGGATTGATCTCTTTCCACATAGTTTGTCACTTCTTTATACATAGGTGCCAGATCCTTTTTCACCGCATCACTCCGAGGGGGGATTTGTTGATATGTTTTGGTAGTGATGTGTGTGAACACACTTAGGAGCATCGGGGAACTTTTTTCCTCTTTAGGAGGTTTTTTTACCCTAGATTCTATATATGCTTATAACCCTAATGGGTCACTTATCTTTGTACATTCACTTGGTAATACATTGAGAATTGTGTGTTGTGCTCCAAGCTTCTTCTTGTTCCTTGTGTTGTTTGCATGTTTGCATAGAACTGGAACTCCAACACTTCTATGTCTATTATCAAAAACATGTTGTATCTCCTAAGCTATTTTTATAGCTTCCTTGATCTTTTAGAAGGACTCTCTTAAATCTAGTATGCGGTCATCTACACCAAAGATCTTTCCATGGACGAAGAGGGTGATCTCTTTCTCCTTCACTTTTTTTATTGATGTTTGAAATCATGTTTAACATTTTCACCCTTTGTAATAAAAATTCCTTTTACCCTAGATGGTGTTGGAGAATTTTTAGGATGGCATCACTGTGGAGAAACACCATCATCCAAAGTGAATGGGGTATCACTTCGTTCTTCCTCCATAGGAGTTCTTGGATTAGGAACTTGGGAATCTCTCCCCTTTGGTGCAGTTTGTGATTGAGGGCAATCATGGACTAATTGAGCACTATTTGAAGGTATCCCTTCATCTAAAGAAGCTCTTCTTTTGGAAATATATTCATGAGATCCGACAAGAGTCGTTTCTTTTTTAGGATCATTCATCATGCTAAACCTTTGAAGATGAGATTGCACCTCTAGTTGAAACAGAGGATTGTTCATGGCATCTTGCAATCTTCTCACTATGAAGCCTATAAGTTGCAATTCCTCTTCAAAAGTACCTATATTTCAAAAATTTAACTCATCTAAGCTGAATGTATCCTCTTGGCTACACACCTATATGTTTCCTAACTTCAATGCTTATGGTTTATGCTTTTGCTTATGGTTTATGCTTTTAATTTTCTCTAAGACCTTTTTTTATGTGTAGAATGAGCGTCAACTTATGAGCTTCAATGCCATTAAGTATTCAAGAATATAGAAGGACACCAACGTGAATTCTTAGTCACAAGCCAAGAAAGATAGCAGAAACACCATTAGACAAGGAACACCTAATTGGGATCGGACTTTCATGTGTTTGATCGCCCTCCAAAAGTTCCTATATTAAGAGTTCAAGAAAGACTTTTACAAGAATAATTGTACACTCTTTCTAGCTTCTAAGAGATAATTGTGCTCATATAGATAAATTTGTGTGCATGTCTTATACAAAAAGTGAAGATATTATTGATACAAGGAAAAGATCCCTTGTTGTATATGAATACTAAAAAGTACCCTTAGCACACAGAGGAAAGCACTATTGAAAAGAAACAAATTCTAGCTCAACCAGAACGGTTGATTTACGTTACCATCTTCATGGTTCTTTTGATCTAGTTGTTATTGCACATTGTGTCTCCGTGAATGAGAATCTCAGTAGAGAAGAAAGCCTAGTTTTAATTTGTTGCATGGATTTTCCATGAAAAAGCCTAGTTTTAATTTGTTGCATGAAGAGCACTTGGCCTATATGCACGGAGTTAATCGTTTCACATCATGGATTGTTTTCCGCTTAAATGAGAGGCTAGGACTTACAAAACTAGAGAGCTAGAGTTGAAAAAGAAAAAACGGGATATAAAAGAGCATGAATCCACATTTCTTTCTTTTCTATTTTTAATATTAAATAAATGATCATAAATCCTTCTATATATATATATATATATATATATATATATATATATATATATATATATATATATATATATATATATATATATATGTGTGTGTGTATGTATGTATTTGGTGGATCATGCACTTCCTTGGGGATGATATACTCTACTTTGAAGCAGATTTGCTAGGTCAAGTAGAAAGAGGCCAAAAATCAGAGAATCACCTTGTTATTGAGAGTAAAAGTGAGAGTGAGAGTGTGATTGAGAGTGCGAGCGTGAATGAGATTGTGATATCTCAAGGGTAGTTAGGAGGTCAAGGCTTCGTCGAGAAGCTATATTCCAAAGCTATTATATCTATTGATTCAAACTATAAGAACTTCTCTTTCTCTTCTCTTTCTCTATCTCTTCCACGATCTTTGAGTATCAAAAACTTGAGATTGGGGATAGCTTGTGATTCAAGAAATGCTACAAGTGGTATTAGCAAAATGAATCCTTGAGAATGATGGACAGATTGACATAAAAGATCCATGAGCAAGAGGAGGTTACTCAAAAGCTTCTTGGAGAATTTTGCAAACAATGAGGTGGAAATCAACAAGAAGGTGCAACCAATTTGTTCATGGAGTTGGACGATGAAGTGGATGAAGGTGCAAGAACATCTAGTGTGCTTAGAGGAAGATAGAAACACAATTATGAAGATATGGAGGCAAGTGAGTTTGCCCTCAACCAAGTCTTCAAGAAGGCAAAACTGAATGATTTTGATGGTGAGAAGAAGATCAATGAAGATCTGGAGGCATGGATTGAAGAGCTAGAGGATTTCTTTGATCTTTGACAACTTAGTGAGGATTCCATGGAAAAGGTAGGGATCTTACACCTACGTGGCATTGCAAACTTATGATGGAAGTCCTATATGTAGATCTAGACATCTTTTGGTCGTGTTCTATGGAAGGAATTTAGAGAGAAAGCAAAAAAACATTACTATTCTTTACACTACCATATGGAGAAGAAGATGGAGTTCTATAATTTTTTATAGTATGAAAGTGACAATTATAGCTTGTGTGTTGACGTGTGCTTTTATTGTAGGGAGCAAGGGCATCGAACATAGAATTTCATAGGATACATCCATGTATGGTGAGTAGTGTCATCAATGAAGGTAACAAAATATGCATCATTCCCAAAAGATGGAGTCTTCATAGGACCACATACATCACTATGAACAAACTGCAATTTTCTTGTAGTGTGTGTATGACTATCTTTTGGAAAAGAAGCAGAATGCATGTTTCCAAGAATGGAACCTTCACATGCATGCTTTTCAATGGAATCAAGTATTGGTAAAACAATAAGCATTTCCTTCTTTTGCAAGTAAAGCAAACTATTGAAGTTCAAGTGACCAAAACGAGCATGCCAAAGCTCCATTTTAGTCAGGGAGGAAGTATGAGCAAGCAAGGCATTTGAGGCAGCCCTCTTGTATGTATCCAAGTGATACAAACCATTACATAATATACCAAACATCACGATAGTATCTCCATTGTTGAAATCAAGAACCATACACTTATCATCAACAAAGTGTACATGAAGTCCAACTTTGACAATCAAAGAAGCTCAAACATCAATTCCCCCTGCTAAAATGATAGTATATGAGGCATTTTGTGCACACACCACATGTCCTCCTTTGGGTACATCTTTCAAAGAGGCAAAAAACCTTTGAGGCATTGTTTGCACACACCACATGTCCTCATTTCGGTGCATCTTTCAAAGATGCAAAAAACCTTTTGCATGAAGTTATGTGCTTTGAAACACCACTATCAAAGAACCAATTTGAATCAGCCTCACTCACAAACATATATATAGAATGCAATGATGCATCATAATGACATGTAAAAACACATGCCCAAAAATCTTGAACCATGCTAGCTTCATCATTCTTTGCATTTGAAGAATTTTCAACAATAGACATGCCAGATTCCTTCTTTCTTTCATTGCATTTAGTAAGCTTTCTACACTCATCAATAGTATGATCAGCCTTTTGACAATATCTGCATCTCTTCTTCTTTTGCAAATCAACATCATTAGAAGAATGGGTGGAAGAAGCGGGTTGAGGCTTTGGTTTTTATGAACCCAAAGTTGAACCATACTTGATTTTCCCTTTTTGTGAGATAACAAGTGCTTGTGTTCCCTCAATCAAACCACTCCTATTCACTCTAGATTGCTCTTCTTGCAAAAGAAGAGACACAACCTCATCAAATGCATACATATTTGGATTCCCTTTTGCAACCAAACAGTGTAGTGGCAAAGATTTGAAAAGATTTTGGTAATCATTTCAACAATGTAGAGATGAGTGATGCATCTGGAATAATCTCATATATGTTTGTCGATTGCTCTTTCAAGTCCTTGATGTGTGTCACATACACAAAAAGTGTTGTGCACTATGATGCAAAAAGCTAAAACTTTAGGAGTTGAGCTTGCTCTGATACCACTATTGGGTGTGTGTAGAAGTGTGAGAGACGTAGAAGGAGCACAAATGCAGCAAGATACACAAAGAAGATGGATGGCTAGAATAACTCTCTCTATTGATGATGAATTAAATTGAACTAAGATCTAAATAATGTCCCTAAGTACAAAGTACCACCACATATGAGTGCATCATGTGTGGCAACTATTAGATATGCTCAATACTCCACCCTCAAGTGATCAGATATGATCCATGGTGCTCTAAGTTGTAAGGCCCCAAGTATAGGGAGAAGCCATTGTGAGAACCCCAACATTTGTGGAACCCTTACTTCTAAGTTAGATGAGGTCTATGTGTGATTGTTGATGGTTATAGATGATCTTTTTGAGCCTATCCATTAGGTTAGGTAGGGCATGAACTTTTGGGCCATCGGATTTATATTCAAGTTAAAAATAAAGTGTATGTGGCTTCACGTAGTTTCACCATAGAATCATAATGGGGGAAGTGCAAAGGGGGTTTGCCCCCTTTTGCAGGGTCCGAGGGGCCTATCCCCCGGCCCGAAGGGCTAACATGATAGAACTTCTGGTCATGGAGATATTGTTGGATTCTATATTTTATCAATTATTTTGTATTTCCTATCTATTTGTATCTATACTAACTCCCCTTGTAACAACTATATAAGCATGGCCTAGGTTGATCTTTACATAGCATTATGCACTAGTAAGCCCTTCATCTAGTTTGTCTAGATTGCCATCTAAGCTCCACATTGGGAGTGCATGAGTGGACATCACCATCATTGTAACTACATTACGCTTGGCAATGTGAGAATTTGACTTCTTTATCTCTCAGTTTGCATCTTTGTTTGTCTGTGTTTTTCTCTCAACTCCATCTAGTGGTCTATTTTGTTGTGCTATTATTTTCCTACATGGTATCAGAGCTCATGAGGCTCTCAGTGGTGTAGAAGAAAAAACACAGAGGTTTCAATTATAGAAGAGAGAAGATGTCAAGCAGTACATCATCATCTATAACTAGGAATCCAAGTGGTTCGTCAACAGGAGTAGGTGGAGCACAAATTGGAGCAACAATGATACCGGCCATCCCAATGTTGCGAATACAACCACCGGCCTTCACTAAAGGTAAACTTGTGGTACAAACTTATTGGTGCAAAGATACCAATCCTACATACTTGGATAATTAGCATGTATTCCATACAGTCATATATGATCACTCCCTTGTAAAAGTCAAATTACCTTTTATCTTTGTAAAAGTCCTTACACTTAATGCACTACCTTCACGAGGAGTTAGGAGGAATCAAATCTCAACTTACATGATAGATGATTGATGAGAGAATATATCCTATAGTTTAGGACTCACTTTTTGGTAAGCATTTGAATTTGAATTCAAAGTTTGGCTCCAAACTCAGCTATAAACATAGATCAAAAAGACTCATGTGCATGCCCCGACTAAGAGATCATTTGAGAGGGATACATTGTGATAAGTGAGCTCATCTCATAGCTCCTACACTACCCTCACATTTTGCAATTGATCATTGCTAATGATATTGTATTTCTATGGTATTTAATACATGTATGTTCATTATATCTTTACTTCACTTCTCTACTATGACTATCTCAAAATAGTGATCTTCTCAGAGCTTGTTCTCAATGCATGGCTAACCATTTGATGTGGTTTAAAGTGCTATAGAACCAGCATACTCTCCACTTATTATCTACAAAGTTTCATGGTTATTGCTTATCTGAATCATGAGATATATTCACTTCATTACTCTTTGGTCTGTAGTTTGAAGCACCCCGAAAATGTTAGGTTAGTCCTGTGATTTGTTAAGCATCATTCTCAGTGTGTAGTCCACCTTTTTTAGTGAAATAACTCATGCCTGGTAGCTATCTAAGTCAATTAGATACCATCAAAAGGAATTTGGCCAATTGTTAGCAGGCTGAGAGCACTATTCATTCTATTGAACATGTGCGAAGACTAAAATAACAAGTCTATGATCTTGGATCAACTTCCTACTCATCTGTTTTTATCCATTGATTAGTGGATCATGTTCCAAAGTTCATAAGTGATTATTTGTGATCATTAGGAAGCTAAGGAGGACTAATACACTCTCCTCCACTTGTTCTTGGCTGGTGTGAAGCAAATGTTTGCAGCACTACTTCATCTCTAAAGATTATCGACCATCTCCTCCAATAGTGGTATTAGAGCAACATCAAAGCAAGATGGGAGATGGATTTCCATCATTCAATCACAAATTGGTTAGAAGCAACTACCCAGCATGGTCACTAAGGATGCGAGCCCTCCTCTAAGGAAGAATTCTATATGGATACATCTCAAAAGATGAAGAAATGCCAACATTCAGGAGCAAACACCAATGCACAAGGGAAGAACAAGAAAGGTTGACCACATGGTGTGCAAAGGATGCTCTTGCCAGGCCTTATCTACTTAACTCAATATTTGATTTCTTATTGCCTCAGATTAGGAATTGCAAGACCTCCCAAGAGACTTGGGAAGTACTTTCCTCATATTTCTCATCAAATACAAGAGCTAGGAAGAACCAGTTATGGATGGAGTTTACAACCCTAAAAAAGCAACCAAAACAAAGTGTAGCTGATTATGTGACCAAGATGAAGGATGTGGCTGACAAGCTTGCAAGCATTGGAGAGGAGATAGAAGAATAACATATAGTAAGGAAGATCATAAATGGTATCAAAGTTGATGATAAGTGGGAGTACTTCACCATAGCAATGGATCTCTATATGGATATGCAAATATCTGACCTCAACACATTGATGGGGAAAGTCTTCACCCATGAGACAAAGCTTAATAAGAATGGAGACAACTCTAGAGGTAACCAATCTTCTACCCTTTATGTTGGAAATTAGGTAGGCCCATAATTAATTCCACAAGTCCCACAAGTTTCCAAGATCTACAACATAGATTCCAACTTCTTCCAAAATTGACAAACATGAACATATGACACTTAATCATACAATGATGAGACAAAGATAGAGAGAGATTAGACAATATGTGCAAAGTGTTATGTAAGCCACTGCTTACTCACATGATCATATATACAAATGTCAATTTATAATGTGGGACTCAAAACCTCAACCACTCTAACAGAAATAGATGGAAGAGTGTATGTACAGAATTTACAAGAATATTCAGATGTAGGGACAAAAATTTGAATATGTATGAGATGTATGACCTGATAGGTTGTAGAAGAGTGTATATGAGTGACTGAAAGAGGAACGATCAATTTGAAACTGATATTCAGCTAACCTTAATCTGATTTTAGGCTATGGAAGACCCTAAATCAGATGTGTGTGTTGTTTGAGTCAATATCATATGGTCCAAAAATCCTCAATAACTCTAGCAAATGATAATTATGCTTGAATACATCTTCAAGAAACCACATCGGTCGAGGTGGATAGGACAATATTTTTCTAAAGAATCCACCTGGGTTCAAATCCCATTAGACGATGCGATAGAGTTTCAGATAGAGATCAATTGCGTGATTATTTGTTTTCGTAGATCATAGCTTTATTGCTTTTACGATATGCTTTTGGAGGGTACTTGTAAGCTATATAAAGAGAGCCTTGCTCATTGTTGAGACATCACTCATCAAGCAATCCTCTAAAGGAGATCAAGGAGGAGTCTCACACACTTGGAGGAGGTGATCACTCAAAGATCACAAGCGAGCTCTTGGTGTTCTGAAGCTTTGGAGTTGGAGTCTTGGTGAAGGAGAGGCTACTCTCTTGGAGCAAGAAGTCTTCTATGAGGTGGTGGTAACTATCTTTTGTGAGTTAACCTTATATTTTGTTTTTAGGGTTTCTCTACCCTAATCTCAAAATTAGGGTTGGTTGATTTACAATTTGTTACAGTATTTTGTGAGAATAAGGTTAGATTTGTTTCTCATTCACTTCACACAGTTAGATTATTTCAACATAATCTAAATTTTGTATCATCATCTTTTTGGATATTCTTCCATTAGTGAGTGCACCAATTTATATGGTTGAGTAGTACTCCCATGTTGTAATTCGGACATCTATTTTTAGTGAGTAAGCTTTGGCTTATGTTCCCTAATCTTTTCTCAAGATCTCTTTCTTTCTCTATCTCACATATCATCTTGTCAATTAAGTTTTGTATGCTCAAAAGGTTTTAGTTTGGTATGATCCTAGGGCTCCAAATTCCAACACTTGGTATCAGAGCATAATTGACATACACACTTAGTTAAGATGAGAAAGATTAGAATTGAGATCGAGGACAAGTTGGATGGATTTTCTAATTATCCCATGTGGAGTTTCATGATGATGAATATTTTAGTTACAAAGGATTTATGGAGTATCGTCAATGGATCCTTAACAAGACCCAAATGAGAAGGCGAAGAAGGAGCCACAGCAACTTCAAGAGGTACTGGAATTACTATTACAAAACCAACTGAAGAAGAGGTAACCACTTCGACATCTAGAGTCATAGGTAGGTCTTTACCTATAGTTCCTCCTACTGTAGATCAGGCAAGGTGGGATGCTAGAGATGCTTTGGCACACTCATTCATAGCAAGTGTTAAAAAGCATATTCTACTAGAGATCAGATCCTGCAGAAGTTCTAGTCAAGCTTGGTTGAAGCTTGAGAATCTTTTTTAGAGCAGAAATCCTGCTAGGAAAGCTCACTTGAGGAGACAACTAGCAAATACAAGGATTAAGGTTGGTGAGTCAATTCAAAACCACATTACAAGGCTTGTTGACTTGAAAGATCAACTTCTAAATGTAGGACTTGAGATATCAAATGAAGAAATGGTAAATACGCTGATTAATACACTTCCTATTTCATATCGGTCTTTCATAACCACTCTTACCCTTACCACAAGAGATAGAGAGGTTACATTTGAAGAGTTAGAGTTCATGTTACTTCAAGATGAAGATCAGTTGAAGGGAATGGAGAGAATGAAGAAGCACTTTCATCTTCATCAAAGGGTAAAAAGAAAAAGAAGGATAAGAAGGAAAAGCAATCCAAGCAGGAAAGTAGGTCCTTCTCACCTTCTACTTCAGATTTTGTATCTACTACATGTAAAGAGAAGTCTTCTAAGAAGAAGGAAGTAATATGTTTTTACTGCAAGAAACCTCGACATTTAAAGTCAGCATGTTATAAAAGAATTGCAACAGAAAAGAAAAAGGCATCAGGTAATGTTGTAGAAGATGATAAAAAAGGGAAATCTCAAGGTGATTCTTATGCATGTATCACTATTGAAGAAGTAGCTTTTGATCAGGTAGTTTTACAAGTTCTTTCAGCAAGTCCTTGGATATTTGACTCAGGTGCTACAAAGCATATGACAGGTTGCAGAGATGTGTTTTCTTCTCTTTCCTATTCTTCAGGTAGAAGAGTTAGTATTGCAGATGGCAATGATTTGGATGTTGTGGGAATAGGTACAGTAACCATAAAGTCAAGAGAAGGTGGTAATTTTCATATTTTAGATGTTCTTTATGTGCCTGAAATGAAGAAGAATATGCTATCTATATCTGCAATTTTAGGTGATGGTTTTAAAGTTGTATTTGAGAGAGATCTTTGTAAGATCTTATCACACAAAGAAGACAAGTGTATTTTACAAGGTGAGCATAGAGGAGGATCTTTGTTTTGTCAAAAATCAATCATGCATATGCGGTCAAATCTTCATCATCGATGGAAGATATGAAGCTATGGCATGAGAGATCGGGACATATTAGTTTTGGAGCTCTCAAGAGTATCAATGAAAGACGTATGGTTGAGAGTTTACCCTCATTCAAGCTACCAGATGATTCAAACATATGTGAAGGTTGTCTTGAAGGTAAGATGCATAAACTACCTTTCAAGAAACATGGTCATATTACAGCTACCAGGAAATTGCAGATTATTCATTCAGATGTGAATGGACCTATGAGAGCAGACTCTATTCATGGCTTCAGGTATTTTGTTCTATTCGTTGATGATTTTACAAGATACTCATGGATCTATGGTCTTAAGTTGAAGTCAAAAGTCTTTCCTATGTTCAAGAAATTTGTAGCTATGGTTGAAAATGAAAGTCAGGAAACTATTCAGATTCTTAGAAGTGATAGAGGTGGAGAATACTTGTCAAAAGAGTTCCATACATTTCTTGATGAGAAAGGTATTACTCGACACCTTATATTGCTTATACTCCTCAGCAGAATGGTGTTGCAGAAAGAAAGAATAGAGTACTTCTTGAGATGATGCGGAGCATGATGGCATCCAAGAAGCTTTCACCAAAATTTTGTTTTGGTGCAGTACATATAGCTAATCACATTTTGAATAGTTCATCTACAAAAGCTTTAAAGGTAATCACACTTTATGAACCTTATTATGGTAGAAAACCTAATGTGAGTTATTTCAGAGTGTTTGGATCACTTTCTTATGTACATGTTGAGAAAAAGAACAGAGGCAAACTAGATGTAAAGGCAAAGAAAGCTGTTTGTGCTAGATATCCTGTTGAGAGTAAAGGATATAGGTTTTATGTTCCAGAGACAGGTGAAGTTATTCTTTCGCGTAATGCTTATATTGCTAAAAATAAGGTTTATGATAAAGAAGCAAAAATTCCAGAGTTCATTAGTGAAAATGGCTATGGATTTTTTAGAAAGATTCTAGATGTACATGTTCAGCCATATAAGGAGGAAGTTAAAATTCCTAGGATTCAAGAAAAAGTTGAAGAAAGAGGAATTTCAGAACCTTCTACAAAGTCAGTTCTAGTACAAGAGACTTTGATTCCAGAAATGGAAGAAGTTAAAGTTCCAAAAAGTCCTAGTACCTCGGCAGGACAAGTTCTAGAACCTGTGGAAGCTAAAGGTTCAGAAAGAGTTTCACCACTATTTAACGATACACCTACTTGGTTATATCAGACTTGCAAAGATAGTGGTATAAAGACTTTTACAGGAAGAACAAGGAGTCAAATTAGACAACAACAACAAGATCATATAAGAACAAGAAGTCAGACTAGACAGTAACAGCAAAAAAATCATGTAAGTTTTGCTGAAGACTTTGAGATTCATGATATTTTGGCACTTACAACTGTTGAAGATGAACCTGCATGTGTTAAAGATGCACTTAACATTCCTATTTGGAGAAAAGCTATGCAAGGAGAGACTGATTCTATTCATCAGAATCAAACTTGGTAGCTATGTGAGTTACCAGAGGGAAAGAAGGCTATAGGTGTAAAATGGATCTTCAAAGTCAAAAGGAAAGCATATGATACTATTGATAGATACAAGGCTAGGTTAGTTGTCAAAGGATATGCACAACAAAAAGGTATTGATTATGATGAGACATTCGCTCCTACATCTAGGATGAGTGTTATTAGGTCAATACTTGCTCTAGCAGCATATTTTGGTTGGCATATATATCAACTTGACATTAAGAATGATTTTCTTAATGGTGATTTACATGAGGATGTGTATATTCAGCAGCTAGAAGGTTTTGAAGAGACAGGTAAAGAACACTTAGTGTGTAAGCTTATAAAAGCTTTGTATGGTTCAAAACAAGCAGCTAGAGCATGGTATGAAAAGATACATACATATCTTTTGTCCATTGATTTCCATAACTCAGATGTAGCTCCAACCCTTTATGTCAAAGTTGAACCACGTATGATGATTATAACAATCATTTATGTTGATGATATTATAGTCACATGTACCAGAGATGAAGATTTGCAGATGTTCAAAGAACAATTGAAGCAAAGATTTGATGTGAATGATTTAGGCATTTTGCATTATTATCTTGGGATTCAGTTTCTGTTTCAAGATGAGTGTATCTATATGACACAACAGAAGTACATTGAGAAACTTTTGGAAAGGTTTCAGATGGTTGATTCTAAACCTATGCAAACACCTATGGATCAGAAAATGTCTTTACAAATGGTAGCAGATGTTGAGATATTTGATGATACTCTATATAGTCAAGCAGTTGGTTGCTTGATATATCTTTGTAATACGCGTCCTGATATACAGTTTGCAGTTTCTCAAGTATCAAGGTTCATGCACAATCCGACAGTGTTACATTGGAAAGCAGTAAAGTGGATCTTTCGATATTTGAAGGGAACTTCAAATTATGTTATGGTATTTTCAAAATCTACACATTTGTTACTAAAAGGACTTTCATATTCTAATTGGGCAGGTGATAGAGACACAAGAAAAACTACTAGTGGATATTGTTTTTATCTTGGAGATTGTCTTATCTCATGGCTTTTGAAGAGACAACCCACTATTTCCACTTCATCATGTGAAGTTGAATATCGTGCAGCATTTATAGCTACTCTAGAGTCAGTATGGTTGCAAAAGATTTTTAGTTATCTTGATTTGAGAGTACATGAACCCATTCAGATATTTTCAGATAGCCAGAGTGCTATAGCTATAGCTAAGAATCTAGTGCATCATGAAAGGACAAAGCATATAGAGGTACACTACCATTATATTCAAGAGGCAAAGCTAAGAAGCACATTGAGCTAGTTTATGTCTTCTAGTGAAAATGTTGCACATATATTTAGCAAAGCAGACCATCATGAAAGGACAAAGCATATAGAGGTACACTACCATTATATTCAAGAGCACATAGCTAAGAAGCACATTGAGCTAGTTTATGTTCCTTCTAGTGAAAATGTTGCATATATATTTAGCAAAGCAGACTAAAGATAGTCATGAGAAGATTTGCACATTACTGAAGCTTGTACCAATATGACATTGAAGGAGGGATTATTGGAGTCAATATCATATGGTCCAAAAATCCTCAATAACTCTAGCATATGATAATTATGCTTGAATACATCTTCAAGAAACCACGTCGGGCAAGGTGGATAGGACAATAATGTTCTAAAGAATCTACTTGGGTTTGAATCCCGTTGTGGTAGCGATTCATGACGACTGGTGGATCAAGGCAATCGTCTCGCTAACGATGCACGCAGGGTGCTTGGCGCAAGCTCAGGTGAAGAGGGATGAACCAAATAAAAATTGAAGTTTCGTATTTAGCTCAAAATGATAGTCATGGTATCAAACAACTTGTCATATGTGTTCCAAGCTTATGAAAAGTTTCAATAACGCATCAATATGCTTTGGAGTTCAAAAGATCATGTGAAATATGTAAGTAACTATAGATATATATTTTTTTGTTAGAATTGCGTGCAACAAAAACCACAAAACTTATCTCTTATAACCTTCGGGGTTTGAAAACAATCACAACACGTTATCATCCATTCAAAGTATATGTCAAATCAAAAGGTATGGAAAGGTTCTACTACTTGATCTCGCACAATTGCTTTTAATGATTTTGAAAAGTAAAGTAAGGTTTGGTTTGTTTTCCCCACGCTTTCAACCCTTGTGGCTTTCAAATTTTACAAGAAAATTAAATGTTTATTTAACCAAATCTTTATTGAACCAGTAAGTATTAAAGGCTTTTCGACTGTGTATATCTCACATGAATGTGTGTTAACTTCGGACCTTATTTATGAAGTGTACTAGAACTAGTTTGCATTCTGGATGAACTTCCTTCGGATATCTAATAACTTAAAAAAGTTTGCTAAAACTATATTACTTTAGTGGCGATGAAAATATATGTTGCAAAGTGAAGTGCGAAACATCTTTCATACATACGAGACTTGGACTTAAACTTCTTTGGACTAAAACGTGCAGAGAACAACCACCTATTTAGCATGCATTAATATATATATATATATATATATATATATATATATATATATATATATATATATATATATATATATATATATATATATATCGTCACACACTCTGAGTGTTCCTTAGTTGAAATAAACTTAAAATAATAAAACATTTGTCTGAAATTGACCATGCTCAGAGGATGAGTCCATACAATTCAATAGACTTTTATCAGAGTAAAAATCAAAATCCATTTTCGTTTGCTTGTTCTGGCAAAATGATATGCTAAAAATTTCTCATTCTGTAAATTATTTCATCACTTCATCGTTCATAATAAAGCCAAAGTCAACCCAATACGTACATATGATTCTCTTCATCATATCCAATGTACGAATCTCATATAGTTTAAATGGATCTTATATCATAGCAGTGCAAAATCATATACTATTCATGCAATACTTCGAAAACGATTAAGTGGTATCAAAAGTAATATTGCAGTTAAACAAATATCGACTCATCATAATAAAATGATTTAACATTCCTGACACAAACCATTTGCACGTAATGGAGCAGAAGACAAGCACAGAAGATCACCTTATTTTTCAACAAATTATAATACTAATATATATAGAGAAATAAGAATTTACATATACTCAAAACTGTTAGCGGAAGGCAATTTATACACACTGTCATTTAGCATCATCGTAATCTCAAAATGTTGTTCAAGAAATTATAAAGGAGGAGTTGAGAATATCGAGGTGAGTCTCTCTCACCCGGTTGTACAGCTAACTATAGTGTCAGCTTGAATGCTACTCTGAATTCACATGAATAACTTTCTTCACTCTCCCTCTGTTATGAAACCTGTCAACAGTCTTTCAAGCATGATAAATAAAAAATATGTAGATGATTTTATGGACACAGTCTTTATATATTTCGTGGCACAGCTGCCGAAGCTGTTTAGAGGTGCATGATTTTTAATTCAAGAAAAAAAAACTCAGTCTAGTTTCTACCAAGTTTCAACAAAGTACACAAATACTATCATAAGATCAATCAGCATTTGCTTCAAAGAAGAGGATACCATATATATTCTTATATTATATTTTTTTGCAGATATCAGAACATTGCCTATAAATCTTAACGCCAGAAAACTTGTCGTAAGAGTAAGCAAAACACAGTGCATTCGACTATTCTGAGGACGACAAATTCTGAGATTATTATGGCTAAAGTCTTTTGATATGATGCTGATGATGCTCCATCTCTACAATATCAATAGCGGATATACGATTCAGAGTCTGCTGGAGTCGATTAACTCAAAAGAGAGAGAAAGAGAGGAATGCTAAGTGGAGTCTCGCTGCAGAACTGAGGAGGAGAGGAATCGACACCAAGTTGATAGGCGGTGACGAGCGAATACTGAAAAAAGTCATGTTTTGAGCAGCATCAAAAGGCAGATAGCAAAGGGAAATCAAGATTCGACAGAGGGGAAGTTTGTGTAGAGGCCAATTCTCATTTTCATCCCTAGTAACTCACACACAGGAGGCCAATTCATTAAGCGTATCTGGTAGAAGAGGATCATAGGGGTCTTCCGGTAGGTACGCTCTCTCGCTTCGGTCACGATTAGAAGGAGACGCATGAAGCTAATGTACACGGAGGCCCATTCCAGCTAAGGGGAAAGGAGAGGCTTAGTTTTTGTGATCTGATCGAGGCACATACTTTTATGAAGTAACACTGGCAGAGAGAAAGGACAAAGGTTGTACATGATTGTTTGCATGCGGGTGGTAAAGAATCGCTATTCTCAGTCACGAGTGGACATGCAAGAAAAGAGCGATGGCTTCTGCAGGTTAAGCAACGCATGATATTGAGAGGTGCTGGCAGATATGTAAAGCGGCAATTCTGCATGGGAACCGACACTTATTGCAGATCTGACATTCTTATGAAGGCGGAAATCTGACAAAGAGAGAGAGGCAATGTCTTGTATTGATCTGGCAAGCTATGGCGATCAGAATCATCTAAAAATAATGAGGAGAGCTATGAAGGAAAGCAATCACGTGCGCTACTGAATCAACACATAATGACGCCTCCAAGCAGAAGAAAAATAGGCTTTAAAAACTCAAAATAATTGATGAGATCATCACATGATAGGAGAAAAAACTTTGATTCATAATAAAAATTCATACGATTTTCATGAAAATAATAAAACAGATACAAGTTACCAATTCATCATAAATCATAAAGTTGGTTCATAATGTTGATTCATAATTTCATCATGTGTGTAGAGCCTCTTTGTCATAAAACAGGACCTCCATGTCCTTCTTCAAAATATGTGTATAGCCTCCATGTTCTTCAACTCCTTCAAAGTCCTCCAACTCCACCTCCAAAGTAACCTCCAAGAACTCCTTGAGTAGCTTGAGAAGATAGCTTGTGTTGAATGCCTTGACAATAAGCCAAGACCTTCTTTTATAGTATTTTCCTCTTGTCCAAAAGCACTTGCGATCAATAATAAAACTATAGCGAAAAAGTATTTTCGAAAAAGTCAAAATCCTTAATCGCATCGCCATTGCTTTTTGTTACCGCTATTTGACTTTGCTTTTCGTTTGAAGAATAGCGATTGATTTATAAACCAAGATTTTTACTTGAAATAGCGAAAGTATTTTGATATGGAACATTCGCTTTCACTTTTGTTTCGTTTTCTTTTAGTTTCTAAAGAATGGTTTCACATTATGAATTTTGGGTTCACATGGAACATATAATCATGGTTTTCATATGGGTGCTAATCACATAAAATATGATGAATCAAATGATCTGCTGACTTGACAATTGACTCCAATAATCCTCCCTTCACAATAATGATACAATCTTCAGTAATTCGCAAATCTTCTCATGACTATTTTTGGCCAATGCTTTGGTAAATATATCTGCAACATTCTCAGTAAAAAGTCTTTCTTTAGGTTGGATTATTCAAACAATGGATATGTAGAGATGTAAATCTCTACGACATTCGCCCCTACTAAACCTGCACATCGTCCTCGATGGGCCAATCTTCAAATCTTCTTTCTTCTTCAAAGATAAACTGACATTTCATAGGAACATTGAATCTTGAAATCATGTGTCAAGTGCATGGGAAAATAAAAAATGTGCCTATGCAAGGCCATATAATGTAGCACTATCAATTGCATACTTTGGAAATGCATGGTTAAAAGTATGGTGCAAAAGATAAGGTATTTGGCATTTGTTGATGAGGCATGTGCTCTCACTTTCATACATTTCATGTGTATATACATAAGTCCTTTCCATCACTCAAAGTGCATGGGTAAATAAAAAATGTGTCTATGCAAGGCCATATAATGTAGCACTATCAATTGCATACTTTGGAAATGCATGGTTAAAAGTATGGTGCAAAAGATAAGGTAATTGGCATTTGTAGACGAAGCATGTGCTCTCACTCACATACATATCAATGTGTATATACATCAATCCTTACAATCACTTAAAGTGCATGGGTAAATGAAAAATGTGCCTATGCAAGGCCATATAATGTAGCCCTATCAATTGCATACTTTGGAAATGCATGGTTAAAAGTATGGTGCAAAAGATAAGGTATTTGGCATTTGTTGATGAGGCATGTGCTCTCACTTTCATACATTTCATGTGTATATACATAAGTCCTTTCCATCACTCAAAGTGCATGGGTAAATAAAAAATGTGCCTATGCAAGGTCATATATGCATGGTTAAAAGTATGGTGCAAAAGATAAGGTAATTGGCATTTGTAGACGAAGCATGTGCTCTCACTTTCATACATTTCATGTGTATATACATAAGTCCTTTCCATCACTCAAAGTGCATGGGTAAATAAAAAATGTGCCTATGCAAGGCCATATAATGTAGCCCTATCAATTGCATACTTTGGAAATGCATGGTTAAAAGTATTGCGCAAAAGATAAGGTAATTGGCATTTGTAGATGAAGCATGTGTGCTCACTTTCATACATATCAATGTGTATATACATCAATCCTTACAATCACTCAAGTGAAGCTCAAAATTGTGCCTTGATGCAAGGTCATGTAATGAGACCCTATCATGCATACTTTGAGTTCATTGTTCAAAAAATCATGGTGCAAAAAGTAGGTAAGAGGAAGTCGATGATGAGGTACTTTAGAATTTTTGATGTCTTTTTTTTTTAATTGGATATTTTTTCTTACTTTCTTTTTCTTTTTAGTTACAAGTGCAAGTAGATTGTGCAGGCTAAAGAAATAAACATATGTGAATATACATTTGTTTATGCATACTTTAAATGCAAAATAGAATCAATATGGTGCAAATACTGGAGAGTAGAAAAGAAGACTAAAATGCATTTAACTCAACACTCGATTCTCACTCCTCAATCAAGAAAATCTCTCAAATCACTCAAACACTCTCACTAATCTCGAGCATCATTATCATCAAAGATAATTTTGAAGAAACGTTTTCCTATCTCATAGAAAACATCAGAGTTAGTATCCAAAAACATGTTTTACAATTAATCCTTACTACAATTTCTCTCATGATATCCTATCTGTGGATATCTTCATGGTTTATCTTCAATCATAAGCGGTTGTTCATCATGAATCATCTTCAACCTGTTCATTTCTGCAAAGATAAAGGTTTAGAAGATTTTGATGAATTTTTAATATTTTGTTCAATTTTTTTGATAGCATCTTCAATCCATTGTTTTTCCTTTTCTTTAATATTTTGAGTATTTCTTGTACTCTCATCCTCATCAATTTCGTTGATATCTTCATTATTTTCTGTACTTATATTTTCATCATCTTCTTGTTTTTGAATGTCATCTTGAACTTTGTTTAAAATATGATTGTATTTTGCTTCCATAAAACTTTTAATCTTTTCAGGATCAAACATCTTATCATTATACAAAAACTTTGCATCAAGTTGGATATAGGTTGTGCCATCTTTATTACTTTTGACTTTGATTGATTTTTCATGCTCTTCTTTACTTGGTTGTAATTTTTCATTCAGAAATTTCTCAAATCTTTCTGTATCTATGTGTAGTAATTCATCTTGATTCACACTTATGGGGTTATGTTCACTTTGACTATTTTCTTCATTGTTAATATCATGGCTCAATTGACCTTTCAAAAATCCTATTTTCTCCTTATCGAAAAGTTTCTCATGTTCGAGGAACTTTGGATCACATACTACATAGTATTCGTCATTTTTATTTTTCAATTGAATTGAATTTTCATATTCTTGCTCATCTTCTTCCAATCTTTCTTGCAAAATTTGTTCAACTTTTTGTTTATCCAATTTGATTTGTTCACTTCTCTTTTCTTCAAAATGTTTAACTTGATTGTTAATTGGTATCATAGTTTCTTGTTCAAAGGATCTCTTATCATCATTTTTTTCCTTTGATCTCCATTGTTTCCTCAATGATCTTGGCTTAGATTTTGTTTGATCAAAATATTCTTTAATTCCACCTCTTCCTAAATTCAAGTGTAAAGGTAAACAATTATGATAATCACATATTTTTCGTTCAATTTCAAGTACCAACTTTTGTCTACATGCATTCTCATATGCTATACAATTCCCATATATATGACCGATTTGATCACACCAAAAACATCTAATAGGTCGATTATGGACTCTATGTGGTCTTCTATGTAAAGTGCTAGGAGTGAATCTTCTATGGTCAAGTAAAGGGCTTTGTTCAATGGAATGTGTAGAGATATTTTGAACTTGAACTTGATGTTCATAGTTACACTTGCATGTTACAATTTCTTTCACATGATTCAATAGACTATCAATGCTTTCTTTCATACTTGAAATGTCATAGCTAATATTTTTGAATGTTTTATCTCTTTAACATGATTTGATAGATTATCCATACTTTCTTTCAAACTTGAAAGTTCATAGTGAACAGTTCCATCTAACTTACCAAATTGTGTAATTAATGAACTAATAACCTCATTAATGTCTTTCATAAATGGAGTCATCATTGTTATACATGAAATTATTGAGTCAATCTTTGAGTGAAGTTTTTCATCAATTATTCATGACTCCATATTTTTGAATTGTTCATCATATTCTGGAGACATCTTTTCAATCAACGCTTCCATGCTAGAACCTATATCTTGTGTGGTGTGCTTTGCAACACCCTTTTTGCCCATCGTTCACTTATGTAATGAATGTAAAAGTAAAGTATGAGTACCTAGATTTGGCTTGAAGAAGAGGTTTTCAATGTATCAAAATGTGAAAATCTAACGTTGTAGCACCTTCGATCGATGAGAAGGGTGAAGTGAAGAGGATACGATACTTGCAAGTTTCTGAGTTGCAATGCCGTTTCTTCACGTCGGGTTCAAATGTCGGGAAGATGGCGCACGGTTGGTGGATCAGTTCAACCGCCAAGTCCAATGGCGCACGCAGGGTGCTTCAAGCAACTCAAGTGGTGGAATGGAGACTCAAAGAGATAATGAAAACTCAACAAAATTTATAAGATCACTTACAAGACATACCATCATATGGGAGAAAGAAATTGATTCATAATAAGAAGAGTTCATACAATTGTCATGAAAATAATAAAAAAGATACAAGTTACCAATTCATCATAAATCATAAAGTTGGTTCATAATGTTGATTCATAATGTTTATTCATAATGTCCATCAATCCTTCATCATGTGTGTAGAGCCTCTTTGTCATAAAACTGAACTTCCATGTCCTTCCTTCAACATATGTGTGTAGCCTCCATGTCCTTCAACTCCTCCATGTCTTCATCTCCTTCAAACTTCAATGCTAACTCTTCATAAGATTAGCTCAAATCTTGGATTCCTCAAGCTCCTCCAAACTTCAACGCTAGGGAACGTTCCTTGTATCTTCAGATGATGATCCTTGATTGAATGAATATCAACGAGCCATAGTCCCTCTTTATATAGTATTTGTCCCTAGAGATTGCTTTTCAATAAAGCTAATGATCGCAAATCAAAAGTAGCGATGTACTCACCAAAAGCATAAATCTTATGCGATCGTAGTTTGCAAAAGGTTATTGGAAGTTTTGTTTTTACGTAATGCTTTTGAATCCATTTGTTTTATGATATTTTAATGTTTTAAATCTTTTGCTTATCAATTAAGTGGTTTCACACTTATATGATATAAGTTGAGGGTTCACATGGATAAGGTAGAGTATGGGGTTCACATGGGTTTATATACATGGATAAAAAATGTGTGTTTATATAATCATGGAACAACATGGGTTCAATAATATTTCTGTCACCTCTAGCTTCAAAAGTTGAAACACTACGGATCGATCCGAATTGTTTTCATTCTATCAAATTCTCAAAGTGCAGTCTTTAATGGGTTTGGCTTCAGAGTATTGTAGAGATGGAATCTCTACGACATTTGCCCTTACTAAAGCTGCACATCGTCCTCGATGGGCCAATCTTCAAATTTTCTTTCTACTTCAAAGATAAACTAACATTTCATAGGAATGTTGAATGTTGAAATCATGTGTCAAGTGCATGGGAAGATAAAAAATGTGTCTATGCAAGGCCATATAATGTAGCCCTATCAATTGCATACTTTGGAAATGCATGGTTTAAAATATGGTGCAAAAGATAAGGAAATTGGCATTTGTAGATGAAACATGTGCACTCACTTTCATACATTTCATGTTTTTATACATAAATCCTTTCCATCACTCAAAGTGCATGGGTAAATGAAAAATGTGCCTGTGCAAGGCCATATAATGTAGCCCTATCAATTGCATACTTTGAAAATGCATGGTAAAAATATGGTGCAAAAGATAAGGTATTTTGCATTCATTGATGAGGCATGTGTGCTCACTTTCATACATTTCATGTGTATATACATAAGTCCTTTCCATCACTCAAAGTGCATGGGTAAATAAAAAATGTGCCTATGCAAGGCCATATAATGTAGCCCTATCAATTGCATACTTTGGAAATGCATGGTTAAAATATGGTGCAAAAGATAAGGTAATTGGCATTTGTAGACGAAGCATGTGCTCTCACTCACATACATATCAATGTGCATATACATCAAACCTTTCTTTCACTCAAAGTGCATGGGTACAGCTCAAAACGTGCCTTGATGCAAGGTCATGTAATGAGACCCTATCATGCATACTTTAGGTGCATAAGTAAACAAACATGGTGCAAGTATCAGGGTAAAAGGCATTTGATGATGAGGCTTGTGCGCTCACTCACATACATATCAATGTGTATATACATCAATCCTTACAATCAGTCAAAGTGCATGGATAAAGCTCAAAAATGTGCCTTGATGCAAGGTCATGTAATGAGACCCTATCATGCATACTTTAGGTGCATTTTTCCAAAATCATGGTGCAAAAGGTAGGTAAGAGGAAGTCGATGATGAGGTTCTTCAGAATTTTTGATATCTGTTTTTTAAATTGGATGTCATCCTTTTTTAATTTGTTTACAAGTGCAAGTAGATTGTGCAGGCTAAAGAAATAAACATGTGTGTATATACATTGGTTTATGCATACTCTGAGTGCAGAATAGACTCAATATGGTGCAAATAATGGAGAGTAAGAAAAGAAGACTAAAAATGCATTAAAGTCAACACTCAATTCTCACTCTTCAATCAAATAATCCTCTCAATTCACTCAAACACTCTCACTAATCTCAAGCATCATTATCATCAAAGATAATTTTGAAGAAGCGTGTTCATGTCTCATGAAAAACATCAAAGTTAGTATCAAAAAACATGCTTTACAATTCATCCTTACTACAATTTCACTCATCATCTCCTATCTTTGGATCTCTTCATGGTTGGTCTTCAATTATAAGCACTTGTTCATCCTCTTCAACCTGTTCTTTTCTGCAAAGATAAAGGTTTAGAAGACTTTGATGAATTTTTAATATTTTGTTCAATTTGTTTGATAGCATTTTCAATCCATTGTTTTTCCTTTTCTTTAATATTTTGAGCATTTCTTGTACTCTCATCCTCATCAATTTCTTTGATATCTTCATCATTTTCTGTACTTATATTTTCATCATCTTCTTGTTTTTGAATGTCATCTTGAACTTTGTTTAAAATATGATTGTATTTTGCTTCCATAAAACTTTTAATCTTTTCAGGATCAAACATCTTATCATTATACAAAAAATTTGCATCAAGTTGGATATAGGTTGTGCCATCTTCATTACTTTTGACTTTGATTGATTTTTCATGCTCTTCTTTACTTGGCTTATTGTCAAGGCATTCAACACAAGCTATCTTCTCAAGCTACTCAAGGAGTTCTTGGAGGTTACTTTGGAGGTGGAGTTGGAGGACTTTGAAGAAGTTGAAGAACATGGAGGCTACACACATATTTTGAAGAAGGACATGGAGGTCCTGTTTTATGACAAAGAGGCTCTACACACATGATGAAATTATGAATCAACATTATGAACCAACTTTATGATTTATGATGAATTGGTAACTTGTATCTTTTTTATTATTTTCATGACAATCGTATGAATTTTTATTATGAATCAAAGTTTTTTCTCCTATCATGTGATGATCTCATCAATTATTTTGAGTTTTTAATATTCTCTTTGAGTATCCATTATACCACCTGAGTTGCTTGAAGCACCCTGCGTGCGTCGTTGGACTTGGCGGTTGAACTGATCCACCAACCGTGCACCATCTTCCCGACAGCGCAAGTCTGGGGAATTGAGTTTAACCTTCCAGTGAAGAGGGGGTTGGCCGGTCTTCCGCTCTTCTTCCGCTCAAGACAGATCATTAGTGTTGTGGATGAGAAGAAAGCTTCAGGAGGAAGGCATGGAGGAACGTTGTTTGAGGGAGATGAAATTCCGAAGAAGAATTTACGGAAGAGCTGCTGTCTGCTATTTGGCACGTATTTTTTTAACTATTTTCTTAATTCTCTAAGAATTAATTGATAATTGAATGATGATCTAATCACTGTTGTTATCTGATGGCGTCCTCATTATCTGGCGTTACAAAGAGTCTACAATTGACAAGCTGACTATTATGCTCTGAATCTATGCCCTCATGATTTGAAAGAAATTATCGCTGGACGTTAAGATGAAAGATGTTTTCCCAAATACATGCCCCCTCTTAATCTTAGAATGTTGAAATTATCTGCGAAAAAGGTTTATTGATATTGTTCTATACAAAAATTGATACAACTACTGTCAAGACGATACCCACAACGCATATGCCTGTCATTATTAAGAACGTGAACCTGAAGCATGATGCACCCAAGCATGTTAGATCAGTTGAATTGAGTTTGAGAGTTTCTACTTGTTGCTTAGCTACTTCTATGTCGTATAGATAACCTGCTAGAAATCCAGAGAAGAAGATGGAGCCTATTGTTGTATGCGAGATCTTTGGAAGAACTGAAGAAATGACTATGCCCTCTACTTGTGCATTGATTGTCGTTGTTTAAGGATTGCTTGATTGCCATATTATTCTGCGTGCGTGAACTATGATAAATGATAAGATTCTGGTAGCAAAGCTTGATTGAACTCTTCTGTAAAGATTTAGCATAACGTAAGAGATGCTTCAACATATGTTTTCTAGTGAGTTTTAAGCGGATGTGACCATTTACTTGTGTGCAGATGTTTTTGGTTCCTGCAGATGAGAGCGGAGATTTAAATTGTTGGCCACTTTGCTCTGTAAGGTAATGAGCTTAAAACTCATACATAGCAGAGTTTTTATTATTCATGCTTCACGAAAATTACCGATTCAATAAACGTTCATATTTTCTATTCGTAAAGTACGATAATTATTCTGATCTGTGATAGATGCTAAAGCGAACCACTTTCATGATGGTCTGATCTTCATAGTTGCGCCATCCTAAGAGACTATGATGCTTTGTGTTTATATGATTGCTGCAAAATGTTTAAAATCCTGGTCATTATCAGATGCGTGCGAAGTCAAACCAGATATATATGTTGAATATAAGAGATTGCTTTTGAGACGGTTTATCTTTTGCATAGAATGGCTAATATACATGAAAAAAGAATATGGCTAATATACATGAAAAAAGCATAGAAGATGTTATAACATCATAAACATTTGATTTGTTTTTCCTATGGTACATGATCTCACAAATTGTTTCAAGCTCCTGTTTTCCGTTGTGCTAATCTATCTTATGCAAACTTATGAATTATTTGATCTGAGACACATAATATCATTAAAATAGAATTTCGAATTTCTCTTTGACAATAAACCTATACTAATGAAATGAACTTTGTTTAGATAAAGGGAAATCAATAAAGTCGAATTTGGATTTTCTTTGTTCCTTATATTGACATACACAAAAAATACAAGTAGTTAATTATTTCTCTCTCTCTCTCTCTCTCTCTCTCTCTCTCTCTCTCTCTCTCTCTCTCTCTCTCTCTCTCTCTCTCTCTCTCTCTCTCTCTCTCTCTCTCTCTCTCTCTCTCTCTCTCTCTCTCTCTCTCTCTCTCTCTCTCTCTATATATATATATATATATATATATATATATATATATATATATATATATATATATATATATATATATATATATATATATATAACACTTGATGGTTTGCATTGATTTCGAGTAGCCTTTAGATTTTGAGTAGCCTTTAGGACTCGAGATAGACATATGAACGAAAACTTACTTCATTTTTTTCCAAAAGAACGATAAGGATTTCAGATGCGAGAAACGGTTATAGAAAAATGAGAAACATTTGAAATGATCATGATTTCCTTTCAATCTTGAAGTCATCAAGATAGTTATTGTCTTAGTATGGCCTTTGAATAAGAAAAAGACTTGGTTTGGACAAGTGTGATTGAATTTTGATTTGCAAGTTCATCCTATTTATAATAAGAATTTCCCAAGTCTTATTTATATGATAAGTCGTCACATTTTAACCTGATTACTTTTTATGAGTCAAAAATATTAAGAAATGATGAATTGTTCAACCATACATGATGAAGTGAATGATTGAATTGAATTCGTATGTTCTTTTAAAATATTTTGAAGTTTTCAGAGAATGACTTGAATTGTAAATGTGATTCTAAAGTTCTTGATTCTGGATTATATTTTCCAACTGAACCCTTACTTATTTCTTTGAGTTCCCACTTTACCTGAGCTTGCTTCAAGCATCATGTGTGCGTCGTTAGCGAGACGATTGAATTGATCCACCAGTCGTCACGAATCGCTCCCACACCGTCACGTGCACAAAAGCAGAACGCGATCTAGAAATCTTTTGAAAAGCACAAATGGCATTTTTGCGATAGAGTTTCTGATAGAGATCAATTGCGTGATTATTTGTTTTTGTAGATCATAACTTTATTGCTTTTACGATATGCTTTTGGAGGGTACTAGTAAGCTATATAAAGAGAGCCTTGCTCATTGTTGAGACATCACTCATCAAGAAATCCTCTCAAGGACATCAAGGAGGAATCTCACACACTTGGAGGAGGTGATCACTCAAAGGTCACAAGCCAACTCTTGGTGTTGTGAAGCTTTGGAGGTGGAGTTTTGGTGAAGGAGAGGCTACTCTCTTGGAGCAAGAAGTCTTCTATGAGGTGGTGGTAACTATCTTTTGTGAGTTAACCTTATATTTTGTTTTTAGGGTTCTCAAAATTAGAGTTGGTTAATTTACAATTTTGTTACACTATTTTGTGAGAATAAGGTTAGCTTCGTTGCTCATTCACTTCACACACTTAGATTATTTCAACATAATCTAAATTTTGTATCATCATCTTTTTGGATATTCTTCCATTAGTGAGTGCACCACTTTATATGGTTGAGTAGTACTCCCATGTTGTAATTCGGACATCTATTTTTAGTGAGTAAGCTTTGGCTTACATTCCCTAATCTTGTCTCAAGATCTCTTTCTTTCTCTATCTCACATATCATCTTGTCAATGAAGTTGTGTATGCTCAAAAGGTTTTAGTTTGGAACGATCTTGGGGCCCCAAATTCCAACATGTGTGAAAGATCACATACTTAGAGAATTAGCATAGAATGTGAACATGTTGGTGATAGAAATCTTCATACTCATGTGGAAACACCTTCTCTAATACCTCATCTGATGCATCTAGCATGCATGTACTAATTCTCCTTTATGGATGCCACTACCTCCCTTTATGCCGAATAGGACTCCTCTAGATATGGATGCCACCGCCTCCATAAGTTGTGCATAAAGAGAATATGTACCTGAATAGTTAACATAAGATGAAATCTTATGTTAAGCTCCATCCAATGTCTTTGAAGTACTCCTAAATCTTCATGTAGAAGACAATCTCCAAATACATCATGTAGATGAATGATCCACACCACCAATCTGCTAATCGCTAAGTCTTCTCCATAAACAAGAGTGTGAGCACAATCTTCTCCAAGAAGAACTCCATGGCTGCTCCATGTGTGCATCAGCACAACCACCTCCAAGAGTGACCAAGTGTTGGCATTGGATTACATAAAAGTGACCATAATCCTTGTTTATATAGCCGTTGAGGCTCATGCGATAAAATCTCTCCAAAATAAAGCTCTACGAATTAAAAAAGTTGGTTCGCTGCCCAAAAGCAAATCATAAAACTTTGATCGCTGATGTTTAAGTTTGATCATTGTTTTTAATTCTATCGCTAAAATTAGCTTTTCATGAGCTTTTAGCTTAGAATTTTGCTCAAAGTTTAATTAGGGTTTTTTTCCCACAGATGATCTCTGATGACTGAATGTCATATACCATTAGAAAGCTCTCATCAAGCTCTTCAAGATAGGATCATAGAAATTGTACCCAAATTTTGTGCCAAAAATGACTAAGTACCAAATTTAGGGTTTCTACCCTAATAGGATTTTGGACTGATGTGACATTGATTTCCAACAATCCCCCCTGCAATGTCATATTGGTACAAACTAAACTAGATATGTAACTGCATTCATCTGCAAACTGACATAAGCTTCAAACTTGTTCTTCAGAATTGACCTTTAATACTTTATCTTCAAAAGTCTTCTTCAAACTTCAAAAAATCTGGAATATGGACCATAATACCTGAGAAAAATAGTGATAGCATACATCAAGCAATCACTGCTTGACAACATATATAGCATGAATTGACTCTGAATCTGCTATCTCATGTCTTCTCAAACCTATAAGCATACACTAGGATCCACATATTTGCATTTACCTTAAGTCAGGTTTCTCTACGTGCTTCTGTTGTGTCATGTAAATACACTAAACAGAATCAGGAACTGAATCCTGGGACTTGTGACTAATAACTCACAAGTTAGTGTATTATGAACACTAGCTGGTTCATCCATGACTGTACTCAACTCTCATGAGTCTCACCAAAGTTTCATATCTATGATGTCATCTTGTCTTCATCCTTGTTCTATCTGTAAGTCCATACCTCTTTCCTTCAAAGTCTGGTATAATCATATTTGTGCACACCTCATAAGTAACATACCTCTCTGAAATATCAAGTTTCACTTTAATAGAACTCTGGAACTTTCTCCCAAATAGGAACACCTAACAGGAACTTTCTCTAGGCATTCTCCTTCTTCCTTCTTCTTCAAAAGCTAGAACATAAAGAGAAAATCACAAAGGAAATATAGGAATACCTGTAGCTATGATTTTGCATCCCTTCACATATGGCTGAAAATAAGTATTCATGTTTTATCACCCCTTGGATGATTTAACACTAATATCCAAACTCCTTCAAAGTATATCAGACTTTATGAAATCTAGAACGTCTTCCTTCTTTCAATAAATCTGATCTTCAATGATTTAGCATTGCTTCCTTATCATCAATACCTGTGTCTGAAACAAATAATATGAAACCTTTTTATTAACACCGCAGATGCTAATAGCTTTCACTATTTCTCTGCAACATAATCTGATAGAATTTGAATCTTTGACTTACTTCTTCAAATGCTAAGAACTTTACAAACAAAGGATACACATCTAACTCAAAAATACTTAAGATCTTTTAAGATTATTCAAGATCATAGATCTCTCCAACAAAATACCTGTGTAGAATCTGCTCTCATCAAACCTTCATGACTGAATATTTGATTTGCTACCTGAATGACTCTAAGTGTCCATGCTTCTTACATAAAGTTATAAAACTTTTCTTCAAGTAAATCCTTCCCAAGAATCTTGAGAACTCCAAAATTTCCAAGTTGATACTTCATATCTTCATATTCTTCCCAGGTGAAATGTGATAGTATCTGCTTGACTTTCTTCTGGCTAACTCCACTTCTCAATTAAGTGATAGGATCTGATGGAACACCTTTTTGAATACAAGCATGTATCCAAAAGTCAAGACAAACATAGAAAGTAGATTCTCCATCTCACTGGTACATCAAAAAATCTAGATTTTTCTAAAAATATTGAATTTTCCTAAAAATACTAAATTTTCTAAATTTTCTAAAAATATTGAGTTTTATGAATTTTTTGAAAATACTAAATTTTTTGAATTGTCTGAAAATACTAAATTTTTTGAATATGAGGTAACTTTTCCAAACACAAAAACCCTCACTCCAAGTCTCCAACATCTGCTATAAATACTCTTTTACCTTAAGAGTTAGGTAAAGAAAAAATATACTTCTCTGCAACTTGTCATATACCAAGTAGCTCTGGATTGACACTCCAAGATTCTTTGAGGGAACATATAAGCTGCCTGCTCAAAAGCTTCATAACTCATACACATATGGGTCAAAACATATAAGCTGTCTTTTCTTTCTCTCAATGCAATTCTTTGTCAAAACCTACTATAACATGACCAAGTATAATGCAAAACAAGAAACTGCTTCTTCTTTAAACTATCTTCTTCATACAAGATGTTCTCGTAGACTTTTCTTTGGATGCAGAGGATAAAAGGAGGAAAAATACATGGAAAATATAAGAGAAAAGAGGAAGTATTACTTTTCCTTTGGAATTGTTGGACCTTCTTCTTCTGCATCTTTCTTCCACCTGATGATGTCAACATCTTCAAACTTCTCTTCCATACCTTTTGTTCTCTTCATCTTGAAGTAGCAAGCACTCTTAGCTTCTTCAAATAATTTTTTCTCTTCCTCTAGTGCTAAGAGTAAGAGACAAAAAAACATGGTATATAAATGGAAGTGATCATAGAAGATAAAACATGCTTCTACCATCTCCTCATATGCTGAATCAAAACTCTGCTTCAAGTTTTACTGATATGAGTGAATTCACCAACATTTTCCTTGAGTTGGCTGAATGTTGAATTACCTCTCTAGGTACAAAATCTAATAAAAAAAACTTCCAATCTTGTGTTGGCTGAAAATCTAATCTCCAGATTTGTCTTCTTAGATGAGCTTCCTTGCCATGAAAGAGATCTTCTATCAAAACTGTCAAGAACAACCTCTAGATACCTGATTTTGTGTAGCTAATGCTTTAACTTTCAAAGTAATGAAAGTGTTTAAAAGCACTTCTTGAATCCTTCAAATCTCTTCATAACTGCTCTTCTAAGATATGACCTGCAAATGACAATCCGATTGTAGAAACTAATACCTGTGATTTGATGTTGATTTGGTTCCTTCATCTTCTCCAAACCATTGTTTTTCCTTGAATTTGAAGTAGCCTTCTCTTCATCAAGTCTTGGTCTTCATGCAATCCTTCTATAAAGTATCTTTACTTTGAAAAGTATTTGGCTACTAACATATCATCAGCTTCATACTCTACACTGATAAATAAACATGCAACAGAATTGTCTAATTCTCAAATCTCTACTCATCTAGATTAAGTGTGTATGTCATATGTCAAATGTTAGAAGATGCTCTAGAATAAATGTAGATAGTCTGGGAGCTTGGGAGCTCTGATACCAAATGTTGGTAACCTGAGCTCTGATACCAAATGTTGGAAATTACGTAGGCCCATAACCACAGGTTTCCAAGATCTACAACATAGATTCTAGCTTCTTCCAAAATTGGCAAACATGAACATACAACACTTAATCATACAATGATGAGACAAAGATAGAGAGAGATTAGAAAACATGTGCAAAGTGTTACATAAGCCACTACTTACTCACACAATCATATATACAAATGTCAATTTATAATGTGGGAATCAAAACCTCAACCACTCTATGTGAACAAAAATAGATGGAAGAGTGTATGTACAGAATTTACAAGAATATTCAGATGTAGGGACAAAAATCTGAATATGTATGAGATGTATTACCTGATAGGTTGTATAAGAGTGTATATGAGTGACTAAAAGAGGAAAGATCAGTTTGAAATTGATATTCAGCAAACCCTAATCTGATTTTAGGCTATGGAAGACCTTAAATCAGATGTGCGTATGAAAGACCATATACTTGCAGAATTAGCATAGAATGCTAACATGTTGCTGACAAAAATTCTCATACTCATGTGGAAAAACCTTCTCTAACACCTCATTTGATGCATGTAGCATGTATGTACTAATTCTCCTTTATGGATGCCACTACCTCCATGTATGCCAAATAGGACTCCTCTAGATATGGATGCCACTGCCTCCATAAGCTCCAAGTAGTACCTGTGTGCATAAAGAGAATATGTACATGAATAGTTAACATAAGATGCAATCTTATGTTAAGCTCCATCCAATGTCTTTGAAGTACTCCAGAATCTTCATGTAGAAGACAATCTCCAAATACATCATGTAGATGAATGATCCACACCACCAATCTGCTGATAGGTAAGTCTTCTCCATAAACAAGAGTGTGAGCACACTCTTCTCCAAGAAGAACTCCATGGCTGCTCCATGTGTGCATCAGCACAACCACCTCCAAGAGTGACCAAGTGTTGGTGTTGGATTACATAAAAGTGACCATAACCCTTGTTTATATAGCCCTTGAGGCTCATGTCATAAAATCTCTCCAAAATAAATCTCTACAAATTAAAAAAGTTGGATCGCTACCCAAAAGCAAATCATAAAACTTTGATTGTTGATTTTTAAGTTTGATCATTGTTTTTTAATTCTATTGCTAAAATTAGCTTTTCATGAGCTTTTAACTTATAATTTTGCTCAAACTTTAATTAGGGTTTTTTTCCCACATATGATCTCTGATGACTGAATGTCCTATACCACTAGAAAGCTCTCATCAAGCTCTTCAAGATAGGATCGTAAAAATTTTACCCAAATTTTGTGCCAAAAATGACTAAGTACCAAAATTAGGGTTTCTGGCCTAATTAGATTTTGGATTGATGTGACATTGATTTCCAACAGTTTATATAGATAGAAATAAAATTAAGGATAAAAGTAAAGGCAAAAAGAATGAAGAAGAGGCTAGTACCTCTCAAGTGAACTTCACAAGTAGAGGAAGAGGTACTAGAGGAAGAGTCAAAGGAGGAAAACAAGGTAGGGGGAGATCTTACAACACTTCACCTTGCAATATTTTGGCCTAACAAATCAGACCACATAAGAATGCTTCAAGAACACAAGGAATCAGAGGGGAAGAGGCTTCCATAGAGAGAGCTATTGACAATCCAGAGGCAAGTTCAATAATGGTGAAAGTAATTACCATCACAACTACAATCAAGGCTACAACAACAATTACCAAGGAGGCTTCAAAGGAAGAAGAGATGATAAAAACTACATAGAAGACCAAGAGAATTCATTACTGATCATGAAGTGTGAGCCTAGCCATTAGGTTAGGTAAGGCATAAACTTTCGGGCCATTGAGTTGCCATTCCTCGGGTCCATAGGATCGAGATAGTAGGACTTTTGTTCATGGAGATATTGTCAAATTGTATATTTTGCCAACTATTTTGTATTTCCCAAATATGTTTATCTATACCAACTCCCCTTGTAAAAGCTATATAAGCATGGCCTAGGTTGAGCTTTACATAGCATTTTGCACTAGTAAGCCCTTCATCTAGATTATATGTAGATCATCATCTAAGCTCCACATTGGGAGTGCACAAGTGGACAACATCATCATTGTAACTCAATGACACTTGGAAATCTGAGAATCTGAGTTCTCTATCTCTCAATCTGCATCTATCTTTCTCTCCATTTTTCTCTCAACTTTGTCTATTGTTCTATTCTGTTGTGTTGTTATTTTCTTAAAGTAACATGGATAAAGAACCTCTAGCCATCACTAGAGTACAAAGTGCCCATATATAGGGAAAAGGTTCATATCAAAGCTACTCAAGGAACACATAAGTGGAATAGTAAAACCTATTTCTAAATGTTTCTCTTGCACATCTTTATTCCTACTATAAATTAGTGTATGATCAAAGAAAACAAAAATGGAAGTTTGATAATCAAGGAAAATTAGGCTTTTCAAAAGGTTGTCATTGATATGGTTGTTGCAAATGGATCGACTTGGTAATTGATTGAAACTCCTTCTCTGCATCGTGTGCAAAAGAAATAGCTTCATAAAGCATTGTAGGCTGGAGTGTGTGAAGTTTGTCTTGAATCAAAATCTCCAAACCATCTTCATACTTCCTCTATAAGGTACCTTTAGAAACATCTTCAATCATGTGAACAAGTAAAAGACTTTGCCAAAATCACTCAATGTAAATAGTAATGGCATCACCCTCCTTCCATGTGAACATGGTCCAAATGTCAAACATGTCGATGGAATTGAAGGGGAAGAAAAGACTTTTTAACCTTTTCTTGAAAGGCCTTCTATGTCGTGAGATGATTTGCATTATTCCATAAAACATTCCACTAAAGTTGGGATTTTCTTAATAAATAGTTAGTAGCAAACCGCACTTTATCATTTTTAGAGTAGGATTCATGTGAATAAAAATCATCAAGCTAGGGTAACCATGATAAAACAAGTTCTTGTGTGCCAGGAACCCTCAACTTCAAGAAGAAGAGATGAAGATAAGAACAAGAAAAAGAGGGACAAGTCCGTGAACAACAAATATCTTTGCCTTTGTAAATGATTGTTGTTTCGTTCAACATCCATGGGTTGTCAGATCCCTCAAGAGTGGTCATGATTAGTCAATGGCTTCGAGATTAAAGTGTCAACCCAAACTTCATATATCTTCAAGAGATTAAAGTTGTCAGTGTTGAACTTTAGAAGAGACTTAAAAGTATTTCAGTGTCTCATTTATGGTTCACCATACAAAACCTATGGGGGAGAAGTGGCACGGCTATAGGCTTCAAGCTTTTTAGCATGCTTTCTTGGTGGAGACTT
Organism: Ceratopteris richardii; assembly: GCA_020310875.1. Classification (NCBI taxonomy): domain Eukaryota; kingdom Viridiplantae; phylum Streptophyta; class Polypodiopsida; order Polypodiales; family Pteridaceae; genus Ceratopteris; species Ceratopteris richardii. Next base: position 41,978,790 of record CM035415.1, read on the forward strand.
TGACAGATTGGAACCATTGGTGAGATGTTGCTTTTTTTAAGGGACCTCTCTAGTTCACCATTGCTTTAGTGTACGTACCTAATCTAGAAATGGAAAGACTAAATACATGGCATTCTTTGGACTCCCTGGCCTTTGAGGTCATCCTATGGAGGGACTTTAATATGTTAGAAGTTATATCTGATAGATGGGAACAAAGGGGACGAATTATTGATGGCCTTGAGAGAGAGATTTGGGACTAGGTTAAGCTCCATCATGATCTGGTGGAACTTAATGATGAGCATGGCTTCTCTTGGTTGAAGCTCTAATCGGGTGCTGATTTGAAAATAGATAGACTTGATAGAAGCTATATTACATAGAATATCATTGATAATCTGGGTCCCCCATCCTTCTCTCAATGTGTGGACATAGTTTTGTCAGATCACTATAAAGTGCACATCCACAAATTAAAGCTTGTTTGGTGCTTCTTTTGGGCATCCTCTCCAATTCACCATAGTCTCTGTGTATGCTCCCAATATTGATTTGGAATGACTTGCCACTTGGCAATCATTGGACTCTTTGCCCCTCAATGTCATTCTTTGTGAAGATTTTAATATGGTAAAGGTTATTTCTAATAGGTGGGGGAAAAGAGGGCGGGTTATTGATAGTCATGAGAAGGATGTATGGGATCAAGTCAAGCTCCACCTTGATTTGGTGAAGATTAAAGATGAGGCTAGTTTCTCTTGGTCGAGCCTCCAATCAAGGGTTGACTTGAGGAAAGCTAGACTTGAGAGGAGCTATATTATGCAGACTATCATCAATAAGTGGGGGCCCCTTCCCTCTACTGATGTGTGGACCTTATTGTCTCTAATCATTATCTGATTGAGCTTACCTTCAGTGGGCAAACATACTAAAGACATGTGTGGCCTCGTTAAGAAGAAGAAGTCAAAGGAAGTGATTTCTTTCATGATGGATATCAATGGTGTAGAGTGCAAGGCAGATGAAGAAAATAGTAGGTTGATCTTTAATCACTTCATCCGGATTTTGGGGGTTTCCATGCCTCTTTCTCCTGATAGTGGTAGCATTGGGACCATCTCTAGAGTCGAAACCAAAATAATTCCACAAAATATGAATCCTCTTCTTGATGCTCCCATTTCATGTAATGAGATTTTTGAAGCTATTTATTCACTTCCTAATGGCAAAAGCCCAGGGCCGGATGGCCTCACCAATGATTTTTTCAAGACCTTCAAGTATGTTGTGACTACTCCATTATGTCTGGTGTGGCAAGAGGCCATGCCTTTCAGTGTGCTACCCAATTGTCTCAATGAAGGTGTTATCAAGCCTATTCATGAAAAAAGGAAGAAAAAATAGGATTGAAAATTGGTGCCTAATTACAATGTTACAAACTGGTTACAAGATCCTTGCTAAGGTTATTGCTAATCACATTGTTTATCACTTACAAAATTGGATGAGTGAGGATCAAAAGGGGTTCATCAAGGGAAGATCCATCCTTGAGGCTATCATTGATGTTTGGGAAGGCTTGGCTTTTTTGAAGAATTTGCTCAAGATATCCTCTTTCTTAAGATTGGCTTCCATAAAGCTTATGATAGCCTTGAGTGGGACTTCATTCATCAATCTCCGAAAGACTTGGGCTATAGCCAAAAATTTATTAACATGATCTCAACGTTGCTAGGAAGTGCCTCAGCTTAGGTAAATATCAATGGCCATCTTTCTCACGCTATTGGTTTAATATGTCAAACACCTCATACCTTGTTGATAAAGAGAAGTATCAGATGAACCATCTACATCCTCAATTGAGAACCTAAATCCTCTTGACACTCATGTTGAGATAGACTTGCAATCCTCAAAACCAAAATGATGTATTTTCTCAATATAATCTACTTGATGCAATGAAAATCCCCCTCAATGGATATAAACTCCATGCCAAGATATTACTTCAAAAGGCCAAGATATTTGACATCAAAATTATGCTGCAAATCAGCCATAAGAAGGTCAATTTTCTCATCATGTGGCCCATTCAAGAGTATCTCATCATTATAAATAGCAAGCACTATAGGATCAACCCCAATTTATGTGCATAAAGTGTGACTTTGATTGCACTATATGTAAAATCAAGATCAATCAAGTGCTTATGTATTTTATCATGCCATGCACATGGAGCTTTCTTAAGTTTGGACAAATCCTTATGCAAGTGGCAATACATCATTGGTGGGATGGATATCATATTGATTTTCAAATATATGTGAGTGCAAATTTTGCAAATTCTCATCCATGTTTGGCGGGACATTTTAAGCCATATTTATTTGGGAATTTTCAGCCATGTTTTGCACCAAAGTTTGGGAAATTTTAGCCATGTTAGATTGGAATTTCTAAGGCGCCTTCGGTTGGAAATTTTCAGCCATGTTTGGCTGAAATTTTTCAACTCACTGAACCCCATTTGGATAGTTTACATGGCCATAATCTAGTGTACCACTTTGAAACAAAGGAATAAGTGTATCAAATACATCTTGTGAATTGATTGTTGGCTGAAATTTGCATTCAAGTAAAGGATAAGCTGACTTTGTTGTAATTACCACATCTCAACTTACAATATTTATTTCTATCAATGGATGGTATGATCAATAACTTTTTATCTCACTACTTTATCCAACAAATATACATTTCTTTACAATTTCATCAAGTTTGTGACATTTTTGTGACAACACAAGGGCATATGCCAAACAACCAAATATGCGCATATGACTAAACATTGGATTCCACCCATTCTAAGTTTCATAGTGTGTAGTAATTCTCAATGCCTTTCTAGGATGATGATCCAATACATAGTTTTCTCACATGATTGCTTCCATCCAAAATTTATCTTGAATATGCTTTCCTTTAACCATACATCATTCCATTTCAAGAGGTGTTTTATTCTTGTGCTCTGCACTACCAATTTTTTGTGGTATGTAGCAATGTACATCGGTGAGAAATATCTCTTTCATAAAGAAAAGCATTTAATTCATGTGACATGTATTCACTACCACAATCCATGCAAAGATTCAAAAGCCAAAAAGTTTTTACAAGAAAACATCATTCTTTACTTTCATAGGATACACCTGAGGATGGCATTTTGCATCATCAATGAAGGTAACCAAGTATACATGCTTGCCAAAAGATGGAATCTTAATGGGACCATATATATCACTATGAACAAGTTGCAATTTTCATGTAGTATGTGAAGAAGCATGATGCATTTTTTTCAAGTATAAAATTTTTTAATGGACTCAAGTGTCGGAAAACCAATAAACATATACTTTTTTTCAACTAAAGCAAATTATTGAAGTTTAAATGACCAAAATGATCATGTCATAAATCGGATCTACTCATTGAAAAAGTATGTGTAAATAAGGCTTTTAATGTCACCATTGTTGAAATTATGAACCATAAATTTGTTATCAAGAAAGTGCACATGAAGCTCCACACTAGAAATGGTAGGAATCAAAATCAAGTTTTCCCTAATATTGGATACATACAATGCATTCTTGAGAGTAACAATACCTCCATTTGTAGCCGTAAGCTCAATTTCCCCAACTCCAATAATAACATAAGAGGTATTGTATGGACATACAACATGTCCTCCCTTGGGTGCATCTTTAAAGTTGCAAAAAAAAAAAATTCATGGTGTAATGCTTTGAAGCACCATTATCAAAAAAACAATCCGAATCAGCCTTATTCACAACCATACATGTAGAATGTGATGAAGAATCATAATGACATGTAACAAAACATGCCCAAATACCTTGAGCAACATTGGTGTTTCAAAGTGACCCGTAGGAGATGGTTGAACCACACCATAAGAGGGAGGATTAGGAAGTAATCCTCAACCATGGCTTTTGGGGGCAAGTGGTATGGCCATCACACTCTTAGCCAATAGATCATGAATTCAATTCCCACAATTAGTATCAAAGCCTAAGAAATAACCTTGGGCAAGGTGGATGGAAGGCGAGTGCAGGTCTTTCAGAAATGAGCCCAATAAACATTAGAGTGTATCTCCCAATCCATAGTTTAAATTGAGATTTGTAAGGTATCGCTAGAAAGCTTTCAGAGTGCTTCCTTTAGGCAACTCCTGTTTGAGGGTCCAAGCTATAGAGCAATGGTGGAAACAAGGTTTGAGGTACTAAGGTTGAGAACAGGAGGTTCAAGATATCGAGGTTGCAAACAAGAGGTTCAAGAAACTGTGTGAGCATGAGCACACCAACTCAAGGGCCCTATGGAGTTCAAAAGCCAATCATTGAGGATAATGATCGGCCAAAGAGGAAAAGAATGTTGGAAAGTGATCAGTAGGAGATGGTTGAACCACAACCTAAGAGGGAGGATTAGGAATTAATTCTCAACCATGTCCTTTGGGACAAGTTTTTAGCCCGTCAGACTCCTAGCCATGAGGTCATGAGTTCAAACCCGCTTGGCTACAACAATTAGCTTCATCATTCTTTGCATTAGATGTATTTTCAACAATAGACATGCGGGATTTTTTCTTCCTTTTATTATGCTTTGCAAGCTTTCTACATTCATCAATGGTATGTCCAGCCTTTCAAAAAATACTTGCATCTCTACTTCTTTTTCATATCACCATTATGAGAGGAAGAAGTGGAAAAGGAAGATTTAGGCTTTGGATTTGATAAACCCAAAGCTGAACCATACTTGCTTTTACCCTTTCATGTAATAGAAAATGCTTGTCTTCCCCAATGCAAGCTACTTCTATTCACTCTTGAATGCTCTTCCTACAAAACAAGAGAAGAAAAATCATCAAAAGTATAAATATTTGGATTTACTTTTGCATCTTAAAATCAATTGTAGTAGTGAATTCCTGAGAATTTTAGTTAATCCTTTGAGAAGCATAGAGATGAGTGATGCATCCGGAATGATTTTATCAATGTTTGCCATTTTCTCTTTTAAATCCTTGATGCATGTAGAATATACATCCAGTAACTCGATTTCATGAATACATACATCTTCAAGTTTCTTTCTCAAGTAAAAAGCATGTGCCTCATTACGCATGTCATACAAATACGTAAGTGTATCCCAAGCTTGACTTGAAGTAGTGCATGACCGGATGTGTGGAAAAATATGTCACTTCACAAAAAGAGCAATCAATGCATGAGCTTAGCATCCTTTCCATCCCATCTAAGTTTCTCTTGTGTAGGTGTAGAATTCATAGTCACTATACATGAAGAAGAACCTAAATCTATGACAACTAGTTCCAAAATAAAAGAATTGATAGTTCGCTTGTTAACATCTTTCATTATGTTCCATAGTTGCTTTGCAACAAGAACACACTTCATCATGTAAGACCACATTTGATATTTGGTCCCATCCACCTTATCTTTAGCTTGACGCATGCCAGACAAGTCATTGTTTCTTCCATTACACCAAAGAGATCGAATGTAGCAAGATATCAACTTCAACAAAAGCTAACGTGCAAGTTGACATGTATGTCACAATCTATAACTTTGATGGTAATTCTAACTGCATGAATGGATTTGAAAGGGGATGAGCTATGCACCTAGTGGAAATTTACTCTAAGTGTTGAACCATTCTCTTTCTATGCTTTGAAATTGATTTGCATTGTTAAAAGTGTGCATTATAGTGGATGCAAAAGACAGTAGGCTAAGAAGGATCTGAAATTTCTCTAATACCACTATTGGGTGAGTGAGAGAGTGAGGAAGCACAAATAGTAGTACGCATAAGAGCAAAGAAGGAGATCAACACACCAATAAACATGATCGTTGGAAGAGCTCTCTATTGATAGATGACAAATAAACAACGAGTCGTAACAAACCAGAACTATGTCATAAAAAGAGAACACCCTCTTCAAAAATCAAGCAAATGGCAACTTATGTTTGAGATTCCTTTATACTAGTATACATATATTTCAAAAATGAAGTGAAAACATGTGATTTTTTGACATTTTTTGTCATTTTCTCATAAAAAAAGAGCTCAAAAATGTAGTCAAAATTTCACTAGATAAGACATTGGCATGTCCAAAATCTATATGATAAGACATTGACATGTCCAAAATCTAAATGATAAGACATGGACATGTCTAAAATCTATATAAAGAATGTAAAACTGAATAATTCTTATACAAATATAACATTTAAGACATATTTTCAATGGGTGGATATCTCATTGTTATTTAAAATCGCTATGAAACATGGTTTCATTAACCAAACTACTTCGAGGCATTTACATAAGCACTAGAAATGTTAGAGAGTTTCAATGCAACTCACAACTATGTCGATCTATGTCTACACCCTCATCATCTGATGCACTTGATTAAGTCTCATATTGTTGAGAGCTCTCTTCTTCTTCTTCTATATCCACAAGAGCTCTATCTTCATCCATGTACATACCAAATTTTGCAGGATCATGCACTAATCTTCTTGTTTGCCTATGATTTGTTGTACCACATACATCCCGAAGCTTTTGTTTTATCATATTGATGGTTGCTTTCCTCAAGTGACCTGTTTTTGTCAAGGAAAAATCATAAACAAGAATATCTACATCATCCATTTTAATAGTGGATGTGCTTCGAATATTCTTTTTCTTTTTTGAGCCTGTTCGTTTAGTATCACACACCATTTCTAAGTTATATTTACCTGTGAATGCATTACTACTTTTAGTGTAATACCAATGCACCATCAAAACCCCTATTCTTCTCTGATCAATATTTTTAGTTATCTCTAAAACCTTTGCAATCCAAAATGGTCTGGTAGCCTCATCACCATCAGCAAGTACTGCAATAAGTGTTCCAACATTTATCTCTATTAAATTTCCTTGCCATCTTGCTTCTACCTGTTTTGTCATCCTTGGGCCTACAAAAATATTTCTTTCTAGTGGATGTATAAAACTTTGAAGTGCATCTGCATTACATGCTTGGGCCACATTCATAGATCTTTGTGTACAAAAATCCCATGTGAATGGAACATCAACAGGCCAATGAACTGCAATCCTATACTGTATAATCTCTTCTTGATGATTGAAAAAGTCCTCCCACCAAGATACATCTTGATCTCCAACATATTTTTTTGCACGCTCAATATGTCTCTTCTTTTCAATGAGTGCATGCATCCAGCTTTTACTTTGATCAACCACATTTCCACATCTTTCTGTATTGTTTTTATCTTCATATGGTGATTGCTCTGCACCATCCATAGACAAATTAGGCACCTGCAATAAGAATCTGCATCCCTCTTTAGGCTCCCACCCAGGAGAAGATGAATACTGCTTTGCAAATAAAAGGGTTATTTCATCAACCCTCCTCATCAAGAATACATGGTTGAAACTAATATTGTGCAATGGAGCCAAAACCTTAGCACTGTTATCAAGGCCCATTGAGCAAAAGTGCTTAAAGTTATAAATCTGTGTGAGGTGTTGAACTTCTGGTTTTGGAGTGTATGCTTCTGAAATCAGCTCAGATAAAATCGGAAGAGTAAAAGCATTGTTACGTGCCAACTTCTTAGAGAAAGTACTGAACATTTGATCAATGTGATCGGGCACACCAGAAGGAAATTTACCTTAACCTTCTGAAATACCTGTTCATCAACAAGCATGCTTAAATATCCAAAGACTATAGAATTTTTATTCTCTCTTTCAGTATTATCAAGTTGCAAATATAGAGTTGGTGGCAAAAGACCCTTCCATGATTGCAAAACCCGATGAATGACAGTAACTGTAAGGTTTGGATCATTATGCACATTCGGATATGTGAAGAAAACCTTGGACATTACAGTTCCATTGTATACCAAAGCACCAACCAAATGCATTTGCACAAGGACTTCATCTCCAATGTCCTTAGGGATGCGATAAAAATGTGGCAAACAAGTTTTTTTTTAATCCATACCATCGATCAACAAACACATATAACGCTCCGAATTTCTGAGTGCTTTACTTCGATGATGAATTGCTTTCTTTCTCTCTAAATCTTGACTCTCACGATGGTTGTTAAGAAGGTTTTTAAAATTATCCTTTTCTTGTGGTGTTGTAGCCCCCTTTGCCATGTTTTTCAAAGTGGCACAAACTGAACATTCACCCATTCTAACTTTACAAGGAATAGACACATTGTTAAACTCTTGTTTCCATAATCGAGTAAAGTGATGATATAACACATACTTCTCATTTCTATTTTCCATGTCTTCTCTATATATTTGAAATACCTCTCGACGAGTAAAGTTATCTGACAAGTGCAACCTTCCAGTTGTAGGCATAACCTCACAATGCAAGCTAAAATAGTTCATCATCCAATTCATTGCATGATGTCCAACAGATCCTTTGGTCCCAACATGGAACATATCCAAAATGAGATCCCCATTCATAAGCCCCTGTTGAACCCTATGTATTCTAAAATTTCCCACACCCATTGCAATTTTAAATGCAGCCCTACAACATCCCATCCCTTGACTAAAGAAATTTCAAAAGCAACACGTGTTACTAACATGTTATCCTCAATCATTTGCATGTGAGAAACAAGGTATATATCCTGCCTTTCACTATCTAAATGGAGGAATTTCTCTCTTAGGTGTTTTAGTTTCTTCATTCCTAAATTGTACAAACATTTCAAACCATAAAAATGCTTCACAATTGTTGGAGAATTCCTCTCCTAATCGCAGCGGAAAGTGTAGAAGACCTTCTCAGGATCAAGACTCTTGCCAACAGAAGAACCTTCAAATCAAAACTGGTACCAATTGAGATATCCAATGAACTTGAAACTTTGGTCACTCAAACCAGACACCTAGAGCTTTCAAATGAGATATCAAACACTCAATTTGGAGTAGATTTGGGTTGGCAATTATTTGATTCAGAACAGACTACCTGTCCACTCAGTTAGGCTGAAACCTAGACTTCACTAAAACATGAATAACTCACAAAGCATAAAGAATTTTGTAAAACTGTTTTAGAAAGAGGAAGTACTCGAGATAAGATTTCCAACGAACGTTTAAACACTAAAATTGGATACATATATTGAGAGATATGACTCTCACAAGTAGACTACCCAAAAATGGGTGTGCGGTTGGACATACTCTATGAGAGTAAACTGAACGCAATGACTCAAAACAAATGAAGTAGCTACAAGGGGGCTTCCACGCCTTCTTCCTCTATTCTTGAGTGTCCTCCCTTGCCTCTTTTATAGCCAAGTGACCAAAATCTCTCATGATGAGTTTGAGAGCTCTTCTCCATCATTTCTCCACTACTTTGGACAACCACTCCTCTTACAGTTCAGTTTTTGGATTTGATTCTCTTTTGATTGATTCTCTTTTGATTGATTCTCTTTTGATTGATTCTCTTTTGATTGATTCTCTTTTGATTGATTCTCTTTTGGCCTCCACTACTTGTTGAAGTAAATGCTTCCATTTTTCATTTTTGTATTTTCCTTCTACTTGAAGAAAATCCTTTTTGTAAAAATATATACGAACTTACTTCTTTATTTTTAACACTCCCCCTCAAGCTCACATGTGAGCTTGCATCTTCAGCCATATCCTGCAAGTTGATGTCGTCCTTGAACCTCTTTAGCTTAGAAGCATCTAGGGACTTTGTTAGCATGTCTGCAACCTGGTCATTAGTTCCAATGAACTTTATATCCACATCTTTGCTCAAAACATTTTCTCGAACATAATGATAATGTACTTCTATGTGCTTGCTTCGTGCATGAAACATTGGATTGTTTGTCAAGTGAATGCTTGACATGTTGTCACCATAAATTGGAATGGTCTCCACCTACACATCAAGATAAGCCAAGAGCTTCTTAATCCACATAGCTTCACAAGTTGCAAAGGCTAAACCTCTATATTCAGCTTCTGTAGATGATAGTGCAACAGTAGGTTGCTTCTTTGAGCTCCATGTGATAGGTTTGCTACCTATCATGAACACATAACCTGAAGTGGATCTTCTGTCTTCCTTCAAACCATCCCAATCAGCATCACTGAAGCCTTTTACCTGCAATTCTTCATCATATCCATAAAACAGAGCATGATTGACTATGTGCTTCACATATCTTAGCACTCGTTTGGCTGAATTTAAATGTTCACTTGTTGGAGCTTGCATAAATTGAGAAAGAACTCCAACAATATAACACAAATCTGGTCTTGTGATCATAGCATAGATCAATGAACCTATAATACTCCTGTATGTAGTTACATCATGTAACTTCTCTCCATCATTTGAGCATAGCTTCACATTTGTGTCCATAGGTTGAGTGATTGGTTTGCATTCACTCATTCCAAATCTGAAAAGAACATCCAATAGGTACTTTCTTTGCATTAAGTAAATGCCATCTTTCCCATAGACTATCTCAATGCCTAAAAAGTATTTCAGCTCACCAAGATCTGAAATTTTAAACTCCTCACTGAGTTTCCTTTTGATCTCTTGTATTCCTGTAACATTACTTCCTGTTATGATGAGATCATCAACGTATATGCAAATATATACCTGCTTGCCTTCTTCTTTCTTCATGTAGAGAGAGGGATCTGCATTACTTGGACTATACCCACACCTTGTGAGGTACTCGACCAATCTTTGATTCCAAGCACGTGGTGCTTGCTTCAGCCCATACAAAGCTTTCTTCAATCTACAAACAAAATTTGAATGTTTTTTGTCTTCAAATCCAATCGGTTGACTCATGTATACCTCTTCTTGAAGTTCACCATTGAGAAAAGCATTTTTTATGTCAAGTTGGTACAATGGCCATCTCCTTGCTGCACTCACTGCAATCAAGGTTCTAATTGTTCCCATCTTTGCAACCAGGCTGAAAGTTTCTTCATAATTGATGCCGTGAGTTTGCTTGAATCCTTTTGCTACTAGTCTAGCTTTATGCCTTGCTAGAGAACCATCAGCATTTCTCTTTATTTTAAACACCCATTTATTTGGAACAATCTTCATACCTTTAGCCTTTGGAACTAGCTCCCATGTGTGATTGTCCTTGAGAGCTTTCATCTCTTCTTGCATAGCTTCTTGCCATTCTTTTTGTGTACATGCTTCTTCATATGCATCTGATTCTTTGTCTTTGACCACCTGTGTCATATATGCAAAATGCTTTGCAATAAAACTATCATAGCTCAGCCTTTCAATTGGATACCGTGCTCTTGAAGACCTCCTTTCATTTCCTTTTGAACATTGCTTCTTCAACCGGTTCAACTTTACCTTTGGTGTGATCACCTCTTCATACTCTTCTTCACTTGCATTTGAATCACTATTTTGGGCAACACTTTCAGCTTTAGATCTTTCATAAGCTGATGTTGGTGATGAGGAATGACTCCTTAGCCTCCCCTTCCATGTTGAGCTTTCTCCAAGTGATGTAGAAGCTTTTGGACCTGACATTTGAGTGCTTGTTTGCTGAAATTCTTCTTGGACATCACCTCCATCATCTTCACAATCTTCTTCAAGAATCTTCTCTTTCCCTTTGTCTCCAAACCATGGTCTTAGCTCATCAAATACCACATCTCGTGAGACTCGTAGCTCCTTTGTCACCAGATTGTAGCACCTATATCCCTTTTGCTCCGATGAATATCCAATAAAAATACATTTTTCGGACTTTGCCTCCATCTTTGTCCTTAGTTCTTGAGGGATGTGAACATATAACACACATCCAAAAACTTTGAGATGTGTAAGGTCAGGCTTCTTACCGGAATAAACCTCCTCAGGAGTTAGATTATGCACTCCAGCCGTTGTGCACTTGTTCATCAAATAAACGGCCATACTAGTTGCTTCAGCCCAATAGTTTAGTGGCATCTTCATCTCGTTGAGCATGCATCTTGCAACTTCTGTGATATGTCAATTTTTCCTTTCAGCTATTCCATTTTGTTGAGGTGTGTACCTACATGTAAATTGTCTCTTGATGCCATTTTCATAAAGAAAATCTGAAAATTCTTTGGAGAAATATTCTCCTCCTCCATCGGACCTCAAGGTCTTTATGTAGCGTCCTGTTTCCTTTTCTACCTGTGCTTTAAATCTCTTGAAGATGGAGAACACATCTCATTTTTGTTTTATGCAAAACATCCATACTTTCCTTGAATGATCATCAATAAAAGTGATAAAATATCTATTACCAGGCACTGATGGTTGTTGTGATGGTCCCCATACATCCGTGTGTATCAAGTCGAGGACACTCCTTGCCACATAGTTGCTTTTCTTGAATGGTTGTCAAGTTTGCTTTCCTAGTTGGCATGCTTCACAAAACTCATGTAGTCCGGCATCATTGAAACTTGGAAGAACTCTTACCACTTCATGGTTGCTCATGTCCTTGAGCTTGGGAATGTTGATATGTCCAAACCTTTTGTGCCACAGGTCGATTTCAGAAATCCTCTTGTTTCCAAACTGAATATACATCACCTTTCCATGCGGTTGTTGAATGTCCAAAGTGAACATCCTTCCTTCTTTCCTTCCTTGAGCAATGACCTTGAATCCTTCTTTTGGATTCTTTATAAAGCAACCTTTTTCATTGAAGATAACATGATATCCTTTCTCTACCATTTGTCCTACTGAAATCAAATTCTTTGCAATAGTAGGAACATGAAGAACATCAGCCAATACCTTTCTATCTCCAAGCTTGATATCTCCAACATGCTCAATTGCGTGTTGAGTTTCATCGCCGGTCTCCACACATCCTTTTCCACTTGGAGCTTGTAGCTGTGTGAATAAATCTCCTTGGCATGTCATATGGTTGCTGCAACCTGAATCTATGAACCATTTTTGGTCATCACTTCTCGAGTTGTTGTAGTCATGCTTCATGGCAAGCATGGTTTGCTTGTCTCCTTCACTTGATGTACTCGCATAGTTATTTTGGCTCCTTTGGTTGCCTCCATTCAGCCTTCCATTCTTTTGCCAACAATCATTTGCATAATGTCCTAGTTTACCACAATGATAACATGTTATACCTTTATGAGAATTGTATGAACCTCGACCTCTTCCTCTATTTCTTCCTCGACCTCTTCCATGTGTGTTGTCATTTGAGTTGTCCTTGTTGTCCTCCGAGTTGTGTTGGCTGAAATTTGTGTTGTTGTAGCTTCTTCCTCTTCCTCTCGAGCCTCCTCTTGAGTTCCTTCCTCTACCTCTTCCTGCATATAACATTTGACTATGGTTGTCCTTACCTTTGTTTCCTTCTCCTTGTTGAGCAACCTCTTCAGCCACAAGATTTGGTATAATCTCATCGAATATTGGTAGAGGATCTCTATAAAGAATGTTTGTGATGAGGGGCTTCCACTTTTCTTCACTCCTCAAGCCATTGAGGGCTGTTTGGATGATGTCTTCCTCTTCTATCTTACATCCAACTGATGCTAGATGATCTCGAAGCTCCTTGATCCTCAATGTATACTCACTAATGCTTTGGTTTGAGCTTTTCTTCACTCTCTTCCCAATCAGCAAGTTGTCTCCTTTGTGCCGGAGTAATGTTGGGATCTTCAAGGTCCACCGGTTGTGGATCGTCTCCACTAACTAGACTCCATAAACCTTTACCTTTAAGGTAATTTATCATTCTATACCTCCAAGACTGAAAATTATCTGTGTCTAACTTCTCAACTTGTTGTCCTAAATCAGCCATTGAAAACTTCCAAGATTCAAGTTTACCTCAAGTATTGTGTGGCGCTCTTCCTTGACTTTATGAAGCTCCCCCTTGATTTGTAGCTTCTCCTTTGCTTCACTTCAGTTCCAGTGCTTTGCCTCTTCAAAATCCAATGCTCTGATACCAAATGTTGGAGAATTCCTCTCCTAATCGCAGCGGAAAGTGTAGAAGACCTTCTGAGGATCAAGACTCTTGCCAACAGCAGAACCTTCAAATGAAAACTGGTACCAGCTGAAATATTCAATGAACTTGAAACTTTGTTCACTTAAACTAGACACCTAGAGCTTTCAAATGAGATATCAAACACTCAATTTGGAGTAGATTTGGGTTGGCAACTATTTGATTCAAAACAGACTACCTATCCACTCAGTTAGGCTAAAACCTAGACTTCACTAAAACATGAATAACTCACAGAGCATAAATAATTTTGTAAAACTGTTTTAGAAAGAGGAAGTACTCAAGATAAGCTTTCCAACGAATGTTTAAACACTAAAATTGGATACATATATTGAGAGATATGACTCTCACAAGTAGACTACCCAAAAATGGATGTGCGGCTGGACATACTCTATGAGAGTAAACTGAACGAAATGACTCAAAACAAATGAAGTAGCTACAAGGGGGCTTCCACGCCTTCTTCCTCTATTCTTGAGTGTCCTCCCTTGCCTCTTTTATAGCCAAGTGACCAAAATCTCTCATGATGAGTTTGAGAGCTCTTCTCCATCATTTCTCCACTACTTTGGACAGCCACTCCTCTTACAGTTCAGTTTTTGGATTTGATTCTCTTTTGATTGATTCTCTTTTGGCCTCCACTACTTGCTGAAGTAAATGCTTCCATTTTTCATTTTTGTATTTTCCTTCTACTTGAAGAAAATCCTTTTTGCAAAAATATATACGAGCTTACTTCTTTATTTTTAACAACAATATCCAATGCAATCTATCTATCTGAAGTAAGAAAATTAAATCTTTTTTGACTTACGAGCTTGCTTTGCCTTTCCGTTGCTCCACATGCACTTGAGTTAGAAGGGAGATCAATGGTTGGATCAGATGGGAGATGAAGAGGTGCATTTGGTTGAGCAGCATTGCACTGTGAATTGGATAACGTAAATGACTCAACAGAAAACATAGAATCATCACCACGTTCTAAACCATAGGGATCATCACTTATGAGGAAAGGGTCAACTGAGAACAATGTATCTGAAACTGTATCAATATGAGCAGAGGAAGCTAATGCCCAAGCATCCACTGAAAAGATTGAGCTCATCTTCACTCAGTTCAAAGAAGACTAAAGATGAATTACCTTTTTAAATTAGTAGAAGTCCGAGATCAAGTGAAGATGTCACATCAAATGTCACATCAAGTAGATATGAAATCAAAAGTTCATTAAAGTACATTAAAGTGCATTAAACATCAAATTACATTAAAGTACTTAAAGTCTAAAATTAAAGTACTTAATTACTCAGATATACACTAATAAGGGAACCAAAGATTTGATTCACTTTTGAAAGATGAGATACACTGTTGATTTCAAACTAGATATGAGTCATTGAGTTTTAGTATTATGAGTGAATCAAAATATATCCAAGTTGAATTCCAATTGGATTAGATATTAAAGTTGTTGGGAGTAGTGCCATTGCCGACTTTACAAGAAGAAATTTTACCTTTGGCTAAGATTTCAAGGATTAGGTTTTATTGTGGTCTTGGCTAGATCTCAAAGAGGTTTGGAGCACAAGACGGTGTACACGGAAAGTATATGAACGAATTATCTATAAAAGCTATATCCGTGTCAAACCGCTTGTTACAAAAGATTTTCAAATGAATTTTGAATCTAAGATTTACCTGAACGTTGGATGCTATAAGATAACTTCATTTGATTTTCTCTTTTCAAGCTCATATGTGATACGTTTGACATGCAAAGACTGTGAGTGACTAGGTTTTTGTTTTTACAAAAACAAATTATATATTTGATCTTGAAATTTCCAACCAATTTTGTTGAAGACGTTTGAACCCCAAAGGTCTTTGTTGAACGTTTATTCATACATTGAATTTCCTTTTCAACAACGTGTTACAAGATAAATGTGAATATGAAGTGAAGTGAAAAGGATAAGACTATAAAGATGCCATTAATCTCCCATATTCAACACAACTTAGACTTGATTTTTCCCCAAGTAGTAGATTCTAACAAACAATTTATACATGAGATTATCCTTCCTCATGTACATACCATACTCTTGCCATTGAAGTGTAAATTTCATGAACATGTATAATTAAATAGTTGCATTAAGAAGCACCTTGTGTGCAAGGTTCTATCCGTGCATCACTAAACTCGAGGTGAAACAGCCTATTTGTGTGAGTGGTATTTCCTGGTTAGATAAGTTGACAGATCTAGTTAGAAATTGGATTCATTCAGTTAGATCTAGTTAGTCTCTGGTTCAAGTAACCCAAGTGTCTATAAATAGCAGAGGAGGAGATCATTCTCATTTCCAAAATCTGCGAGCAAGAGAGAGCAACAGAGCACAGACAACAAAGGAGCACAGAGCTTAGCAAACCAGCAAGGCAAGTCTCATGGAGAAGAAGAATGTTGGCAAGAGTACCAAGAGGTAGACAAAATCATACTACAAAAAAAGATTCCTAAAAGATTCCTTTTGTATGTTTGAGTAAATAGTATGCTTTCTAGGTTTTTATTTTTCTTAGCTCATGAAGTCTAGATCCAATGAGGGTACAAGTTGATGCTAGGCATCGACTTAAGGGTGTAAGTCGATGCCTGGCATCGAATTGCACCCTCAAGTCGATGCCTGGCATCGACTTACACCCTCAAGTCGATGTCTGGCATCGAATGTGGCCTGAAAGTTGATGCCTGGCATGGACTTTAGGGTGCAAAGTCAATGCCAGGCATCGACTTTTAGGTGCAAGTCGATGCCAGGCATCAACTTGAGGATGTAAGTCGATTCTAGGCATCGACTTGAGGGTGTAAGTCGATGTCAAGCATCGACTTGAGGGTGTAAGTCGATGCCAGGCATCGACTTGAGGGTGCAAGTCGATGACAGGCATCGACTTGAGGGTCCAAGTCGATGCCAGGCATCGACTTGAGGGTGCAAGTCGATGTGAGGCATCGGCTTACACCCTCAACTTGATGCCTGGCATCCACTTGCACACAAAGTCGATGCCTGGCATCAACTTGCACCCTCAAGTCGATGCTTGGCATCAACTTACACCCTCAAGTCGATGCCAGGCATCGACATTGCAGCTTGAAAAACACATTAATGTATGAGCAGATATTTCTAAGCCCATTTCAGGGATGCTAAGTCAAAAGGTGAGAGGCCCTTCAAGAGGCTCAAAGTGACATTGAGCTCTGTGGATCAGCAACGTGACAGAGGCATTGGTCACCAAGCAAAGCTGAAGAAAAACATCGCATCCTTATCCTTTAAGAAGGCTAGCAATCCGGTTGGAATGTCTTCTGGTGGACAGAGTAGCATCAAAATACCTGAGGATGATGCAACTAGGAAGGAAAGGTCGAGGGACATAGAGGTCTTAAGGGCAGATCGTCCACTCTGGGACATGACAAACCTAGAGTGGTGCCTTCAATATGTGGAAGAAAAGAATGCAGTCCTACTTGTGTTCGCAGGGGCATATGGGAGAGGCAAGATCACGACAACACAGGCTTTTCAGTATGGCCTTGTGTTCAAACTGGACTATGAAGATGAGGATTCTGACAACCTCCTTGTCCTCGTAGAGACATCAAAAGGGTTACGAAATGTAATATGCAAGATGGATTTCTTGTGCCCAGAGTGCTGTGTTCCAGAGAGGCTTGCAGAGATATGCAGGGACTCATTGAATCTTATTAAGGACTTGATGCCATGGATCCAGGGCAACATTATGCCAACACAACAGAAGATGACAACCCCTGTAAAGGCAAAGGGTAAGCAGTGCATGCAAAAGAAGCTATTGAAGAAAAAGAAGAGAATTGCTGATGAGGAGTCTTCTTACTCAAGCTCTTGCTCTGAGGATATTATAGTTGCACCTGGTGGGGAGCTTGCTTTGGGTATTCTTGGTACTGAGCAGAACAAGATGAGGGAGGAAATAGCTAGAAGAAAAGTTGTGAAGAAGGGGCAATTGTTTCACCTACCAATCAATATCATCCATAGGCCGCCAATGGATCCAGTCACATGGAGGAGGCCTTTGAGATAAGGGAGCCACACAATTTGCATGTGCAAAATCTTAAGAAGAAAATGAAGATAAATCATCATGCTACTGTTGTGCCTTTCCTTGTCATGGTGGATCCGAATGAGTGCAACTCTGTGGAGGACTTC
This sequence comes from Ceratopteris richardii, assembly GCA_020310875.1. Lineage (NCBI taxonomy): Eukaryota > Viridiplantae > Streptophyta > Polypodiopsida > Polypodiales > Pteridaceae > Ceratopteris > Ceratopteris richardii. Next base: position 41,996,691 of record CM035415.1, read on the forward strand.
AATGAGGGTCTGTTTGAGGATTATACATATTATGTGATTGGTGGTTCACACTCTGTAGAGGCCCGCAGACAGCTAGTGAAGGAGCACCCCACCACATTCTTCTTTAGGTATGCAGAGTGCAAAATATATGTTGGTCTTACAACTGAGGAAGCCAAGCTTCTTGCTTGGGATCACAACAATGACAATGACTACAGGCAAAAAATGTCCTCCATAGAGAGAATTCGGTTCTTCCACCATGAATACGAAGATTTTCTCGTGAAGGAGGCTAGAAGAATACATCCCAATCTACGAAAGCAATGCCTTATTGAGGTTGGCATTGCACTGGATGAAAATAGAAAGTCTGATGCTTTGAGAAAATATGATCCATGGTTTCAACTTGCATTCAGAACAGGTGAGATCTGGGATCTACAGGATAAGATTTTCACAATGTGGGAGAACAAGGAGGTCAAGGGCTAGAAGCAACGGAAGTCGAGGCCAGACCCACAGGTTGATTTGAAGGGAAAGGGAAGGAAAGTTGACCTTTCAATTGAAGAGGCTCTTGAGGACATGAAGTTGACACCATGGAGAGCCCTTCAAGGAATCAAAGATGATACATTGATTATATCAACTTTGTCAAGGGTAATCTCCAAGGAGTTAAGCCTCGAGGAGATGGTGACTGAGCTAAATAAGTATGTATGTTATTCTCAGATCCTTTTTCCCTCCTCCCATGTTTCTGGTCTAACCTAGTCTCTTTTTCATTTTTGTGACTGTAGTCATAAAGTATACATGAAAATTCAGGAGGTGATGATGAAGAGGCTGGGTTGCTTCTCTTGGACAGAGGTCCAAGCAGACTATCCAACCACCTCATCATACAAAGCTAAGGAGATTGATTTTGATGATGAACTTGATCTGAAATGTTTCTCCAATCCCCTAGACCCCCTTAGGCCTATATATTACAATGCATTCTATAGTGATGTAAATAATATTTGTACTCTTGTGCCTAGAAAGCATTTCTCCCTTCTTATAGGAGACATACCCTATGGATTTAAAATGTTGGGATCAGTTAATGAGGATGAGCCCTTCAAACACCCTCAGATTCCGAAGATGGTCACTGATTTTGCAGAGTTGACTATGTCTCCTCTTTGGAGGATAGTAATTTTCCATAGTAGAGACCAGTCTTTCTCTGTTTCAACTGCTCTGAAGTCAAGATGTCATGTTGTGGAGTGCCTCACATGGTAAGTAATCTTCTTTTCTATCTTCGTGGTTGTAATGATGCTCTCTCTCACTTCTAGTTCTTGTTGGTAGGGTGAAGACAAACATCAATCATACTCTTTTGCATAGGTTTGTGAGCTCCATTGAATGCATTACAGTCCTCTATTATGATGAAGTAAGCAAAAGGAGAGTCAGGGAGCATTGCAATGAGATGGGATCTCCAATGTGCTCATGTTCCTAGCCGTTACCAAGAAACTTCGTCATGTAGCTGGGGACAAGACATTGGTTAACCCCTATCAGAAGCCACAAAAGCTCATAATGAGATTGATTCAACTATTCTTCAATGATGATGACTGGGTCCTAGACCTTTTGGAACGCTCAACACAATTGGCGATCCTACTGTACGGCTGAAACAGTCTCAAGAAATGCATGAAGGACAGACACAACCATTTTGGTAAAGTATATTTTACGAGGGCACAGGCAAGAGCAGCGAACGTGGAGACATCTTCAGACTTTTACGAGTGGTACGAGGCCGAGGAGCAGGAAGATCTTGGAATTGAAGAGGAACAGGGGGAAACAGGTGCAACAGAGGCAAGGTTAGTGGGCGGCATACTTGCAGCATTATTCCTCACAGAAGCAACTGTAGGGGTAAGAAGACGACTCCAGTTTGACCCACTTGCAGGGGTGACCGGTCAAAGAACTAGGCACACACCTCAACCACAGCCAATGGCTCAACCACCTCCTAATCCTAAGGTCAAAGCCGCTCATTTCAGTGGAACCTCTAAGGAGGATGCGGATTGCCATGTGGCTCAATTCGAAATAAAATGGACAGCAAATGGATATCCAGCTATGTATGGTGATGATATTAAGCTTCAACAGTTTGCAGCCACGTTGCAAGGACGAGCTATGAGCTGGTTTAGTCAATATGGCATTGCCCATTTTGCTACATATGATGATTTAAAAATAGCATTCTTGCAACGATTTAGAAAAGAAAAGACGCCTTCCGATGTATTAAGGAAGTTGAGGGCCATCAGACAAAAGACCATGCTAGTGGAAGACTATGCTCAGAAGTTCTGGACCCTAATGGAGAGGTTGCAAGGTAATGAATGACCTACTGATGAGATGTTGGCAGGATCTTTTTTTGAAAGGATTACAGAGCACGATAAGACATGCGGTGGCCAGTGTGGACATTGCAAATGGCTTTGATGTATTAGTATTAGCAGCGGCGCGTGTGGAAAGAAGGTTTGGACGAGCCAAAAAGAAGCAGTCTGATTCTAGTTCAAAGGTTGAATTGGATTCAGCAACGGAGTCGGGCAAGAGTTCAAGTGCTTCTGACACTGACAACTATGATGATGAAATAGTGAGGACAAAGCATCGTAAGCATAAAGCCAAGCACAGTAAAGAGGAGGAATGGATTAATAAGTTAAAGAGACATGGGTATTCTATACTAGCTCCAAAGGAAAAACGATTTTGTGATATCTGTGACAAAGAGGGACATACAACAACTCAGTGTTGGTATAACCCTAAGCATAGAGGGCAAAGTTCTCGGCAGGACAATTGAAATCTTAATGACGTAGCGGCCAATCAGGCTATTCCTATCCAAGGGCGAGGTAATTTTCAGAGACCGCAACAAGTAAGACCCCCATGGAGAGATCAAGGAAATCAGCAAGGGAACAACCAACAAGGCAATCACCAAGGTCGACCACCAAGGGTAATGCATTGTGGATATTGTTCAGCTCCCGATCATTGGATAGGGCCGAATTGCCCTTTGTGGGTAAAGCATCATGAAGAAAGAGGTATACCGATTATTAGGTATAATCAGCATAATCAACAGGGACAACATCAACAACAGGGGCAGCAGGCGGCTCAGGTGAATGCCATGCTGATAGAATGGCCAGATCAAGCGGATAGAGACCATGATGCACCTAGTACATCTGATCGAATGCATGTTAAGAATAATAACCAATGGTAGTGTGATTGTAAACAATGTGGGAAAGGTAAAGAGGTTGAAGTGTTGGCGGTTACAAGATCAAGGAATAAAGGCCCTATTGATTGGCAGGAACAAAGACAAATCCGAGACAAGGTTTTGAAGTAGGTTCGGGACGAGCCTCATAATAAGGCGAGGTGTGGAGGTCAGACTGAGCAGCAACAGGGTGTGAAATTGATACCTCCCTCAATGGAGCGGGATAAGGCGCCGAGTCAGCAAGGCTTGGCAAATGATTGGTTTGATGAAATCATTAGCTCACCATTACAGTTGTCCTTGGATCAACTGTTATCTTTGGTACTTGTGTTTCAAGAGAAATTGTTGAGAAAGCTACTTGGGTATCATGCAGAGCCCAAAATTAGGTCGACCCCTTCAATCTTAGCCAATAGTATTGATCCATCAGATGTGGATTTTGTAGTACCAGTAATTCAGGTGCAGTACAACCAGCGGCGATTCGCAGAAGTGTTGCTTGATGGAGGATCAGGGGTAAACATATTACCTGAGCATATTTTTATTGAAATGGGAAGAGGGGTATAGGCTCCAGCACCTTTTCAGGTAAAGATGGCGGATCAAGCACGAGTACAACCGGTAGGCATTCTGAAGCAACAACAAATTATCATCTTTGGCATGGCATTTATGGTCAATTTTGTGGTCATCCGAATGTCTGAGTCCGCGTATCCGTATGAAATGTTGTTAGGGAGACCTTGGTTTCGACTCACCAAAGTCAAGCAGGATTGGGGCTTGAATGTGGTAATGATTACCAAGGGGAAAAAGCAATTGACGATTCTTCTGCGTGGACGAAAAAATATGTCGGTACAGGAGAAACCACTTATGGCTCAGACTATTAATTTAGCAGATGAGATTGAAGATGATGAAGAGGAAAAGTTTTTGCAAGCAAACCCAACTGTGGTGCCGGTATTAGAAGTCGATGTTGCAAGAGTATTAAGTAAGGATCATAGTGGTGGGCCAAATGTAGAAGGGCCAGTTCCTGGTGAATAGGTGGAAGGTGCCCAGTTACAAAAGATATTTGATCAACGTATAGGCATTCCGGTGCAGCAACAGATGGAACAACAAGAGAAAGAGATAAATGCACGGGCGGAAAGGATGTATGATCAGAAGTATGCAGGTTCTATGCGCGTGAAGGAGGAGGAGCTTCAAGAGGTTAATTTAGGAACCGAAGCTGAACCCAAGATGGTGCGGATTGGTAAAACATTGGAAGGAAAGTTTAAGGAGGATCTTATTTTCCTACTTAAAGAGTATGTAGATGTGTTTGCTTGGGATTATACTCAAGTGAAAGGCATAGACCCGCAGCTGCATCAACACAGGATTAATTTGAAGACGGATGAAGTACCTGTGGCGCAGCAAAGATATAGAATGAATCCTAACTTTGCTAAACAGGTGAAGGAAGAAATTGATAAATTATTGGCAGTCGGATTTATCAAACCGGTGAATCAGGTGACTTGGCTGTCTCCCGTCATAGTGGTCCCCAAAAAGAATGGGAAGCTCAGAATTTGTGTTGATTATAGAAATTTAAATGCAGCAATGGTTACAGACCCGTTCCTATGCCATTTTGTGATGCAGTCAGTGTTGGATGCAGTAGCAGGCCATGAAATGTATAGTTTTTTGGATGGATTTTCCAGTTATAATCAGATCAGTGTGGCTGAGGAGGATCAGCATAAAACAGCGTTTATTACAGAATTTGTCGCTTACGTGTTTACCGTCACGAGTTTTGGCTTGAAGAATGGACCGCCATCGTTCAATTATGTGGCGCATAAAGTGTTTGAACCTTATCTACAGGAATTTATGCAAGTATTTGTCGACGATTTTTCGGTCTTCGGTGAAATGATTAAGCACTTGCTACACCTGAAAGCATGTTTTGAAAGATGTCGGCAGTTTAGGATGGTATTGAGTCGGTTTAAAAGTGTGATTGCGGTTAGAAGCGGTATTTTATTGGGCCATGTTATATCACAAGAAGGGATGGCTATTGATATTAAGAAAATTGAAGCTATAAGTACAGCTAAAGCACCGACCAACGTTAAAGAAGTAATGCGGTTTGTGGGTCAAATTAAGTGGCATTCCCGATACTTAAGATATTTAGCAAACATTTCCTTATCGCTGACGCATTTGACCAAGAAGGATGTTCTGTTTATGTGAGCCGATGATCAAGAGAAAGCATTTCAGTTGTTAAAAAAGATGGTGTCGGTAGCACCTATTTTGCAACCACCCGATTGGTGAGTGCCATTCCACATATTTGTGGATGCATCAGATGTGGCCGTAAGAGCAGTTTTGATGCAGCACAAAGACAAAGGATGGTATAGACCTGTCTATTATGCCAGTAGAGTATTGGCTGCGGCCGAAAGAAATTATCCGGTGACGGAAAGGGAAGCTTTGGCGATGGATATGCCCTTAACAAGTTTCGACATTATTTGTTAGGCAATAAAGTGGTTTTTCATGTGGATCATCAGGCCTTGGTTTATTTAATCAAGAAGCCCTTATTAACAGGCCGATTAGCCAGGTGGATGCTTTTGTTACAGGAACTTGATTTTGTGATTGTGCACACTCCAGGGAAAGAGCATGCGATGGAAGATTATTTTAGTCGATTGGAATCAGGAGAAACACCCACCGGTGCACTTGATGTATTTCCCGATGCTGACTTGTTTACATCGCAAGTGGTAGAGGCAGATTCGTGGTATGATCAATTATTAATTTTCTTGACGGAGGGTGCATTACCACAGTATTTCACACCTGATCAGAGGAGGAAGTTTGCTCTTAAAAGTAGGCCGTATTTGGTTATAGCAGGGGCATTATACAAAAAGGGGGTGGATCAGGTTATAAGGAGGTGTGTACCAGAGTTTGAACAACCAGCTGTCTTACACGAAGCACATTCAGGTTCAGCAGGAGGACATTTGTCAGGGGATATTACAGGCAAGAAGGTATTACAAGCTGGGTTGTGGTGGCCGACGGTGTTAAAGGATGCGCATGAGTATGCTAAAGGATGTGTGATTTGCCAAAGGTTAGGCCAACCTAATAATTCTGATCGAATGACTGATCATCCGGTATTACCACTGGATCCTTTCCAAAAATGGGGCATGGATTTTGTAGGGCCTATTAAACCTACAACTCAGCGGGGTAATATATATATATTGGTGGCAACCGACTATTGTACGAAATGGATGGATTGGAGGCAGTAGTACCTATGGAGTTTGTAGTTCCAAGTTTGCGGATTACGGCAGAGAAGATGTCGCCTGAGCTATCGGTTAAACACAGGAGTAAATATCTTTTACAGATTGAGGAGGATCGTTTGATAAGTGCATATATTACGGAGGTGACTCAAAGGCGGAGACAAGCTTGGGTAAATCAGAATGTGAAGTTTAAATTATTTAAAGAAGGTGACTGGGTGATGGTGTATAATTCTAAGTTAGGACCCCATCCACGAAAGCTTACATTGAGATACAGGGGCCCATATCAGATTGTGCAGGATTTGGGTCAAGGCACTTTTCGAGTGGCAGATGTGTTTGGCACATGGATGGATAAGCCAATAAATGGATTTAGGCTGAAATTATTCCAAGGGAAGCCGCCACATTTGGATTGGTTATCAGCTAATGTGGTGCAAGTCGTCCAAAATCCAGAACATCACTTCAGCAATGTTTGTGATCATCGCAGTAAAAGAGTTTATTTCTCTACATTTTTATCTGTGGTAAAGTGTTTTTTGACCTCGTGTTGGTCTAAAACTACATTAAGTAAATTTTTACGATTACAATGGAGACTCGGTTTACAGTTGTAGTTCAACAGTGTGCTAGGGGTTAGCCCAAGGCCAGTGATGGATAAGGAAGCATTGCTGAATCGGGGTGTACAAACTAAGGGATATTCCAGGTCTGCGAGTAATGAGGTGTTGGAAATAAGTATACTCTGTATTACGAGTCAGCAGACCTATAAGGAGCAGAGGCATCGAGGGGAATATGAAATGAAAGCTAGTATTCAACCAATTATTATCTTGCAAAATACAATTTGTCGGAATTGTATGGTTGGAAGTTTTTGCATCATAAAATGTAGTATTGAGGAATTTAAATATCAATTTCGTATTCTTGAAGTACGCATGAGTGTTCAGTTCCATGATTCTTCTGGCACGCGTGGAAGATTTGTTAAGTGGATTATTGATATGTGAGGCAAGCAACTGATGATGATGTTTATGGTATTCTATACTACAATATTATTGTGTTGTATGAAGGGTTACGTGCGTACGTACGTCCATCATTGCAGTCAGTGGCAGTTCAAGCATTCGCACTTGTGGAACGGATATTTTCAGTTCTATTTAATGGCTCTCAAGATAGTGCCTTTTTCTGCGTCTTTTGTGTTGGTGTCTGAATCAGGAGTCATGAGAGGACATATGAGAAAGAGAGAGGTTGTAATGCGAAAGGAAGAGACTACTATAGAGGAAAGTAATAGTTCGTTACAGGAGGATGAAGAGGAAATATTGACGCCATCTGCAACGACTAAGAAATTTTAAATTAGTGTGGTTTAAATGTGCGCTTCAATTTTAGAATTTTTCATTGATGTATCATGTTAGAACTTAGAATGGATATTGAATGTTAAGACTCAAGAGTCAAAAACAGGAATAGTTTTAATAGTACTATGTACATAATACTAAATAGAATATTATGTGATTTTGTATGTTATCTATGTCAGGTATATTAGAAAGGTGGTAAATATGAATTAGTACATGGCTTTATGTTCTTGAAAATGAGCATCTATGATTTAAACAATTTAAATCTTGATTTAAATCTATTGTTTAGATCTCTCATTTTACTATGGGTACATAATGCACATTATGAAAAATCAGCTCACTAACATTATCCAAAGATAAGTACATATTGCCGATACCTTTAGTAGAACATGCATGATTGCTCCCAAGATAGACATGGCCATGATTTCCTGCATGAAAAGTAGCAAAACACTCTTTGCTAGAAGTGAAATGAAAAGATGCACTTAAATTGACAATCCAAGCATGTGAAAGTGCATCATTTATAGTAAAGCAAGGCATAAATAAGATCACCTTCAATGATTTGCATATCCTGTGCATGGCATAGAGTAAAACCATATCAATAATCCACTTAACAAATCTTCTACACGTGCCAGAAGAATCATGGAACTGAACACTCATGCGTACTTCAAGAATACGAAATTGATATTTAAATTCCTCAATACTACATTTTATGATGCAAAAACTTCCCACCATACAATTCTGACAAATTGTATTTTACAAGATAATAATTGGTTGAATACTAGCTTTCATTTCATATTCCCCTCGATGCCTCTGCTCCTTCTAGGTCTGCTGACTCGTAATACGGAGTATACTTATTTCCAACACCTCATTACTCGTAGACCCAGAATATCCCTTAGTTTGTACACCCCGATTCAGCAACGCTTCCTTATCCATCACTGGCCTTGGGCTAACCCCTAGCACACTGTTGAACTGCAACTGTAAACCGAGTCTCCATTGTAATCGTAAAAATTTACTTAATGTAGTTTTAGACCAACACGAGGTCAAAAAACACTTTACCACAAATAAAAATGTAGAGAAATAAACTCTTTTACTGCGGTGATCACAAACATTGCTGAAGTGATGTTCTGGATTTTGGACGACTTGCACCACATTAGCTGATAACCAATCCAAATGTGGTGGCTTCCCTTGGAATAATTTCAGCCTAAATCCATTTATTGGCTTATCCATCCATGTGCCAAACACATCTGCCACTCGAAAAGTGCCTTGACCCAAATCCTGCACAATCTGATATGGGCCCCTGTATCTCAATGTAAGCTTTCCTGGATGGGGTCCTAACTTAGAATTATACACCATCACCCAATCACCTTCTTTAAATAATTTAAACTTCACATTCTGATTTACCCAAGCTTGTCTCCGCCTTTGAATCACCTCCGTAATATATGCACTTATCAAACGATCCTCCTCAATCTGTAAAAGATATTTACTCCTGTGTTTAACCGATAGCTCAGGCAACATCTTCTCTACCGTAATCCACAAACTTGGAACTACAAACTCCATAGGTACTACTGCCTCCAATCCATATACCAATCGGAAAGGTGTCATACCTGTTGTCACTTTAAATGTTGTTCTGAATGACCACAAAGCTGAGTCAAGAAACAAATTCCAATTTTTTTTATTTTCATGCACTAAATTTTTAAGAATACGCATTAAAGTTTTATTCGTGCTTTCTGCCTGCCCATTCCCTTGAGGATGATAGGCTGTAGTCTTTTTATGCAAGATTAAATGAATCCTTGTTAACTCTGAAATCACCTCATTCAAGAAATGAGTACCTCTGTCACTCACCAACTCAATCGAACACCCAAACCTGGTCATAATATTATGATAAAGAAATTTCGCCACACTTGCTGCCTTATTATCCTTCAATGCCACTGCTTCCACCCATTTCATACAATAGTCGGTTGCCACCAATATATATCTATTACCCCGCTGAGTGGTAGGTTTAATAGGCCCTACAAAATCCATGCCCCATTTTTGGAAAGGATCCAGTGGTAATACCGGATGATGAGTCATTCGATCAGAATTATTAGGTTGGCCTAACCTTTGGCAAATCACACATCCTTTAGCATACTCATGCGCATCCTTTAACACCATCGGCCACCACAACCCAGCTTGTAATACCTTCTTGCATGTGATATCCCCTGACAAATGTCCTCTTGCTGAACCTGAATGTGCTTCCTGTAAGATAGCTGGTTGTTCAAACTCTGGTACACACCTCCTTATAACCTGATCCACCCCCTTTTTGTATAATGCCCCTGCTATAACCAAATACGGCCTACTTTTAAGAGCAAACTTCCTCCTCTGATCAGGTGTGAAATATTGTGGTAATGCACCCTCCGTTAGGAAAATTAATAACTGATCATACCACGAATCTGCCTCTACCACTTGCGTCGTAAACAAGTCAGCATCGGGAAATACATCAAGTGCACCGGTGGGTGTTTCTCCTGACTCCAATCGACTAAAATAATCTGCCATCGCATGCTCTTTCCCTGGAGTATGCACAATCACAAAATCAAGTTCCTGTAACAAAAGCATCCACCTGGCTAATCGGCCTGTTAATAAGGGCTTCTTGATTAAATAAAACAAGGCCTCATGATCCACATGAAAAACCACTTTATTGCCTAACAAATAATGTCGAAACTTGTTAAGGGCATATACCATCGCCAAAGCTTCCCTTTTCGTCACCCGATAATTTCTTTCGGCCGCAGCCAATACTCTACTGGCATAATAGACAGGTCTATACCATCCTTTGTCTTTCTGCTGCATCAAAACTGCTCCTACGGCCACATCAGATGCATCCACAAATATGTGGAATGGCACTCACCAATCGGGTGGTTGCAAAATAGGTGCTACCGACACCATCTTTTTTAACAACTGAAATGCTTTCTCTTGAGCATCGGCGCACATAAATGGAACATCCTTCTTGGTCAAATGCATCAGCGGTAAGGAAATGTTTGCTAAATATCTGAAGTATCGGGAATGCCACTTAATTTGACCCACAAACCGCATTACTTCTTTAACATTGGTCGGTGCTTTAGCTGTACTTATAGCTTCAATTTTCTTAATATCAATAGCCATCCCTTCTTGTGATATAACATGGCCCAATAAAATATCGCTTCTGACCGCAATTACACTTTTAAACGGATTCAATACCATCCTAAACTGCCGACATCTTTCAAAGCATGCTTTCAGGTGTAGCAAGTGCTTAATCATTTCACCGAAGACCGAAAAATCATCGACAAATACTTGCATAAAGTCCTGTAGATAAGGTTCAAACACTTTATGCGCCACATAATTGAACGATGGCGGTCCATTCTTCAAGCCAAAACTCATGACGGTAAACACATAAGCGCCAAATTCTGTAATAAACATTGTTTTATGCTGATCCTCCTCAGCCACACTCATCTGATTATTACCGAAAAATCCATCCAAAGAACTATACATTTCATGGCCTGCTACTGCATCCAACACCGCATCACAAAATGGCATAGGAAACGGGTTTGTAACCGTTGCCGCATTTAACTTTCTATAATCAACACAAATTTTGAGCTTCTCGTTCTTTTTGGGGACCACTATGATGGGAGATAGCCAAGTCACCTGATTCATCGGTTTGATAAATCCGTCTGCCAATAATTTATCAATTTCTTCCTTCACCTATTTAGCAAAGCTAGGATTCATTCTATATCTTTGCTGCGCCATAGGTACTGCATCCGTCTTCAAATTAATCCTGTGTTGATGCAACTGCGGGTCTATGCCTTTCACTTGAGTATAATCCCAAGCAAACACATCTACATACTCTTTAAGCAGGCAAATAAGATCCTCCTTAAACTTTCCTTCCAATGTTTTACCAATCCGTACCATCTTGGGTTCAGCTTCGGTTCCTAAATTAACCTCTTGAAGCTCCTCCTCCTTCACGCGCATAGAACCTGCATACTTCTGATCATACATCCTTTCTGCCCGCGCATTTATCTCTTTCTCTTGTTGTTCCATCTGTTGCTGCACCGGAATGTCTATACGTTGATCAAATATCTTTTGTAATTGGGCACCTGCCACCTGTTCACCAGGAACTGGCCCTTCTACATTTGGCCCACCACTATGATCCTTACTTAATACTCTTGCAACATCGACTTCTAATACCGGCACCACCGTTGGGTTTGCTTGCAAAAACTTTTCCTCTTCATCATCTTCAATCTCATCTGCTAAATTAATAGTCTGAGCTATAAGTGGTTTCTCCTGTACCGAAATATTTTTTCGTCCATGCATAGGAATCGTCAATTGCTTTTTCCCCTTGGTAATCATTACCACATTCAAGCCCCAATCCTGCTTGACTTTGGGGAGTCGAAACCAAGGTCTCCCTAACAACATTTCATACAGATACGTGGACTCAGACATTCGGATGACCACAAAATTGACCATAAATGCCATGCCAGAGATGATAATTTGTTGTTGCTTCATAATGTCTACCGGCTGTACTCGTGTTTGATCCGCCATCTTTACCTGAAAAGGTGCTGGAGCCAATACCCCTCTTCCCATTTCAATAAGAATATGCTCAGGTAATATGTTTACCCCTGATCCTCCATCAAGCAACACTTCTGCGAATCGCCGCTGGTTGTACTGCACCTGAATTACTGGTACTACAAAATCCACATCTGATGGATCACTACTGTTGGCTAAGATTGAAGGGGTCGACCTAATTTCGGGCTCTGCATGATACCCAAGTAGCTTTCTCAACAATTTCTCTCGAAACACAGGTACCAAAGATAACAGTTGATCCAAGGACAACTGTAACGGTGAGCTAATAATTTCATCAAACCAATCATTTGCCAAGCCTTGCTGACTCGGCGCCTTATCCTGCTCCATTGAGGGAGGTATCAATTTCACACCCTGTTGCTGCTCAATCTGACCTCCACACCTCGCCTTATTATGAGGCTCGTCCCGAACCTGCTTCAAAACCTTGTCTCGGATTTGTCTTTGTTCCTGCCAATCAATAGGGCCTTTATTCCTTGATCTTGTAACCGCCAACACTTCAACCTCTTTACCTTTCCCACATTGTTTACAATCACACTGCCATTGGTTATTATTCTTAACATGCATTCGATCAGATGTACTGGGTGCATCATGGTCTCTATCGGCTTGATCTAGCCATTCTATCAGCATGGCATTCGCCTGAGCCGCCTACTGCCCCTGTTGTTGATGTTGTCCCTGTTGATTATGTTGATTATACCTAATAATGGGTATACCTCTTTCTTCACGATGCTTTACCCACAAAGGGCAATTCGGCCCTATCCAATGATCGGGAGCTGAACAATATCCACAAGGCATTACCCTTGGTGGTCGACCTTGGTGATTGCCTTGTTGGTTGTTCCCTTGCTGATTTCCTTGATCTCTCCATGGGGGTCTTACTTGTTGCGATCTCTGAAAATGACCTTGCCCTTGGATAGGAATAGCCTGATTGGCCGCTACGTCATTAAGATTTCGATTGTCCTGCCAAGAACTTTGCCCTCTATGCTTAGGATTATACCAACACTGAGTTGTTGTATGTCCCTCTTTGTCACAGATATCACAAAATCGTTTTTCCTTTGGAGCTAGTATAGATTACCCATGTCTCTTTAACTTATTAATCCATTCCTCCTCTTTACTGTGCTTGGCTTTATGCTTACGATGCTTTGTCCTCACTATTTCATCATCATAGTCGTCAGTGTCAAAAGCACTTGAACTCTTGCCCAACTCCGTTGCTGAATCCGATTCAACCTCTGAACCAGAATCAGACTGCTTCTTTTTGGCTCGTCCAAACCTTCTTTCCACACGCGCCGCTGCTAATACTAATACATCAAATCCATTTGCAATGTCCACACTGGCCACCGCATGTCTTATCGTGCTCCGTAATCCTTTAAAAAAAAATCCTGCCAACATCTCATCAGTAGGTCGTTCATTACCTTGCAACCTCTCCATTAGCTCCGGAACTTCTGAGCATAGTCTTCCACTAGCATGGTCTTTTGTTTGATGGCGCTCAACTTCCTTAATACATCGGAAGGCATCTTTTCTTTTCTAAATCGTTGCAAGAATGCTATTTTTAAATCATCATATGTAGCAAAATGGGCAATGCCATATTGACTGAACCAGCTCATAGCTCGTCCTTCCAACATGGCTGCAAACTGTTGAAGCTTAATATCATCACCATACATAGTTGGATATCCATTCGCTGTCCATTTTATTTCGAATTGAGCCACATGGCAATCAGCATCCTCCTTAGAGGTTCCACTAAAATGAGCGGCTTTGACCTTAGGATTAGGAGGTGGTTGAGCCATTGGCTGTGGTTGAGGTGTGCGCCTAGTTCTTTGACCGGTCGCCCCTGCAAGTGGGTCAAACTGGAGTCGTCTTCTTACCCCTATAGTTGCTTCTGTGAGGAATAACGCTCCAAGTATGTCGCCCACTAACCTTGCCTCTGTTGCACCTGTTTCCCCCTGTTCCTCTTCAATTCCAAGATCTTCCTGCTCCTCGGCCTCGTACCACTCGTAAAAGTCTGAAGATGTCTCCACGTTCGCTGCTCTTGCCTGTGCCCTCGTAAAATATACTTTACCAAAACGGTTGTGTCTGTCCTTCATGCATTTCTTGAGGCTGTTTTAGCCGTAAGTAGGATCGCCAATTGTGTTGAGGGTTCCAAAAGGTTCAACACAACATCTAAATACAGAGCAAATCAGAATTACACATTTTCCATTTGCACTGATCTTCATTCACAGAGATTCCACCGAAACCATATTTGAAAAATCTACCGTAATCTTTCATTTCGGTGACTTTCCGGTAACTTTTATCGATTCAGAAGTACACAATCACATTCCTGATTTTCACATTTCGGAGATTAACAGGTTCTTACACACTCACAGACACACGAGTTTCAATGCGCTTCTGTGCAGATAATTTGAATCTCTCTATAGACTTAGCAGAAATAGAAGATTTACCAACAGGAACTCTTGTCTCACAGGCATTTCTGTTCTTTCTTTGATTGACTTAGCGCCGCGATTACAGATTTGTAAGTATTAGAACTTCATGAAACGTACTTGATTACACCACAAGATTTTCATCAATCACAGCTTGTATAATGATTCCTGCAGAACCTATTTTTCGGTCCTCCAAAGTCTCTGTCAGCAAAGCTTCTACTCCCTACGGTTGTCGCGCTCCTTCCTTTTGTAACGTTTCCTCTCCTTCCTACGACATGTCCCTTTTTATCTCAACATAACCGTCTTTTTCTTTTTATTTTATTTAAATCCAATACACCAAAAAGATATATCTAACTAGATAATATCTACGTTTAACCATTTTTCAGATTTCAAATTAATCATTCATCTTCCAGATTTCCCTGCCTTCAACATGGTTACATGGGGAAAAAAAATCTAGCCATCTCTAGAGTAAAAGGTGCCCATGTATAAGGAAACATTTCACCTCAAAGCTACTCGAGAGACACATAAATGTAAGAAGGATTGCCCGGCTAGTAGGCAATGTCCCTAGAGGATTCATTGCCTATTTCTTGGTCTTTTGTTGGAATTTTTACACCAAATTTTACATGTGATCTTTTTACTTGGGAGTATATATCAATGGTCAGCTTAGTATTCAATTTTGAGCAACTTTCCTAGGGATGATTTCCCTAGACATACCCTTCCTTAGAGAAATTGTGGGTCTCAAATCTTGCAAAAACTTAAGTTTTTCTTGCAATGGCCTTCTTAGCTCAATAGATCGAAGTCCTAAGGATTCATAACACCCTTTGAAGTCAAAAAAATACCCCCTTTTGAAGGATAATTGCTTTGCATTTTCTCACATTTTTGCTTATTTGAATTGTGTTATTGCCCGCTTACATCTCCAATCACTTGTTTATCCCTCCCCTCCCTTCTTATCTATCTATCTATCTATCTATCTATCTATCTATCTATCTATCTATCTATCTATCTATCTATCTATCTATCTATCTATCTACCTATCTACCTATCTATCTATCTATCTATCTATCTATCTATCTATCTATCTATCTATCTATCTATCTATCTATCTATCTATCTATCTATCTATCTATCTATCTATCTATCTATCTATCTATCTATCTATCTATCTATCTATCTATCTATCTATCTATCTATCTATCTATCTATCTATCTATCTATCTATCTATCTATCTATCTATCTATCTATCTATCTATCTATCTATCTATCTATCTATCTACCTATCTATCTATCTATCTATCTATCTACCTATCCATCTATCTGTCTATCTATCTATCTATCCATCTATCTGTCTATCTATCTATCTATCTATCTATCTATCTATCTATCTATCTATCTATCTATCTATCTATCTATCTATCTATCTATCTATCTATCTATCTACCTATCTATCTATCTATCTATCTATCTATCTACCTATCTATCTATCTATCTATCTATCTATCTATCTATCTATATCTCTATCTCTATCTTTGATCTCTATCACTCACTATCACTCTGTAGACAATTTTTGGGTGCACTCTCTATACCGCCTCTGATTTAATTTCCCTTCATCCACATATGACATAGCAATTCTCTCTCATTTCTCTACATCACAACTCTCTCTCTCTCTCTCTGCCTTTTGCATCGACCAAAACCACTTTTTTCTGTTCTATCTTAGCACATTGACATTCCTCTTTCTACCATCTTTTGCAACATCGAGCTTCATGCTTCTCTCTCTCTCAATCATGAGAGCATCGATTTCTCCAGGATACCTTATCTCTCTCTCTCTCTCTCTCTCTCTCTCTCTCTCTCTCTCTCTCTCTCTCTCTCTCTCTCTCTCTCTCTCTCTCTCTCTCTCTCTCTCTCTCTCTCTCTCTCTCTCTCTCTCTCTCTCTCTCTCTCTCTCTCTCTCTCTCTCTCTCTCTCTCTCTCTCTCTCTCCCTCCCTCCCTCTCCCCATGGCCTCTCAAACTCCCCTCTCTATGACTTTTGAAAAAGAATGGAGATGAAGGGAGGGAAGAAAGATGGATTCCTCTCTCTTTCCCTTTTACTCAAAGTCTCTCTCAGCTTCCTCAAAGGACACAACATACAAGAATGAAGAAAGAAAAAGAAAGTACCTGAAAATTCAATGGGAAAACCCAATATTCAATTAAGCTCCTTCTTATAGAATTCTAAGATCCCACTTCTTAAATTAGAAGGTTTGCTCTTTGCATGCCACATGGCACTTCTTCTTCTCTACTATTCTATTCTTTCTAGATCTCTTACCATCTTCCAATTTCCATTCTAATCTAAAAGATCTTCTTTTTCTATTCTTGGAAAATCCATCTTTTTCTTTCTATTTTGATTTTCTCTTTTTATTTTTATTTTTCTATTTTTATTTTCTTTTTTATATCTTCATTTCTTTTTCTTTTGATTAAGGTTTTATTTTCGTTTCACATTTATATACAAAGAATTGAAGTAAAACTAAGGGTTAGGGTTAGGAAAAATGGGTCTCAACTAGGGTTTCTACCAAGGAAAAGTTAGGGTTTCTTATGGTTAGGGTTTCTTATGGTTAGGGTTTTTGACTCCAAACAATTGCTAAATATGTACATTATGGGTTTAAAACCCGGGGTTTCTAAGGGTCTGTTGGAAGTCAAGGGCTAACTCGTCAAGGAGGTATGCGATAAGGTGAAGAGACAGGAAGCACAAGCCGACAAAGGAGCCAACAAAGAAAGGACTGATGGAAATGTATGTCAAAATTCTCAAGAAAAACCTTTAAAATAGTGATTTTCATCACTAACACTCATTGTAAATACCATTTCCTATTTTTGTAGCTCCATTTTGTGCAAGCCAAGGAGTCCTTATCTTGAGGAGCATTAGAAGTACCTACCTATCAATCTTCGTATTTTTTAGACTCTGTTTGAGCCCTCAAATAGGCCCTAGAACCTAATTTTTAACTAGGCCGAAAACTAGGTCTGAACAGGACCAAAGCTAGTGAAAAACTATAAAAAGAGCTAGAGATCTCATTTTTGAGGGTAGCTTCTTAGTGATTTGAGATTGTATGTGAGACTTTTTGAGTAATCTACAAAACTCCATTGTTCCTCTCTTTGTTCTTGCCTTGTGTGCACTTGTGTGTGTATGTGTGTGCATGTTTGTGTGCTTCTCACTCACACACTTGGGCCATCACTTGCTCGAGGTCATCATACCATCCTCATGTCTTCTCGGATTGACATTAACGGAGGTGTTACTCACCCCTAAGCTACACCAAATTTTGGCACCGTTGTCGAGGATTGAGCTTTGAGGACAAGCGTGTGATGGTAAGACGTAGAGTAGAGACGTTGGAAGCATAGGTAAGCTTTTCTTTTATTTGTTTTCATCTTCTTCTTCACTTCTTCACTCCATATCCATCCATCATCATCTTCACCATCACGACCATATACCTCCATCTCCCTTCACCTCCTCATTTCATTGAGTGCGAGAGCGAGAGAGCGACTTGTGTGCAATCGTGTATTGTGCATTTTTTGAGATTTTTCATAGGAATCAACATTTCCAACAGCTGTACCAACTCCAGCAAGTAAAAAATTTTGACTGTGCAGGTCTCGAGGCATTGACTTTTGTCAATCGTGATCGATAGAAAAGTTGGCCATTTTGCAAAACTAAGTGCATAACCATGATGCTTAGGCCTAGGATCCCAAATGTGTGATTGATTTTATCAAATTCCATAGTTTTTTGTCAATCGCTATTGACACGTCAATCGTGACTAACAAACGATGATGGATAGATCCGGACAGACTAGTCAATCATGACCGACATGTCGATTGCGATTGACTAGGTCCAAGATTGATTGACCCCGATTGACAGAGCCATCACGTGCCATGTGTCAATCGTGATCGACCCATTGATCGCGATTGACTCATCGATCGCGACCGATAGCCCCAGCGGATGTGTCCATTGTGATGGACATGGTCCATGACTATTTGACCCATGACTGACTGAGCCTATCATTGTCACATGTCAATCGGGATGGACCCATCAATCGTGATTGACCTATCAGTCACAATGGAGAGCCATGTCCGACCTCTCCATCATGATCGACTAGTCGATCGCGATGGACACATCAATCACGATTGGCAGACCAATCGATCACGATTGACAGTCAAATTCGGCATTTTTTTGAGTTAAGAAATATAGCCTATTTTTGGTCTAAATTTGGGAAAAATTAAGGGTCATTGGAGCATAAAGAAACCTTAGAAAACACTATGAGCTATCCAAGTGCCTGTTTCACCTATTTCAACTCCCGAGTGCCTGAGTAGCCATAACTTCTTCATACAAACTCCATTTGCTACAATTTTGGTTCCGTTGGAAAGCTCGTTGAGAATTCTACATGGGAATCCACTGGTTTTTGTAATAATCATATGTGGGGTTCTAGTATAGGTGTTTTTAAGTTGACCATTAGTCAATACTAGGGAGTGAGAATACTTTTTAGGGCAAAAAGGAAAGCAAGGGTCTATACTTTTTAGTGTACATTGAAGGTTGTTTTTCTCTATCAATACATTGTGGTCAAGTCCATTTTTAACTGATAAAACTTTCACAGGTCTGTGGTGTGCAAGCAAGGTTTCAAGCAACTTTAGCAAGGTGATCATGGAGCTTGGGCGAGCGTGTCCTGGGCTCGACTAGCAATCAAAAGTCAATTCCTAGTTTAGGCTAAGAACGCATAGTATTAGGAGTAAATTAGGACAACAATAGGCACGAGACAAGTTGAAGACTACCTAAGTAATCAAGTTCAAGTCAAGAGATAATCTATGCTTGTGAGATAACCCCAAGGAAAAGAACTAATTCTGTTGCGATCAACTTCAAGTGCTAAAAAATCACTTAAGTATTTTGGACGATGCAAAATCAAACAAGATTATAAACACGATAACAAAATAAAAAGAATCCAGTGGTTGATAAAAAAGAATCAGCAACGAGGTTGTACTTTGAGTAAAGTTGGGATTGGTTAATCAGGCATATGAACCTTATATCAGGATGACATCTAGGGAGAGATAGATAGAGCCTTAGGTCTTCAGAGGCTAGTGTCATCACACTGGTAGGTCTTGGGACCATCAGTTGAGCAATTACCCGCACTACCCTAGCTCTAAAACTAGCGAATCAGGGAATACATCAGGACCGACCGATAAGGTGCTCGCATCTATGAGGACAGCCTAAGAAGATCCGTTGTCCAAATTAAAAACCCAGATCAACTGGTGGACTAGAACATCCAGTTGTCAAATTTGAGAATGGTGCATACCTAAATAAGGAAGTAACAATGTATGTAGTCACCAACCAACTAGACCGAGAACTCCCCGAGGCAAATCAGTCTTGACTAGAATCATCACTCCAGAGTGGGTTCCCAAGGACAATAAGAGCATAGATCTGCTCTTAAACCGAGAGACTTATGAAGCTTTTTGGAGGTATAAGCCCGACCAAGCTAATAAAGTAGGAATGCTCACAATCTATGAGTTTAAAGATCCTAACAGCCCAAGCAAAGTGACCTATCTATGACAATACTTCAGAGAGGATCTTTGTGGCCACAGAGCATGGGAGGCACGCCTACACTTGGAAGGGTGAATTTGTTTTTCCCCAACCAAGATCTAATGTCTCTTATGGTCACCAAGGAGCTGGAACATCCCACGCTCATGGAGCTCAAAGGGACAGGAGTAGAGATAGGCCAGAAGTGAGCTTTGCTAACCCAGTGGGAAGAGAAAGAACAAGAATGGAGATGGATAGAATGGAAATGGAGAGACCTAGAGACCCAAGTAACCAAAGAAATACTAACAAATTTCCTCTACCAAGGCCTACGGAACACACGAGGACCTTGAGGCCTACACAACTAGTTAAGTCCATGAAGAACTGCTTCGATGGCACTAGAGACCTGTACGATCATGTGGCAGAATTTAGGCAAGTCTTGAGAGCCGAGCAAGTTGATCACCTATTCACGTAGTACAATGCATTTGGTCTAACTCTCAAGAACACAACCCTTACATGGTTTCAACCACTACATGAGAGGCAGTTCAGGAATATAGACCAACTCTTAGAAGCTTTCATCACAGAATTTTCTAAGAGTGGCATACGGCACAATACTTCCTCACTGATACATAGCTTCAAGCAGACACCTCAAGAGACAATTAGACTTGTAGGAAGAAGGTTTAGGCAATACCTAGAGAGATGTCATGTTCCAGAGTTACCCACTCCAACCAAACGAGTGGCTTTATTCTTAGATGGATTGCTAAGTACCGAATTGAGATCATATGTGTACTTGGACCCTAGGACCATAGAAGAGTGTGTACGCATGTGCATAGACATTGAGGATAACATAGGGGAGGAATTAGAGCCTTCAAAAATCTACAAAGATTTAGATAGCTCTACTAGCCTTAATTCAAATCCATCCACATCTATTGAGGAACTCGCTGAGAAAGTAGCTCAGAAGTTAGGAGTCTCAAGCAAACAAATACCAAGGTTTGCCCCAGTGAAAAGATGGTATACTTGTGGAGGTGAACATATGGTGAATGTATGTCCCATTATGGCTCATGTTGGAATTTGGGGCCCCAGGATCGTTCCAAACTAAAACCTTTTGAGCATACACAACTTAATTGACAAGATGAGAAGTGAGATATAGAAAGAAAAATCTTGAGACAAGGATAGGGAACGTAAGTTGGATGCTTAGTCACTAAAAAATAGATGTCCAAATTACAACATGGGAGTACTACTCAACCATATACAGTGGTGCACTCACTAATGGAAGAATATCCAAGAAGATGATGATACAAAATTTAGATTATGTTGAAATAATCTAAGTGTGTGAAGTGAATGAGCAATGAAGCTAACCTTATTCTCACAAAATAGTGTAACAAAATTGTAAATCAACCAACCTTTGAGATTAGGGTAGAGAAACCCTAAAAACAAAATATAAGGTTAACTCACAAAAGATAGTTACCACCACCTTGTAGAAGACTTCTTGCTCCAAGAGAGTAGCCTCTCCTTCACCAAAACTCCACCTCCTCAAGAGTGTGAGAACTCTCTCTCTTCAAGAAGACCTCCTTCTAGCTTGATGAGCAATTATACAATGATTCTTGCCCTCCTTATATAGTCTACAAGTACCTTCCAAAAGCTTTGCTTCGTAAAAGGTATGATTGATTAAAGCATGATTGCCATGAAACTACAAAACAGACGCCATCGCGAATCTCCACAAGCTTTTAATAAAGCAATCTTTAAGAAAAGCCTCCCTTGCGCTATGCCCAACGAGATTTGAACCTAGGTGGGTATTTTGGAAGCTTTTCAAGCTAGCCACGCTCTCCAGGTTGTTTGGTTGTTGAGAGATGTAAAGATATATATTATACTTACTTTACAACAGTTTTTGGACCATAGAATATTGACTTCCAACAATCCCTCCTTCAATTTCACAATGTTACAATCTTCAGTAACCTGCAAATCTTCTCATGACTATCTCTAGTCATTGCTTTGGTAAATATATGTGCAACATAGGAACATAAACTAGCTCAATGTGCTTCTTAGCTATCTGCTCGCGAATATAGTGGTAGTGTACCTCTATATGCTTTGTCCTTGCATGATGCACTGGATTCTTTGCTATAGCTATAGCACTCTGGCTATCTGAAAATATCTGAATGGGTTCATGTACTCTCACATCAAGATAACTGAAAATCTTCTACAACCAAACTAACTCTAAAGTAGCTGTAAATGTTGCACGATATTCATCTTCACACGATGAAGTGGCAATAGTGGGTCGTCTCTTTGAAAGCCATGAGATAAGACAATCTCCAAGATAAAAACAAAATCCACTAGTACTTCTTCTTGTGTCTCTATCACCTGCTCAATCAGAATCTGAAAATCCTTTTAATAACAAATGTGTAGATTTTGAAATACCATAGCAAAATTTGAAGTTCCCTTCAAATATCAAAAGATCCGCTTTACTGCTTTCCAATGTAACACTTTCGGATTCTGCATGAACCTTGATACTTGAGAAACTGCAAACTGTGTATCAAGATGTGTATTACAAAGATATATCAAGCAACCAACTGGTTGACTATATAGAGTAGCATCAAATGGCTATGCTTCTACTACCATTTGTAAAGACATGTTCTGATCCATAGGTGTTTGCATAGGTTTAGAATCACTCATCTGAAACCTCTCCAAAAGTTTCTCAATGTACTTTTGTTGTGTCATATAGATACACTCATCTCTAAATAGAAATTGAATCCCAAGATAATAATGCAATATTCCCAAATCATTCACATCAAATATTTGCTTCAATTTTTCTTTAAACATTTGCAAGTCTTCATCTCTGGGACCTGTGACTATAATATCATCCACATAGGTGATTGCTATAATCATTTTACCTGTTTCTGCTTTAACATAAAGCGTTGGAGCTGCATCTGAGTTATGGAAACCAATGGATAAAAGATATGTATGCATCTTTTCATACCATGCTCTTGGTGCCTGTTTTAAAGCATATAAAGCTTCTATAGGCTTACACACTAAGTATTCTTTACCTGTCTCTTCAAAACCTTTTGGCTGCTGAATATACACATCCTCATGTAAATCACCATTTAGAAAATCAGTCTTAATGTCAAGTTGATATATATGCCAACCAAAATGTGCTATTAGAGCAAGTATTGACCTAATAATAGTCATCCTAGATGTAGGAGCAAATGTCTCATCATAATCAATACCTTTTTTTTGTGCATATCCTTTGACAACCAACCTGGCCTTGTATCTATCAATAGTACCATCTGCTTTCCTTTTGATTTTGAAGATCCACTTTACACCTATAGCCTTCTTTCCCTCTGGTAACTCACATAGCTACCAAGTTTGATTCTAATGAATAGAATCAATCTCTTCTTGCATAGCTTTTCTCCAAATAGGAATGTTAAGTGCATCTTTAACACATGCAAGTTCATCTTCAACAGTTGTAAGTGCCAAAATATCATGAATCTCAAAGTCTTCATCAAAACTTACATGATCTCATTGTTGTTCTGTCTAGTCTGACTTCTTGTTCTTACATGATCTTGTTGTTGTTGTCTAGTCAAACTCCTTGTTCTTCGAGTAAAAGTCATTATACCACTATCTTTCCGAGTCTGATATAACCACATAGGTGTATCCTTAAATAGTGGTGAAACTCTTTCTGAACTTTCAGCTTCCACAAGTTCTGGAACTTGTCCTGCCGAGGTACTAGGACTTTCTGGAACTTTAACTTCTTCCATTTCTGGAACAAAAGTCTCTTGTGGAATTGATTCTATAGAAGGTTGTGAAATTCCTCTTTCTTCAACTGTTTCTTGAATCCTAAGAATTTTAACTCCCTCCTGATATGGCTGAACATGTACATCTAGAATCTTTCTAAAAAATCCATAGTCATTTCACTAATGAACTCTGGAATTTCTGCTTCTTTATCATAAACCTTATTTTTAGCAATATAAGCATTACCTGAAAGAATAAATTCACCTGTCTCTAGAACATAAAACATGTACCCTTTACTCTCAACAAGATATCCAATAAAAATAGCTTTATTTGCCTTTACATCTAGTTTGCCTCGGTCCTTTTTCTCAACATGTACATAAGAAAGTGATCCAAACACTCTGAAGTAACTCACATTATGTTTTCTACCATAATAAGCTCCATACGGTGTGATTACCTTTAAAGCTTTTGTAGATGGCCTATTTAAAATGTCATTAGTTGTATGTACTGCATCAAACCAGAATTTCGATGAAAGCTTCTTGGATGCCATCATGCTCCGCATCATTTCAACAAGTACTCTATTCTTTCTTTCCGCAATACCATTCTGCTGAGGAGTATAAGCAATAGTAAGGTGTCGAGTAATACCTTTCTCATCAAGAAATGTCTGGAACTCTTTTGACAAGTATTCTCCACCTCTATCACTTCTCAGAATCTGGATAGTTTCCTGACTTTCATTTCCAACCATAGCTACAAACTTCTTGAACATAGGAAAGACTTTTGACTTCAACTTAAGACCATAGATCCATGAGTATCTCGTAAAATCATCAACAAATAGAACAAAATACATGAAGCCCTGAATAGATTCTGCTCTCATAGGTCCATTCACATGTGAATGAATAATCTGCAATTCCCTAATAGCTATAATATGACCATGTTTCTTGAAAGGTAGTTTATGCATCTTACCTTCAAGACAACCTTCACATATATCTGAGTCATCTGGTAGCTTGAATGAGGGTGAACTCTCAACCATACCTCTATCTTTGATACTCTTGAGAGCTCCAAAACTAATATGTACAAATCTTCCATGCCATAGCTTCATATCTTCCACTGGTGACAAAGATTTGACTGCATATGCCTGACTGATTTTTGACAAAACAAAGATCCCTCCTCTATGCTCACCTTGTAAAATACACTTGTCGTCTTTGTGTGATAAGATCTTACAAAGATCTCTCTCAAATACAACTTTTAAACCATCACTTAAAAATGCAGATATAGATAGCACATTCTTCTTCATTTCAGGCACATAAAGAACTACTGAAATCTGAAAATTACCACCTTCTCTTGACTTTAGGGTTATTGTACCTAATCCCGCAACATCCAAATCATTGCCATCTGCAATAGTACTTCTTCTACCTGAAGAATAGGAAATAGAAGAAAACACTTCTCTACAACCTGTCATATGCTTTGTAACACCTGAGTCAAATATCCAAGGACTTGCTGAAAGAACTTGTAAAGTTGCCTGATCAAAAGCTACTTCCTCAATGGTGACACAGGCATAAGAATCACCTTGAGATTTCCCTTTTTTATCATCTTTTGCAACATGTCCTTATGCCTTTTTCTTTTCTACTGCAATCCTTTTATAACATGCTGACTTAAAATGTCCAGGTTTCTTGCAGTAAAAACATATTACTTCCTTCTTCTTAGAAGACTTCTCTTTGGATGTAGTAGATACAGAATCTGAAGTAGAAGGTGAAAGGGACCTACTTTCCTTTATGGATTGTTCTTCCTTCGTATCCTTCTTCTTCTTACCGTTTGATGAAGATAAAAGTGCTTCTTCATTCTCTTCCATTCCCTTCAATTGATCTTCATCTTGAAGTAACAAGAACCCTAGCTCTTCAAATGTAACCTCTCTATCTCTTGTGGTAAGGGTAAGAGTGGTTATAAAAGATCCATATGAAATAGGAAGTGAATTAATCAACGTATTTACCATTTCTTCATCAAAAATCTCAACTCCTATATTTAGAAGTTGATCTCTCAAGTCAACGAGTCTCATAATGTGGGTTTGAATTGACTCACCAGCCTTCATCCTTGTATTTTCTAGTTGTCTCCTCAAGTGAGCTTTTCTAGCAGGATTTCTACTCTGAAAAAGATTCTCAAGCTTCAACCAAGCTTGTCTAGAACTTCTGCAAGACCTGATCTATGGTAGAATATGCTTTTTAACACTCATTGCTATGAATGAGAGTGCTAAAGCATCTCTAGCATCCCACCTTGCCCGATCTTCAGTAGGAGGAACTCTAGGTAAAGACCTACCTATGACTTTGGATGTCCAAGTAGTTACCTCTTCTTTAGTTGGTTCTGTAATAGTAACTCCTGTACCTCTTGAAGCTGTTGTGGCTCCTTCTTTGCCTCCTCGTCTGGGTCTTGTTAAGGATCCATTGATGATACTCCATAAATCCTTTATCACTAATATATTCATCATCATGAAACTCCACATGGGATAAATAGAAGATCCATCCAACTTGTCTTCAATCTCAATTCTAATCTCACTCATCTTAACTGTGTGTATGTCAATTATGCTCTGATACCAAGTGTTGGAATTTGGGGCCCCAAGATCGTTCCAAACTAAAACTTTTTGAGCATACACAACTTAATTGACAAGATGAGAAGTGAGAGATAGAAAGAAAAATCTTGAGACAAGGGAGTACTACTGAACCATATAAAGTGGTACACTCACTACTAGAAGAATATCCAAGAAGATGATGATACAAAATTTAGATTTAGTTGAAATAATCTAAGTGTGTGAAGTGAATGAGCAACGAAGCTAACCTTATTCTCACAAAATAGTGTAACAAAATTGTAAATCAACCAACCCTAACTTTGAGATTAGGGTAGAGAAACCCTAAAAACAAAATATAATGTTAACTCACAAAAGATAGTTACCACCACCTTGTAGAAGACTTCTTGCTCCAAGAGAGTAGCCTCTCCTTCACCAAAACTCCACCTCCTCAAGAGTGTGAGAACACTCTCTCTTCAAGAAGACCTCCTTCTAGCTTGATGAGTGATTATACAATGAGTTTTGCCCTCCTTATATAGTTTACAAGTACCTTCCAAAAGCTTTGCTTCATAAAAGCTACGATTGATTAAAGCATGATCGCCATGAAACTACGAAACGGATGCCATCGCAAATCTCCAAAAGCTTTTAATAAAGCAATATTTAAGAAAAAAGCCCCCTTATGCTCGCCCGATGGGATTTGAACCCAAGTGGGTATTTTGGAAGCTTCTCAAGCTATCCATGCTGTCCACATCATTTGGTTGTTGAGAGATGTAAAGAACATATATTATAGTTACTTTACAATAGTTTTTGGACCATACAATATTGACTTCCAATAGCTCAACCCCAAGCAAACCCTAGCAGCCTATACTGCACCATAGAGCAGAAATATACCAACCACACTGCACAAGACTGTCCCTATAACAAACAAACTGTCAGACAAAATTATCCTCAGCCATATCCACAACAGGGAAGATACCAGAATCAGTACCCACAACAACAGTATAGTAGGCCTCAGCAACCCTACCAACCACAATATCAGGCTTAGCAAAGACCTCAACCAGTTCTAGAGCAGCAGCCCCCTCCTCCAGCCAATGTGATTCCAGTAAAGTACGCAGTTGCAAAAGAAAATCTGAATAGAGCCTTAGTGCCTGTGATACCATTGCCTTCAAAAAGTGACCCAAGTGATTATAGTTTTGACTCTACTCATATTGATAGCCCGTAGGCTTACTACATGCAGTCATCTGAGCATAGTGAGTCCTATTATTATGAAGACCCGAGTGAACCTAGTTGGGAGCCAAAGTATGAAAATGTCATGTACACAAACCCCAACTCTAGACCTCAACCTAGGCAGATAAGACCCCCATTTCCTAGAGGACCATGCCACCGTTGTCAACGAGATCACCTCATTTGTGACTGCCCTCTACGTACACCTACACCTAATCGGTGACAATTCAAGGATTCTGTCAAGATTGTGGGAAAGAACATCTCTTGCGAGACTGTCCTAAGAACCCCAACAATATGCCAAAAATCACTCCTATCAACATTATTGGGTTAGTTGTAGACTCTACAGGAAGTGTAACTTCCACCACCCCAGTGCAAGTAGTCACTAGAGCCCAAGCTTTGCAGCAAAACCAACAAAGAAAAGGACCAGAGCTTGGAGGGATAGTCGAGAGAGAATGAAAAGGCAATGGGCAAAGAAGATGAGCGAACTTGAGGAAAGCTTAAGAGAAACAAAGGCCAAGATAATTAAACTCACATCTCAAACTCACTCTCACACTACCCCACACCCACCATTCCCATCTTCCTCCAATCCATCACCTTCCAACCCACCTCATACAATTCCACCACCCCCTAGAATAGGATCAATCTTAGCAGATCGCACTCCCGAGGACCTAGACATGATGCTTAAGGCATATCACGCTAGACTCCAAGAAGGGCCAAACATAACGGATCATGGAAAGTGTTACCCTAGAGCTGAACTAGAGCTTGAAAAAACTAAAATTTTTGCTAAGATGGTGGAATTGGCTCAAACCATGTTTGAAGCCAATCGCCTCTTTAACTTCTCTAGTTTAGCTAAGACATAGTTGCACTTTGATGGACTATTAGAAAGATTGGAGAGGCTAATTACAAAATCTAAAAAGGACCCCACCTTTCAAGGTAAGGACAAGGCAAGTGAAAGCATAAGCCTTCCTGCCCAGGAAGCTTATGTGTCTAACCCCACAGAACCAGACACATCTTCTTCTATGAATCGATATTCCCTAGAATTTCTAAGAGAGATTCAAGAAGAGAAATGGGCTAACGAAAGTGAATTTCCTCCTCCCATTGAACTTGTGGATGACTTGCATGATCAATTCCCACAAGACATTCCTTCCATTTATGGAGAGCAGGAGAGTGCCCAATCCCATGAGAGATTAGAATTTGAGTCTAATTCCTTACATGAACTACCCCATTTCACCGGCCCATGGGAAGCTAAGTCTACTTCTATGAGAGCACCCATGGTCATGGTAAGGAATGAAGACTCAGTCATACCTAGGGATATAGAGGTAATGAAGAACACTAAAGTGCAGTGCAATCTCACTTTAGAAGAGCTACTCAAGGTTAAGCCAGAATTATGGAAACATGTAGCCAATCAAGTGCCAGAAGTAGCAAAACCTCATTCCTAGGTAGGATCTCATAGAACAGTGCCAGCGATACCTTTGGACAAGATAGGTGACATGAGCGAAGGAGAAGAAGGAAACACCTATCTTCCAATTACCCATCAAGGTTACACCACCAAGGCAATTTTGGACTCAGGTGCAGGAGTAGCGATTGCCACCACTTCCCTATAGAAGCGTTGGGGCAACCAAGCAGTTAGGCCAATGAGAATGAAATTGCAGATGGCCGATGGTCACATAGAAAGACCCTTAGGACTACTAGAAGGAATAACTCTCACTACATCTGGTGTCGAGTTTGAGCATACTTTTTCCATATGTGACTTTAGCAAGAATCAAGCCTATGAGATGATTTTGAGAAGACCATTTATGCGGTAGTTGGAAGTGGTACAACATTGGGGAACCAATTCCTTATATTTGCAACACTTAGGTGTTACAACCAAAGTCAATCTCAAAGATTACTCTCATAGAGACGTACCCCCTATTCAATGGAATCCCATCCATAGAGATAAAGATGATACAGAGTCAGTGCATTCCATAGGATCAGGATCCTCATGGATGCATGAAGACACACACTTATGGATGTGCAAAGTAGCTGTAGAAGAAGAGAAGAGAGAAAAAGCCAGAGAGATAGGTGCGAAGGAAATTCATAGATCAGTTCAAGACCCAGCCTATGCACCTGTAGTTTTCCTAGACGAAGAATTTGAACCTCATGGTTGGGCAAAAATTTTAGCAACAATGGCTGTAGCCATCAATGAAGAACAATGGACACCCCACTATGACGAGGATGGCTATGACATTTCAGTCTTCACAATAGAGCCAATCATGTGTGATTCAGTTATAGAAGAATGTGAACGTAGCATTGATGCATTCGAGGATGCAAGTGACTCCGATCTAGAGTCAATTTTCATGGACCCACCTTTTGCATCAGATGAGGAATATTTCTATGAAGTGGAGGCTCACCCACAAAGACACGAAGAAATTACAAATGATGTGAGGTTATCCACACAGATAACCACTAAGAATGAAGGCAAAAAGAGGAAGAAGAGAGAAGTCGCACCAGAGGAGGAAGAATCCTTGTTTGAGGTCTTGGAAAACTTTAAGAAGTATGAGATAGAAGACAGGAGAGTCATGATAAGAATGCCTAAACGTGATGCACAAGCAGGAGAGGCCTACGATAACAAAGAAACCACCAAGAAATTTGTGCTAACCATAGAAGAAGGAGAAGAAAAATGCACACACATAGGACATGACCTGACTGAGGATGAGGAGCAAGAGTTAGTAGCCTTGCTAACAAAATACAGGGATGTATTTGCATGGAGTTACAAGGACTTGAAAGGAGTAGACCCTGACATATGGTCACATACAATTCCCATGACCTCAGATGCCAAATCCTCTAAGAAGAAGCCATACACCTATAATGACAACTATGTTGCCAAGATCAAAGAAGAGATAGATTGCTTGGTAGAAGCTCGATTCACCTATGAAATTGAGCACATTGAATGGGTATCCCCCATCGTAGTCTTGAAACCTTGGTATGGATCTTCAACATAGGCTCCATGCTTTGTGAACCTCAACTTCAAAACTTTCTCCACAATCTGATCTACACTTATCAAATTCTTAGTAAGACTAGGTACATAGAGTACAGTGCTCAACATATTGGTATTACCATTGGAACTTTTTACATTTCCAATGTTCTCCATAGGTGCCTTGTGTCATGTCCTGTTTGGACCTCATGCTTACTCTTGGGATCTTCAAAATTTAAAAGAAATGCTACATTCCTTGCTACATTATTTGAGCATCCAGAGTCAATATAAAACACATGAGCATCCAGAGTCAATATAAAACACATGCTCATCTATTTTACCTCCTTTCATTGTCATGTTCATCAGCAAGAGTGAATCCTCTTGGTATTACTCATCATTGTAGTTGTTAGAGTCTCTTCTTCTTTTGTAGCCTCCTTGGTAGTTATTGTTGTAGTTTCTGTTATTGGTCTTGAAGCAATGCTCTATGATGAGGTTGGTTAATCATATGGCACAAGGTGAGGAGCCTTGAGATGTCCCCCTCCCGTTTGTACCACCTCTCCCTCTTCTTCTTGAGCTTCTACCTCTACTTGCAAAGTTATATAGGGAGGAACTTCCTTCATGATCATATTTTTTGCCTTTTCCTTTGGTATCTTTACCTTCACTTTTATCTATGTGAAGATAGAGGATTGATTAGCTTTTTTATTCTCACCATTCTTCATAAGTTTGGCCTCATGAGTAAAAAATTTTCCCATGAGAGTGTTGAAGTCTAGCAGCTGCATATCCATGTACAAGTCCATGGCAATGGTGAATGCTTCCCACTTGACATCAACCTTGATTCCATTTATGATTTGCCTCACATTTTTCTCCTCATCTATAATCTCTCCATTTTTTTCAAATTGATATACAATGTCCTTCATGTTGGTGACAAATTTGGTGACACTTTGCTTGGGCTACTTCTTGAGTGTTATGAACCCCATCAGTAGTTGGTTCTACCTAGCTTGAAGAAAAGAACACTTCCAAGGCATTCTAGGTCTCTTGTGATGTCTTAGAACTCCTACTATGAGGAAATAAGAAGTCAGAGATAGATTTTAGAATGTATGACCTTGCCAAAACATCCTTTGCACGCCATGTGTTTAACCGTTCTTGCTCCTCTTGAGTTGGTTGTCCTTTAGTTCTCAATATAGGAATTAGCTCATATCCAAAGATAGATCCATAAAGGTTTCTCCCTTGAAAGTAAGCCTCCATCCTTAGAGACCATGATGAGTAAGTAGTTGATTTGATCTTTTTAATTGAAGAATGGAATACATCACCCATAATGTCATGACTATGATTATGTTCTGATATCACTCTGAGTGATGGAAGTTTGTAGAGATGAGAGGGTCTTGACAAAAATATGCTTTAGAATAGCATATGTTTCACTTGGACTCTCTAATACACATCCTAGGCCTCCAATATAGGCATTAATATCTCTATGATACCTTGGAACATGGATCTCAAAAGTTTATGTCAATATAGATAATTTTTTAATAGTGCACATGTATATGGAACCTTCTATTTGTGGGAGAAGGCATTCAAAGCTCATAGCTTGCTAGGAATTGAACCAAATACTTTTGCACAATTTTCAATTAAGTGATGAGGAATATAAAAAAAATATTTCATGAATTTATGGTAACTATACTATGAGAAATATGTGTAAGAAGTCAGCTTATGATCTTGATACTTCAGGAGGATGATGATGCATAGACACAGTCAGAGAGATCTGTACATATCTCAATGCACACAACTCCAATAACCACAAAGCTTTGTAGGCACACTTACATGAGCCCTAAGTTCATGCTTCAATTGATAAAAAGGAAAATGAGACCACATACACACTTCAATAACTTAGAGAATTCGACGTGAGGAATGTAGATGATGAAACTTGATGAAATGTATTTCTAAGTAAATTATTATAGATAGAGGTTTTGGAGGAAAATAAGAGATTCTAATTGAGCACAATATACACTCTAATTTGTGTGATATGACTGATGATATTGCATGACCAAGTAGACAATGTATATGTACACTTTTTCAAAAGTCACAGTTGATAGATCTACCTAATATTCTTCCATGATTTTATGAGCTTCATTTGAACTTTGAATTCAAATGAAGTCAGAAGATTTGGCTTGCAATACATCTAGAATATTCTCTCTTAAGTTACCCTTTTACTTTTGAGAAAGTAATATCCTATTTTAACCTTAGAAGTAATCATATAATACATGTGTATACATATGAATTTAGCTCAAGGTTCAATGAAGTCCAATACATATGTCAAGCACTTAGGTGTGCCATGTGCACCAACATGCTTATCACTACAAGAAATATATAGCACAATGTGCTACATGGGATCTCCTATCAAAATTCAAATTAATTATGCATTTTCTTGATGGCTTACTAAGTGGTCATTTACATATTGCATCATATTGAAAGACTATGTACAAAAATGTACTCATGTCACAGATGACTTGGGTAATTCTATTCATGTCTTCTCACTAGACTTAGAGTCTACCCTAAGTTTCAAACAGAGTTTCTCATCGATGTATGAAATGATAGAGGCTATCACCAAGAAATTGAACTTACAAGCTTCTAGGCCTTCACCTCAAAAGTGCTTGTAGTGAGGAGGAGATAATCCAACCCATGTAACAAAAGATCACATCCTCAAGCACAAACACAATTGCAATATTATGAAAGTGAGCAAAAATGGACCAATCACTCAAAAGTTGAGTGTTTTTTCAACAAGAAACTAGTCAAGCAATATCCCATGCAAAAAGGCTAATACTACAATATACCGATTATGGGAAATTATCAAGTTCCAAAGCCAATTTCACAACAATCATACCAATATCCCCCATGATATGCGTACCTATTTAGGCCATAGATGCCAATTCCTCCTCGACCAACATTAGACTATCCTACATACCCTGCTAGATCTATGTTGATTCACTACGAACCTACTAGTCTACATATAAATCATCTAGAATATGGGCAAGCTTAAGAGCCAATAGTGCAGGATGTAAAACCAACATCTATTATTAGTAGAAAGGTTATTGGGCAAGAGAACCCTTCAAAAAGAAATCAATAAGATGCATATTCTCAATATCATGATCAATCCACTAGTTATTTGGGTTGTGAAGACTATTCAAGTCGATATCATGAATACTATAATCAAAATTATGGGTTTAAAGCTTGAGTATAGCCATTTATTATATGAAATTTCCACCACAAAACATGGGTAGACCTCATTCCATACCTACTCTTGTAAGAGGTGATTTTTTTAGATGTAATGAGGATCACTATGTAAGAGAATGACCACATGTTGGAATTCCCAAGAACGGGTAAAGTAGAAACATAATGCTCGAACACGATCACATGCATATACATATCAAAATTCATGGTCTTAACTAAGATTGGTCCTAGATCATGCTTTAACTAGTGCATTAGAAGGGTTATTCAAGGAATACCATGATAGACGAAGAGCACATGCATAAATTAAACATCAACATAGAATCTTTACATTTCATCAAAAACCACATCTCTACTTACCTTCACTTGTTGTGTGAGTGGGTCATAACATTTATATCCCTTTTGCTCAAGGGAATACCCAACGAAGATACATTTCTCTGCTTTCGGATCAAGTTTTGCCATGAACTTATCTAGAACATGTACGTGTGCAATACAACCAAATACTTTTATATGTGATAAGTTTAGCTTTTTACCTATAAAGTTCTCTTTGGGTGTAACTTAATGTACAACAATAGTAGGAGTTTTATTCATGATGTATAAAACAATGTGCTCAATTTCTACCCAATAACAATGAGGGAAATTTTTCTCAGCCATCAAGGCTCTTGCTATTTCTGCAATTTGTCTATTTTTGCATTCAACAACACCATTCAGTTGTGGTGTGTACCTACATGAAAATTGCCTTCAAATTCCATGCCTTTTTAGAAAACTATTGAACTCATTTGATATGTATTCACTTCCTCCATTAGATCTTAATGTCTAAATATGCTTCCCTGTCTACTTTTCCACCATAATGGTGAAATCTTGAAAGTGATTAAACACAACACTCCTCCTTCAAGAGGTATACTCATACTTTTTGTGTATGGTCATCAATGAAAGTGACATAAGACTTGCAACCTCCCATAGATGTGGTCTTTGTAGACCACAACCAATGCCCTTGACTGTTTATCAAATTGACATGCTTCACATACCTTCTACATCTTGACAACCTTGAAATTTGGTAGTCCATCGACAAGCTCCTTTGATTGCATCAATTTTAATTGTGATAATTCCTAAGAAAAACAATAGCTACTATTGTAAGTCAAACTTAGCAACAATCCTAGACCCCTTCCCTTTACCATTTTTAAAAACTATGCTTGATGAAGTAGCTGGCAAGGAAATGTATTCATTTTTAGATGGCTTTAGTGGTTATAGCCAGGTCTGAATGCTCGAAGCTGATGTTCCAAAAAATACTTTTATCACTAAATGGGGAGTATTTGCATGTAATGTAATGTGGTTTGGTTTATGGAATTCTCCTAGTACCTTCCAACGATGTATGCAACAAATTTTTTCCCCCTATTTAACTAGTTTTATGTGGGTCCTTTTAGATGACTTTTCTGTTTTTGGAACTCAAATGGATGACTTACAACATTTAAGACTCTGCTTTACTAAGTTCAAGTAAGTAAACTTGAGCCTTAAGCTAGATAAATATGTTTTTGGAGTCAAATGTGGAAAATTGTTGGGTCATGTCAAATGGAATTGCACTTGATCTAGATAAAGTAAAAGTGATTTTGGAAGTCCCACCACCATGATCACCTAAAGAAGTTCTATGGTTTTTGGGGGCAAATTCACTGGCACAGGTGGCACTTACGCTACTTAGCTCATATTGCTATGCAATTAAATGCTTTGGCCCATGTAAAACCTACATACTTTAAATGGACTATGGAGTGTGATTTCGCATCTTGATGATTGAAAACTTTGGTTATGCAAGTACCTATCCTACAAGCCTCGGATTGGTCCCAAGCTTTTCATGCTTTTGTGGATGCTTCAGATATCGCAATTGGTTTGGTTTTAATGTAGAAGATGGAATGGTCCTGGTTTCGACCTATTTATTATGCTAGTCGACATTTAACTACGACAGAATGCAAACTATTCAGACATCAAAAGGGAATGTTTAGGCCTCATTTATTCTATCAAAAAATTTCCACACTCTTTACTTGGTCATCCTTTCACTTTTCATGTTGATCATCTTGCTCTACTGTATTTAGTTAAACAGCAAAATTTAGGTGGAAGATTGGCTAGATGGGTTTTATTACTACAAGAATATGATTATGATATCATTCATCACCCTGGTTTTTCCCACATTATTGTAGATTTTCTCTCTCGCTTAGATCACGATGAACCTCCAAATGGGGTTGATGATTCTTTTCTTGATGCCAATTTCTTTCATGTGGTAGATTAGACGAAACCTGAATTGGGAGTCCCTACTTGGTATGAGGAGATGATGTCTTTTTTGGCAAGTGGTATCCCTCCTTCACATTTACTATCCACTGCTTGAAGGAAACTAGCATTATGAAGTCACCAATTTACTATTTTGGATCAATTATACTACAAGGATATTACTAGAATATGGCTTCGATGTGAGCCACTGCATGAAGTAAATGTTGTTATTATGGAAGCTCATTCAAGAGTTTTTGGGGGTCATCATGGTGTAGAGCTTATAGTTCAGAAAATATTGCATAGTGGGCTTTGGTGGCCTACTATTCACAAGGATGTTTGCGATCAGATATGACAGTGTGATCCTTGCCTATCAAGAATCCAAATTTTAGAACCTATTTCAAACCACTCATGATCACCTAATTGTGCATCTATACAGGGGATTGGAAGCATTGAAGCTTCAAAATGGGTTCATGGAGGGGAAAGCCCCATTTACAAGACTAAAGGTTAGGGGATTCACCCAACATATCAAGAACTGGAAAACTTAAAGATAAAAGAAGAGGTACACTTATCACTTTTCTTTGTTTCATAAATTTGGGCATAATCCATAAGATTTCCCAAATACAATTTCACGCAGATTTTGTAGGAAAGGCATTCATGAGGCTTCTAATTGCCACTAGATAAAAGAGATGCAACAACGAAACACCAGGTCTCACTATCTCTATGCAAGTACATCATCACAAGGGACGAGGGCATGCAAAGCATCAAGTTATGATTTACTAGCCTTCTCATGTACTATAGATGTAAGGAATATGGGCATGTTCAAAGAAAATATTCCATACTAGAGGGTTTGCGACCATCTCAATATTTTTGCAATGTAAGATATCACTACACTTCGGCTCCTCAATAAAAATTGGGCCATCTTGCTACATGATTGAAGTAAAACTTGGAAATTTACAAACATAAATCTCTTGGATGTCTTTTTTTTAATTGGATTGAAGTTGTTATCACAAGATCTAAAAGTAATCATAATAGAAGGAGATACACAGAAATATTTGAGAAACCAAGTACACATGCAATGTCATAACCCTCCGTTCATGTCTCCAACCAATATTGGATACGTCTCAAAGAATAGGTACCAAAATTTAAGCTAGTTTGAATTGATTCAAATTAACTTGAGGGTAAAAAGTGACATCTTGAAAATTAATCATGCCTTTTTCTCCTTTGCAAGTGTCCAATTACAAGATCTCTAAGATAACCAAATTGAAGAAGAAACAATAAGATTATAGGAGTCATGATCAATAGTGGATATGGTAGCAACTTGATGCCCAAATTCAGAATCAAGAAATTGGAACTCTCCATCACCAAAATCGTGTTGTTCATGATAATACTCATTGATCAATGCAATATCAAACCCATCAGGGTGATGAGAAAGGTAATCATGTCCATACAAGGTTGCTTTTGAATTGAATTTTGTGCTAATAACACTATTGCAAGAGAGTTCCTTTTGCTTCTTTCTCACTAGACCATGGCTAAGATAGCCTAGGGCCCTTTAGGATTTTTCCTTGTGTTTCTAAAAAAGATGCAAGAAAAGAGACTCTAAAAGATAATTTAGAGTTTGGACCAATAATAGTCCATGGAGTAAGAGACCAAGGAGCTATAGTGAACATTAAACCAAAGAATGGACAAAGGAAGTGCATATTAATATTTGAGGTGTACCATGGTCTATGTGTGAACTAAGAATCACTTGGATATGATGCACCAAGACTAGACCATAGTCCAATTATGGCACAAAGCACGTTGACCATGGTCAATAAAATCAGAATAATTGGACCATGGTTGGATAAATGTATATCCAAGGGCTAACCTTAGTATGCCAAAAGTGGAACAAATTGAGTGAGTCCAAATCTATTGATTCCGTGCAAGGAAAGAAAAGCAATCCCACTTAAATTCTTAACGTGATATGCATGCAATTTAGGATTGTTAATTGAGTGTGATTATGTAGCTATGTTACTCCAAAAGGCAGCAAAGTATCAAATAACCATTCTATGTATTCTCTTGAGAAGGTATGCTTAGGTGATCTAAACCAAGAAGGAGACCAAATGGAATGTCAAGATAGTGGACTCAACAAATAGAAGGAGCTAGCATATGGGAAACAAGTAGAAGAAGGTGAGATTGGAGTCGACGCACAAAGTCTACAAGAGAGAAGTGTATAAAGGCCTAAGGTTTCCAATGAATGGCATATGAACTTCATCTTCCAAAACCTACAACAATTATTCTTTCTTTCCACTATTTATATGTGAATTCAATTAAAGATGATCCCATGTAACATGGAGTCCCTATACCTATCACACATGGGACCCATGTGGTCATTAATGGAAAATGAGAGAAAACGGGGAGATTGGCTCTAACACACATAGAGAGAGAGAGAGAAAAAAAATAGAGGGTCGTTGAATTCCATGATAGATTGTTTTTCAACATTCTAGACACAAAGAGAGAGAGAAATAGAGAGCGTTGAATTCCATGATAAATTGTTTTTCAACATTCTAGAGTGCACCTATTACCTATTGGGCGGACACACACACACACACACATATATATATATATATATATATATATAGAGAGAGAGAGAGAGAGAGGATTCCATTATAGATTCTTCTACCACGTTAAGTATTGTTATATCCTATTGGGTGGAAGTATGAACTTAGAGAGAAAAAATATCGGGGGTGCAGATTATAGTGGTAAGAACGTTGGACCAAAGATTTGGGGTTCACAGCCTATAGATTGGCATAATGTTATCTCTTCAATGTCCCTTATGTGTGAGTTTTTGTTTCAAATTCAAATCCAATGGAAGAGTAAGTTGAAGTCCGAAATTTAAAAAGAAAAAAAAGAGAGAAGAAGCAAGGGTTTGACTCTAAACGAGAGAGACTATGAACTCAATAAGAGATCATGTCACCACATTATAAGATGAAGCTACTGCCGGGTGGATATGCTCTAAGAGAAAAAAAAGAAGGGACAGATCGACGAGAGAGAGAGTGTGTGTGTGCATGTGTGTGTGTGAGAGAGAGAATTCCATGAGAAATTATTTTCCCGGATCGTGTAGTGTACCAATTACGTGTTGGGAAAATGTGTTTATTAATAGAGAGAGAGAGAGAGAGAGAGAGAGAGAGAGAGAATTTCATAAGAGATTCTTTTGCCAGCCGATAGTTGTAACCTTATCTATTGGATGGATGCATTTATGAAGGGAGAGGAGGAAATACATCAAGGGATGCATTTACCTAGTCTAGTTAGAGAGAGAAGAGGAGGATATCAAGTCTAGTTAGAGGCTTTTACCTACTCAATGGGTTAAGAAGCCAGATAGAGAGAGAGAGGCCCAACGTACATAGATTCTTCCAATGCCTTGAGTGTTTTCATGAATTGCCTCTATGTTGTGTATTTGAGCTCTATCGTTAGTTTGCAATCTACATTTAGCTTTAGTATGACCAAACTTGCCACAATGCCAGCTAGTGATACAAGGCCTCTTTTGTTGAGCATCCATCATCATAGTTTGAAGAGTTGGAGGTTTGGTAGGGTGTAAGGGGGTTGTCTTGGGTATTGGTGCGAAATTGGATTGAGGAGGGCATTGAAAAGTAGGTGGCCACTGGAAAGTAGTGAAAGGATGTTTGAAAGGAAAATTGAACTTGATTGGTTGTTGTCGTTGATGCATTTTTTGTAAGCAAATGGACTTGATGATGGACTAAGACTCCTTCTCAACATCACGTGCAAAAGAAATAACTTCATAGAGAATCATAGGACATAGTGTGTTGAGCTTGGTTTGGATTCCCATCTCCAAAACATCTTCATACTTCCGTTGCAAGGTATCTTGAGGGATCGTTTCAAGCAAATGAATAAGTAGTAGTTGTTGCCAAAAGCGTTTAGTGTAGGTAGACACAATATGTCCATCTTTCCATCAAAAAGTTGTCCATGATCGACGTGCATGTAAGTGGAACTGAGAAGGAAGGAAGGAATACTTGAGCTTTTCTTGAAATGTGATCCATGTGGTGGGGTAGTCGGTGCTATGTTACAATACATTCCACCATAATTGGGCCCTCCCCACCAAATAATTAGTCACAAATGTCACTTTCTCAATTTCATAATATGATTCATCAAATTGGAATTGCCACAAAAGAACAAATTAGCCATCCTTTCATGCATCCAATCATGAAAATTGGAATTTTCTGGCACTAATCTTGGACTCCGTGCCTTGTTCTTCAGTGGTAATAATGGTCTTCACCCACCCTGACTAGGTTGTTGTCATCACTCTGCATTTGTTGGAGTGAAGCATCACATTCTTTTATCTCGTTTTGAGCATGTTGGAGTTCCTGTCACAAAAGCTCCAATTGTTGTTCAATAGGTGCCTCGGGTAGGGGTGATGTACCAAAATCCTCGGTATTATGGGTAGGATCCATGGCCCTATATAAAATCAAAACGTAGGGCTGAACTGGATGATCGAGATAGATGCCAGACCATGAATGGATGCCACGAATCACAACCGGATGCTGTGAAACCACCTCTACAGACATGCCTTGGCTCTGATACCACTATTGATTGGATCTTGCAGATGCACATACGTAGAGGATAGTACAGAAATGAGATCTCACAAAAGCATAAATAGAATAGAAAGAGACAAGGGACTTGACGCCAGATTGGGTACAATCTCCCCACACATACTCTAATGGGCGACTCTATCAGAGCATATGTATTTATAGGTATTTTTCATTACATCATGAATAGAAGATACATGAGGGTGGTGCTTCAAAAAGCATGCGTTTTCAAAAATCTTCTTTATTCACAAAATTCTTGCTTTCTAAACGATCTATGATTTTTACAAAAACATCGCTTTCTAAAGCGATCTATTATTTTTACAAAAACATAACTAAAATACTATCTTCTAAATATTCTTCTAAATATCTAAATAAGTTCATGCATGTTCACACCCTCATGAGTCTTCATCTATTAAATCAAAACACAAATCACGTTAAAAACCTTAAGACATTAAAATCCATATAACATTCCATTATTCCATAAAGTATAAAAGAGGAATGGCTCCATGAAAATTTGAACTAATTACGTGTTTGTTGTCTAATGATTTTTATGCTATCTTTCTTGGCTTGAATACTTAAGGCCCATTGAAGCTCACAATATAGGACCCTTTTCATGCATGAATGTATTGTTGGTACAAAAAGAGTCCAAGCCTATGTACTTGAACAATTAGCGTGTATCACATATAGTCACATATGACTATCCCCTTGTAAAAGTCACTTTACCTTTTATCTTTGTAAAAGTGCCTATGTTTATTGCACTACTCTCACATGGAGTTAGGAGGAATCAAATCTCGGGTTACTTGGTAGATGATTGATGAGAGAATAAATCCTATAGTTTAGGACTCAGATTATGGTGAGAATTTGAATTTGAATTCAAAGCTTGGCTCAAACCTAAACTATAAAGTTGGATTAAAAAAACTCGTGATCTTAGCTCGATTATGAGATCATTTTGAGAGGGATTCTTTGTGATTATTGAGCTCAATCCATAGCTTCTTCACTACCCTCACATTGTGCAATTCAACATTGCCAATGCCATTGTATTTTTATGTGATCTAATACATATACATTGACTACCTCTCCACTTCACTTCTCTGTTATGATCATCTCAGAATAGTGAACTTCTCAGAGCTTGTTCTTAGTGCATGGTTGATGACTTGATGTGATTTAAAGTACTATAGATTCAATATACTGTGTGGTTCATAGCTATAAAGTCTCATTGTTATTGCATTTTCCAATGATGAGATATCTTCATATCTTTGCTCTCTGGTCTGCACATTGAAGCACCTCGAAAATGTCAGGCAAGTCTTCTAACTTGCTAAGCATCATTCTCAGTGTGTAGTCCATCTTTTTTATTGAAATAACTCATGATTGGTAGCTATCTAAGTTAGTTAGATACTCCCAAAAGGAATATAACCATTTGCTAGCAGGTTGAGAGCATTGATCACTTTATTGAACATATGCACACACCAAAAATAACAAGTCTAAGATCTTGGTTGAACTTTCTACTCATCTGTTTTGATCCATTGATTAGAGGGTCATACTCCAAAGCACATAGGTGATTATTTGTGATCATTAGGAAGCTCAAGGGGCCAAGTCTCCACAAGTTGTTCTTGGCTAGTGTGAAGCAGGGTTTTGCAACATCACTTGCCCAAAAAGTCATGGTTGAGGATTGCTTCCTAATCCTCTCTCTCTTAGGGTGTGGTTCAACCATCTGCTTCCTGTCGTTTCTTGAGTCTAACACTCTCTTCCCCTTCTAGAGATCATGGCCCTCAATGATCAATCCTTGATCTCCCCTTGAATCGATGTCCTCACCCTTGCATAGTTTCTTGAACCTTTTTGTTCTGAACCTTGGTCTCTTGAGCCTTGCCTTTCCGCTTCTTGGCCAGTTGCTTACGGACTTGCCTTGCTCTTAACCTTGGTGTCTTGAGCCTTGCCTTTCCACTTCTTGGACACTTTCCTAAAGACTTGCCTTGCTCTCAACCTTCGTAACCTCAACCTTACCTTTCCCTTTCTTGGCCATTAGCCTATGGACTTGCCTTGCTCTCAACCTCGGTCTCTTGAACCTAGTTCTCACCCATGCAATGTGTCTTGGATCCTCAACCTAGTTCTTCCATTGGAAAGTTCATTTTGAGAGCTTTCTAATGACACCTTATATGTCTAAATCCGATCTACGAATTGGGAGATACACTATAAT
The DNA here is from genome assembly GCA_020310875.1 of Ceratopteris richardii. Lineage (NCBI taxonomy): Eukaryota > Viridiplantae > Streptophyta > Polypodiopsida > Polypodiales > Pteridaceae > Ceratopteris > Ceratopteris richardii. The sequence goes on from CM035415.1 coordinate 42,039,591, forward strand.
CTTTATTGGGCTCACCTTTGAAAGCGATGCACACACCTTCCATCCACTTGCCCAAGCTTACTTCCTTGGCTCTGATACCAATCATGGGAGTTGAACTCATGACATACCAACTAAGAGTATGATGGGCTAACCACATGCCCCAAAAGCCATGGTTGAGCATTAGTTCCTAATCTCTCTCTTAGGTTGTGGTTCAACCATCTCTTGCCTATTGTTTCTTGAGTCTAATAGTGCCCAACTCTCGTTCATATCTCCCTTCAAACATCATAGAATATTCATCTTGGAAAATAAAAAGGTGAAAAGTAAATGGGTAGCCCATGAGGGGGATGAAAATATAATTGATCTTCTCTGTAACTTGATTCAAACTCGTGTTCTTCCCCGTGCTTCCCTATTCTTGCTCCAATCTTTCCCTTGCTTTGTGAGATACGAAGGATCCCATGCTTTTCCCCTTCGCTATATTATTGAGTTTCTTTATTAATTAAAGCATGGGAGATTACACCTCGTTTGAACTTCCTTTTGGAAAGAAAACTTTCGTTCATATTCATTCAACATGTGATCATCTACTTGGCTATAATTTCATTAGCCATTCTTAAAATGTTCGCCCCTTGTGGAAGAACATATAGTCCACATGACAAAAAGTAGAGCAGAAGGATACTATGAATGTGTTTGTCACAATTGCTATATTCATAGTATTTAGCTCAAATCCCCTCCATTATGTGAACTTTTCTTCCATCTTATTAAGCACTCATCCCCACCTTTCTCTCATAAGCACAGCATACCTTATAAACTTTCTCATGAACCTCTAAATGCTTACCCAATCGCTTTACATCCTTTGTCTCTTGACAAGCTCAATAGACGTCATAAACTTTGTCATGAGCCGAAATACTTGTCACACTCAACCTCTTTACAATCTGTCTTTTGTCATACTATGCTCTTTCTTCAGGGTTGATTTTCAGATTCTAGGATATTGAGAAGTATGTAAAGTTGTATTCTTTCAACAATTTCTCATATTTGAGACGTTGCATTTATAGCCACATGAACACCCTACGATCAATCTCTTTTCTCATTTGGTATCCTTCAATCAATCATCTTAGTGAGAAGGACTTGGTTGATACAGTCTCTAATTGAGAGGTTGTATTTATAGCCAATAGAGGCAAGCAAAGATGCTTTAAATGATAAGATGACCTTTTCCCTTTTCATCACCAAACTTCATACAAGCAGTAACATCATTGTCACTTTTCTTTTCTAAATTTTATTGATTGCATGATGCATGGAGCATTTTCACTTTTCTTTTCTAAATTTTATTGATTGCATCATGCATGGAGCTCTGCTTTGATAAGCTGTAGCCAGATCTAAACAATCCTGATTCCCCTGTTTCTAGCACTTGAGTAGCAATGTTGCTAAGCATTGGGATTTGCCCCTAATAGAAAAGGCTTTCAGGACAGATCTTGTCCAAGCGGAACAGAGAATGGGGGTTAGAGAGCTCCTGCTCGGCGTCCTGTGTCCGACGACAAGGTCGCTAAACTAAGCTTCAGACACTTGCTTGGGTCCACACATGCGCACAGTGTCACACATACGTAGTACATACAGAAGAGAGCTGAATCGCTGATACTACAGAGACAGGAGACATGGCGGGCTGATCTTCTGCTACAGTGCTACATGTTATTGCAACGACAAAGTGAGCATCAACGTCGAGAGCTTTCAGAAGCTTCTGATGAGTAGCAGTGATTTAACTCTCCCGAGTCCCATCCTGATATGCATCCGCGGGGTTGTAGGTACTGACTCTTTTAATGGCGACGGCCACCTTCTTCCCATCTTCGCTCTCTTCTAAACCCTGGGCAAGCTTGGATAGCCATGGCCAGGGCCTTCAGCTTCCTGCGTAGATTCTAGTCCAAAGCAGCGATTGAGGATTCTTCTTTTTCTGATCGCCTGCTCCTCCATTGGTTCCCTTCCTTCTATCCGTCCTAGTAATGCCGTGCAAACCGACGACCCTCTGCTCCTCTCTTCTGCCGAACCAGAAGAAGAAGCAGAGGGACGCCGCCGTAGCTGATGTACTGGAGCCTGTACATAGAGGGAAAAGGCGTTCGCCTTGGCCTCCAGCAGCGGCGGGAGCGGATACTGGTGGCTATCTCGCTCGTAGATCCAGTTCGCAAGTTCATCGCGAATTCCTTCGCGTAACAGTGGGCTCTAGCGATGATAAGCTCACCTCTATCGACTCCATACCCTCTTACGAGCAGGCTTACGAGCAGTTTGTAGCTTCATATCCTCGGTTCTCGGAGACTCAGACTATGGACAGCATCCGATTGCACGAATACTCCCATCTCGAGGAGGAAGATCTGGCTTGCCTTGACTACTGCGGATTCGGTCTATTCTCTCAGGCGCAGCAGGAGGACATCGCCCCGGAGGAAGATGGCTATTCCTCAAGGTTCTCCCTGACAGAGATCTCTGCAAATCTCTGGTCCCATGCCCTCTTTGGTTACGCCGCTAAGGGTACCATGGAATACGCTATCCGCGCCCGCATCATGGAATTCCTCAGCTTGCCTGTTTCTGAATATAGCATGGTGTTCACATCAAGCAGAGGAGCCACTTTTAAGCTTCTTGCCGACGCATATCCATGGAGCTCGAGCTCCCATCTCGTCACCATGTATGACTACGAGAGCGAGTCAGTCGGATGGATGGAGAAAAGAGCTGCTGAGGGCGGCGCCAATGTGTACAGAGCGAGATTTAGATGGCCTTCTCTGAGGGTCTGCTCAGCCGAGCTGAAGAAGGTGCTAACAGCAGGCTCGGGAAAGAAGATAAAGGTGATGAGGGGAAAGAAGCAGCAACAAGCAAATGATTCTGATTCGCGCTATTTTTCAGATGCTCACCCCCCTTCACGCCCTTCTGTGGCTTCATGGCTAGACAGAGTCTCCTTGCAGCAACAAAATCATCGCAAAGGGGACGAGAAGAAAGGTCTTTTTGTTTTTCCTGTTCAATCGCGAATCTCGGGCGCCAAGTACTCTTATCAGTGGATGTCTCTCGCGCAGCAGAACCAATGGCGAGTTCTGCTGGACGCTTCTGCTCTGGGCCCCAAGGATATGGATTCTCTTGGGCTCTCCTTGTTTCGCCCCGACTTCATTACTGCATCTTTTTACAGGCTCTTTGGAGGAGATCCGTCGGGCTTTGGCTGTTTACTCATTAAGAACTCAGTTGCACAGAGCATTCAAGGATCTTCGGGAGCTCCAGTCTCAGGGATGGTGCACATTACACCCTTGCGATGCCAATGGGACTTCACCTCCTCGTCCCTGTCAGAGGATAGCGGGAGATACGACGACACAAGGACAGCAAGCTCCTTCTCAGGACCAATGCCACCGATCGAAGAGCTAGACGTGCCTTTCCTACCTGATGCCGATGGGCGACACGTATCGGAGGACGACCGAAATTCGGCTTTTGAAGATGCAGAGGTCTCAAGCTGTGGTACGAGTGAGGATGGACACGAGAGTCCTCTCTCCGGTGATGGCGGGCATAATTCTCTTGTAGAAACGTCTGATGCTGAGCTTGGTGATCCTCTGCCCGACAGCCATTTGCATTCCACTGTACCGACAGGCAACAGTTTGATGGCCCGACGAGACAATCTTTCTTCTAAGAATCTAATAAAAGGTTTGTGCTCGGGGCTACTTCATCTGCACTCCGGAAGAGTAGGGAACAGTGCAGACAGCATCGAAGAAGTCGGAGAAGTGATGAAGGAGCCCTCTCGTGAAAGACACAAGAAATCAAGCATTGCAAAGCGGGTTGCATTCCAGAAAAAGGGTTTCTTAGACGCTGAGAAGCCGGCATTATCTGTCTCGTCGAATAAATCCCAGTGTGACAAGCATGGAAACGGTGGACCAGGAGAACCTGTCCCCGAGCGGCTTATTCTTGTTCTCAGGAGGATCAGAGAAGAGCAGACGTTTATCGAGGATGGGACCGCTCCAGTGTGTCCTCAAGTAAAGAATCAGGATCAACTAATCTTGGAACAAGCAGATAATGGAGGTCCTCTTCATCAGGAAGGAGAACCTATCGAAGATGCTGTCGATCAAGGAGGTTTTGGGACCGTTGAAGAGAGTGAAGGCGAGATAGAATTTCAAAAACCAGCCTCACAAAGTGGTCATGAAGGCACAGATAGGGCCACGTTGGAAGTCAACGAGTCAGATGTCAACGTGGGGACAGATGCACTGAAGGATGCTATAGCCAAGGAGCCGGCAAGTGCTATCTGCAGGGAAACAGAAGGTGGTTTCAGGCTCCTAGGTCGTCGAGATCTAGACCCAGTTTCTCTGGGTAGGGCTTTATTCCCTGGGTCTGGTGAAGAGTCATTTGCATTGAGGTCTGCTAGCTCAGGACAAGGCATGGAGTTCTCCATGGGAAGAAGTATAGTATCTAAAAGCGATGAGGATCAGGCTGAGGAGGAATATCTACAGGAGCCTCAGCTTCTTTGTAAAAGCTTGGACCATGCAGATATGATGGGTTTGAACAGAACCAGTGCAAGACTACGGTACCTCATTAACTGGCTGGTTCGTTCACTTCTAGTTCTCCAGCATCCAAACAAGGATATCTCCTTAGTGAGGATATATGGTCCTCAGGTTAAATATGACAGAGGGGCCTCAGTTGCTTTCAATATTTTTGATAGTGAAGGGAAGGCTGTGCAGCCAGAGATGGTTAGAATGCTTGCTGATCGTGTCAATATATCACTGGGCCTTGGATTTCTGAGGAATCTCTGCATCCGTGGTAACACTTTGGAAGCTCCTTTTCCCAATCATTCTGAAGAGATTTTAGCACACATGTCAAACAAAGCACCATCACCAGGTTCTTCGAGGATGGAGGTTCTCACTGCAGCACTTGGTCTGTTGTCAGATTTTCGCGATGTTTTCAGGTTATGGTCGTTTGTCGCAAAGTTTCTTGACCCAAATTTCATAAGCAGTGAGTTGAGATATCACCAGACTGCTTCTAGTAGTAGCAGTTTATGTATATGATTCATGGACTCAGGGGCGAACTTCCTGCTTTGATAATAGGAGCTCCATGTCAAGAATTGTGTCATTTCCAGTGGCATCGATGATGCAGTCTGGCTGCAATGGAGCATTATAAATGAATGCATGCAAATGCAGCTGAGTCTGATACAGACAGCATTGCTCCATAATGTTGCTGTCGGACTCTGTATAGTGAAATGAACAAGTTTTGGCAGTAACTTGGCCTTAGCTGTTTCTGTATACACTGCCTTTGTTGTAAACAGCTCTGAGTGCCAAGTTCTTGCCCTTCAGATGCTCTTAAAAAGTAACTGTATATGGTTTGTCTAATGTCGTGGCTGATGATGGTGTCTGGCATATTTCAGCTGGAAGCATTTGTTGAAGAAAGGCATTGGAGCCCCTGTAAATTGTTTCTGATAATATCTTAACAATGATAGTGTCTGGCATATTCTGCTGGAAGCATTCATAGAAGAAGACCTCTAAAGCTCCTCTAAATGATTTCTTGTAATGTTGGCTAACTATGGTGCCTGGCATAATTGTGCTGGAAGTAGTTGTAGAAGAAGAGCATCGGAGCTCCTCCTTTAAGCAAGAATCTTTCTTTGGGTCATTTGTTTGGCATATTTGTGCTGAATGGAATCTTTGTGTAATGTGCTTCTATTTTGTTTTGGGTGAGACAATTGCAATGCAACACAGTGCATCTCACCATCATTTTGCCATGGGCCATTATAAATTAGTGGAAGGTGGATAGCACGTGCATGGAGTTTTGAGGGAACCGTGTTTCCAGTGCTTACAAGCTCATGGTTCCAGTGCCATTACAGGGGTCTATTATGGAGGTGTGGATTCAAGGTCAGGTTCAGAAGGACAATGGCAGAGTCACCCTGTTCATTGGTCACAGCTTCCCTGGTTGCTGGAGTTGCTTTGTCACCTAGGTACATAGAATTTTTTGGTTACTCTCATTGCGTTTGATCTATTCATGCATTTCTCTTGTATCAATTTTTGATCTTATCTTCCCCTTGAATAGTTTAAGTCTCCGCGCTTATTGTGTAGTGGGGGAAACTTTGCTACACTTTTTGATCAAATTAACAAGATTTTTATTTTTTCCTCCTTGCACCATATTGTTCTTGTAAGTGTTAGAAATGATAATTGTGCATACAATCTTTCTTGCAACAACAGTAAAGGATCCTCCCCCTCCCTAAAATTCATCCGTGGCACACTCGTTAGGAATTGCCACATGGTGGTTTCTTGCAAGAAAATCCTATTGAGGATGAATGTCTCATGACCAAGACACAATCACAAATCCCTAATGAAGAAAACCACAAAAGCCTCTTCAAAATCTTGATGAGGTAATAGAATACTTGCAAAATTTGCTTTACTTTTAGCAATTGAACCTACATTTCCCCTATCAAAGGAATCTCCTACCAATAGCTTCACCTCTACTCCACAACAAAGGACCCTCCTCTCAAGATCTCTCTACATCCACATCCAACAAAGAGATGACAACTCAAGATCAAACCCAGTTATTATTGTGCATCAACATTCACTTTTGTATACACAAGGAATTATCAAATGAAGATCTAGATGATAATGTGAGGAGATCTCTCTCACCTTACAAAAATAGAGGTTCACAATGTGACAAAGGTATCTTCTTAGCACTATTTTCTACAAGGTTAGACACTATTTTTGAATTTGTGGGACCTGAATGAATTTACAAAAACATTTCAACTAATCAACTCAACTAAACATGCCCTTGATCAATTGGAAAATATCAGATTACAACGTGATGCATCCTTCCCTAAACTCATAATTAGGGCCAAGACATTAATCAAAAAGTTGTTAGAGGTTCCAAGTGATTTCATGATCAAGAGATGGGTGGAGAACCCTCTATCCATATCATTGTAGCAAAAGCTAAGGGAGACTCTCTGGTTAGATGCTACCTTGAATGAGTTCACGACAACTCTTGGAGGAATACAAGAGGTTTGGCTACAATTTGGAAGTGAATATGGGAACATTGGGTCAATTCAAGAGTAAATACACACACAATTATCCTTGTTTGAGAATCACTTGGACCACTTCTCCAATGTGAACCTACTATGCAAACACAAGCAAAGGCTACCTGCTTAAAGGCCACTTGGGAATAAAGCTTAAAGGCAACCTACGAATAACCATCCATGCATATGATATAGGTGTGGTGAATATGGACACATATAGAGCACAATTAGAGGGAGATTTTCCCTGCTATAATTTTCAAGAACCTAAAGTCCATTATACTAAAGATTTCCCCAAGTCACATGGCACCCATTCATATGATTGAAGTATCAGACCATGAATTTAATACCCATAGTAAGCAACTTGAAACTCTTATTGTTTCCCCTAAACTAGATCCTATCATCATTAGATCAAGGATGGCTAATGGGGGAATGATCAAAGAAGTTCCAAAGAACATGAGAAAACCTTGATTTGTGGGACCCATAGTAAGTATGATACAACACTTTGAAGATATTTGGAACAACCAGTGAAGGTTAAGGCACTTGGATTACACCTTATGATAGAAGAAGCATACAAGGAGAATGAATTGCTAAAAATCTTGCACACCTCCCATCATCATTCATATCTTAAAGAAAACATATTAGAAGGTGAGTTTGTATGAACTATTGAAAAGAAATGAGAAAATGAGAAGTGAATCTTTACAATAAGCACATTCGACCAAATTTGACTAGTTAGATTTAAACCTTACAAACTAGCTCAAGAGATTCTCAACTAGCAGATGGATTGCTTGTCAAGTTTTCTCCAAGTTCTTTGAAAGGTTACAAGAGCTCCAAAATCATGATAAATATAGATGGTGAAGAATTGGTAGGAGTAATATTTTGGATATTGAATTATCTTTATGCCTAGTTACGCAATGTGATAGTTCAAATGACACCCATTGGATCAAATCCTTTTATTGTTACATTGGTAGACCAACATAGAGTTAAACCATTACACATAATAAATAATTTTTAGTATGAATGTACAAGGATGTATATTTTTGATGGACTTTGTAGTAGTCAACTTATCATAGGTACATGGAGCATTCCCTCTATTGCTTGGAAAGCCATGGTTAAGGCAAATATTTGTAGTGCAAGATTAGGTTCAAAATTCATTATGGGTTTCAATGTCTTTGAACAATCGAATCCAACTTCACTTGAAAGAAGCATGTGAAAATGATGCTCTTGCTCAATGCTATAACTTATGAGCTAAAGAGAAAATACACCTTCTTGAAGATGATGAAGCTTTGCTAAAATGGATGATGGAATCCCATACTAATTGAAAGCAAGAAAAATTGAGGTAGATGTAACTCCTAAGTATTAAAAATAATGAGGAGATCTAGATGGTTAATATAGATTGAAGTCACTTGTGCAAGGGAGTTCAAGTGGAGAGCTACAAAACTTAACCACAACATAAAATGCAAACTACACTCCCCCATGTTCCACATTGAATTGAACATTAAAAATGAAAGAGAAGAAAAGTCAAGTAAAAATGATGATAATGTGTCTCCATGCTCATTTTCATCTTAGGTCACTATTATTTGTATTATTGCTTTCAGTTTGACCTTGATGAATCTATTTATGCACCAATATGGCCCATCCTTACATAAATAGTAATCATGTATGGTCAACATCCCTAATCCTATCTTGGATGCTATTTGGATAAGATCACCATATTTTTATAATTCATCATCCTTGTCTAGATCAATGCTTCCCTCTTCATTCGTCTCTCAATGATTTTGTTTCACTACTATGTCTCACTGCTATGTTTTTCTTTGACCTTGATGGATCTAGTTAGGCAACATTATGTTCCATCCTTATTAAATGGTACTCATGTATGATCAACATCCCTAATCTTGTCTCGGATGTTATTATGATAAGATCACCATATTTTTCTAGTTCATCACCCTCATTTGGATCAATGCTTTGCTCGTTTTTCCTATTTGAATGATTTTGGATCAATCAAATCTTAGATAAATATTAGCCTTGTAAACATAATCTCTTAAATTAGGTGGTAGGACATGGCAATTTAAGACCTTACTTCACCTCATGATTTCTAGATTTCCTCTTATTTTTTTCTTCAAGAAAAAGGAAAAAAAATAACTAAAGAATAAAAATGAAAGAAAGAAAGAAAATCCATAAGAATTCAACCTACAATGATTTCTTAAACTTGTGGTAAAGATATTGTTTGAATATTTATTCCCAATATGTTTCTCTCTTCTTAAGGTGAGAAATGGTGTCTCTTTGAGGATCTAAAGATGTTGTAATGATAGCCACAAAGACTTATAGTAGTACTAGCTCTAAAGATGTGAAGTATAGTGTGTTTGAATTTCTTGTTTTATGTGGTGTCCATGAAGATGGGAAAAAATAATAGCTTTTAAGTGTGCAATGGTATTCTATAAAGATGTTCAATGATAGCTCTAAGATATTTAGATGGTGTGCATGAAGCTCTACTCTTTTGTGGAATATTGAAGATGAGAAAGAAAATATCTCCCTATTCCTCTTCTCCATGATGGTGACCTTCTTGATGTCCATCCTCCTTCTCTCTCTAAATTTATGATGGTTTTATTGGGTCCTCCTATTTTTTCTCATTTAAGCCCTTTTTTTATTCTTCTCAATTGTCACACATGGCAACTTTCAATAAGTGCTTCTCCAACATTCCCAAACCTTGTAATATCTATAGTATGGTATGTTTTGTAACTCAAAACAATCTATGCTAATGCACTAGGATGGTGCATAATTTTGAGGAAGGGACTTATTGGCCTTCAATTTTACCACAAATTTCGTAAGGGCTCTTGCGGCTCCAATTTTTTAATAGTTCCATCTCCTCCTCAAATTTTCCATTTAGATTAATTAGTTCCTTAAAATCTCCTATAAATATTGCAAAAGAGTCATTGTCTCACAATTTTTGAGGAATTTGGAGATCTCGAGTGCATATATATGTCTCAAAAGCTCATGAAAATAGTACAAAAGGGTGTTATCTTTGAATTTGTGAGCAATTTAATTATTTTGAGTTGATATGTCAATGAAACAAGATGTGTAAAGTTATATTCTTCTTTTTAGGACAATCTTTAAATCGATGTTGTCTTAAGCATCCATAGCACAAACCTTCTCTCATTTCCTTATCTTTCTATTGAGGGGTAAAATATCCCTCTCAGCTAGAGCAAACACTTTCTTTTTGGCTCCCAAAATAGTCTTGATCATGTGCACCTGCTTCGCTTCTTTTTGAGGTTGTGCACTACTCAAAATAGGAGCACTCGAGGAAGAGGGCTGGCTCATCTTAGCCCATGAGGACCTATGGCCCTGAGGGACCATGCCCCTATGACCATTCTCATAAACTAGAGCCATGTCTATGGAATGTGCCAAAGAGTGACACCTATCCTTTCTAACAAAAGATCAAATCATTTCTCTTAGTCCCAAGACAAACTTGTGAGCTTGGAGAAACTCTGGGATGGAACATGCCTGTAAAGGATGCAAATCAAGCACCTAAGTACATGCATGCATTCATAAACTAATTTTCCACTTCATGCATGGAAAATAATGATTGTTTGTGCATTCCTCTTTCTAAAAGAATGTTTTCTATGCACAATTTCATTTTAAAGATGTCCTTTTGCACATCATAAGCTTCCTTATTGTTAGAAAAGATTAAGCATGTGCAATAGCATGTTTATACAATAAAAGGAAGAAAAGATATTATGTTCTTCATAACATAGATGCATGAAGTTCTTGTATGTCAAGCATGAGAAATGACTGAGTTAGTTTATGGCATGCAAAAACATGCCAACACATGCATTTGCATGTATAAGAGGGATGATGATTTTTTAATTAAATAATTGAGTGTAGTTTTCTAGTAGTTAGCTTACTTGGTAAAGGTCAAGCTTGACATCTTGGGAAGATGGAAAGAACTAGTTAGTTGCAAAGTAATGTTGAACACAGCTTTGGGATTCAAGTAGCTAGTAGATTCTTTCCTAAAGGACTATGTAGCTATCAAGTACTTAATGTAAAGTATACATTAAGTTTGTTTTTTTTTTGCCTAGAAAAGTGAGCATAAAATAGAAAATCAAGTTACATTCCATATAATTTCTTGTATATTGTTAGACAAGAGTACACGCCTACTTATGATGACTCTAAGTCTAGGAAATACTTAGAGAATCATAAAGACAAGTTTAAAATGAGATATAACACTTTTTTGCGTAACTTTTCAATAATCATAAGTAGGATGATAACTTGAGAAAGTTTTGAAGTTCCATGTGCATTTTGAAATAAGGTATCTTGCTTGATCCCATCCAAAGAAGTGATGAAAATATAAGAGCAACGATTGAACTTTAACATAAATTGGGCTTTGAAGTTCAATAGATGTGTGTAAGGTTCCATAATTTCATCAATATTTATGATGTAGAGTGCCAAGCAAAACATGGAAACCATGAAAGATCTCTTCTTATTAGAAGAGTTTTGATGTTTCATTTTTAAAGATTGGATCTAATATGATACCTAAACAAATTAATCTTTAGGAAATGAGATAGTTCCTAAAGACAATAACTTAAATGGAATAATAAGTTTTTTATTTCATAATTCAGATCAATCTCCTATCGTATCTGAGAAAAATTGTCTTTTGGGAACAAAAAAATTCCAAGAAATGGATCTCCACTAACCCATGAACTTTAGCAAAAAAGGAATAAGTTCAATATGTTAGGAAAAGTAAATGATGTTGTCCTTTTGAAAGATATTTGGGCTAAAGATAGAAGCTATCACATGATGAAAGATTTGATTTCCTTTCAAGTATATTTTTCAAGAAAAAGGACATAAGGATTAATCCTAACTGATGGGTTAGATAGAGAAAAGTAAACATCTTCAAGATATAGATGTTTGGTCAAGAAAGTTTTCTAGAAAATAACTTTTGGCATGATTAAATTTAAAAATATGGGAACTAAAGGTGGTTGTAAACCAAAAAGATAGATATAACTCGATAATAAAATTTGTGGAAGGTAAAACATAAACTTTACCTATCCTTAAATGGATTTCTTAAAAGAGAAATCCGAAAGCATTAGTGGATTCTTAGACTTAAGCAGTAGAGATTTTCCTATAAAGTCCTATGGGTAGCTAATTAAAGCTTAAGTAAGAAGGGAATCTAAAGACAAGAAGTAAAAAGCTCTTGTCACTACACATTGGTTGAGTAGAACCACTAGGTCTTGAATTTGATGATTTCAAGAACTTGGAACCATAATAGGTTTTCTTTTGAAAACCCTAGAAATGAAGGATGGATGTTCCATCAAAAGGTTTTCAACTTTCCAAGACAACGTGAAAGTCAAGGCATGAGATCATGAAATGATCTTGTGAAGGAAGCAAAACCTAGAAAATATCGACTTAGAGATTATTCCTTGACTTTAAAATTCTCTTAACGATCTTAAGTCAGAAGGCACTCCATAAAGATATGTTTGGACTTTAGGATAAGTATCACTGATATGTCAATGTGAATATAAACTAGGTGGTATGGGACACCAGATTTTATATTCAGATTGATGTAGAAAAGGTGGTATGGGACATCAAACCATGAGTTGATAATTATCTTTAGTCCTAGAATGAACCTTGAAGAAAGTTTGAATCCTCAAGGAAATCAAAAACTTCAAAGGAGAAGTTTAAATTCAAGGAGGTTAAACATATGATATGAAAAGACACTTCAAGATCAAGACATTTTGAAGATCATGAAGTAATTGTTGGAGTTAGACATTTGCGGAAGCACGTGAACAACACAAGGAAGAAGAAGAAGCTTGGAGCACAACACACAATACTGAATGTATTACTAGAGAATGTACAAAGACAAGTAGCCCATTAGGGCAATAGGCATATATGCAAGCCGGGGGAAAAAAACCTCCTAAAGAGGGAAAAAAGTGCCCTAGCGGTCCTAGAGTATTCACACACATCACTACCTAAATATATCAACAAATCCCCCCTTGGAGTGATGCGGTGAACAAGTAGCTGGCACTCATGTATAAGGAAGTGCCAAGCTATGTGGAAATCACTCCACAAAAGGAAGTAAGCCCAAAGCTTTGCGGAAAGCTTCAAACTTCTCCCTAGGTAGAGCCTTCGTGAAAAGGTCTGCAATGTTCTCCTGCGTGGGCACGTATGCCAAGCTGATCTCCCCAGCAGAGAACCTCTCCCTGACATAATGATAATGCACCTCAATGTGCTTAGTGTGAGCATGGAACACATGGTTCCTTGCAACTGCCAATGTGCTCTAATTGTCAGTGAAGATGGTGGTGGCAGAAGACTGACCAACACCCAAATCAGCCATAAGGCATCTGAGCCACACACACACACTCAATAGTAGCTATGAAAGCTGCCCTATACTCAGCCTCACAACTAGAAGTGGCCAAAGTAGGCTGCTTCTTGCTCAACCAAGATATACATGAGCTACCAAGCATGAAGCAACAGCCACTAGTGGACACATGAGTGTCATAGCAACCAACCCAATCAGAGTCAAAAAAAGCATGCAAATCTGGTGGTAGTGATCCCCCCTTGGGATAAAACAACCCAAGTAGCTGAGGACCACTCAAGTAGCAAAAGATGCGCTTAACCGCCTGCCAATGCTTGACTCCTGGGCAATGAATAAACCTGCTCATCTGTGAGACAGCAAACTGAATATCTGGCCGAGTAATGCATAAGTAAATCAAGCATCCAATAGCCTGCTGATAGAGAACAACATCAAATGCATCTCCAGCATCATGAAGACTCAATTGTAAACCTGTCTCCATAGGAGTGGCAATAGGCTTACAGTCTTCAAGGCCAAAACGCTGCAATAATGTGTCAATATATTTCGTTTGACATAAAGCCATTCCACCATTAACTTGCATGAATTGAATCCCCAAATAGTGATGCAAATGCACCAAATGAGACATACCAAATGAGGCATGCAAATCAGCCTTAAAATCAGCAATACGCTTCTCAATAGGACTAGTGAGTAGCATGTCGTCAACATAGACAACAATGATCAAAAGCACATCATTAGCATGTTTAACATATAAGGTGTGCTTTCAGTTGGATTGTTCTCAAAACCATGTGCAATCAGATAGGCATGTATCTTCTCATACCAAGCACGTGGTGCTTGCTTTAAACCATATAATGCCTTCTTTAACCTGCACACCTGGTTTTCATGCCCTTTTTGCACAAAGCCACGGGTCTGAAAAACATACACTTCTTCATGCAAGTCACCATTCAGAAATGTTGTTTTAATGTCCAACTGATGTACATTCCAACCATGATGGGCTTCAAGTGCACAAATGCTCCGAACAATAGTCATACGGCATGTAGGTGCAAAGGTCTCATCAAAATCAATGCCTCTTTCCTGCGCATAACCCTTTGCAACAAGCCTAGCCTTATACCTGTCAACTGTACCATCAGGTTTACGCTTCAGCTTGTATACCCACTTAGTGCCAATGGCCTTCTTGCCAGGAGGCAAGTCACATAAAGACCAAGTACCATTCTTCATTATTGCATCATATTCAGATTGCATAGCAGTCATCCAAATTTCTGAATTTTGTGCTTCATCAAACGAAACAAGCTCATTCTCATCATAGAGACTAGATGCAGCCATAACATAGCAATCTGATGCAAAAGAGGAACTATGAGAGCCTGATCGAGTACGATATGAGAGAGGTGCATCTAATTTACTGTCACACAAGTTCTGCACTAGCCATTTTGGCATACTTCTCGCCTGCTCAATATCATCTTTCTCATCAATAAGCGCATCATGTACATTTGCATCAGAAATGGAATTCTTTGGATCATCACATGAAACCTGCAAAGGCTGAGAAGTTGCCTCATTGGGACCAGCACTAGACTGTCCACCTGTAAAAAGAGGCAGCAAAGTATCATACATGTCTTTGGAGCTAACAGAAGTCTCCTTAGTACATGAAAGCAATGGCTGAATAACATCTTCCACAAAAACAACATCACGGCTAACCAGAATGCATTTAGTTTGTGGATGATACAAACGATAGCCTTTACTTTCAAAACTGTATCCAACAAAAATACATTTTTACTCCTTTATCATCCAATTTTCTGCGAGGTTGTTCATGCACTAATGCATATGCCAAACAAACAAAAACACGATGATGAGCAACAGATGGCTTGCGGTCATGCCAAGCCTCATATGGAGTGATAGACTGCAGGGCTTTAGTGGGACACCTATTCAGTACATATGCAGCACACATGACAGCCTCAAGCCAGAAACTATGTGGTAAAGCCTGAGTCTTGACCATACACCTCGCCATCTCCATGGGTGACCTATTCTTTCGTTCAGAAACTCCATTCTATTGAGGTGTATACAGCACTATACACTGGTGTTTTATCCCACAGTCAGCCGAAAATGCATTAAAATCAGAAGACATATATTCCCCTCCTCGATTTGAACGGAGGGTGCCCATTTTACATGCTGACAGATTTTCAGCCAAAACCAAAAACTGTTTGAAGCATATGAACACTTCAGACTTTGCCTTCAATGGATATACCCATGCATGCCTGGAAAAATCATCGATGAAAGTCACGAAGTTAAGATAATTCCCAAAAGAAGGTGTCTACATAGGACCATAGACATCACTATGTACAAACTGCAATTTCTGAGTAGCCCGAACTAAACCATCTTTTGGAAAGGACGAACGCTACATTTTGCCCAAAATACAGGCTTCACAAACATGTTTTCCAGGTGCCTCAAGTTTGGGCAAAGAGGACACCATTTCAGATTTCTGCAGGCATAGCAAACTAGCAAAATTCAAATGACCAAAGCATGCATATGACATAGCCTGACATAGCCTGAGAATCATTTACTGCACATGCCAAATCATTTACAGATCTTTCATAGTCTATGAGCTTATACAACCCACGACATAAAATTCCAGAAGCAATAATCACATTGCCAAAGCTTTGCATTTGATATAGCCTGAGAATCATTTACTGCACATGCCAAATCATTTACAGATCTTTCATAGTCTATGAGCTTATACAACCCACGACATAGAATTCCAGAAGCAATAATCACATCGCCATTTGACAGATGATGAATTGTACACCTGTCATCAACAAATTTCACAACCAAGCCAATCTTGGCTAATGGAGAAACTGATAATAGGTTCTTCTTGATCCCTGGCACAAATAAAGCATTTGACAAAGTGAAAGAACTACCATCAGCAGTAGTCAAAATGATCTTACCAACTCCCATAACAGGATAAGAGGAGTTGTTGGCGCCTGTAACAGTATTCCCTGTAGGGGCAGGCTCGAGTGAAAAGAAGAAACTGCGCTGTGAAGTAATATGTTTGGTCGCCCCACTATCAAAGTACCAAACATCTGAGTCTACTGTAGACATGCACTGCTCATGAGAAGATGGGTCAAAATTGCAAACAGTAGTAAACGCCCATTCTTCTTTCTGCACAAGATTAGCATACTTTGTTTTTGGTGTAGAGGCTTCTGTAACAACCATTCCAGCCTCCTTTTTCTTTGCCTCTTTTGCAGCTAGTTTTGGATAGTTCTTTATGATATGATCATTCCCTTTACAGTACTTGCAAAACAAATTCTGCTTTTCTGATTTCTTCTCATCTTTATCTTGGTTCTTCGAATGTGCAGCATTTGCAGATTTCTGCTTACTAGTAGAAGACCTCCATTTTCCTTTGCCCTTCTGACTAGCTAGGAAAGCTTGATCTGCAACACGCATAATGGACCTGTTCTGCCTGGACTAATCTTCTTGCAACAAAACAGAGACTAACTCCTCAAATGATAAGGCATTCGGATTGCCTTTCATCATCAACCGAAGAGTAGAAGCAAAACTCTAATATGAATCAGGAAGACCATTCAGAACGGTCTGCAGAAGTGAGCTATCTAGTATAACCTCATCAGCAAAAATCAACTGTTCCTTCAAATCTTTGATCTTCGTTAGGAAACTGTCCATAGAATTACCTTCATTCATGTGCTCACTCTCCAACTGTTTTTGGACGTAAGCAACACGAGCCTCATTCCTAGCTTGGTACAATGTGGTAAGTGTATCCCAAGCATCCTTAGCTGTTATGCAAGAGCGAATATGAGGAATAATGGCACCTTTGATAGAAAAAGCTATCAATGCATGTGCCTGGCATCTTTGCCATCCCAACCAATCTGCTCTGCAGTAGGTGCAGCACAAACTACAGCACGAACAGGAATATGTAGAATACCATCATCTTCGACACCTTCTGCATCAGCTTCAGTACCTACAGTTGTAACAGTTGCGGGTGTGATAGGACGTTTTTCAACACCCTGCACAATGTTCCATAGTCCTTTTGCAACCAACACATGTCGCATCATATAAGCCCATAACGGGTAGTTGGTACAATCCAACTTATCCTCAACAGTCAACATACGGAATACATCAATGCTTTCAGCCATGGCCAGTGACTAAAATACCTTGATGCAGAAAATTTACTGTATCTCAAAAAGTTGAACACAATTGCCCAGACGAATGCTGCTAAACCTGTAGCAGACTTCGAGACACTTATACTAGCAAACAGAAATCGGTATATACCTTTGGCACAAAAAGGCAAAATTTCTTGCACAAGCGCTGCGATAGTGCATTCGGAGGCCGAAACGAGCTCAAATCATGATTTCGACACCACAAAGTGAAGCCATTTTGATCTCTTAAACAGCCGAGTATGCTCAGCAAATTTCGTGCGAATCTAAGACTGCAAAAGGAGGAGTGTCGACGGCGCCCTAGATGAAGCGACGACCTGCTCTGATACCAATTGTTGGAGTTAGACGTCTATGGAAGCACGCAAACAACACAAGGAAGAAGAAGAAGCTTGGAGCACAACACACAATACTGAATGTATTACTAGAGAATGTACAAAGATAATTAGCCCATTAGGGAAATAGGCGTATATACAAGTCGGGGGAAAAAAACCTCCTAAAGAGGGAAAAAAGTAGCCCGACGGTCCTAGAGTGTTCACACACATCACTACCTAAATATATCAACAGTAATTAACTTCCAAGATCTTCATTTATAATTCAAGTACAAAAAAGTATGTTCTTACTTGAATTACTACCACTTCAAGAGAAAGTGTTTTGTTTCAAAAATATTTGATAAATTTATGAAGAACTAAAAGTTTGACATGATCTTTTAAACTAAGGTTAGAAATAATAAGTTAGTTTGAAATCACCCAATCGATAGTGCATCTTGGTGACATCAATCTCTTGGCTAGTAATGCATAAGAATTGCATTCCAAGTAGGTAGTTTTATAAAATTATAAAAAAGGATAAGATTAACTTATTCTCAACTGAAGCATTAATGTTTTGAGTAAATAAATAAAATATCATCAATAAAAGAGATCTTTATGAGAATCCAATTTAATTCTCTTAAAGATAGATAAAATGCTTTGACAACTTGCTAAAATAGATCTTTGAAAATTTAAAGACTTTACTCACATAAAGTTTAACTCACATCAAAATTAAGTATCATCAAGGTATGGATTGGTTACATAGAGTTTTGGTTCGTCCTTATCACTTTCAAAAAGTTTTGGAAATGATGTTCTTTCTATAAAAGTAGGGGGTAACCAATGGGAGTAGGTAACCCAATTAAACATCCAAGATATATAATTTTTATAAAGCATATTCAATCTTCAAAGATGCTAAAGTCTAATTTGACTTATTCATTTGAGTTTGCTTCAAGCTAAATAGCATGACCCCAATACATTTCATAGAGTTCATAACACTCTTAAATAGAAAAGTTTGGAGTCACTCATATGATTGAAAAATCCCAAGAAGTTAAAGCTAACGTCCTTGAGAAAAGTGTCCTAAAGCTGGACAAAGCCCATATTTTGATTTTCTCTGACGAAAGTGAAGTGAAATAGTTTCTCCTACATTTTACATAGGATTTTCAAGCCTAGTTGGACAAAGTAGGCCTCTGGTTGGGTGAAAAAATTATGTAAGTGTTGGTTGAAAGTGGACCATAGTGCAAACATCGAAGTTAGATGTGTGGGTCAACTAGACTTCTAGTTTGATTTCCAAATCAAATTCGAGTGGAAAAAGAGTTCTCAAAGTTTTGATATGATTAGAAATCCCACCTCATTTACTCGGTCTATGCACTAGTGATGCCCAGAAATGGACTAGTATATTGTATTCACATGTTAGTGCCTAGATAGCATATAGTGAAAACAGTGAACTAGTCATGGATGTTTTTGGAAGCAGATTTATCATTCACTCCCTACTCATATAATTTTATCAAGTGCAAAGCTAGATGGTCTTTTGAATCAAATGGGTAGGGATCAAATAGTAGATTATTCTCTATTCATTTGGAGTATGAGGTGAATCCCATCACAAAGATGAAACATGTTCTTCTAGGTTAGAACATGAGGTTGGGGCTATGCCTACAATTTACTATATATAGCTTTACCTTTGAATGTGAAAATCTTCCGAAGGGGAGAACAACATTGTAAACCAAAGTCTATGATCTGAATAATTACTTGGTTCAGACAGATATGAAATTGGGCACCATTTTTTCACTCATGTGTATGGCTGAAGATGCTCTTTAAAACAAGTAATCTAGTTAGTCTATGTTGATATACTTCGATAGTGATGTGTGTGAACACACTTAGGACTGCGAGACACCTTTCCCCTTCTTTAGGAGTATTTTTTCCCCCATCTTGTATATATGCCTATAATCCTAATGGGTTACTTATCTTTGTACATTCACTTGGTAATACATTTAGCATTGTTTGTTGTGCTCCTAGCTTCTTCTTCTTCCTTGTGCTTTTTACATGCTTCCACATATATCAAAATCCAGCAATTGGTATGAGAGTAGGTTGGGACTTCATCTAGGGCATCATCGACACCCCTTTAGCCACAATCTCAGAATTGCATGAAAATTGGTGAGCATACTCAAGGCAATTAGGAGTTCAAAACAAATTTGTTGTGCGGCTTTCGATCTATGCTCATTTCTACCTCTGAACACACTATCAAAGTGCCTCTACAGGAAATTCTTCCCTTTTGTGCCAAACATATCTACAGGAAATGAGGCTCATGTTGCTTACCTCTAAATAATTGGAGAGTGAGCATATGTCTATGGACAATTTTTTGACAAAGATCATAGATTTGAAGGAGAAGTTGATTTTTGCTGATGAAGTCTTCCTAGGTAGTTCACTTGCACAGACCGTTCTTAATGGTCTTCTAGATTTGTATCAGAGTTTTGCTTTTACTCTTTGGATGATGATGAAAGACAATCCAAATGTCTTAACATTTTAGGAGTTAGTCTCTATTTTGTGGTAAGAAGATCAATACAAGCTAACATGTTCATTATGCATGTTGCAGATCTACCTTTCCCCTCATAGCATAGTTTCTTCACTTCACTTGAGCCTACCCCTACAAGGAATACTATCTCATGCACAAATAACTCCTCATAGCTTGTAATGGGAGTTGGTAGGATCATTTTGACTATTTTTTATGGTAGTTCTTTCACATTGTCACATGCTTTGTATCAGGGATCAATAAAAATTTGTTATCAGATTCAACATTAGATAAGATTGTCTTGGTTGTCAAATTTATTGATGATACCTATACAGTTCATGGTATCTCAAATGGCAATGTCATTATTGCTTCTTGCATTTTATGTCATGGGCTCGATAAGCTATGCGAATTGATCAATGATTCAACATTTGTAGTTCAAGATTCTCAGGCTATCTCAAATGTAAAGTTTTGGCATGCACGATTTGGCCATCTGAATTTTGCTAGTTTGCTATGCCTGTAGAAATATGAAATGGTGTCTTTTCTACCCAAACACGAGATACCTTGTAAAAGTGTTTGTGAAGGCTCTATTTAGGGCAAAATACAACATTCAATCTTCCAAAAAGATGGTTTAGTTTGAGCTATTCAGAAATTGTTGCTTGTTCATAGTGATGTCTGTGGTCCTATGTAGAAAGCTTCTTTTGAGAACTACCTTTACTTCATGAATTTTATTTATGATATCTTCAAGAATGCATGGTTATATCCATTAAAAGCATAGTCTTAAGTTTTATATGCTTCAAACAGTTTTTGGTTATGGCTAAAAATCAGTCAGGATGCAAAATGGGCACCCTTCATTCCAATCGAGGAGGAATATGTGTCTCCTCATTTTAATGCATTTCTGGATGAACTTGAGATAAAACATCAGTCTACAATGTCATACACACCTCAACAAAATGAATTTGCTGAAAGAAAGAACAGGTCTCTCATGGAGATGGCAAGGTGTATGGTCAAAAGTCAGACTTTGTCGCATAGTTTCTGGCTTGAGGCTATTATGTGTGAAAAATATGTACTTAACAGGTGTCCCACCAAAGCACTGTAACTGATCACTCCATATGAGGCTTGGCATGGTTGGAAGCCATCTTTTACTCATGTGCATGTCTTTGGTTGTTTGGCATATGCATTACTGCATAGAAAACAATGTAAGAAATTGGACGATAAAGTAGTGAAATGTATTTTTGTTGGGTATAGTTCTAAAAGCAAAGGCTATCATCTGTTTGTGGAAGATGCAATTCAACCATTACTTTCATGTAGTAAGGAGACATTAGTTAGCTCCAAAGATGTGCATGACATTTTGTTGCCTCTTTTTATAGGTGAATAGTCAAGTGCTCATCCAAATTGGGAAATTTTGCAACCTTTAGAGGTTTCACATGATGATGCAGATCATTCCATTTTTTATGTAGATTTACATGACACACTTGCTGATGAGAGAGATGATATGGAGGAGGAAAAAACTATGCCAAAATGGTTGGTGGAAACTTCGATATATAGCAAATTAGATGCACTGCTATCATATCGTACTCATTTAGGCTCACATGGTGCTTCTTTTTCATCAACTTTCTATGCAATGGTTGCCTCTAGTCTTTGTGATGAAAATGAGTTTGTTTCTTTTAATGAAGCACAAGGTTCAAAAAATCAGATGGATGCTATGCAATCAGAATATGATGCTATTATGAAGAATGTACTTGGTCTTTATGTGATTTGCCTCCAAGAAAAAAGGCCATTGGCACTTAATGGGTATACAAGCTGAAATGTAAGCCTGATGGAATAGTTGACATGTATAAGTCTAGGCTTGTTGCAAAAGGTTATGCTCAAGAGAGAGGCATTGATTTTGATGCGATCTTTGCACCCACTTGCCAAATGACCATTGTTCAGAGCATCTATGCACTTGCAACTAATCATAGTGGGAATATACATGAGTTGGACATTAAAAATGCATTTATATGGTGACTTGCATGAAGAAGTGTATGTATTTGATCCTTGTGGTTTTATGCACAAAGGGCATGAAAATAAAGTGTGCAGGTTGAAAAAGGCATTATATGGATTGAAGCAAGCACCACATGCTTGGTACAATGGATTGAAGCAAGCACCACATGCTTGGTACAAAAAGATACATGCCTACTTGATTGCACATGGTTGCTTTAGTGTGACACCTGTTAAGTACATATGTTGTACACATAATAGCCTCAAGCCAAAAAGTATGTGGTGAAACCTGAATCTTGACCATTCACCTATCCATCTCCATGAGCGAAATGTTCTTCCTTTCAGCATTTCCATTCTATTGAGGTGTATACCACACTGTACACTGATGTTTTATCCCATGTTAAGCCAGAAATGCATTAAAGTGAGAAGACATATATTCCCTCCCTCGATCAGAACGGAGGGTGCCCATTTTACATGCTGACAGATTTTTACCCAAAAGCAAAAAATATTTGAAGCACATAAAATCTTCAGACTTTGCTTTCAATGGATATACCCATGCATGCCTGGAAAAATCATCGATGAAAGTCACGAAGTAAAGATAGTTACCAACATAAGGTGTGTGCATAGGACCACATACATCATTGTGAACAAGATGCAATTTCTGAGTAGCTGGAATTGACCCATCTTTTGGGAAGGAGGAATGCCGCATTTTGCCCAAAATATAGCCTTCACGTACATGTTTACGAGGTGCCTCAAGTTTGGCAAAGAGAACCCCATTTTAGATTTCTGTAGGCATAGCAACTAGAAAAATTCACATGATCAAAGTGTGCATGCCAAAGCTTTGCATCTGACAAAGCCTGAGAATCATGTACTGCACATGAATCATTCACAGGTGTTTCATAGTCTATGAGCTTATACAAAACATGACATTAAATGCTAGAATCAATAATAACATCGCCATTTGATAGATCATGAACTATACATCTGTCATCAACAATTTTCACAACCAAGCCAATCTTGGCTAAGGCTAGAACTGATAACACATTCTTCTTGATCCTTGGCACAGATAAAGCACTTGACAATGTACAAGAACTACCATGAGCAATAGTCACAATGATCTTACTGACTCCCATAACAAGATAAGAGGAGTTTTTGGTGCATGTGTCAGTATTCCGTGTAGGGGCAAGCTTGAGTGAAGTGAAGAAACTGTGCTGCGAGGTAATATGTTTTCTTGCCCCACTATCAAAGTACCAAACATCTGAGTGTATTGTATACATACACTGGTCATGAGAAGATGGGTCATAACTGCAAATAGTGGTAAATGGCCATTCTTCATTCTGCACGAGATTAGTGGACTCTGTTTGGGTGTAGAGGCCTCTGCAACAAGCATTCCAACCTCTTTCTTCCTTGCCTCTTTAGCAGCTAGCTTTGGACAGCTCTTTATGACACGATCATTTCCTTTTCAATATTTGCAAAACAATTTCTGATTTTTTGTTTTCTTCTTATCTCTATCATTCGTCTTTGATTGTGCATAATTAGTAGATTTTTGCTTACTAGCACAAGAACTCCATTTACCCTTGCCCTTCTGACTAACCAAGAAAGCTTGATCTGCAACATGCATAATGGACCTGTTCTGCCTAGACTGATCTTCTTGCAATAGAACAGAGACTAATTCATCATCAAACAAAGAGTAGAAGCAAAACTCTGATATGAATCAGGAAGACCATTCAAAACAGTCTGGAAAGTAAAATGTCAAGCAAACTTCATCAGCAGAAATCAATCGTTCCTTCAAATCTTTGATCTTTGTCAGAAAACTCTCCATGGAATCTCCTTTATTCATGTGCTCACTCTCCAATTGTTTTTGGAGGTAAGCAACACGATCAATTTTAATCTCTTGAAGACAGATGAATTTTGGGTTGATACTTTTATGTCAAATCCATTGACCAATCACGGCCGCTCTTGAGGGGTCCGAGAGTCCTATAATGTTGAAGGAGACAACAATAACTTGTATAAGGCAGATATCTTTATTGGTCAGAGACCTATGCCTCCTTTTCTTGCTTTTCTCTTTGTCTCTTCTTAGGGTTCCTATCACGTGAGTCGTCCCTTGAGGAGAAAACAACATCTTACTTGAGGAGAAACAACAATCATTATAAGCTAGTCTTAGGTTTGTATCGACATCTTCTTGTCTAATCCATTTTTTTATGGTGTCATTCCAAAGATACTTCTATTAATGGAATCCCTTCACAACCTCTTGGCTCTTTGGGCATCCACAAGATCCATGGGTTTGATACCTTGGAATTGAGAACATGTTGGAGTTGCATTATCTGAAACTTCCAACATACCATTTCCACTTGTAGTTGAAAGTTGAATAAAGCTTTCTAGTTTGTTCATTCCAAGTTCCAAGCCCAATAGAATAGGCACAAGTGGACAGCCTGACGATTCCACCACGCAGAACTAAATGAAATCACGCTCATATTGTACTTTTATAAACTTCAATGTAAGAAAAGCACACTTAACATGAGAGTGTGGACCTCACGGTTTTCTAGAGAAAAATAGCCCCCCTTAGCCTTCGAATCCCAGCTTGTAGAGTATATAAATAAATAGCTATTAAAAAAATACGATTATATATTTAAATATTTATTAACTTCAGACCTTGAAACTCGAACGCATAAATGGATCAGAAGATGGTTTGCTTCTCTCTAGAAAACCGTATGGTCACTCTCAACTTTTTCTTTTTACACAAATTTTTATTCTAATATTATAATATTAGAAGGAAAATTAGAGAACGTAGAGAAAGATACAAAGGCGGTTCATAAATCTCTCATCATCATGGGGATCACTTTTTTTTGAAGATGAAGGTCGGCCAAAGCTTAATCTTTCTTATATCGTGAATTTGATTGAAAGAACAGTTGTACATTTATATCGTGAATTTGATTGAAAGAACAATTGTACATGTGAAGGGGCATAGTATCCATGGGACCCTCCGTATCCCACAAAACAAGGGTTAGACTATCTAAACAAGACACTTGGAAAAGACTATTTGAAAACAAGTGGTTTAAATTTGCCCGAAGGCAATACATTAACATAGGGCCCATAACTGTCCTATTGTAGAGAGGTGTTGAACCCTCATGCCCCTCTCAATACATGAACGGCCTAACGAAACAGCCTAACGTGTGTGAACACAGGGATCACTTTAGTTTCATCATGTTCTCTTCTCATAAAAAGGTCTTATGAGGAATGGACGAGAACTTTTGTGGTTCTTAACTCTTGTCTCGAAGAGGGCTATGGAGCATTATAGGGATGACTCAATGGCATTCATGATAAAGGGAACACCATATTTTTTGGAAGTCCCTTCTAACTACACTCCATAGAGGTGAAGAGTAACCTATCATTTCGCCAAGAAGAGCTTGTTGTCATGAGATTCTTTGTTTTAAGTACATTATTTCTTTGCAGCTCTCAAACTAGAATGATATGAATTTCCAAAATCCATCACAAACTAGAGTGACATGAATTTCTCAATTGTGTCATTTGAAAAAGCTTTATGTGGGCACCTCATGATAAATAGGAGTCATGAGATAAATCATAGTAGAAACTAACGTCACCGTCACTATTATATTCCACTATCATGAACTCTTGTGTACAAATAACTACTTGGATTGCATCACATCCATGTCTCTTATGCCACTAGTATTTCATGTCCCTAAATCAAGCTCCTATAATATATACCTCATGTGTATAGTGCTAACATCAAATTTCGATTATGTGATTTGCATATTACATGATATGAAGGACTCTCAAACATTATAAAGTCTCTACCACAATGAATTGAATGTGTGCTCATACATCACATAGTCATAATGAAATCCACAAGCTATAATAGGATTTTGGGCTCAAATGTGATAAAGAATGTTATAGAGCCCTTGTGCATCACCACTCACAATGTGTGTAAGCTCTCCATGCTAAACGTTTAGTGCCATCGAATTCAGAAGAAAACCATTCCAATACTCTAAGAAAGTAGAAATCAGAGCTAAGACTAGTGAAAGCCAACACCACTAAACACTCTACCACCTAGGTAGCTAGAGGTGACATTTCATATGCATAATCCACATCAGTGTCTTTAAATCGAGACGTAAAAAAGGAACTATCTTTTCACATACACAAAAACATGACACAAATTGCATGAATCATATGTAAGAAAATATAGGAACGTTTCCCTAATACCTAGATAAATCAAATACAGGATTATGCTAGAAAACAAAATGATCAAATTTTCATAAGGACACCTATGGCTATTCCAAATCAACGCTCAATCTAGAAACATGCAATGCCAAACACCTAGCATTGGGCAATGCTAGGACCATTGCATAGAGGCAATGGCACCAACATGGAAATATGCCTTCTAGTTGAGAATGAATGACTCAAAACAATACAAATTTTTTTCACACATTGCATGTGATTCCACCCAAAACACTAATGATCAAACAAAGTTCCAAAGCTTTCAATTGAGCTTCGAGGGTCCACTCGACCACCTACCTAACATAAAGATAATTCCTATAAAATTGAACTCTTGAAGCAAAGACCATGTGTGCAAATCAATCATCCACAACTACCAAAATCACAATGACAAAATCAAGAACCAATTAGTAGCCAATGTATATAATCATCACCTAGACACATGAAAAATAAGAGTTATAAATGATGCTTGGAGATAGATCTAAACTTTCTATTTGAGGCATAGCTTTGGTTGCCCATGTTGCCACATGAAAGTATAAGAATCATGACTTCAACAATCTAGCAATCCGTCTTAAGATCTATCTGCAAACGGAAAGAAAATGGACATCTATCGTAATACCACACTGCCATAATAAATTCACTAGCAAATTAACATGAGCTAAGCATGTCATAGACTAGGATCAAGCCCACAATTTTCATACCTTTCATACTAAGCTTACATAGTAACATATCAATCTCTAGTTTCACACACAAAAGCATCCAAAGTGATCTTGAATATTAAGAATGATAAAGAATACCTGAGTGTAAGTATACAAATTATATCTCCCACCTGATGGACATGTTACACAGTATACAAGTGACTGTGTAAGATCATGAATCAAGTAACCCCCATCAAGTGACAACAGTGTCGAAAGCTATCCTGTGGTAGAGTTTTAGTCAAAGCATCTGTAGCATTATCTCGAGTGTGAACCTTCTCAAGAATAATGGGCTCAATGGCTAAGCAATCTCTAATGAAGTGATACCTCACCTCAATGTGCTTGGTCTTTGCATGGTAGACCGGATTCTTAGCCAAATCAATGGCACTCTGACTGTCACTGAGCAAACGAGGTACATGATGAGGTAAACCCATATCACAAGCAAGACAAGAAAGCCACAATGCTTCCTTACATGCCTCACTTGCTACAACATACTCTGCTTCTATGGTGGAAACAACTGTACATTCTTGAAGAGGAGATCTCCAAGAGATAGCACCTCCAACAAAATGAAAAATGTACGTTGATTGTAGACTTACGATTGTCTACACAATCAGCATAGTCAGAATCTGTCTAACCAATAATGGATGATTTCCCTCCACCTAAGCATAGACACTTGTCCTTAGTGCCACTCAGATATCTCGAAATCATCTTGACCGCTTCCCAATGTTTCTTTCCAGGACTGGACATATATCTGCTCACAACTCCTACTGCAACTGCAATGTCTGGTCTCCTAGCTACCATAGCATACATGAGACCACCAACGGGAGACTGATAGGGAATTTTGGTCATGAGTCCCTTTTCCTCATCTAATTTGGGGCAATCATCCTTGCTCAATTTCACATATGTGGGTAAAGGTGTACTCAATGCTTTTCCACCTTGCATATTGAACCTGTGAAGTACTTTGGATATGTACTCACTTTGAGACAAGTAGATGCATCTTTTAGTCCTATCACGAGTAATGCGCATGCCAACAATATGTTTGGCATCCCCCAAATCCTTCTTATCAAATGTCTAACTCAACTTCCTTTTGAGAATTGACAAGTCATAGGAGGACTTCCCAACAATCAAAATATCATCGACATAAAGTATCAAGCATATCAAGCTGCCATCTGAGCATCTCTTTGTGTAGAGACAATGATCCTCATTGCTTGGAGAATAGCCTTGGGACTTCATAAAAGCATCAAATTTTTGATACCATTGTCTAGGAGACTGTTTAAGTCCATACAAGCTCTTCCTGAGCTTACAAACTAGACTTTCCTTGCTAGGAACTACATAACCCTCTTGTTGTTCCATATAGATCTCATATGTAAGATCTCCATGCAAGAAAGCAGTTTTCACATCCATTTGGACTAGCTCTAAGTCGTCCATTGCAATGAATCCAAGCAACATGCACAAAGTAGTCATCTTGACCACTAGAGAGAAGATTTCCTCAAAATCAACACCATGTTGTTGCTTTAAACCCTTTGCAATGAGTCGTGCTTTATATTTTGGAGAAGCACTGTCTGATGTGAATTTCAACTTATATACCCATTTCCATGGTAAAGCTTTCCTGCCCTTTGGCAAAGGTACTAAATCCCAACTACCATTCTTCTGAATAGAATCCAGATCACTCTTCATGGCACGCTCCCACTTGACGTGATCCTATGTCTGCATATCCTCTCATTTAGATGAGCAACAATACTATCTGTGTCCTTCATATGAAGGTCATATAATTTTCTCATCAGATAGACTTTATTTGATGCCGTCTCTTTTTCATATGTATTGCATAACTTCTTCCAAAGCTCCTCTGCACCTTCACAGTCTAATACTGTAAAGTAAACATTATCTGCCAGGTGCAAGCGAATGGTACACCTAGCCATTTCATCTAACTCATCCCAATCATCTTCATCCATGTCAGTAGGATTCTTTGAAATCCCATTTACCAGCTTCCATTGCCTCCTTTGAATCAGCACATCTTTAATCTGATTCTTCCATAGAGCAAAGTTTGTGCCATCAAATTTTTGGATCTCAAAATGGTCTTTGCCCTACAACTTATAGCTCTTCCTCGGAACACTAGAACTAGACCCTGATCCACCAGATGTGCTTGAGACGTCTGATGCCATGATGGTAGAGAACTGAATAGAATGATAATGGAGCTAGAAGAGTCCAAACACCAACGAATAAGTGTGTCAAAGAATAAATCGACCACTGTATAGTTGACTAAACCAAGAACCTGGAAAAATTTTGCCATAGTATCCTCTGAAAAATGAGCATATGAACAGTGTGAAAATATCATAAAACTGCAAGTACTGACATGTTTACCTGCATAGTGAATCACTGAATCCATTGCATATAATTAGTTACCCAATAGAAGCCGACTAGGCTTATCGAGCACCTATGAACAACTATCATACATCTCCTATGGCGAGGCTGGGTAAGTCTTTCACCTGCATCATTAAAGAGACCCTCACATCTAGGTGTCCCCCAATTAAGGAAACCTCACCACGACCCTCTTTTTCAAACATAAAAGGCTTTATGCAAGAACGTAACCGCTATATCAATGACCACATGGACGTACATAAGCGGTATTGACAGAAGCGTACATGGTGTGTATGTGCTCAATATATGTAGTAAAATGAAACTAAAGTCTGAATGCACAACCCAAAAAACTAGCCAACAACACTTGCAAGTGTCTATCAACTCTGATGTTTTAGGCTCAAAAGACCTGCATAAATTTGCAGCAGTTGCTCCCACCGAAATTGAAAACCTTTTCAAAAACCTGTAGTTTTGTGAGTGTGGCTGAAAGCACAGCCCCAAAGGTTGATATTTATTGTTGGAGAAGTACAAAGAACACTCTTCTTGATGTTTGTGGACCTGTGTGAAGAGAACTACGTGCAAAGTACTCCAAAATGGCTCCAAAAGATAGCCAAAAATGCTTCAAAAATAGGCTTTGAAAGCAAAGAATGAAGCTTTGAGGGATCAGAACATGTTCAAGGTAACGTCAACCTTAGTCTTTCCCCTTCTTCAGACACCACAACAGTGTAGCTTAGTGGCAAGAGATTTCCATTGTTAAGCGAGCTCTAGGGCGAAAATACTGGGATGCGTGACCTCCCGGGAAGTACCAAGAACCTCTATCTTCCTTGATGGTTGAGGTCCTCCCTCGTGCGTAGCCAACGGTGACTTCAGTGACTTGGATGACAAGGTATGCCAAGGTCTATGCCATGGTCGGTGCCTTAGTCAAAAGCCTTGGGGGGGGGGGGGGGGAGGGGGCGTGCTCGCTTTGCTCGCACAAAAAGAACAAAGCTTTTTTTGCATCGAACTGCTCTGATACTAGTGAAGTAATTTGATGGTGATGCACCACAGTGCGCTCTCCTTCTCGAGAGCTTCACGATGATATACTTCTTCTTCAAGCCATGAGAGCCACCAGTACACCATTTCTCTTCTTTTATTCTAGATATCTCTTATATCCTTATGCCCTGATCAAAATTTGTGGAGTCCTTTCCACCGCGCTTCTCCAGCACTTAGCCGGTTCATTACAATAGGCAAAGGCCTCCGCCCACACTGCGGAAATTTCTTGGTAGACAGAGGGGAGGGAAAACGACGTCTGACAAGCATGAAACCAAGGAGCTTTCTGGAGTGTGGAAATCAATTTGAAAGAAAGAGTAATCGGGTAGTGGGGCGAGATAGTCAGGTCCATGTGTTGCAAAATCCAAGGAATACCCCACTTGAGGATGGTGTTTTGGTCGATGGAACATCTATCAAGCCTTGCTTTCCTTAGAGAGTCCCCCAATTGGAGATTAGACCAGGAGAACCCCTTCATGTCTTTCACCTCGACCAGGTTGAGATGGAGCTTGATTTTATCCCATATCTCTTTCTCCTGACCATCAATAATTTTCCCCTTGTTATTCGATCGGTCCTCAGGAAACTCAACCATGTTGAAGTCCCCGCAAATCAAGACATTGTGTGAGAGGGAGTCGAGGGATGTCCACATGTCGATTTGATCCGCATCTCCATTAGGGGCATAAATTGAGACCACAGTGAATTGATTAGGGAACCTGATAGAGGCAACAATCCAACGATGATTCCGATCTTCACAAGTCGAGGTCAATCTATCGGACCAGGAGTGACTAATACCAATCGCAATGCCCCCCATCCCCTAGGGTGTGAAGTGGAGAGCGAAAGGTGGTTCGAAGAAATTCATTTAAGTTGTTTCTGGAGATCCTCTGCGTCAATTTTAATCTCTTGTAAGCAGATAAAGTCGGGGTTGAGGCACTTGTCTTTGAACCACTGACCTAGAATCGCCGCTCTTGAGGGTTCTGACAAACCCCTAATGTTTAGCGATGTGATTTTCATTATCGATGGTTGCCCTCTTTGAGGGGAGGGACCCGATCTTTTTTTTTCTTGTGATCTTCTTTTTTCCTCCTAGCCTCTTGACTTAGGATCCTATTCTTGGGGGGCTCTTCCAAGGCATGCCTGACGGTTGTTTCCCTTTAAGCTTTGACGTTTTTTGCGTTAAGCTTGGCATGCAAACCGGAAGAGTAGGACCAAGGAAGGAGCTTTCACTGTCAGTTGTCTTCATTGCTAGTAGTGAAGCCTTCCTC
This sequence comes from Ceratopteris richardii, assembly GCA_020310875.1. Taxonomy (NCBI): domain Eukaryota; kingdom Viridiplantae; phylum Streptophyta; class Polypodiopsida; order Polypodiales; family Pteridaceae; genus Ceratopteris; species Ceratopteris richardii. Next base: position 42,071,372 of record CM035415.1, read on the forward strand.
TTTACTCATGGTGTAACCTTCTTGGTTGTCTTCTTTGCTGGTAGAGCACCCAAGGCTATTGTTAGCAGGGTCTTCTTCATAATGGTTCTCCCTTGGGAGGTCGACCTCATTAATCTCCTTTTCTAGGTTACACTACATGTTATTCAACGGAGCAAAGGTCGTAACGTTCCTTGCTACTGATCTTCAAGGGCTAACTTTCCTCCTATGTTTTACTTCGGTGAATTCTTCTGAATCCGTCTCTGCAACATGAGTGCCTTCTTCTTCCTCCATTGGAGGGGGATGACCCAGAGTGCCAACTTGAGGGAGAGGATCCGGGGCCACATCTGATTTAAGCTTGTTTTTATTGGTATTTTGCTTCAAGGGGCAATCTTTGATCCTATGACCTTGGTGCCCACAACGGAAGAACACATTGGGAAGGTTCTTGTAAGTAACCTCTTGTACCCAAATCTTACCATCTCCACAGTTCATGGAGATCTTTGAGGGGAGGACCTGGTTCAAGTCCGTTTCAACGCAGATTTGAGGGTGCCAACGTGCATTGAAAGAATATTGAGCACCATCATAGATTAACCCCCCAACATCCTCTCTTGAGGCCATCGTGTGAGCGATTGATGAAATGATTTCCCGAAGAAATCCATACAGGAAATATGGCAGATTGGGAAGCTCCACCCATAGCGCGTAACGAAGCGGCTTTGACTTGTTTGGAACAAAGTCTGGGGACCACGTAAATAGACATAAGGTGGACCAGCCCACTTGCCAGGAACCGGCTTGCAGGGCATGGGAGGCCATATGTTCATTCACAAACACTAGAAGCAGGTGATTCACCAGCAGGAATTGACATTTGCACACAATTAGACCACGTGGGAATCACTCCTCGCGTAGCCAACTCCTCAAATTTTCTAGACGGGGCCTAGGGCCAAATAGTTGACCGATCACACAAGTATTCATCAGTTCTTCTTACTTTGCCGACACAGACTCCTTGCACAAAGAGACCACCAGAGGTGCGACGTCTGATGGGATGGAATCCATCTCAAGGGGGCACTGGGACTGGGAGGGAGCGACATTGCTCAGCACCAATGAGGGAAAAAGGGTCGACATAGAGGTGAGAGCAATCAAAAGCAAACTAGATTGATTTCATAACTCTCAACTAAACAGAATTCTTCGTATCTTGCTTCGCTATAATTAATATTTTTCCTTCTTTAGAAACGGGAGAACTGAGGCATAAAAGACAAGCTACACGGAAAACTCAACGGAGAAAGATTCTTCACCATAGGCCGAGTCTTAGTGTGTAAGAATCTCATCTCATGTGTAAGCTTCTCATCTCCAAAGAGCTATTTTTTCTTATAAAAACAACTACTGAGCAATTCGAGCCTCACAAAAATTGGATGTAGTGAAGGGATACTAAGGTTGGGTTCACACAGGTTGGCGGCATATTTGCCCCATCCACATGGAATAATATTAATGGACAAAAAATAAGCTCTCTCGTTCCAAGTCCACCAAAGTTCAGGGCGATCTCCCCCCTTCGGAACACAAATATGCTGGACTGACATTCATATTTTATTGGTCAACAGATTTGCATATCCAATAATACTCTTTGAATCACTTTTAGTTTTAAGATTGCCACCGTTCTCTTTGAACGCTTGAGTGGCACCATGAAAAACTAGGGTGAGTTTTGTGCCACCTTTTCTGAACTCACCCTAACCTGCACGTGTAAAACAAAGCAACTTGGCAAATTATTTAGTTACTATTGTCTGAGCCTTCGATTTTATACAAGGGAGAGAAAGAAGACCTCCACAATCACCCCCTGTCAATCGTAGGTCCACGATGGATTGGTACTCTCTCGATCGTGCACGCCTTGTCAATCATGATGTATGCGCGATGGATGCCGTCAGCCATGCCATGTATCAGTCACCGCGAGCCCCGTATCAGTATCAGTCATGATGGACCCCATGTATCAGTCGACAAGTATCAGTCGTGATGGACACCATGTATCAATCACGATGGATTGCCCTTGATTTATGGAGCCTTCACGGAGTACGTTTCGCGATCAACTATAAAGGAGATTAAGCTTCAGTGGACCTTTAAAAAAAAAGTGATCCTCGCAAGGGTTAACAAAATCTGTGACGGCCGCCATGGTGCAAGCGTTGCCATCGATGCATCGAAGATTTAGCTCACCTGTTCTTCGATTGCCCCAAGTCCCGTGTTATTTGGCATCACGTGATGCGAGTATTGAGACTCACAAACCAAATCAATTGGCAATAGGTGTTGTTGGGTGAGGCGGTCGGCTGCTCATCGAGGCTATGGAATGCCATCAGGGGTGAGACTCTTTGGAAGATTTGGAGGGTGCGATGTGCTGTCAATTTTGGCCAAACTCCTAAGGAATGGTCAATCAAGAAATCCTTCTTTCTTCTAGGTAAAATAATCTCCCGAGATAAGAGATCTCCATCATTTAGACATCACTATATTTATCTCCTCAAAAACAACAAGTTGAAACCCAAATGGGTCCCACATGAGGGAGATAATAGATCTATCCGCCTCATTTGTAATGCCCTCTAGCTTGCCATACTCCGCCCCATCATTGTGGGATTTGGGGGGTCCCATGGGCACTAGTGCCATTCACTTGTAACTTTTCTTTATTTTAATTAAAGTCCGGGAGAATAGACTAAGGCCGAACTTCCTTTTATTAAAAAAAAAAGTGATCCTCATCAAGATGAGAGATTTATGAACCGCCTTTGTATCTCTCTCTGCGTTCTCTAATTTTCCTTCTAATACTATGATATTAGAATAAACATTTGTGTAAAAGAAAAAAGTTGAGAGTGATCATACGGTTTTCTAGAGAGAAGCAAACCATCTTATGATCCATTTATGCGTTCAAGTTTCAAGGTCTGAAGTTTTTTTTTTTTTTTTTTAAAAGGAAGTTCAGCTTTAGCCTATTCTCCCAGACTTTAATTAAAATAAAGAAAAGTTACAAGTGAAAGGGACTAGTGCCCATGGGACCCCCAAATCCCACAAAACAGGGAGGAGTACGACAAGCTAGAGGGCATTACAAATAACTGTATTTTTTTAATAGCTATTTATTTATATATCTGGAAGTTGGAACTCTCAATCAATGTGGAACTGATGCAAAGAGGGCTAAGGGGGCTATTTCTCTCTAGAAAACCGTGAGGTCCACACTCTCATGCTAAGTGTGCTTTTCTTTTATTGAAGTCTATAAAAGTACAACATGAGCGTCATTTCATTGCGTGGTGGGATCGTAAGGCTCTCCACTTGTGCCTATTTTATTGGACTTGGAACTTGGAATGAGCAAACTTGAAACCTTCCTTCAACTTTCAACTTTAGACAAGAAAAAAAGAAGAACTTTAGACAATCGAACTTCAACCAATCAGCAAGCGAGTTTGCACTCTCATCTCTCCATCCCTATAAGAAAAGCTTAAATATGAGACAGGTCCTGATTTCAATAGAGAAGCTCGAGCTTTGAATAGCCTTTCTTTTTTCAACATAAACTTAAAAGATAAATAGCGTTGTGGGATTTGGGGGGTCCCATGGGCACTAGTCCCATTCACTTGTAACTTTTTCTCTTTATTATAATTAAAGTCCGGGAGATTAGGCTAAGGCCGAACTTCCTTTATTTAAAAAAAAAAAAACTTAAAAGATACAAAGGAGGTTAACACTTTTTGCCATCAACTACAACTAACAAGAGGAAATGGCGTGTGGGAATCACATAACACGACTCCATCATGTTCTGACAACCCCATGGAAGTTATGGATGCTTGGAGAGCCAAGAGATTGTGGGACAAGGGATTCCACCAATAGAAGCATCTTTGGAATGACCACTTTGTGAATGCACGTCCTCCCATCATGGATCTTAGTGGCATTTCCTCTTTTCGAATAGGATATTGAGCTTTTGGCATATGTCACACCTCCTCACATAGGTATGTGCATCCATATGAAGGGTAGGCCATCAAAGGCTTGAAAATAGAACGGCTTTGATTACATGATCATGTCCAAAGTGCCCTTGTGCAATACCATTACGTACAGATTCAAGTGCTTTGAGATAATCGCTTTCATGTATGCATAATCTCAAATATCCATCACATCCATGCTTATATAGACGATCACCATTGAGTGCATAGCTTCCTGCTCTAGACTTCATTGTCATGCTAAAGTCATGTCTTGGGGGAAATTTCTCATTCTCACAAGGTCAACTAGATGAGTACTTCATTCTCGTGTTAGAGACACTTTATACAAGGTTGTATGTTCAACTAGACTTCTATTAACACATGATGGACACTCCTTGGGTAGCCTATAGACATGTGATTCCATGGTTGGCCAATACATGCCTAATTTCTTTAATGTTTGTAGGGTTCTATGTTTCAAGTTATGTTTCCCTAGTGCACCTACATGTGTTGATTGCAACCATTTTTCGTGCTCTTCCCTTCCACACAAAAAGTTAAAGTTCCTTGATCATCCTATTCATAAATACTACTTGCAAGTATTTGTTATTTATTTGACCTAATTACTTCTTCTTCCTTCATTCTTACTATAGGGTTCTTGGGCCCAAAAGTTAGGATTGTCCCTAATTGCTTAGCCCAGTTTGGAACTACTTCTAGGTTGAACAAACATGCATTAGGAAGTTCATCTGACACACCTTGCTGGGATGCTCATGAAGTGAGTAGTGAAATGTGATATGCCTGAAGGTGTATTTTGCCTCTTATAACAACTACTTCAAAATCATATTCCATTAGTAACAAAAACCATCTTACTAACCTACCCATATTGCAAGGTTTGTTCACCAAGTATAATAAGGCTTGATGGTATGTGAAAATTTTGAGCTTATTTGCAAGCAACTAATGTCAAAACATTTTGTCTGCATAGACCAACCCTAGTCCTTCTCTTTCACTAGTTGTGTAATTCATTTCTAGAGCATTCAACTATCTACTTATGTAAAGTATGGGAATATATATGTTTGCTTCTTGTGTGGGTTGTGCTAGCATGCATCCATTAACAAAATTGGGGGCATCCACATGAACATGGAGTGGCTTACTCCAATCTCATGTTGTCAAAATAGGGGCTGAGCGCAACCAACATTTTAGCTCCATAAATGATTTCTCACACTCTTCACTCCAATTGAAATTCCTCAGAAGATTGTACAAGGTCTTTTTAATGATTGTGTACATGTGGATAAAACTTTGGTAGTATCCAAAATGATACATAAAAGATTGTACTTCCTTAATTAATCTAGGTCCTTTTACTTTCACTATCACTCCAACTTCATCTTCATTCGTTGATATTCCATTTTGTGACACAATGTGACCTAAGACCTTGTCTAATCATGGAATTACACTTTTTCGGGTTCAAACACACTTGATACTCCCTACACTTATCCAAAATTTGCTTGAGTTATGGGATGTGAGTTTGCCTTATGTGGGACTCAAGTAAGATGAAAGCATGGGGTAGTTGTTGGAGTTAGACGTCTACAGAAGCACGCGAACAACACAAGGAAGAAGAAGAAGCTTGGAGCACAACACACAATACTGAATGTATTACTAGAGAATGTACAAAGATAAGTAGCCCATTAGGGCAATAGCCGTATATACAAGCTGGGGGAAAAAACCTCCTAAAGAGGGAAAAAAGTGCCCCGACTGTCCTAGTGTGTTCACACACATCACTACCTAAATATATCAACAAATCCCCCCTGGGAGTGATGCGGTGAACAAGGAGCTGGCACTCATGTATAAGGAAGTGCCAAGCTATGTGGAAATCACTCCACAAAAGGAAGTAAGCCCAAAGCTTTGCGGAAAGCTTCAAACTTCTCCCTAGGCAGAGCCTTCATGAAAAGGTCTGCTATGTTCTCCTACGTGGGCACATATGCCAAACTGATCTCCCCAGCAGAGAACCTCTCCCTGACATAATGATAATGCACCTCAATGTGCTTAGTGCGAGCATGGAACACAGGGTTCCTCGTAACTGCCAATGCGCTCTGACTGTCAGTGAAGATGGTGGTGGCAGAAGACTGGCCAACACCCAAATCAACCATAAGGCGTCTGAGCCACACACACTCAACAGTCGCTGTGAAAGCTACCCTATACTCAGCCTCACAACTGGAAGTGGCGACAGTAGGCTGCTTCTTGCTCAACCAAGATATACATGAGCTACCAAGCATGAAGCAAAAACCACTGGTGGACACACGAGTGTCATAGCAAACAGCCCAATCTGAGTCAGAAAAAGCATGCAAACCTGGCAGTAGTGAACTCCCCTTGGGATAAAACAACCCAAGTAGACGAGTACCACTCAAGTAGCGAAAGATGCACTTAACCGCCTTCCAATGTGTGACTCCTGGGCAATGCATAAACCTGCTCATCTATGAGACAACAAACTGAATATCTGGCCGAGTAATGCATAAGTAAATCAAGCATCCAATAGCCTGCTGATAGAGAACAGCATCAAATGCATCTCCAGCATCATGAAGACTCAATCGTAAACCTGTCTCCATAGGAGTGGCAATAGGCTTACAGTCTTCAAGGCCAAAATGCTGCAATAATGTGTCAATATATTTCGTTTGACACAAAGCCATTCCATCATCAACTTGCATAAATTGAATGCCCAAATAGTGATGCAAATGCCCCAACTCAGACATCTCAAAGGAGGCATGCAAATCAGCCTTGAAATCAGCAATATGCTTCTCAATAGGACCAGTGAGCAGCATGCCATCAACATAGACAACAATGATCAGAAGCACATCATTAGCACGCTTAACATATAAGGTGCTTTCAATTGGACTGTTCTCAAAACCATGTGCAACCAGATAGGCATGTATCTTCTCATACCAAGCACGTGGTGCTTGCTTTCAACCATATAATGCCTTCTTTAACCTGCACACCTGGTCTTCATGTCCTTTCTACACAAAGCCACGGGGCTGAAAAACATACACTTCTTCATGCAAGTCACCATTCAGAAATGCTGTTTTAATGTCCAACTGATGTACATTCCAACCATGATGGGCTGCAAGTGCACAAATGCTCCGAATAGTAGTCATACGGCATGTAGGTGCAAAGCTCTCATCAAAATCAATGCCTCTTTCCTGCGCATAACCCTTTGCAACAAGCCTAGCCTTATACCTGTCAACTGTACCATCAGGTTTACACTTTAGCTTGTATACCCACTTAGTACCAATGGCCTTTCTTGCCAGGAGGCAAGTCACATAAAGACCATGTACCATTCTTCATTATAGCATCATATTCAGATTGCATAACAGCCATCCAATTTTCTGAATTCTATGCTTCATCAAAAGAAACAGACTCATTCTCATCACAAAGACTAGACGCAGCCATAGCATAGCAATCTGATGCAAAGGAGGTACTATGAGAGCCTGAACGAGTACGATATGACAAAGGTGCATCTAATTTGCTATCACGCAAAGTCTGCAGAGCCATTTTGGCATAGTTTTTGCCTGCTCAATATCAGCTCTCTCATCAACAAGTGCATCATGTAAATCTGCATCAGAAATGGAATGATCTGCATCATCATATGAAACCTGTAAAGGCTGAGAAGTTGCCTCATTAGGACCAGCACTAGACTGTCCACCTGTAAAAAGAGGCATCAAAGTATCATACATGTCTTTGGAGCTAACGAATGTCTCCTTGGTACATGAAAGCAATGGCTGAATAGCATCTTCCACAAAAACAACATCACGGCTAACCAGAATGCGTTTAGTCTGTGGATGATACAAACGATAGCCTTTACTTTCAGAACTGTACCCAACAAAAATACATTTTACTGCCTTATAATCCAATTTTCTCCGATGTTGTTCAGGCACTAATGCATATGCCAAACAACCAAAAACACGCAGATGAGCAACAGATGGCTTGCGGTCATGCCAAGCCTCATATGGAGTGATAGGCTACAACGCTTTAGTGGGACACCTATTAAGTACATATGCTGCACACATGACAGCCTCAAGCTAGAAACTATGTGGTAAAGCCTGACTCTTGACCATACACCTCGTCATCTCCATGAGAGACCTGTTCTTCCGTTCAGCAACTCCATTCTGTTGAGGTGTATACGACACTATACACTGGTGTTTTATCCCTGGTTCAGCCAGAAATGCATTAAAATCAGAAGACATATATTCCCCCCCTCGATCAGAATGGAGGGTGCCCATTTTACATGCTGACAGATTTTCAGCCAAAACCAAAAACTGTTTGAAGCACATGAACACTTCGAACTTTGCTTTGAGTGGATATACCCATATATGCCTAGAAAAATCATCAATGAAAGTCACGAAGTAAAGGTAATTTCCAAAAGAGGATGTCTGCATAGGACCACAGACATCACTATGTACAAGCTGCAATTTCTGTGTAGCCCGAGCTGAACCATCTTTTGGAAAGGAGGAACACTACATTTTGCCCAAAATACAGCCTTCACAAACATGTTTTCCAGGTGCCTCAAGTTTGGGCAAAGAGGACACCATTTCAGATTTCTGCAGGCGTAGCAAACTAGCAAAATTCAGATGACCAAAGCATGCATGCCAAAGCTTTGCATCTGACATAGCCTGAGAATCATTTACTGCACATGCCAAATCATTTTCAGATCTTTCATAGTCTATGAGCTTATACAGCCCATTACATAAAATGCCAGAAGCAATAATAACATCGCCATTTGACAGATCATGAACTGTACATCTGTCATCAACAAATTTCACAACCAAGCCAATCTTGGCTAATGCAGAAACTGATAAGAGATTCTTCTTGATCCCTGGCACAAATAAAGCATCTGACAAGGTGAAAGAACTACGATCAGCAGTAGTGAGAATGATCTTACCAACTCCCATAACAGGATAAGAGGAGTTGTTGGTGCATGTGATAGTATTCCCTGTAGGGGCAGGCTCGAGTGAAGAGAAGAAACTGCGCTGCGAGGTAATATTTTTGGTCGCCCCACTGTCAAAGTACCAAACATCTGAGTCCACTGCAAACATGCACTGCTCATGAGAAGATGGGTCAAAACTGCAAATAGTAGTAAACGCCCATTCTTCTTTCTGCACAAGATTAGCAGACTCTGTTTTTGGTGTAGAGGCTTTTGTAACAACCATTCTAGCCTCCTTTTTCTTTGCCTCTTTTGCAGCTAGTTTTGGACAGTTCTTTATGATATGATCATTCCCTTTACAATACTTGCAAAAAAATTCTGCTTTTCTGATTTCTTCTCATCTTTATCCTGGTTCTTCGAATGTGCAACATTTGCAGATTTCTGCTTACTAGTAGAAGAGCTCCATTTTCCTTTGCCCTTCTGACTAGCTATGAAAGCTTGATCTGCAACACGCATAATGGACCTGTTCTGCCTGGACTAATCTTCCTGCAACAGAACTGAGACTAACTCCTCAAATGATAAGGCATTCGGATTGCCTTTCATCATCAACCGAAGAGTAGAAGCAAAACTCTAATATGAATCAGGAAGACCATTCAGAACAGTCTGCAGAAGTGAGCTATCTGGTATAACCTCATCAGCAGAAATCAATTGTTCCTTCAAATCTTTGATCTTCGTTAGGAAACTGTCCATAGAATCACCTTCATTCATGTGCTCACTCTCCAACTGTTTTCGGACGTAAGCAACACGAGCCTCATTCCTAGCTTGGTACAATGTGGTAAGTGTATCCCAGCTGTTCTGCAAGAGCGAATATGAGGAATAATGGCACATTTGAGAGACAAAGCTATCAATGCATGTGCCTGGGCATCTCTGCCATCCCAACGAATCTGCTCTGCAGTAGGTGCAACAGAAACAGCAGCACGAACAGGAATCTGCAAATATCATCTTCGACACCATCTTCATCAGCTCCAGCACCTGTATTCGTAGTACCTGTTGTTACATGTGTAACAGAACGTCTTTCAACACCCTGCACAATGTTTTTGCAACCAATACATGTCGCATCATATAAGCCCATAATGGGTAGTTGGTACCATCCAACTTATCCTCAACAGCCAACATACGAAATACATCACTGCTTTCAGCCATGGCCAGTGACTAAAATACCTTGATGCAGAAAATTGACTGTATCTGAAAAAGTTGAACGGAACTGCCCAAACGACTTTTGATAAACCTATAGCAGACTTCGAGACGCTTATACTGGCGAACAAAAACATGTATATACCTTTGGCACAAAAACACAAAATAGCCTACACAAGCACTATGATAGTGCGTTCGGAGGCCGAAACGAGCTCAGATCGCGATTTCGGCACCACCAAGCAAAGCTGTTTTGATCTCGAAAACACCCTGAGTATGCTCACCAAAATTCGTATGATTTTGAGACTTCAAATGGAGGAGTGTCGATGGCGCCCTAGATGAAGCGACAACCTGCTCTGATACCAATTGTTGGAGTTAGACGTCTGCAGAAGCACGCGAACAGCACAAGGAAGAAGAAGAAGCTTGGAGCACAACACACAATACTGAATGTATTACTAGAGAATGTACAAAGATAAGTAGCCCATTAAGGCAATAGGCGTATATACAAGCCGGGGGAAAAAAACCTCCTAAAGAGGGGAAAAAGTGCCCCGATGGTCCTAGTGTGTTCACACACATCACTACCTAAATATATCAACAGTAGTGAGGATGTTGTCCAACTTCATTCCGAATGTGCCCATCATATGAAAGGATTAAGATGGTGCAATGGATGAATACATTCCTAGAGTTGAAATTAATGTCCCTCTCCACCTCATGTTGAACCAAAGCTAGCATGTTTCATGGTCATGGATAAGGTGAGAATTCAGTGAATTCCTAAGCACAAAAGTACCACCACATATGAGTATATCATGTATATGTGGTTAGATGGGGAAAAAAACTCTAGCTAGCACTAGAGTAAAAAGTGCCCATGTATAGGGAGATGGTTCATATCAAAGCTACTCAAGGTACACATAAGGGTAACAACATGAAGATGGTCTCAATGATTGTTGATTAGGAGCACTAGTAGAGTGTTCTTGAACATTTTCATGAACAACCCTTTTTGTTAGATTCTTATGCATACTAACAGGAGGATTAACATTCTTAAAAAGGAATCTTGTCACTTCAACCTCTCAAATGGGTTGTTTATGCATCTTTTTCATTAAAAATGACATCACAACTTTTCATCATTAAAAATATTTTAGGATCCCATAAACAATATTCAAATGGCTCATTTCTACCATATCCAAGAAAAACACATTTTCTAGATTTCTAATCCAAATTTTGTCTCAAGATCTTTGGAATCAAGCTCTTGTTAAGGGAGTGCTAGATTGTGCCCTCTGACTAGACTCGACAATATTTCAAAACTAACCATGTAGGGGAAATGAGACAAGAATATAGGACTGTTACGAGAAGTCCCGCAACCCAAGACTGATAGGCATTGGACTAGATAGGATACAAGAGATTCCAAAATCTGGCATCATAGGTATGATAAAAGATATTTAAATTACAAGAAAGCCCTTGCAAGCGATCAACTAGATACAAGAAATCATTGGATAGGATCTCTTATTGCGAGATTACCAGTGGACAAGACTAGATGTCTAGAAACTAGATTAGACAAGACTGAAAAAAATGAGCAAGACAAGAACATGAATTTGAACTTAGAAAGTACTTGGAGATGAAAACTCCTTGATCTCCTAAAATTGGCATTGGTGAAATTGAGGATCAATGTGATCAAGCCCTTCTTATACAAGTGTTCAAGAGCATTGAAATTAAGGAAATTACAAACTGATGAATACATTCATGATATCAGCAACAAAAATTGAGTTGTTGGATGTTGAAATGAGGCATGTAGGCAGTCATTCTTAAGGTTCTCACACATTTTGGATGCAATCATGATGTTCAATTTTCCAAGTTCTTTATCAATCATGAGACATGAAAAATCACATGACTCATAGGGTTCATAGTGGTTTTCTTGGTGTCCATTACATTATCTCATCTCAAGTCATTTGTTTGATGAGGAGCGGTTATGTGACTCTGAGATATTATAGGACTTGAATAGTCATAGATCTTTATATTTGTAGAGTTCTTGATATGCAATACTAGAACACAATGATGGTGGATATCCATGATGAAATCGAAAATGTTTTGTAGTATATCTAGGTGCAAAATCAAGGACATGATTCTCATGATGGAATGTATTCCCTCTTTGATTTTGATGATGATCCTTTTGATGTGGAATGGCTATTGTTTTTTCTTAAACCCAACTTTCTTTTTCTTCTTAGGAGATTTGAATACCATGTATTCATGATCTCCACATTAAAATCATAATACATTATCTTTTCGTTGTGTCACATAATCCTAGCAATAGGTGGATGAACCACACCTTAAGAGAGAGGATTATGTAAAGTTGAACCATGCCTATTGGGGCAAGTGGTTAGCCCATCGTACTCCAAGCTAAGAGGTTGTGAGTTCAATTCTCAATGTTGGTATCAGAGCGTATTTGAGGAACTTGGGTAATATGGAAGTTGGAAGGCTCAATTGTGGGCATTTGGGAAGAGCTTGACCATACTAGAATTTGGAGTTAGTGGATGCATTCAACCTTGGAAAGGAGTCTACCAAGTTATAGAGAGGGTCCACAAGTGAGCATTGAGGACTATGCTCAATCTAGTGGGGGAGGGGGAAGAATGTAACATAATCCTAGCAGGAGGTGGATGAACCACACCTTAAGAGAGAGGATTAGGAAGTAATCCTCAAGCATGGCTTTTGGAGCAAGTGGTTAGCCCATCGTACACCTAGTTGAGAGGTTGTGAGTTCAATTCTCAACACCTTGTTTTCTTTCCTTTTTGTGTAAGTCACTTGACCTTCATGTTATCCACCTACATGGGTTTTGAATGAGTTTCTTCCAAGACATGTTGTTCATGATAGAGGTAAATCTATATTTTGATCTCTATTAGAGGTTTTATTTTCTTTCTTTCTCATGAACAACCTATTATCACAATCAATTGCTTGATTCATGAATTTGTTCAAAGTATTTACCTTGGGCATGGTTAACATGAGGTCTTTAACATCATCACATAAACCTCATCAAAATTGATTGATAAAATAATATTTATGCCATGTGAGATCGCAAATCATTTGCCTAAATTCTCATGCATAGGTAGAGGCAAGACTATTTCCTTGATATAGCTTCCTTAGCTTTTTTTAAGCAACACATGAACAATTGGTATCTCCAAAAGAAGATGTGAACTCTCGAACAAAAGCCTCAAAATCATTAAGAATATCCATGTCCTTCTCTAGGATAGATACAAACCATGAAAGAGCAAGGACACATTATAGAGTTCTTATGAGTCCTTGAGAAACATCGTTTAGGTACTTGTTGGGTTTCATTCTTATGAAGAGCATAACATGTTGAAGAAGTCCTCTAAGCTTTGATCTTTCCTCATCAAATTTCTCATGCATGCTCACTTTTAGCCTTTTCTTCAATATTAATTGCCAAGGGGGTACTTGAAGAAGGTTGATTTGCTATGGTCTAGAAATCTTGGATTCGCCTTTGAAGTTTTGTGTTGAATCCCTTCTTGGTTTTCTCATATGTCCTAGAATTTTTGTTGAATATCTTTAAGTGAAATAAAATATTCTTCACAAATAATCTCCATGGTGCCTTGCCTTGATGAAGGTAGTGTTGCCAAGATGTAAGGGGAGCACTATACTGTACTCAATGATCAAACTGGACAAGATTTTAGAAATATATTTTCTATTACAAGATCATCTACATAGGGAAAGTAACACGAGAATATACAATTGTTGCAAGAAGTCCCACAACTTGTGACTCATAGACATGGATAACTAGACTAGACTGCATAGAAGGTATCTCACAACCAAGGATCATAGATATGAAAAAGGATATCAAAGATACAAGAACTCTCTTGAGGGAGATGAATTAGATACAAGAAATAATTGGATAGGATCTCTACTATGAGAATTCAAGTTGAATAAGATGTCAAAAATACTAAACTAAACAAGGCTCGAACAAGGAACTAGAGAATCTAGCATAAGGAGCTATACAACAACATGAACTAGTTTGAAAAGTATGTACTTGGAGAACGTGAACCCTTGAGCTCCCCAATCTCACATTGGCAAGTCTAAGGATCTATGTGACCAAGCCCTCCTTATATAGGTGTTCAAGGGTGGTGGTATTAAGGTAGTTATGAATTGATGATGTCATTGATGATATCAGTGATTAAAATTGGGTCTTTCGATGTCAAAGCAAGGTATGTAAATAGTATTTATGAGGGATTTCACATGTTATGGGGTGAATGGTCATGCTAGATTTTCCAAATTATTCACCAATCACGAGATATAAATACGAATATGAAATATAATGTTCAAGAGGGTTTTCTTAGTGTCCATGATAGCTCTTGCCAATAAGCATCATCCATATCAACAAGTTTCTTTGTAGGGCCAATAATTAGCTTCTATTGTCTTCTCTAAATCAAGACATCATTAATTTGATCATTTGATAAAGAAAATTTTGTGCCATCAAACTCATGAGTTTCAAAGTGGCCTTTCCCTCCCAAGTTATAGCTCTTTTTGGAGATACTTACACTAGATCCTGATCCACCAAAGGTTTTAGAAAGCTTTGAGGTAATGGTGAGAAATAACTGATTAGAATGTTGATGAAACTAAAAGTGAACAAGCACTACTTTCACTTTAAAACTATAACTAAGTATCATGTTTCTGGAAATTTTTGGCAAAGTTTCATTGTGAAAATGAGTAGATGAACAATGATGATATATGAGCAAATGTTAAGGTGACTATTTGCAAGCAGATACCATTGCACTAAGAGGTGGGTGAGGGAACAAAATCAACCAATGTATGGATGAAAACGAAAATCTCTGAAAAAATTCCATGGAGTCTCCTTTGCAGGTGGAGATTATGAACATCAAATCACTATCAATGAATTGATCAAGTACCATAAAATTACATGACTGTGCCACTACATATCATCCACTACTCATTGCATCTACCAAGTGACCAAAAAGATGCAAGATAGGGTTATCAAGAACCTATAAGTCCACTGGCATACATCTCTTAAGGTGAGGCTAGGCTATGTCTTCCACCTACATCAGGAAAGCAATCATGGCATCTAAGAATCTCCTAGTTCATAAAAACTTTTCCAATGACCTCTTTAACATTTCAAAGGCTTATGAAAACCGTAACCCCTATGCCATATGTAAGGAATTGAACTCACAACCTCTTGGTTAGGAATGTGATGGGCTAACCACTTGCCCCAAAAGCCATGGTTGAGGATTACTTCCTAATCCTCCCTCTGTCAAAGGTGTGGTTCAATCATCTCCTTCCTATCACTTTATTACATTCTTCCCCTGTTGTTCAATCATTGTCCTCAATGATCTACTCTTATATCCCTCTAGCCTCAGTGATCAACCCCTTGAACTCCCTAGGTACCCTTGAATTGATGTCATCAACCTCACACAGTTTCTTGAACCTTGTTCGCAACCTTTGTCTCTTGAACCCTTGCTCTCAACCTTGGTTTCTTGAACCTTCTTGTTTGCAACCTTGGTGTCTTGAGCCCTTGTTCTCAACCTCAGTCTTGAACCTTGTTCTCACCCATGTTCAGTATCTTGAACACTCAATCAAGTGCCACCAATGGTTTCTCAAGGGATTTAGACTTTCTAGCTTTCTCATCAGATTTGGAAAGTTCATTCCGAGAGCTTTCCAATAGTATATTATATGCCTCAATCCGACGGATTGAGAGATACACTTGATTCTTTGTTGGGTCCAATTCGCAAAGCGCCGTGCGCTTCTTTATAGCCTTTCATATAGAGGATGCCCAAGTGCCTTTTTTAGAGGCCATTGGGTTATTCCACCTTGCCCAAGCCTACTTCCTAGGCTCTGATACCAATGCAAGGGATTGAACTCACAACCTCTTGGATAGGAATGTGATGGGCTAACCACTTGCCCCAAAAGCCATGGTTGAGGATTACTTCCTAATCCTCTCTCTTAGGGTGTAGTTCAACCATCTCCTATCTGTCAAGGGTGTGGTTCAATCATCTCCTTCCTAATAAAGTGATAGGAAGGAGATGATTGAACCACACCCTTGACAGATAGGAGATGGTTGAACTACACCCTAAGAGGGAGGATAAGGAAATAATCCTCAACCAATCATTCTCCTCAATGATCTACTCTTATATCCCTCTAGCCTCAGTGATCAACCCCTTGAATTCCCTAGGTACCCTTGAATTGATGTCCTCAACCTCACACAGTTTCTTGAACCTTGTTTGCAACCTTGGTCTCTTGAACCCTTGCTCTCAACCTTGGTTTCTTGAACCTTCTTGTTCGCAACCTTGGTGTCTTGAGCCCTTGTTCTCAACCTCAGTCTTGAACCTTGTATGTAAGGAATTGACCTCACAACCTCTTGGTTAGGAATGTGATGGGCTAACCACTTGCCCCAAAAGCCATGGTTGAGGATTACTTCCTAATCCTCCCTCTTAGGGTGTAGTTCAAACATCTCCTATCTGTCAAGGGTGTGGTTCAATCATCTCTTTCCTATCACTTTATTACACCATACCACATGAGCATACATAATTTGTGCCTATAGAGACATACACAGTGTTTGTGCTCAACCAATCTATGTGAGCATTGAGAAAGTATGAGTGAGGTGAAAGGGTACCAAATCAATGCAAGAATACCCTCATACAAGATTCAATGCACTCCTACAAAACAAATCAACAAGTGTTGATGAACTGCTCATGAGTGATAGTTGCTCCTACCACAATTAAGACCTACTCAAGAAACCTCTAAAGACACTAATATGGTTGGAAAACATCCCCAAATATGAAAAATTTGTTCAGATATCAAGCTCAACATGTGATGCTCCAAAATGATACATATCAGTTTTTCATTTTTGTGACATGTATAGTGGTCACATTAGTATATGTGAGGGATACTTCATTGAGCTCTACTAGATTTATCTACCGAGAGTGATGGCACATTTGTTTCTTGCCAGCTCACTCGTTTTCAAACATTAGGATTTTCCTTATGTATTGTTCTTTATATATTGCACTTGTTGTATTGTTGTTTATATATTGCACTTGTTGTATTGTTGTTTTAGGTCATTCTTGTACATTCATTTTATGTAATCGAAGAAGAAGAAGAAGATCACTCTTCCTTGCCTCAATCTGTGTTCGTGCTCCTCTTTGATTGTGAGAGCATGTGTGAGAGCTCTCTTTCTTATCTCCTTCCTCGTGACATGGTATGAGATCCAATGTGGCTCTAGAGAGCTCATGGAGAAGGCAGACAGTGAAGAGTATGCAAGAAGGCATGGAGAAAGTGCGATTGACAAACAACCCCAGGTTTTTATGAAAATTGGTGTGAAGGTAGATTGCATCAAAGTAGTTTCCTAATTTAGCCCTTTAGGGTCACTCTTTTTTGTGAGATTTTTGTTTCGGATCCATCTCGACCTCCATTTTGAGCCTGCAAGGTGGGGTCCACAAAAAAAACTAGGTCAGTTCGCAAAACCATGACTTGCATCCTCTTTGGCAACACTCAGATACTCTAGATCTAGAATTTCAAGCAATTTCATGTAGTGTTGATACACAAAAATTGTGTTTTTTTTTAGATCAAACTCATCAAAGTGCGATAGTGTTGAAGCAGAAGTACTGCTTGTAGTGTTTTTGCAATGTTGTGAATTACTGCAGAAACGGAAAATGTGGATGGAATGAGTTAGCTTATGAGCAATAAGTTGGACAAGAACAACTTCCATGCCTGAAGATTCAAAATCAAGAATTTCTTAATGGGAAAAGGCTACTGGAACTACATTGAAGGAGAGATGAGAATGCTCTGCAATTATTAGAGAGGAATTGGACTACAAACTAGTTAAGAGCATATGAGGAATGGAATCAAGGACCATGAAAGGTAATACATTGGATATCTCTTAGAATACAAGATAGCATGATTGGGCACATACATGATGCCAAGACTTTGAAAGAGGTTTGGAATAGTTTGCTCACATTGTATGAGACCAATACAAAGGCACAAAAATTGCAAACATGTAGAGGCTAAAATTGATGCAGTCAAAGGAGATTATCAATGGAGTATCGAATTTCAAGGTTGCAGAGATGCAAAAGGTATGTGCAACCTGTTGATTTCGTAAACAATCAAGAGCATCGTTTTCTCATGACAAGCATGTTAGTGAGAATGTGCTCAAAATAGTACATATAGATGTTTGGGGTCTTGCAAAGACCACGTCTATGGGTGGTTGGTGGTTTTTGGTTACTTTCATTGATGAACATACACGAAAAGTATGGGTATATTTCATGAAAGAGAAGAGTAGGTGTTCACTCACTTCCAGAATTTTGGGGTATGGTGGAAAAGGAGATAGGAAACCATATTCGAACATTAAGGTCTGATGGAGGAGGTGAATACATGTCAAATGAGTTCAACAACTTCCTTAAAAGTCATTGAATTTGATATCAGTTTTCATCCAGGTACACACCACAACAGAATGGCATTGTTGAATGCAAAAGTAGAAATATTGCAAAAATAGCAAGAGCTCTGATGGCTGAGAAGAATATGCCTCATTGTTATTGGGTAGAAGTTGTACATACTGTTGTATACATCATGAACTGAACTGCCACTACTGCTATACATCAGGTTACACTTGAAGAGAAGTTTACATGTAAAAATCCAACCTTATCACATATGAAAGTATTTGGTTGTATTGCCAATATGTACATGTTTCAGATGATTTGAGGATGAAGCTTGATCCAAAGGCAGAAAGATGTATCTTCATTGGGTAATCCCTTGAGTAAAAAGGATATAAATGCTGTAACTCACTCACACGGCAGGTGAAGGTAAGGAGAGATGTAGTGTTTGATGAAATTTCAAGCTTCTATGCAAATGCCAAAGAAGGACTTAATCTTGAATCAAATGAGAAAGAAAATGCCAAGAAATTGAGTGAAGAATCTCAAGTTTTGAGTCTACCAGATGCATCACCAAGCAATAGTTCCAACTCAAATCCATAGATTGGAAGATTGCATGGAAATTTTAGTCCAACAAATTCATCAACTACATCGAAGAAAGGTAAAGAAAATCTTTTTTTTTCTTGCAAATAAAGCTATATAAATACTTTTAGGCATCCCATAAGCCTCGTGTTGTAGCATTTGAAGAACGTGTTTCATCTCTATGGTGGGATCCCTACCCAAATGATTCAAAACAATATCCAATCTCTGAGTTTATGTTTTTTATCGTTCTCTCATGATTTTGCTATTACTAGTGTATGCTTTATCTCATTCCGAGTTCTTTAGAATAGCAAAATAAATGATTCACTGATAGTTTACACATGTGCCATGGGGGGTGTTGAACCTGGTACCTCATAACCTAGTTGATCTGCCATAACCATGAAGCAAAAATCTTTGTTGTAGTTAAAATGTCCAAAAAAATTCTTATTCTGTAATTTTGTGCACTGCTACCACAAGCTTGTTGGCAAAAAGGGAGAGTGCAATTGTTCACTTCTACGGAATGTGTCAAGAAAAGGAGTCACAACACCTCTATGAGCAAGGCAACACTGTAACAAGCTTGCATATTGCTTCATTATTTCAATTCCGCAAAGCAACAACTATAACTTATTTAAGAATCTGGCCTCCTGGAAGCTTTCTTGGATCACTATCATCTCTAAAGAAAAAGCAAGGATTTCATCCACTTTCTCCATTTTTTGTGGCACACAAGAGTCAAACTCGACTCTTGCTCCTAAGCTGCAATATCTATCCATGTGTCCTTGCCAATTTGCAACGAATATTCTTTCTCATTTATGAAGATCTCCATAGATCTCTCATTTTGTAGCTAAAGAGGGGTGACGAGAAGAATTCGACATGATTTTTGAAGGACTTACAACAGGCATCTACAATAAAAAAAATTTATTAGTTTTTTTTTAGCAATAGACAAGATGATTAAATTAAAAGAAGGTAAAGTACATGCAAGAGGTAGGATCCCACATCAAAGGGAAAATTGTCTGCACACCATAATCAAACAAGATTCCTACTAGATACAACACATGACCATCTCATATCTTAGGGGAGAATACAATGATCATAAGGTATCTCTCCATTTGTGAGATGGAGTCTTCGATAAACGCTATACAGAGAACATTCTCTAGGAATTACATCCCTGATAGGTTTAATACATTCATAACCAATTTTCCTAAAACCCATGTGAAAAGAGTGCAAAAAATGTTTTCTTCTTGATTTAAAAAGTTGGTCATTCCTACTAATCCATATAAACCGCAATATGTGGGATCTCCATAGAGACCATAGAGCCACGTCCATTTTATAGCAGTTTCCCAGCAACACTTCTTTGTATCCAATTTGGACTCGAGCTTGAGAGCAGTAGGAAGCCGAAATTCTCCAGAATTGGTTACCATGCTTGTAGTTGAGAAATAAGTTGGGTAAATCCTCCATCTTGCCACAAAATGCACATCATCCACCTTCCATCTCATTACTCATCTTAATTCTACTACCACACCATAGACCATTGTGTATTATGAGCTATTGAAGGAAAGAATGTTTATTGTCTATAGGAAAAGCCTATAAACATTGAAATCTATATTTCCACTTGCTAGAATTCCAAAAGACCTTACATCTTTTGTTGATTTTTTATTGGACTTTGTTTACTGTTCCTCTCTACTTTTGAAGTGGATTAGCATATCTATAGTGACATCAACAACTTGAATGTTCTTTCTAGATTGACAATCTTGTAGGTGGCCATGGAGCATATCTCTATACTTCAATAGTACCTATTTGCAACCAACAGTAATATTAGGCAGTGAGTGATTATAATCATCAGACAGGGAGTTACCATTCATGGTTAAGTCCTTTAGGCAAGAAAAGCCATGTTTTTTACACTTATGTTCTCTAATCCCAACTTGATAATTTTTCCATAAAGACAACTAACCTATCCAAGTAGAGTCATGCAAAATGAAAGAGGCATTAGTGAAATAACAAGGATCTAAAACATAGGCATTTTTAACATGCATCTAGCAATCCCACATTCTACAACACACAATAGTTCCCATAGGAGTGAACTTTTGGGGGGAGATCAACACATCCCTGAAGTAGTGGTTTTTCCATAATTTAAAAGAGGTCATATTGAAGTTATGAATATTTATTTTCAAAAGTTAAGCCCATATATCAGAGGAATCAATAGCTCTATGTATCCATTTGGCAGCAAGGCTTTGGGCCATTTTTTTGGGGCAAAGAATACCAAGGCCACCTTCACTTTTTGGAAGACAACAAATATCCTAGGCTACTTTGGGAATCTTATAGCTTTGGGAGTTCCCTCCCCATAGAAAATCTTGTGGCTAAGGCAATGGCTTGAGAAGGATTTTTGCAATGTTGCTTACAATCACAAAGTAGTTGATCATGGAATTAGAACTCAAGTTGTTGCCAAACGGGTGAATCATTGTTGTCCAATATGCTTTTATGCTCATAATGGTATAGTCTTCTATGTAGTTTGTTATTTGTTTTGCAAATGCTAATGCGCGTGTTAAAAAGAGAAAATCTGAGCTTTTCGAGTTCCCTCGCAGAGCTTCTCATAGCTATCGAACCAATCAACTTGTGTTGACAAGCACGTCAAGATATCCATAAAGATCAATACACATGTCATTTGATATAGTACTTTATCAGGCTCATGTAGAGGTTCACATAGAGAAAAACTAAAATGTGTAATAATATGGAGATCTAGGCATTCAAGGTCTTGAACCTGTGACTTGTCTCATACGAGGATCTTCATCTACCGACTTGGACATCTTGCGATGAGTAGAAAAGTCTGATCTTTGTAATATGAAGTTTTTAGCATTCAAACCTAGATGTCTTTTGTCCATGGGGCGTAGCTATCCATAGTGCCAAAAGCCTATGATGTTGATGATGTCGATCATTGATAAATAGTTCATGGATCTTGAACTCACAACCTATCAAAGAAGGAAGTCTTTAAAGTATAGAAAAGATAAGTATTCTAAAGTTGGATCCTCATAGCAAATTATGAAAAACGCATTTTTTTGTGATTAATGGGGTTTGAACCCAGTACATTAAGATCTAGGAGGTGGGATTCGAACCTGGACATTCATGGAGGATACCTAGTTCAGCTAATTCATGATGGTATGGTGACAAGCAAGTGAGTGGGAGATCTCCTTGTAGTGCTTTGTGAAGGACATGTTTCGAGATTCATAAATCTAATGAGTATGGATAATTGCTCTTCCCAAGGATCAATGGAAGGACTTAACTATCTATCCAAACTAAGTAGTTTCCAAATTGATGCTCATTTCAGTTCTTGCTTTGCTCTTTTTGCTTTTGGAAAAGTTTGTGGATCAATAGAGATCCATTTCTTGGAACTTCTTGTACTTCCAAAAGATATTTCTCCTTGAATATGACAGAAAAATAGCATGATGCGTGAAATAGAATATGATATACGATTTCATTTAAGTTCTTGTTTTTAGGAACTATTTCATTTCCTAAAGATCACTCATTTAGGTTTCCTCTTGAAACTACAAATAGCTTAAATGAAACCAAAAAGTAATTCTCTAACCCTTCTAAGAGGAATATTTCTTTCAAAGTTTCTATGTTTTCTTGGCACGCTACATCCTTATTGTAGATACAATCATGGAACTTAACATCTATCCATTGAACTTCAAAATTCAGTTGATGCTAAGTTCAATCATTCTAGATGGAGTCAAGTGAGATCATTCGGTTCAAAGTGCTCATGGAACTTTGCAAACTATCTCAATTTATCATCCTACTTGGATATAGGAGAAATACACAAGAACATGTAAAATCTCTTTTCTTTATGACTCTCCAAGTATCACTTGGACTTAGAGTCATCATAAATCTTATAAGTTCGCAAGTAGTCATGTATTCTTGCCTATCAAGATAGAAAGAAAAATAAATTCTTTACTTTTGGCTTGTGCTTGCTTTTACTAAATAAGACATCTAACATACTTAATGTAACTCTTCATTAAATATGTGATACTTAGTATCACCTTGGGAGAGAATCTACTAGTTACTTGAGTTGCAAGGTTGCAGATAGCATGACTTTGCAACTAACTACTTTTCCTATCTTCCTTGATGTCAAACTTGAGCTTTAAAAAGTAAGCTAACTACTATGAAAGTACATTTCTACTTCACAATAATTATACCCTTATATATGCAAATGCATGTGCTTGCATGCATGTGTTGGCATGTTTTTTGTTTTCATGCCTTGAACTAATTCAAACAGTTCTAGAGCTTGCAATGCATGCGCATCATGCATCTATGCACAAATACACTAGCTTTTCTTCCTATAAAAGATAGGAACATGCTAGTGCACATCCTTGAGTGCATTGAGAACCTTTTCTAACAGTAAGGAAGAGTTTGTTGTCCTTTTGAAACTTATTCTAAAGATAGAAGCTACCACATGATGGAAGCTTTGATTTCTTTTCAATTATATTTTTCTAAAAAAAGGACAAGAACATTAAAGCCTAATTGGTGGTTCAAAAAAGGAAAGTAACATCTTTAGGATATAGATGTTTAGCCAAGAGAGTTATTTAAAAAATAACTTTTCGACATGCTATATTTTAGAAATTATGGGATCCCTAAACCCAAAGGTTGTTGTAAACCACATAGGAAAAGCATGCACAAGTTCCACTTATCCAAACGAAAGCGTGAACATAGTTAGGTGTTCCAAGTATGTAGTTTGCAACCATGATGATGGTAATTAAGTCAGTGGAAGGTAAAACATAATATTTGCCTATATATATATATATATATATATATATATATATATATATATATCCTTAAATGGATTTCCTAAAGGTGAAATCCAAAGCCTTGAGCAGATGCTTAGACTTAAGCAGTAGAGAGATTCTTGTGAATTCCCCAGGTAGCTAGTTAAAGCTTCAATAAAAAAGGAATCTAAAGACAAGAAGTGAAAATCTCTTGTCACTACAAATT
Organism: Ceratopteris richardii; assembly: GCA_020310875.1. NCBI lineage: Eukaryota > Viridiplantae > Streptophyta > Polypodiopsida > Polypodiales > Pteridaceae > Ceratopteris > Ceratopteris richardii. The sequence continues at coordinate 42,095,293 of CM035415.1, forward strand.
CATTGAGTATAACCAATAGGACTTAAATTTGGTAAATCCAAGGACTTGGATTTGTAGGTGGTTCTTTTGGAAAAACCTAAATAAAGGATGGATGTTCCATCAAAAGGTTTTCAAGTTTCCAAGAAAAAGTGTAAGTCAAAGCATAAGATCACGGAATGATCTTGTGAAGCCAGAAAAAGAAATTAGAGGTTATGGCTTAAAAATTCTTTTAAAGAATTTAAATGAGAAGGTACTCTATAAAGGTATGTTTGGACTTTAGGATAAGTATCACTCACATGTCAATGTGAATATGAAATAGGGTGGTATGGGACAAAAAATGTTATGCTTAGATTGATGTAGGAAAGATGATATGGGACATCGGACCATGGGATGATAAGTAGCTTTTAGTCCTGGGATGAAGCTTGAAGTAAAGATTAGATCCCCAAGGGAATTAAAACTTCAAAGGAGAATTTTACATTCAAGGAGGATAAAAGCATGATTTTACAAGATGCTTCTAGGTAAAGTGTTTTACAAGACTAGGATCTTCATTCATAATTCAAATATGGCCAAGCATGTTCTTATTTGGATTATGGAAAACTTCAAGATAAAGTTTTTCTTTACTCATAAATATTTGACTCCCTATAATGCATTCAATCTCTTGACTCCCCATAATGCATAAGAATTGTATTTCAAGAAAGGAATCCCTAAAGACATTGAATATAGGAATGATTAATTTAGTCCTAGTGAAGCATAAATGTTTTGAACAAATACGAAATATCATCATTTGAAGCTCAGTGGGTCGAACATTGAAGTTAGATACCACACTAGTATCTTATGGTTGTATGGTGATGTTTAATTTTACTCCAAGAATATTTTTGAAAATCCAATTTACTTCTCTTAAAGATAGATCAAATGCTTCAACACCTTGTTGAAATAGATCTTTGAAAAGTTAAAGTCTTAAGTCACCTAGAGTTTGACTCATAGCAAGTATCTTAGAAGTTTGAATTGGCTGCACAAAGTTCTAGTTCTTTCTTTCTGCTTTCCAAATCTTTTGGATTTGACTCAAATAGAGTATTTGATTATTTTCACAAAAGTCCAAGGTTAGCCTATTGGAATGATGGTAGGTAGATACTAACCATCCAAACATTTTCCATGTGACTACATGTGCACCAAGTGTCCTAGTAAACTAGAGTTAACTCAATTGGATGCTTCTAGAAGTCTCTAGAGCTCTTGGGGCAAAACACTCTCTCATGTCTCTTGTAGGACTTGAACCCAAGACCTCCTTCTTCTCATATATGTGACTTAACCACTAGGACAAGCACATTTTCTTGTGTAGAAAGCATAAGCACCTTCACTTAAGTATACTCTCAAGACTTCTACCCTAGACTTGAATGACCAAAGGATGTCCAATCTCAAATCCATTTGAACCCATTGTGCCCTCATTTCATAAACTTAATTTATGAAAACTATGCACCAAAGAAGTTGGAAACAAATCAAAGAATCACCAAAAGAACTACTTCAAATAAGCTCCACAAACCAAGAAGTGTTGGGGATGTAATGATCATGTGACCTTACCCATATATTCATATATATACATCATATATAGAGCATTGCCTCAAGGGAGATCATTATGTGGGTTTTGAGGCTCCCACGCATGTGTGCGCATCTCTCCTCTCCTCTCTCTCTCCCTCCATCTCCTCCTTGCTCCTCTTGTTCTACACACCTAAGCCCTTCATTGGTATGAGAGCTTGCTGAAGGCTGGTGTGCAAGAAGTTTCAATGAAAGCTTAGGTCACAAGAGGTGAATGTGCAGGTCAATAGCTCTCGATAGTTGTTCAGTATTTTGGCCATAACTCGAGCTACAAAGCTCAGACTAATGCATTTTAAAGTTTTATGCATAGCTGAGACAGAGGCTACAAATTTTCAAAAGAGCTTAGAACTTTACTTGGAGTTCTAAATCACCAAAAGTTTGAAAAACACAGAATGATGTAAAAGACAAATCTACAATCACTTGGATAGCAGGTCCATTTTTGGGTTGTAATTTGAGTCTTGTAGATGCGATTCAAACAATTCAACTTGTTGCATATAGTTTGGAAAAGAGAATACAATGTTCTAGAAGAACACATGTCCATATTTTGATTGCTATGTCACTGAAATTGCAAAATATCGAGTAGTAGTGCTGCAAGTGAAGGTGAAATTGATAGGAGATGCTTGTTTTGTGTATATCTTGAGCTATACACCTCAGATTGAGGTGTCCTATGTATCGTTATGTAGTCAAGAAAGATTTCTTGAAGTTTGCTGAAGAATAAAAATGTAAACTCAGAGTTTGTCATCTCTGAAACAGAAAAACATAGAGCAAGATATTTTCACCATAAGAACCGTAATTGTTTTTCAAGGTTCATTTTGTTATGGAACTTCTTGAGAGAGATTTTTTGGTATGCGAGCTCTTATTTTTAGAGCTTGATGGCATTTTCCATGTATGATCACTATGGTAGCTCCTCCGATATGAGAGTAGAGAATGATCTTGTCATGTGTTTGGCATGTGAGATGACATTGTGGTATACCTTTTTTTGAGGTTCATGTCATCATGATTTTGATCATGGTATTATCAGTGGATGTATAATGGCATTGTGTTCTCTATCTTGTTTATGCCACATGATTATAGCTTAGTTTCTCGGTTGCACATATTTTATGAGAGTTGATTTTGGATCTTGGTTGGTACTTGTATCCTTGTTTTCTTTGCAGGTACATGATCCAGATTGGAGCTTGATTTGCACATCCATTTGTCACCTTGATTGGCTATTCTATTAGCATATGGTCATTGGCTTGATATCTTATTTGCCAATGTGATTCTTGGCATATGGGGATGGTGATTCCCACATGGTTTATTTGGTTTAGAGTCGATTTTTGAGGGGAGATGCTGCCGAACTTTTTTCAAACCTTATGCTAGATAGATGATCTAGTAGACCCTTTATGCTTGTATGATAGCTTTGGATCATTGCTTATCTCCATTCACTTGGACTTGCTCACATGTTATTTGTGATAGGTTGGATCAACTTGTAGGATTTATTCTTGAGTGGGAGGTGTATCGTCATTGTATTGACGTGTATCACCATTAGTTTTTGGCATATGTACTTGCCATTATCTTTGGTTGGATAAGTGACAGGTGGTAACAAGTTACTGATTGTTCTTTTGTTATTGGTTATCTTGTTTGATTGCTCAATTTACAGGGGATACTATGTCAAATTTTTCCCAAGATTCTTTCACATCTACTTGGTCAGTTTGGAGACTTGGTGAGCAGGTTTATGCTCATAATTTTATGTGCATGCTAGATACATGGTTATGTAACATGTGGTTCACATGGTTTCTTCTTGAGTGAGGTATTTATGATGTGAGTTATGCATATGGATATGCAAGTGTGATCCTATTGAGGATAGAGTATTGTTTCTAGTCTCTTGTTACATTCCTAGTTTCTTAGATTGCCAACATGGTGTCTTCTCAGTTTGATGGCACTAACTTTTTGAGATGGAAAGATCAGATGTGGCATACATTGGTTCATGCAAGATTACACATGTATGTGAATACAGATGCACAGAGGCCTTGTGACATGCCCAACCACGTATGGATGGATATGGATGCATTGACCAGCTCCACTATTAGGTTACAACTTGTGGATTCTATATATGAATCTGTTATGTATGAGGAGATGAGTGCTGCATTATGGCAGAGACTACATGATATATATGCAAGTCCATTGACTCACATGTGAGACATAAATCACATTGACAACTTCAATGTTGGCACTGTGGTCATGAGGTCCATATTCGAGGATGTTACTTCATGCATATGCAATGACGATGTCAGAGATATGCATGTGATGCACGTTAGATAGTGATTTAAGGAGAGTCTATGGCAGTTGATTATGCTACTGATGGTGATATCACTTTCTCCTATGGTTCATCTCATGATTCCTCTTGTTTATTGGATATCACACATATGGCTTGGTTGCTTGATGCATTAGCTAGTTTCCTTGGTTGAGAGGATGACTAATTTATATGTTGATGAGTTAGTGATCATGAAGTCATTCTTGGATTCGCTCATGCCAGATTTTGACACAAATATGTTAGGACATGTTGGTCTTGATGATGGTGTTTTGGATGCCTTGGATATAGGCATGATTGACATGCTTAGGTTAACTAGGATAGCACATGTTTTGTTAGCATTCGAGAGTTTGATGTATGAGTTGTTATGCTCGAAACCAAATATTGCAGTTGCTATTGGAGTATTTTCACTTGGAGTTGCCAACCTATGAAAGTTTCACAAATGAGTGTTCTCATTTCAATTTGTGGCTAACTAAACCACTACATGTTTTATTAGAACATGCATATACAAGACTATCCAGCGGTCATTTGGTCTTTGACATAGAGACTAACGATAACAATCTGTAACACCATTCTTGCATTAAGCACATTGAGGTACACTATCATTGTGTTAGAGATAAAACCTCTACTAGAAAGATGAATTTGTCATTTATGCCCACACAAGATAATGTTATAGATCTTTGTATAAAGGCTTTTCCTCTTGAGAACTTTGAAGTTTGTGCTTACTCTCTTTTGTTGATACATCTTAGTCCACATTGATTGGCACCTCAATAATATTAAGAAAGTCATAAGCCAAAAAGGTCAAGGGTAATATATTGCAAGTGGCGTTTCAAATACTTATTGAAACAGATATTTCAAAATAGCCTGAAAAATTCTTTGAAATCAAAGACTTTGAGGAAATTTAATTCATGAAAAGAGACTTTGAAGGAATTTATGTTAGAATCAAGAAATGACAGGTAGGAGATGGTTGAACCACACCCTAAGAGGGAGGATTAGGAAGTAATCCTCAACCATGGCTTTTGGGGCAAGTGGTTAGCCCATTATAATCATAGCCTGTAGGTCATGACTTCAAATCCCACAATCGATATCAGAGCCTAGGAAGTAGGCTTGGGAAAGGTAAACGGAAGGCATGGGTGTCGCTTTCAAAAGTGAGCCCAACAAAGATTTGAGTGTATCTCCCAATTCATAGGTTGGATTTAGACATGTAAGGTATCGTTGGAAAGCTCTCGGAAGAGCTTTCTAATGAAAGCACTAGATTGAGGATCCAAGATACCTAGTGTGGGTGAGAACCATGTTCAAGATACTGAGGTTGAGAATGAGCTCTCAAGAGACCAACATTGCGAACAAGGCAAGTCAGTAGGCAAGTGGCCAAGAAGCAGAAAGGCAAGGTTCAAGAGACCAAGGTTGAGAGCAAGGGTTCATGAGACTAAGGTTGAGAACAAGAAGGTTCAAGAGACTATGCAAGGGTGAGGGCATCAATTCAAGGGAAGATCAAAGATTGATCATTGAGGACAATGATCTCTAGAAGGGGAAGAGAGTGTTAAAGACATTATAGGTAGGACATGTGGTTGAACCACACCCTAAGAGGGAGGATTAGGAAGTAATCCTCAACCATGGCTTTTGGGGCAAGTCATTAGCCCATCATAGTCCTAGCCTGTAGGTCATGAGTTCAAATCCCACAATTTACTTCATTAGGGAATTTACTTCAATCTAGTCATGTAACAAAAGTTTAAGCCTAGAATGATAATGGGAATCTCCAAGGTTGCCAATGAATTTCTGACAAGTATGATCAAACCAACGAAAAAAAGGGATTTTAGAAGAAAAGAGGGTCTCTATGTCTCTACCTAAGCCAAGTCAAAAAAATAGAAAATGAAGGTCCCTAATTTAAACGATGTAAGCTTTAGATGAAAAGGTCTTATTGACTACCAAAAGCCTATTTTGAAAAAAAAAAGCTAAAAGGACTTAGGCTTTGTCTTGCATTTATCCATTTGTAGGAATATTTAAGTCCATAAACCACTTTGCCGCCAACTTATCAGCCAACCCAGTGATATCCAATATACTTATCAGCCAACCCAGTGATATCCAATATACCCAAGCCTCCTGAGTCTTTCGAGCTAATGCAAGTTTCCCATTTGATTTTGGGAATCCCCCTCGTGTTGGGGTCCCAATCCATAGGAAGTTTGTGCATATTCTTTCCACTTTGGCCAACTCTTCTCCTTAGGTCTCCAACATGAGATAAAGTAAACAGTGGTAGAAAGCATAAATGTGTTAACAACCATTGCACGCCTGCCAAGTTAACTTGCATACCTTTCCAATGACTTAGTTTGCTATCCAGTTTGGATAGCACCCAATTCCACCGTTGATCCATTGAAATGTCGAAGCTCCTCCTCGAATCTTAGTCTTCCCCTAATTTTCAGAAGACCTTGCAGGCATTGCAAGTTACCTTTGTTCACTTCTTCTTCAAGCCGTGAGAGCCTCCGATATACCATTTCTCTTCTTTTTTTTTTGATATCTCTTATAGCCTTATGAGTCCTGATCAGAATTTGTCGAGTCCTTTCCACCGCGCTTCTCGAACACTTAGCCGGTTCATTACAGTAGGGAAAGGCCTCCGCCCCCACTGCGGAAATTTCTTGGTGGACAGAGGGGAGGGAAAACGACATCTGACAAGCATGAAACCATGGAGCTTTCCGGAGCATGGGAACCATTTTGAAAGAAAGAGTAATCAGGTAGTGGTCCGAGATAGTCAGGTCCATGTGTTGGGAAAACAAAGGAATGCCCCATTGGAGGATGGTGTTTTGGTCGATGTAACATCTATCAAGTCTTGCTTTCCTCAAAGAGTCCCCCAATCGGAGATGAAACCAGGAGAACCCCTTCATGTCTTTCACCTCGACCAGGTCGAGATGGAGCTTGATTTTATCCCATATCTCTTTCTCCTAACCGTCAATAATTTTCCCCTTGTTATTCCACAGGGGCATAAATTGAGACCACAGTGAACTGATTAGAGAACCCAAAAGATGCAGCAATCCAACGATGATTCTGATTTTCACAAGTCAAGGTCAATCTGTCGGACCAGAAGTGACTAATACCAATCGCAGAGTCCCCCGCCCCCCTAGGGGACAAAATCATTACATGTTCAGCTCGAGCCATTATATATCCAGCCCGAAAGTTGAACTCTAAACCTTCGGCCCCAAAGACCAAAACTTTATCAAACCACCAACGTGAACATTATATATATAATATATATATATATATATATATTTTAAATGGAGGTTCGGTCGAGGCCTACTCCCTCGGACTTTAACTTTGAAATTGCAACTGTACAAGGAAGAGCATAGTACCCATAGGACCCCCTTTATCCCACAAGAATAAGGGTTTACAACTGGGTTGAACGACGGTCACAACTACCGCGAGGATGGTCAAACGATGGCCAACAGCCACATACAACAATTTCTGGGATTCATATGTCCCTACATGTTGCTGCCAGGGGTTGAACCCTCGCCCCCGCCTCAAGAGGCGAGAGGCCCAACCACCAGGCCAGCGAACCAAGACACATTATTTTATATTTTAATTTAGGAATAATAAGACGAATTCAAAAGAGTCCCTTTCCAAATTCGTAGGTCCGTATTTTTCTCAGATTGTACGTGTATGTCTTGGGTTGTGAGTGGGGGCTGGCTGCCCCTTATAGATTAATTATGTAATACTTTTCATCCATTTATCTTTTATTTTTATTACTCTCCCAAAAAAAAAAAAACGTAGGTCCGTCGCGTGCGAATATGACAGTAACTTTTTTGTAGCTTCGTACTCTCTCTCGCATATGGAGCCGGAGGAGCGTCTAGGAATGGAACAGCGTCCAGAGTGAAGACGGACAGCGACGGGAAGTACGGCACCAACGACGTGAGTCGTTACTCGGTGAAAAGGCCAGAACGTACTGCCTGCATTAAATGCAACCCGCGTTGGACGCTGCGCACTACTACTGTATCTTTTAATTTGTGACTCGTGTAAGTGACACGTCTGACATCTCTGTCAGTGTCCGTCAGTCTCGGGATTCTGCTACTTTTTACACAGCGGATGCTCCATTGCTACTCTTCCAGCCTCAGAGACAGAGACGGTCGCTGACAGCTGTCCGACTCTAGTCTCTGTCTCTGAACTTTTTTTTTTTTTTTTAAATAAAGGAAATTCGGCCTTAGCCTAATCTCCCGGACTTCAATTATAATAAAGAGAAAAAGTTACAAGTGAGTGGGATTAGTGCCCATGGGACCTCCCAAATCTCACAATGCAGGGGAGGAGTATGGCAAGCTACAGGGCATTACAAATGAGGCGGATAAAATTATCATCACCCTCATGTGGGACCCATTTGGGTTTCAACTTGTTGTTTTCGAGGAGATAAATACAGTGATGTCTAAACGGTGGCGATCTCTTGACTCAGGAGATTCTTTTACCTAGGAGAAACAAGGATTTCTCGATCGACCATTCCTTAGGAGTTTGGCCAAAATTGACAGCACAACGCTCCCTCCAAATCTTCCAGAGAGCCTCACCTCTGATGGCATTCCACAGCCTCGATGAGCAGCCGATCGCCTCACCCAACATCACTTGTTGCCAGTTGATTTGACTCGTGAGTCTCAATACTCGGGTCACGTGATGCCAGATAACACGGGACTTAGGGCAGTCGAAGAACAGGTGAGCTATATCTTCGATGCACCGATGGCAACGCTTGCACCATGGCGGCACACCACAGATTTTGTTAGCCCTTGCATTGGTCCAGATACCTTTATGCAAGATCTGCCACATGAGAACGGACTTTTTGACCTCAATTAGGGGGTGCCAAACAGACATGAATTTTAGCTCCCACCGAAGTTTGGTCCAAGAAAGGCACCATCTGAACTTCTGAAGACTGGTAGTACTTACTATTACTCCTGTGAGGCTGTAGCCTGTGACTCGTGAGTCTTGAATCTTCTCCTCCTCTGTTCTCTCTCTCTCTTTCTCACAGTTTGTTGTGCTGGAACGGAGATAATGCCTGCCTACCTGTTGCATATATGGGCAACGGCCATACGGATATGCGTACATGTTGACCCTCCAGCAAAAAGGTAAGTGGCTATTTTAATCTGTTAAAAAGGAAGATGTGATTGTGATTGAGGATAATGTGTTCACACTTACGTCCTTCTATGGGCCAAATTCATCACAACCAAATTAGGTCGCATGACAGAGGTCAAAATCCTTCATGCGTTGGCTAGTCTATCACATGGATGTTAAATCAGCGTTCCTAAATGGAGACCTCAAGGAGGAGGTATATGTGTCTTAGCCACCAGGGTTTGAGGCTTCCCATTGATAGAACAAGGTATGTAAGCTGAAGAAGGCATTATATGGGCTAAAACAAGCCCCTAGAGCATGGTAACAGTGGATAGATAAATATCTCTTGGACCTAGGTTTCAAAAGATGTGCTTCTGATGCTATCTTGTATGTTCTCAAGAGAAGAGGGAAGACAATTGTCCTTGTACTCTATGTAGATGACCTTGTGATTAAAGGAAATGATGATGCTCTTCTTCAACAAACAAAAGATGCCTTGAGTTCAGAATTTGAAATGAGAGACTTGGGCTTAATGCATTATTGCTTAGGTCTTGAAGTTTGGCAGGAACCATGGAAGATTTTCATCTCTCAACAAAAGTATGCAAGGCAGATATTAAAGGCATTCGACATGGAGGATTGCAAAGAAATGTCTACACCTATGGAGGTCAACACAAAATTATCTATTGAAGATACTTCACATCTAGTGGATATTGGAAGATACAGGAAATTAGTTGGAAGTCTCATCTACTTCTGCAATAGCAGACTACACATCTCTTATGTCGTTGGAGTAGTAAGCAGGTTCTCTAATAAGCCTTGCCAAACTCCTTGGAAGGCAAGCATGCAAATACTCAAGTATGTGAAAGGAACCACTGATTATGGTATTCTTTATGAAGAAGGATCATCTCTAGTTGGATAATGTGACTCAGATTGGGCAGGAGATATTGATACCAGAAAATTAGCTTCTGGATATTGCTTTTCTTCAGGATCAGGGATTTTCTCTTGGATTAGTAAGAAGCAACCAACTATAGCATTATCTTCTATTGAAGCTGAGTACAAAGCTACATGCATTGCAGCATGTGAAGCAGTATGGTTGAGGAGGATCCTATGGCACATAGGAATACAAGGATAGGAGGCTACAGAGTTGAAGTGTGACAACCAAAGTTGCATGGCCATCGTCAAAAATCCTGTTTTCCATGCACATACCAAGCACATAGAAATCCAGTATCACTATGTGCATGAGTTGATTCAGGACCTGGTTGTGGAGATAAGCTATTGTCCTACTGAAGAAAATGGAGCAGACATCTTCACCAAGGCTCTTGGGAGAGAGCATCTTCGACACTTTGGAAAGCTTGGGATTGGACCAAGGAGGTAGTTCACCGTAGGGTGGACATTGAGGGGGGGTGTTAGATATGCTCAATACTCCACCCTCATGTGACCACAAATGATCCATGGTTCTCTAAGTTGTAATGCCCCCATTATGAGGAGAAGCCATTATGAGAGCCCAGACATTTGTGGAACCCTAACTTCCAAGTTAGATGAGGTCTATGTGTGGCCGTTGATGGTTCTAGATGATCTTTGTGAGCTTAGCCATTAGGTTAGGTAGGGCATAAACTTCCAGGCCATTGGGTTGCCATTTAAGGTGAAAATAAAGGCCCTGTGGCGTTGCACGGATTCCCCATAGAACCTTAATGGGGGGAGTGCGCGCGGGGGGCTTTCCCCCTTCTGCGGGGTCTGGGGGCCTATCCCCCTGGCCCATAGGGCCGAGACGGTAGGACTTCTGGTCGTGGCGATATTGTCGGATTGTATATTTTATCGACTATTTTGTATCTCCCGACTATGTTTATCTATACCGAACCACCTTGTAAAAGCTATATAAGCACGACCTAGGTTGAGCTTCATACAACATTGCCTACTAGTGAGCCCTTCATCTAGAGTTTGTCTAGATCGCCATCTAAGCTCCACATTGGGAGTGCACGGGTGGACAACACCATCATTGTAACTGTATTATGCTCGACAATCTTAGAATTTGAGTTCTCTATCTCTCAGTCTGCGTCTATCTTTATCTGCATTTTTTCTCTCAACTTTGTCTATAGGTCTATTCCGTTGTGCTGTTATTTTCTTACATCGCTGAGGAAGAGAAAGACACTAGGGACTCAAAGACAGACTCAGAAGGGTTCACGAAAGTCAGACATAGAAGGAAAAGGAGCCCTCAAGGGTCCTCTGAGAGAAACATCATGGTAGTGGCTCTTCTAAATAACTTGTACTACAACCTCAAAAAGGAGATCAATGAGTTGGACTTTCCAGAACGGAACTTGTATGAAGTAGAGACCGAAGGTATATTCTTGGAGACTACCACCAACAAAGAAGATAAGCAAGAGGTGAACCAAGATGACTATACCACTAGTAAAGAGGAGGGTTTCACAACTAGCAACGAAGACAACCCAGATGGTGAGAGCTCCATCATTGGATCAACACTCCTGAAATCATTCCCACAAAAGGTGACTCATAAGGGGAAACAACCATTGGAAATGCCATGGAAGAGCCCCCTTAAGGGTAAGATTTGCGGATAGGATCTCTCGTGTTTGAGGAAAAAAGAAAAACCCAAGAAGAAAAAAGACAAGGCCCCTCTCCAAAGAGGGTAACCATCGATAATGATTATCATATCATTTAACGCTAGGGGGTTGACTGACCCCTCAAGAGCGGCTATTATGGGACATTGGTTTTGTGATAATAGACTTAATCCGGATTTCATATGTATTCAAGAGATTAAAATCAATGGCGATTACCTTCAGAAACGACTCAAATGCATCTCTTTGACCCATGTATGGGTTACCACTTCCCACCCTAGGGGATCGGTGGCACAACTATCAGAATAAATAACGTTTGGTTTGGTAGACTAGACAACTCTTGCGAGGATCAAAAACATCGTTGGATAGATACCTCCTTCAGAGGCCCCTTTCAGTTCACGGTGGTCTCCATGTATGCCCCAAACAGGGATTCGGAGTGGATTGACACTTGGGTCTCTTTGGACTCGCTTTCCCACAACGTGATGCATTGCGGGGACTTCAACATGGTGGAAGATCCTTTGGATCAATGGGACAATGGGAGGTGTACCATTGATGGTCAAGAGAAAGACATCTGAGACAAAATCAAGCTCCACCTAGACCTGTGGAGATTAAAGATACGAATGGCTTCTCTTGGTTGAACCTCCAATCTAGGGATGACTTGAGGAAAACAAGACTCCATAGAAGCTATATTGCATAAAATATTATCTGTGAGTGGGGCAACCCAAAATGTCGCAACACATTGACCTCGCCATATCAAGCCACTACACTATTATTCTCACTTTCTAACCAACTGCCAAATTTAGAAAAGGACCTTGGTTTCATGCTTGCTTGACGTCTTTCTCCCTTCCCTCTGTCCATCAGGAGACTACCTTGGTATGGAACTCGATTTTCTCCAATGATGTCTCACTGGCCAAATGTTGGAGGGCTGCGATTGAGAAGACTCGTCAAATTCTAGTCAGGACACACAAGATGCTTCGCAATGTTTGGCGAAGGCAAAGAGAGAAGTTCTATCGGAGGCTCTGGCGCCATGAGGAGGAAGTGAACAAAGTGAACTACCAATACTAGATGGGACTATGGAAGATTAGGGACATGTTGAGATACGAGGAAGAAATTCAAAGGAAAAACTTGCAAGTATGCTTTAAAGACTGGTGGGTAGGCAGAGCTGACAAAACGGAAGAGGAATGCAAAACAAAAGAGGAAAACAATGCTATTATTGTCGACCATTCTACTCAACTCCTAGGGTTTTGACACCTCTTTCTCCCCATAGGAGGGATTGCATGGCAACCATCGCGATAGTCTCTCCCTCAAGAATAGCACATAACTTGAAGTCTCTCCTTGATGCATCCATTTCAGATAATGAGATTCTCAAAGTTATTATACACCCCCCAATGGGAAAAGCTTGGGTCTTGATGGCCTCGCAAATGAATTTTTTAAGTCCTTCACACAGGTGGTGGCCACCCCATTGTGCTTGGTTTGGCAAGGGGCATTAGCCTTCGGTGCCCTTCCTGAATGCCTGACCAATGGTGTCATCAAGGTTATCCATAAAAAAGGCAACAAGAATAAGATTGAAAATTGGTGCCCAATCATGATGCTACAAAGCGAGTACAAGATTCTTTCAAAAGTTATTGCCAATATAATTTCTTATCACTTGAATAGCTGCATTCATCAAGGGTAGATCAATACTAGATGTTATTAATTATTTTTGGGAAGGTCTTATTTTTGCTGAAGAGTCTGAGCAAGAGGTTGTTCTCCTTAAAATTGACTTCGATAAAGCCTACTACATGCTAGAATGGGACTTTGTTCTTCAATCACTTAAAGACCTCGGCTATATTCAAAAATTCACTAAGATGATTGCTACTATTTTGGGGCATCGATGCAAATAAATATCAACGACCAATTATCGAAGGCTATCAGATTAAAATGATCTATTAGGCAAGGATGCCTGTTGGCCCCTCCGCTCTTTGCTATTTCCATGGAAGGGCTCAACCGTCTAGAGCAACATCACATGAATATGGACCATATTAAAGGTCTCTCTCTACCTCTCAACCATGGTCAGTTGATCATGAGACTTTTTGCTGATGACATGAACACATTTGTGCATAATGACTCGACCAGTATTCAAACCTTTTGGGGGTGCCTTGACACTTTTGTGAGGTGTCTGGTTCCAAAACCAACCACTCTAAAACCACTTTTCGAGCCATTATCAGACCTCCATGCCAACTGCTGATTTATCGTGGTTGCCAAATTATCCCTAGGGGTAAGGCCTTCCGCCTACTCGATATTCCGATGGGGTTTGGTGCCTCGATGGAGCAGCGATGGAATTGGTCCTTTCCAAACTTGACAATAAGTTAGCATATTGGAAGGGCATGCAAATCAACCTCGCAGCCCATGCCATGGTAATTAATACCTTCCTCATCTCCTCGATCATTTACTTTCTCTCTTGTTGGAGACCAGAAGATCAAGAGCTTAGCAAACTAGAAAGAATGTGTAGAAACTTTCTTTTGGATGGGGGACCACAATAGAAGAGGGGTTCCCTAAATTAAATGGTCTACCTATATCAGCCAAAAAGATTGTGGGTGTCTAGGCATTATGGACATTGAAGGCATGGCTGACAAGTTGGTGGCAAAATGGATCATCAAGGCTTGGTGCAACTGTGAGACCTCTTGGGCCAAGCTTATTTTCAGGACTAAGAACATGATTACGTTGGTCGGTCTCCCTAGTTGGAAGGACTTGGACCTCCTTACCCTTTTATTCTCTCCAATGTCGATTTCCCCCCAAAGGCTCGAATCTTGTGCACTCCTTGTGAAAGAATTGGAACAAGTTCAAACAATTTGTTATAGTCAAAGAAGATTGGAAATGGGCAATTGGTATCATACAAAATGACTTAGTATGGTTTCGGATCTCAGGCATCAAGCATGTGGTGCCTTGGAACCTCCAAAATGCTAAGAGGCTCTTGAACAAGGGTTTCAGTCAATGGAGAAACCTCTAGAAACAAGAAACTGGTCGGTCCATCAAATTTGAGGGCATAGACCCGAAAATAAGAGTGAACTATGAAGAATGGACTCTCCTTCAAGGCAGATGCATCACTTGGGAACATTCAAAAAGTTGACTCCTCAATGGTCGAGATTTGCCGTGCCATGAGGATTTTATGTGGCAAAATGGCAATCACCTATCCAAATCTCCAAGAATCAAGGTGAGCACAGGCTATCATATCACACTAAACAAGAAGTGGTGCCTGACTTGGACTAGGCTGCATTGGGATATGAAATTCATGTCTATCTAGCATCCCCTCATCCGGATCAAAAAATCTGGACCAACCTAATGTTGATATATTTAGGTAGTGATGTGTCTGAATACACTAGGATTGTTGGGGCATTTTTTTCCCTCTTAAGGAGGTTTTTTCCCCGGCCTGTATATATGCCTATTGCCCTAATGGGTCACTTATCTTTGTACGTTCTAGTGGTAATACAATCAATTTTGTGTGTTGTGCTCCAAGCTTCTTCTTCTTCCTTGTGATGTTTGCATGCTTTCGTAGACCTCAAACTCCAACAATCGGTATCAGAGCAGGTTGCCGCTTCATCGAGGGCATCATCGACACCCCTCCGATCATAGACTCAAAATCACACAAAATTTGATGAACATACTCAGGTTGAATAGGAGATTAAAAAAACTTCCCTTTGTGGTGCCAAAATCACAATATGAGCTCGTTTTGGCCTTCGAATGCACTATCATAGTGCTTGTGTAAGCAATTTTGTCTTTTTGTGCCAAGATATATATAGGTTTTGGTTTGGCAGTGTGAGCGCCTCGAAGTCTACTACAGGTTTAGCAGAACTCATCAGGGTAGTTCTATTCAACTTTTTCAGATATAGTCATTTTTCTGAATCAGGGTATTTTAGTCAATGGTCATGGCTAAATGTGATGTATTCCAATGTTGACTGTTAAGGATAAGTTGGATGATACCAATTACCCATTGTGGGCTTATATGATGTGTCATGTATTCATTGCACAAGGAATATTGTGTAGGGTGTTGAAAAACGTTCTATTTCACCTGCAAACACAATTGTTGAAGGTGATGTAGATGGTGTTCAAGATGGTGATATTCTGCATGTTCTTGTTCGTGTCACAGTTCATGTTGCACCTACTATAGAGAAAATTTGTTGGGATGGCAAAGATGCTCAGGTATATGCATTGATAACCTTTTCTATCAAACATGCCATTATTCCTCACATTCGCTCTTGCAGAACAACTAAGGATGCTTGGGACATACTTATCACTTTATACCAGGCAAGGAATGAGACTCGTGTTGCTTTTCTTCGAAAATAGTTGGAGTGTGAGCACATGAATGAAGGAGATTCCATGGAAACTTTTCTCACAAAGATCAAAGATTTGAAGGAACATTTGATTTTTACTGGTGAAGTATTGCCTGATAGTTCACTTGTGGAGACTATTCTAAATGGTGTTCCCGATTCATATCAGAGTTTTTCTTCTACTCTTCATTTAATGATGAAGGGCAATCCAAATGCCTTAACATTTGAGGAATTATTCTCTATTCTGTTGCAGAAAGATCATTTTAGGCAGAACAGGTCCATTATGTGTGTTACAGATCAAGCTTTCTTGGGTAGTTAGAAGGGCAAAGGTAAATGGAGATCTTCTACTAGTAAGCAAAAATCTGCAACTTCTACACAATTGAAGAAGGAAGACAAAGAAGAGAAGAAAACAGAAAAGCACAAATTGTTTTGCAAATACTGTAAAGGAAATGATCATGTAATAAAGAGCTGTTCAAAATTGGTTGCTAAAGAGGCAAGGAAGAAAGAGGTTAGAATTGTTGTTGCAGAGGCCTCTACACCCAAAATACAGTCTACTAATCTTGTGTAGAATGAAGAATGGGCATTTACCACTGTTTGCAATTATGACCCATCTTCTCATGAACAATGTATATCTGCATTAGACTCAGATGTTTGGCACTTTGATAGTGGGGCGACCAAAATATTACCTTGCAACGCAGTTTCTTCACTTCACTCGAGCTTGCCCCTATAGGGAATACTATCACATGCACCAACAACTCCTCTTATGTTGTCATGGGAGTTGGTAATATCATTCTGACTACTACTGATGGTAGTTCTTTTACATTGTTGGATACTTTATTTATATTAGGGATCAAGAAGAATCTGTTATCAGTTTCAGCTTTAGCCAAGATTGGCTTGGTTGTAAAATTTCTTGATGATAAATGTACAGTTCATGATCTCTCAACTGGCGATGTTATTATTGCGTATGGCATTTTATGTCATGGGCTGTATAAGCTCATAGACTATGAAAAATCTATGAATGATTCAACATGTGTAGTACATGATTGTCAGGCTATCTCAGACGCAAAGCTTTGGCATGCATGCTTTGGTCATCTGAATTTTGCTAGTTTGCTATGCCTACAAAAATCTAAAATGGTATTCTCTTTGCCCAAACTTGAGGTATCCGGTAAACATGTATGTGAAGGATGTATTTTGGGCAAAAAGCAGTGTTCTTCGTTCCAAAAAGATGGTTCTGTTCGAGCTACTAAGAAATTGCAGCTTGTTCACAGTGATGTCTGTTATCCTATGCAAACATCCTCATTGATGATTATTCTAGGCATGCATGGGTATATCCATTGAAAGCAAAGTCCGAAGTGTTTATGTGCTTAAAACACTTTCTAGGTTTTGGTTGAAAATCTATCAGCATGTAAAATGGGCGCCCTCCGTTCTGATCGAGGGGGTGAATATATGTCTTCTGACTTTAATGCACTTCTGGCTAAATGTGGGATAAAACATCAGTGCAAAGTGCCATATACACCTCAACAAAATGGAGTTGCTGAATGGAAGAATAGGTCACTCATGGAGATGGCAAGGTGTATGATCAAGAGTCAGGCTTTACCACATATTTTCTGGCTTGAGGATGTTATGTGTGCAGCATATGTACTTAACAGGTGTCCCACGAAAGCATTGCAGTCTATCACTTCATATGAGGCTTGGCATTGTGATAAGCCATCTGTTGGTCACCTACGTGTTTTTTATTGTTTGGCATATGCATTAGTGCCTGAACAACAATGAAGGAAATTGGATGATAAAGCAATGAAATGTATTTTTTTTTTGGTACAGTTATGAAAGCAAAGGCTATTGTCTATATCATCCACAGACTAAATGCATTTTGGTTAGCCATGATGTTGTTTTTGTGGAACATGCTATTCAACTATTACTTTCATGTACTTTGGAGACATATGTTAGCTCCAAAGACATGCATGATACTTTGCTACCTCTTTTTATAGGTGGATAGTCTAGTGCTGGTCCTAATGAGGCAACTTTTCAACCTTTATAGGTTTCATGTGATGATGCAAATCATTCCATTTTTGATGCACATTTACATGATGCACTTGTTGATGAGAGATTTGATATTGAGGAGGCAAAAACTATGCCAAAATGGTTGGTGCAGACTTTGCATGACAACAAATTAGATGCATCTCTGTCAAATCGTACTCGTTCAAGCTCTCATAGTGCCTCTTTTGCATTAGATTGCTATGCTATGGCTGCCTCTAGTGTCTGTGATGAGAATGAGCTTGTTTCATTTGATGAAGCACAAAATTGGATGGCTATTATGCAATCAAAATATGATTCTATCATGAAAAATTATAACTGGTCTTTATGTGACTTGCCTCTTGGCAAGAATGCTATTGGCACTAAGTGGGTATACAAGCTGAAGTGTAAGCTTGATGGAACAATTGACATGTATAAGGCTAGGCTTATTGCAAAGAGTTATGCTCATGAAAGAGGCATTGATTTTAATGAGATCTTTGCTTCTACTTGCCGAATGACTACTGTTCGTAGCATATCTGCACTCACAACTCATCATGATTGGAATTTACATTAGTTGGACATTAAAACTACATTTTTGAGTGGTGACTTGCATGAAGAAGTGTATGTTTTTCAGCCTTCTGGCTTTGTGCAGAAAGGGCATGAAAACCAAGTGTATAGGTCAAAAAAGGAATTATATGGTTTGAAACAAGCAACACATGCTTGCTATGAAAAGAATACATGTCTAGATGATTGCACATGGTTTTGAGAACAGTCCAACTAAGAGCACCTTATATATTAAGCGTGCTAATGATGTGCTTCTGATCATTGTTGTGTATCTTGATGAGATGCTGCTCACTAGTCCTCATGAGAAGCATATTGCTGATTTTAAGGCTGATTTTCATGACTCATTTGAGATGTCTGATTTGGGGCATTTGCATCATTATTTGGGCATTCAGTTTATGCAAGTTGATTGGTGGAATAGCTTTGTGTCAAGCGAAATATATTGACACATTATTGCACTATTTTGGCCTTGAAGATTGTAAACCTATTGCCACTCCTATGGAGACGGGTTTATAATTGAGTCTTCATGATGTTGGAGATGCATTTGATGATGTTCTCTTTCAGCAGGCTACTGGATGCTTGATTTACTTATGCATTACTCAGCCAGATATTGATCAGTTTGCTATCTCACAGATGAGGAGGTTTATGCATTGCCTAGGTGTCAAGCATTGGTAGGTGGTTAAGCGCATCTTTCGCTAGTTGAGTGATACTTGGCTACTTGGACTGTTTTATCCCAAGGGGGGATCACTACTACCAAATTTACATGCTTTTTTTGACTCTGACTTGGTTGGTTACTATGACACTCATGTGTCCACTAGTGGTTTTTGCTTCATGCTTGGTAGCTTATGCATATCTTGGTTGAGCAAGAAGCATCCTACTGTGGCCACTTCCAGTTGTAAGGTTGAGTATAGAACAACTTTCACAATGACTATTGAGTATGTGGCTTAGATGCCTTATGGCTGATTTGGGTGTTGGTCAATTTTTTGCCACCACCATCTTCACTGACAGTCAAAGCGCATTGGCAATTGCGAGGAACCCTGTGTTCCATGCTCACACTAACCACATTGAGGTGCACTATAAATATGTAAGGGAGAGGTTCTCTACTGGAGAGATCAGTTTGGCATATGTGCCCACACAAGAGAACATTGCATACCTGCTCACAAAGGCTCTGCCTAGGGAGAAGTTTGAGCTTTTCGCAAAGCTTTGGGCCTTTTGAGGAAAAGCTTGGCACTTCCTTATACATGAGTGCCAGCTCCTTGTTGACCACATCACTCTCAAGGGAGATTTGTTGATATAATTAGGTAGTGATGTGTGTGAACACAGTAGGACCATCGGGGCATTTTTTCCCCTCTTTAGGAGGTTTTTTCATGTCGGCTTGTATATATGCCTATTGCCCTAATGGGTCACTTGTACATTCTAATGGTAATACAATCAATTTTGTGTGTTGTGATCCAAGCTTCTTCTTCTTCCTTGTGATGTTCACATACTTTCACGGACCTCGAACTCCAACACCTAAAGGCTAATAAATTTTGTGGGGCTCCGCCGTGGTGCAAGCGATGCCACCATAGCATTGAGGATTTGGGTTATGTCTTCTTCACTTGCCCCAAGTCTCTCCTACTCTGGCACACCCTTGGGAATATTTTGAAATTGCAAGCTCAAATCACCTGGAAGAAAGCACTTCTTAGAGAAGCAATCGGCTTCTCAGCGACATACTGGAATGCCATAAGAGAGGAAAACCTCTAGAGGATTTGGAGGGAGTGGTGCGCGAACAGTTTTGGACACCCCCTAAACAGTGGTCAATTGAGAAGTCTCTATTCCTCCTTGGCAAAAGAATCTCCAACTATAAGAGGTCCCCACCTTCTAGGCATCATAAAGTGTTTCTCATTGAGAAAACCAAGCTAAAACCCAAGTGGGCCCCATATGAGGGGGACTTGTGGGTTGTTAACCTCCTTTGTAACACTCTCTAGACCCACAAATTCTACCCCTGCTTTATGGGGTTCGGGGGTCCAAAGGGAACTAGTCCCATTCACTTGTAACTTGTTTTTTCTTCTTCTTTGATCAAAGTCCCGAAGAGTAGGTCAAGGCGGAACTTCCTTTTGATAAAAAAAATCCTTCATGAGCATGACGGAGGTCAAAATCTTTTTTTTTGGAGAGAGAATAAAGTTAAGAATTATATTACACAAGGGGCTCTAACACTCAAGAGAAACAAAAAGGAAACAAACATATACAAGAAGTATAGATGATAGATACAATCAATGAATAGCAATATTCATTTTGAATCTAGAATTTGAGTACAAGGATAATAAAGTTCTTCTCCATTTATGATATTTGACACCATGGAGCACATTCTATAAACTAAAATCCTCAGCAACACCATCCTTGATAGCCTTAATATTGAATTCAGAAAGTTTGATGAGGTCTCTCTTACATGAGGTCAAAAAGACTTTCTTTCCGTTGTTGAACAACTGGTTCTTGCTTACCCATATACTCCACACTATCTGAGATCTCCATAATTTCCATCAAACAAGGTCCACTTTATTGTAGACACCGATGAGGATTTCTTGATAACCTAGATGATAGATGCTGACTCCATGACAGTAGTCATTGAGAAGTCTCCAGAAACTTTTAGCATGCCAACAATTAATGAAAAGGTGGGCAAGCTCCTCCACCATGCCACAAAAGTAACAATTCCCAATGCTAATGTTATAATTCTTAACTTTGGCCCTTATCGATAGACCATTATGAAGTATGAGCCACTATAAGGCCTAGTGTTTGATTGTCAGTGGAAAAGCCTGGATGGATTTGAGCTTGTATCTCCATTGCTTGGGAGTCCGATGGATCCTCCATTTGTTGTTCAGTTTCTCCAAAAGGAAAGATATTGTAGGAGTCTACTTCTTGAAAGACACATAAATGAAAGCAACAGTAGCAGACAAAGGGATGTTATTTCCATGTCACATGCTTCAAGGGTGTACTTCAACAACTTCTTAAGTTCAACAAGCAGCTGTTTACAAGAAAAAGATAGTCAGATTGATGGTTTCAGAATGCTCAACGAACTTACCGTTTTCAATAAAACTGCTCCAAGAGTCGAACCCATCTCCATTGCATTTATTTTCTTTGATACCTAGAGTCCTATTGTAGTTAGTTGATGTACAACTAATTGACATAGACTCATGTAAGAGAAATGAAGAATTGCTGGTAAAATCCATGTAAGAGAAATGAAGAATTGTTGGTAAAATCAGAATTAAAAACAAAATCCTTTTTGGCTTCAAACCATGCTTTACACATATTGCACACAAGGTTGCTACCATACGGAAACATAACATAAGGAGAGCACACAAAATCCCAAAGCTTCATGTTGGCCCAAGCTTCAAATTTTTTTAATGGATTTTAGGACAATTTCTTTTTATGAGACAAGCCCATAAGTCAATCGATGATGTATCTCTAAAAATCCATTTAGTAACAATGATTTTAGCCATGTTAATAGGAAAAATGATACCAAGAACTCCCGTTTCTTTCCTCATATAGCAAGTCTTCCAAGCCACTTTCGAGATTTTGGAGCTGCAAGGAAAATTTCCAAAGAAACCTTCTAGACAAGGAAAACCTTCTTTTCAGTCAACATCCAACAAGGAAGGAAATAGATGATGGACGACAAAATGCAATGGTTTAGAAAAAAATACCCTATGAGACAAATTTTGCTAAAATGAAATCCATTTAAAAACTTTTTCCTTGAATTTATTCATGACCCAATCCCACCTAAGATCAAATGAAAGATTTAATCACATAGGAATACCAAGGAGATGAAAAACAGTACCATCTTGCAAGATTTTGCAGTTAACTAAGTCAACACATGAATGGATAACATTATTTGAAGCTTTGAAAGAAGGCTTTCAAGTATTAACAATGGAGCCACTAGCAAGACAGAAGATATTCAAGCAGCTCAGATGAAAATTTTTAGCATACAATTCTTCAACTAAAGTAATCATATTAGTATCATCTGCAAACATTTGTAGACCAAGTTGATTAGCATTAGGAATGACAATACCTTTGATAGAACCATTTTGAAAGCAGTCTTTAACAAGCCAGCCAAGAGCAATGCTAGCTATAGCAAACAAGAGAGGAGCCAAGATACAACCTTGTCTAATAGATCTTTGAAGTCTAAAATAGTTGGACAAATAAACATTCATAGAAACTTTAGAGAAAGCATTACAAAACAACACACTGACATACTTAATGAAAGTTCTTCCAACACCTAGATCATGTAAGGATTGAAGAGTGAAACTCGAGTCCATCTTATCATAGGCCTTATCAAAATCCACTTTGAAAAAATAAAGATCCTAGTTATATTCTTTAACAAACTCCATTCCTTCCCACAAAGACATAATGACATCAAGAATATACCTACCCCTGATGGACCCCTTTTGCTCAAGAAGAATGATCCTATCCATAATGGGACTAAATCTTTGTTCGAGTTTTAGGTCTTCGGAAGCACACAAACAATAGAAGGAAGAAGAAGAAGAAGAAGAAGAAGCTTGGAGCACAACATGCAATAATGAATGCATTAGCAAGTGAATGTACAAAGATTAGTGACATGTTGGGGTTATAGGCGTATAAACAAACTCGGGGAAAAAACTCCTAAGGAGGGAAAAAAGTGCCCCAACAATCCTAGTGTGTTCACACATCACCACCAAAGTATATCAATATATACCCCCTAGGACTGGTACAATGAACAAGGATTTTGCACTCATGTATAAGGAAGTGCCAAGCTATGTGGAAAGAGATCAATACACAAAAGAAAGTAACCCCAAAGCTTTGTGGAAAGCTTCAAACTTCTCCTGAAGCACATTTGTGGAAAGATCTTCAATGTTATCTGGTGTGGGCACATATGCCAAAATGACCTCCCCAACAGAGAATCTCTCCCTGACATAATGATATGCACCTCAATGTGCTTTGTGCGAGCATGAAACATAGGGTTCCTCACAACTGCCAATGCACTCTGACTCTCAGTGAAGATGGTGGTGGTAGAAGACTGACCAACACCCAAATCAGCCAAAAGGCATCGGAGCCACACACACTCATAAGTCATTATGAATGCTGCCTTATACTCAACCTCAAAACTAGATATGATTCTTACTCAAGCAAGATATGCATGAGTTACCAAGCATGAAGCAAAAACCACGTTTGGACACATGAGTGTCATAGTAACTACCCCAGTCAAAGTAAAAAAAAGCATGTAAATCTAGCAATAACGATCTCCCCTTGGGATAAAAAAATCAAAGTAGCTGGGTATCACTCAAGTAGGGAAAGATGCACTTAATTGCCTGCCAATACTTGACACTAGGGCAATGCATAAACCTACTAATATGAGAGACAATAAACTGAATATCAACTCGAGTCATGCATAAGTAAATCAAGCATCCAACAGCTTGTTGATAGAGAATAACATCAAGTGCATCTCCAACATCATGAAGACTCAATAGTATACGTGTTTCCATAGGAGTGGCAATAAGTTTGCAATCTTCAAGGCCAAAATTTTACAATAATATTTTGCTTGACACAGATCTATTCCATAGTGATCTTGCAAAATTGAATGCCTAGATCATGATGAAAATGCCCCAAATATAACATCTCAAAAGATGCATAAAAATCAGCCTTAAAATAAGCAATATGCTTCTTATTAGGACCACAAAGCAACATGTCATCAATATAGACAACAATGATCATAAGCACATAATTTGCATGCTTAACATATAAGGTGCTCTCACTTGGAATGTTCTCAAAACCATGTGCAATCAAGTAGGCATGTATCTTTTCATACCAAGCACATGGTGCTTGCGTTAAACCAAATAATTCCTTTTCCAACCCGCACACTTTATTTTCATGCAATGTTGGAGCAAGCCACCTCTAAGACCAACTAGTATGAAATTGCAAATGGAAGATGGGCATATTGAGAAACCCCTGGGATTGCTACAAGGGATAACTCTCACCACTTGTGGTGTATAGATTGAACATACATTTGACATATGTGATTTTGGGAAGAATCACCTTATGAGATGATTTTAGGTGGACCATTCAAGAGGCAATCACAGATAGTGTAGGATTTTGGAACCGATTCATTATATTTACAGAATTTAGGAGTCAACACCAAGGTCAATCTCAAGCACTATTTGCACAAAGGCATAACATCCCTGTAGTGGAACCCAATCCACAAAGTAGTAGATGAAACATAATGAATAAATTCCATAGGATCAAATTCTTCATGGATGCATGAAGATACACACCTATGGATGTGTAAAGTTGTAGTGGACAAATAGAAGTGACTAAACGCTAGAAATTAGGTGGAAATAGAAACCCTAGATTCATTCAAGACCCAACCTGTGTGTTTATGGTGTTTGGAGATGAAGAATTTGAACCCGAAGGTTGGGTAGAAATCTTAGCCATGATAAGCATAGCTATAAATGAGGAACAATGAAAATATCATTGTGATGAAGATGGCTATGACATCTGAGTATGCACAGTAGGACCCCTCATGTTTGATCAAGTGGTAGAAGAGTGTGGGTCTAGTGCATTAGTAATAATAGAAGCTAGTGATGAGGATGATGAATCCATCATTATGGAACCATTATGTGCTTCATAAGAGAAATATCTCAATTTTAAGCAAGTAAACCTGAGGAGAAGTTAACTATGCCAAAAGATGACAAGAGTGAGAAATATAAGAGAAATAAGAAAGTAACCACACAAGAAGAGGAAGAATCCTTGTTTGAAGTGACATATAATTTCAAGAAACATGAGGTAGAGGAGAATAAGATTATGGTAAGAATGCCTAAATGCGAATCTCTCATGGGAGAGGCTTATGATAATAAAGAGTAGACTAAGAAAATAATAGTCACAATTGAAGATGGAGAAGAGAGATGAAATTACTGTTGGAGCTTCACTCACTAATTGAGTAGGAAGCCATGAAGTATATGAATAGAATTGATGAAGAAATAAGGAAGGAAGGAAGAGAAAAGATTATGAAGCCTAGACATTCAAAACCATGCCTATGTGAAGGGACAAGTTCACATGTGTAACATATACTTAGAATCTGGATCCGGAATAGTTCTAGAAAGTTCAAAATTATGAGTTTGAGTAGTAGAAACATAAGATATGCATGCATATAAGTCAATTAAAGTAAAATTGTAGATTCTAGAGTCATCTTACTCAATGTAATTCCTAAACTCATGTATAGCAGTCAGGGTTCTCAGGCTGATAGATTGTGAAGAAAAGCTCCTCATTGTTAGAGTCTTTTATGTGGTTATGAGTAGAGGGAAATTAAAAACCCGTACAAATCTTCTCTAATAGTAAATCAATATTTGTGTAGAAAGAATTGAGCCAATTCTTGATGTGCAAAGAGATCCAAGTCATTTTGTACATGTATGTATGATAGTTGACAATTACAAGAATTAGGTGCAAATTTCCATGAATTTCTTAGAGTCGAATCTCAAAGTATACTATAAAATTTTTAATGAATGATATCTCATTTGAAAGCTAGCATCCTCAACTAGAATTCAGAAGAAGATCTTTACAAAACAAGACATGTGCTCAAAGAATCAAGCTTAGGACTGTAGGTGTGTCAAATCAAAGAAGGCAAAATACATTTTTAGAAATAATACAACATCTGAAGAGTAATGAAGCTATTTAGAAGGTACCTATTGAGAATATTGATTGGAATTATCCATTTACTATATGAGATAACTTCTATTAGTCATTGTGCATAAGAATCTTGAGGATTCATAACAATTACAAACAAAACTAAAGCTAAATTTTTGGAATAAAAGGGGCATGTTTAGAGAGAATAAGTGATCACATTTCTTGCATAGAGTGATAGAGGTTTCAGATTTTGAAGGATTTGTTGGAGACCTCTTAATCTCCAAAGGTTTGATCTATACTGACTTAAGAACACTTCTATATCAGTTATAAACCAAACTTTACACAAATATTGTTCTTCTTTACCAAAACTTCCATTAACACTTCTCTGAGTGAAGAAGTATCTACTTCAGAAAGTCTGCTTCAGAAATCAACTTCATTACCTGCACATAACTTCAAATTTCTTCAAATAAATGATGCACAAGTATTCGCAATACCTTTGCGCAATCATACCAATCATTAGTTCTCAAAACTAATCATCAAAAGTTTAATTTGATCCTTAAGATCAAAGATATGTCATAACTGTCTTCCAAAGGTAGCGCCTTCGACATGGTCAACTTCTTAAGTTGATTTCTCACAGTACAAGTCCCGTTTTGCTAAATGCTTCTAGCCATAGCTTCCTTATCTCCTAACTTAGATTTTAAGTGCTCAGTCATTAAAAACTTTACAGTATACACTGAGATCTAAGCAAAACACTGAGACAGAAAAGTGCGCTACTCTCAGACTTCTGTTTTCACATTCTACATACAAATGTTCCTATTGATCATTCTCACAGTAGGAAAGGAATTAGATCATGAAACTCTGAACATAGCTTCATTAGCTTCCCAATTAGATGTGTACAAAAGGAATCTTGATCCACATGATCAGACTGAGAGCACTCAGAGAAAAACCCGTCGCTATTTTCTGGGAAAAAACTCTCTACACATCTCTAAGACATTTGTCATGTACAAATGACTCTCACACACATTTCTTATCATCATTAACTTATATATACATGATTTTTGACTTCTCTCACGTCTAAGACACTACTCCTTATCATCCTAAGGATTATATCTATACTCAGGTTACAAGAGTTTCCATTTCTAATGTACATCTGTATACAATCTTTACTTCTGAAATCTCTTCATTCTTTCAAATGATTTCTTCCACTTCATTCTGACCATAAGCCTTCTTAGAGATCTTTATAATCACTAATTTGTGATTGATTTGTTCCAACAGCTCCCCCTCAATCACTAATTGTGATTATTCCATTCTTCTTCACTCCTGCCATCTCTTTGAATCTATGAAGCTTAGGTCCATCCAAGCTTTTTTGTCATCATATTTGCCACTTGTTCTTTTGTTGGAGTATACATCACCTCAATCTCTTTATCAAGTACCTTTTCCCTCAAGAAATGATACTGAATCTCTATGTGCTTAGTCCTGGCATGAAAAACAGGGTTAGCTGCCAAATACAAAGAACTCATATTATCTCCAAAAATAATTGGAGTACTCTGATCAGTTTCAAAACTCTTCATCAAGGTCTTCAACCATATCACTTCTTTTGCAGCTTCTACCATTCCTTTATACTCAGCTTCTGTGGATGACAAAGCAACTGTATGTTGCTTCTTTGAACACCAAGAAACTAATTTATCTCCAATATAACAGAGATACCCATGAGTAGACCTTCTATCATATGAGTCACCTGCCCAATCTGCATCACTAAACACTTTGATTCTTGTGTCAGAAGTGAATCCATAATAAAAACCTTCACTTAGGGTTCCTTTGATATATCTGAGTACCCTTTGAGTTGCAATCCAATGAGTCTTCTTTGGACAATGCATAAATTGTGACAACACACCTACTGCATATGATAGATCTGGCCTTGTCAAGGTAGCATAGATTAAACTACCTACCAAACTCTGATATTTCTTCATATCATTGAACTCTTCACCTTCATACCTGCTTAATTTATGATTTACCTCCAATGGTGTAGTTGAAGTCTTGCAATCTTCCATGTTAAACTTGACTAGAAGATTCTTCAAATACCTCTCTTGTGAAACATATACTCCATGTTGAGTATACACAATCTGCATTCCTAGGAAATAAGATAAGTTTCCCAAATCACTTATCTTAAACTCCTTCTCTATTTGCCTTTTAAGTTCATTGATTCCTTGAGCATCTGTTCCTATGACAATAATATCATCAACATAAATACACATGTAAATGTACCCATTTTCACTTGCCTTCACTAACAAGCTGCTATCTGCCTTTGATGCTTGAAATCCACATTCATTCAAGAACTTGACAAGTCTGTAATTCCAAGCTCTTGGGGCCTGCTTCAACCCATACAAAGCGCTCTTGAGTTTACACACATAATCTGATCCAATTGAATACATGAAACCTTCTGGTTGCTCCATGTATACTTCATCTGCAATGTATCCATTTAGAAATGCATTTTTCACATCTAATTGTGATAACTTCCATCCTTTACAAGCAGCAATAGCAATCAATGTTCTAATTGTAGACATCTTAGCAATAGGACTAAAGGTTTCATCATAATCTACCCCATAAGTTTGGGCATAACCTTTGACCACAAGTCTAGCCTTGTATCTAGACACCTTACCATCTGCAAACCTTTTTGTTTTATATACCCACTTACATCCAATGACTTTCTGATTCTTTGGTCTTGGTACTAATTCCCAAGTTTCATTTTCAAGTAGAGCATCATACTCTTCTTGCATTGCCTTCTCCCAATTCTGTTTACCTTTGGCTTCTTCATAAGTAATTGGATCTTCTTCTGTCTTCACAATGTAAGCATAATCTTTTGTTGTTAGAAAAGATGTATCATAACTATACCTTATAGGTTCTTTCCTTTCCCTTGAAGATCTTCTGATTTCTGCACTTCTCGAAGTTTCAGCCTCATTTGATTCTGGATCAAATCTTGGCCTATCTTCTACATGATCCTGCAATCTACTTTTAGAGTCAACATCATCAATACTTTCTTCATACATTTTTACTTTTGCCTTTCCTTTCCTTTGTATCTCTTCAACACCTGCATAATCATTTGTTGATCCTGTATACCATGTATTTTGCTCATCAAATGTCACATCTTTGGTAACAAGAAATTGCTTTGTGGATGGACTCCACAATCTGTAACCCATCTGTCTATCATCATAACCAATGAACATATACTTTTCTGCCTTGGGTTCTAGCTTATGTCTTAATTGTGAAGGAACATAAGCATATGCTACACATCCAAATACCTTACAATGATCAAGAGTAGGTTTCTTACCCCACCATGCTTCATAAGGGGTTCCTCCATCCAAAGCTTTACAAGGTAACCTATTCACAAGGTATGTTGCAGTATTAATGGCTTCTGCCCATAAGTAATTTGGACAATTCTTTTCCTTCATCATTGCTCTTGCAAATTCTACAAGAGTCCTATTTCTCCTTTCTGCTACTCCATTCTGTTGAGGAGAGTACCTGCAAGTTACTTCTCTTTTTATACCTGCATTCCACAAATAATCATCAGATTCTTTAGAGAAATACTCCCCCCCTCCATCTGATCTTAACCTCTTAAGCTTTTGCCCTGTGATCCTTTCTGCATAAGGATGATAATGTTTGAATGTCTTGAAGACTTCTGATTTATCCTTGATTACATACAAAGTAATCCATCTGGTTGCATCATCAACAAACAACGCATAATATCTGGATCCATTTATGCTATAGTCCCTTGAGGGACCCCATACATCTGTATGAACCAATTCAAGCATATTTGAATGCTTGTACCCTGATTTGTTGTAAGAACCTTTATGTGCTTTACCTAATTGACACGCTTCACACTTGTACACCATATGTTGCCCTTCAACATTTGGCAAGCCAAGCACCACCTGATTCTTTGACATTTCCTTTATAGCTCTATCATTGAAATGACCTAGCCTTTTATGCCATAGGTCTAATTCAGACATTTTTTTACTTCCATAAGTAAATAATGCATGTCCCACATTACCTTGGACTTTGAGAGTGAACAATCTTCCTTCCTTTTTTCCTGTAATTATGTTTCTATATCCCTGATTTGGATCTTGCACATAAACACCATCATTTGTGAATCTTACCTCATATCCTTTCTTCACAATTTGCCCTACACTTATCAAATTTTTAGGAATAGTAGGAACATAAAGTACCTTGCTCAAAAGTGTACTTCCACTCTTTGTCTTCACTGATCCAATGCTCTCCACTTTATGTTTGGTATTGTCACCTGTTTGGACTGTATGTCCATTCACCTTTGCGTCCATATCAGTCATCAAGGATAGATTCCCACTCAGATGGTTGCTACATCCTGAGTCAATATAAAACACTCTTTGATCTTCTCCCACTGATTCATGAGTTGCATTCAAGATAAGAGTCATATCATCCTTCTGATCTGATGCATAGTTATAATAATTGTTATTGTAAGACTGAGATTGGAAGTTTCTTCCACCTCCTCTAGCATATGATGTCCTACCACCTCTTCCTCTGAAGTTGCCTCTTTGGTTTTTGCCCTACCTCTTTGATTAAAATTCTGATTATTGCTTCCACCATTTTGATTGTTATACCAACAATCATTTGCCAAATGATTGGTTCTGCCACAAATCCAACAAGCTTTAGCATTATCTTTGTTCTTACCTCTCTTCCTTTACCTCTGAAATTCATCTTTCCTTTTGTGAAGTTAGCTTGACTTGAAGTCCCTTCATCATCAGTTGATTGCTTTCCCTTGCCATTCTTTTTCTTGTCCTTGGAGTACATAGCTTGACTTGCACTTCTATCATTGTCTCCTTTAATGTCCTGCTCAAAAGTTAACATGTGTCCTAGCAATTGATTAAGATCAGGAGTAAAGTGATCAAGTGACAATTCTATGGACAATATGAAAGGCTTCCA
Organism: Ceratopteris richardii; assembly: GCA_020310875.1. Classification (NCBI taxonomy): domain Eukaryota; kingdom Viridiplantae; phylum Streptophyta; class Polypodiopsida; order Polypodiales; family Pteridaceae; genus Ceratopteris; species Ceratopteris richardii. The sequence continues at coordinate 42,126,243 of CM035415.1, forward strand.
CTTCTCATCTCCTCTCAGACCTGTAAGTATTTGTCTTACCAACTTATCCTCTTCAATGTCTTCATCCACTGCTCCCAAGCTATCTGCAATATCCTTCATCCTTGCCACATAATCAGAAATTGATTGTGAGCTCTTCTTCTTGAAGGTTGTGAACTCAGCCCATAGTGAGGACTTCCTTGACTTGGTTGTATTTTGGAAATGCTCTTCCAAAGCATTCCAAACATCTGCTGCACTTTCCAATCCTCTAATGTGAGGTAGAAGATAATCATTTACAGCCATGTAAATGATACTCCTTGCTTGAGCATCCTTTCTCATCCAAGTCTTCAAAACTGCAAGTTCTTCCCTAGTTGGAATACTAGGATCTGCAAATTCAGGCTTTTCTTCATCTCCTGTAATGAATGCCATCAAATCTTTACTCATGAGGTGTGCCTCCATCCTCATGGACCAAGCTGGATAGTTCTCCCTATCTAGCTTATCAATCTGCAAGCTTTCTCCCATCCTTGACCTTCTGTATCTGCAATTACTATGGTTTATAAGGATAAAGTGTACCTTTGATATGAAGCTTTGATCCTTCCTGATTTTCTTCGAACTCGTGCTTTAACCTTCTGCAGGTTATCTTCAATAATTTGTCCTTATCCTCCTTTGATTAGGAAGAACTTCAATATCTGCACCAATCGGAACTTCAATTGTCTTTTCTTCTCTTGTATTGCACCTTCAGCTCTGATACCACTGTTGGAGACCTCTTAATCTCCAAAGGTTTGATCTATACTCACTTAAGAACACTTCTATATCAGTTATAAACCAAACTTTACACAAATATTGTTCTTCTTTACCAAAACTTCCATTAACACTTCTCTGAGTGAAGAAGTATCTACTTCAGAAAGTCTGCTTCAGAAATCAACTTCATTACCTGCACATAACTTCAAATTTCTTCAAATAAATGATGCACAAGTATTCGAAATACCTTTGCGCAATCATACCAATCATTAGTTCTCAAAACTAATCATCAAAAGTTTAATTTGATCCTTAAGATCAAAGATATGTCATAACTGTCTTCCAGAGGTAGCGCCTTCGACATGGTCAACTTCTTAAGTTGATTTCTCACAGTACAAGTCCCGTTTTGCTAAATGCTTCTAGCCATAGCTTCCTTATCTCCTAACTTAGATTTTAAGTGCTCACTCATTAAAAACTTTACAGTATACACTGAGATCTAAGCAAAACACTGAGACGGAAAAGTGCGCTACTCTCAGACTTCTGTTTTCACATTCTACATACAAATGTTCCTATTGATCATTCTCACAGTAGGAAAGGAATTAGATCATGAAACTCTGAACATAGCTTCATTAGCTTCCCAATTAGATGTGTACAAAAGGAATCTTGATCCACATGATCAGACTGAGAGCACTCAGAGAAAAACCCGTCGCTATTTTCTGGGAAAAAACTCTCTACACATCTCTAAGACATTTGTCATGTACAAATGACTCTCACACACATTTCTTATCATCATTAACTTATATATACATGATTTTTGACTTCTCTCACGTCTAAGACACTACTCCTTATCATCCTAAGGATTATATCTATACTCAGGTTACAAGAGTTTCCATTTCTAATGTACATCTGTATACAATCTTTACTTCTGAAATCTCTTCATTCTTTCAAATGATTTCTTCCACTTCATTCTGACCATAAGCCTTCTTAGAGATCTTTATAATCACTAATTTGTGATTGATTTGTTCCAACAGGATTGTTGAGCTAAGGATGATTGTAGAGGACTTCTAATATCACATTAGCTTAGTTTTTGTTGTTTTTTGCACATCAACAAGTGGTATCAGAGTTAAAAGGTCCTAGAGAATAAAGAAGGAGTTGTAGACATACAAAGTCTTGGAAGTTCTCATTGAAAAGATAGAGCTTGATGCATTTAACATAAAAATGTTGAGATATCAATCTCAACATGTGATGATCCAGGATAACACATATCACTTTCTCATTTCTCTGACATGTATAGTGGTCACACCAGTATATGTCAGGAATACTTCATTGAGATTTATTAGATTTATATACCAAGAGTGATGGCACATTTGTTTTCTTGCAAATTCACTAATTTACGGACATTAGGAGTTTTATATGTATTGTTCTTTATATATTTCAGTTGTCATATTGTTTTTTTAGGTCATTCTTGTACATTCCTTTCATGCAATAGAAGAAGAAGAAGATCATTCTTCCTTGCCTCAATCTGTGTGTGTGCTTCTCTTTGATTGTGTGAGTGTGTGTGTGAGCTCTCTTCCTTATCTCCTTCCTCGTGACATGGTATCAGAGCCAATGTGGCTATAGAGAGTGCATGGAGAAGGCGACCGTGAAGAGTATGTGAGAAGGTGTGGAGAAAGAGCAATTCACAAATGACTTTAGATTGCTACGAAAATTGACAGGAAGGTAGAAGGCCTCAAATTTCTATTTTGGAGCCATCTCGACCTTTGTTTTGAGACCAAAAGTGGGGCCCACAAAAAAAGGTCAATTCACGAAACTGTAACTTGTATCCTGTTTGCCAACACTCATACATTCCAAATCTAAAATTTTGAAGCGATTCCGTGTACTATCGATACACAAAAACTATGTTTTTCTGAGATCGAACTATCACATCAAAGTGCAATAGTGTTCAAGTAGAAGTACTACTTGTGGAGTTACTATGCATCCATAAGTGCAGATGATTTTGAGAATCTGTTCATGGTCCAACATCATATGGTGAATAACATGTGTGCTAATGTTTCAAAATTGAATGATAATGTCTGGTATGTTGATTCAGGTGCCTCAAAACACATGAAAAATCACGCAGAATGGATTAGTAGTTTGAAGAAATTGCTAGTTCCTGGATATGTTGAAATAGGTGATGACACCTCACACCCTATCAAGCATACAGGAAACATAGCATTGTCTATGGAGGATGAGAAGGTAAAACATCTTGTTGATGTGCTGCATGTTTTGAACAACAAATAATCTGGTTTCTGTTGGACAAATGGTTGACCAGGGATTACAAGTCAGGTTCAATGTTGATGGGTTATATGTAGAAGAGTACAAACAGGATGGAAGATCCATTTCCAAAGGAAATAAAGTGGGTAGGATGTTCACCTTAAATGTGAAAATTCTTGAAATGAATGCATCCATGTTTGCAGAAGGTGCAGGAGTTATTGTTGATATAGAGATCTAGGACAAATGAATTGGACATGCAAATTTGCAGAGGCTGAAATTGATACAATCAAAGGAGATTGTCAATGGACTACCAAATTTCAAAGTTGCAGAAATGCAAAAGGTATGTGCATCATGTAAATTTGGTAAACAATCAAGATCATCATGTTAGTGAGAATGTGCTAGAAATAGTACATACATATGTTTAGGGTCCTGCAAAGACCACATCTATGGATGGTTGCATGTTTTATGTTACTTTCATTGATGACCATACACAAAAAGTATGTATATTCCATGAAAGAGAAGAGTGAGGTGTTCACTCACTTCCAGAGTTTAAGTATATGGTGGAAAAGCAAATACAAAAGTATATTTAGACATTAAGGTCTAATGGAGGAGGTGAATTCATGTCAAATGAGTTCAATAACTTTCTAAAAAGTCATGGAATTCCACGTCAGTTTTCATGCAGGTACACACCACAACAAAATGGCATTGTTGAATGCAAAAATAAAAACATTGCAGAAATAGCAAGAACCTTGATGACTGAGAAGAATATGCCTCATTGTTATTGGGCAGAAGCTGTGCACACTACTATATACATCACGAATAGAACTCCAACTACTGTTGTACATCAAGTTACACCTAAAAAGAAGTTCACAGCTAAAAAGCCAAACTTATCACATATGAAAGTATTTCGTTGTATTGCATATGTACATGTTCTAGATGAGTTGAGGACAAAGCTTGATCCAAAAATAGAAAAATGTATCTTCATTAGGTACTCCCTTGAGCAAAAGGGATATAAATGTTATAACCCACTCACACGACAAGTGAAGGTAAGCAAAGAAGTGGTGTTTGATGAAATGCCAATCTTCTATGCAGATGCCAAAGATGGACTTAATATTGAAACAAATGACAAAGAAAATGTTGAAACGTCAAGTGCAAAATCTTAAGTTTTGAGTGGACGAGATGCACCAACAAGCAATAGTTCCAACTCTAATCCATCGAGTGGAAGATTGCATGGAAATTTCAGTCCAACAAATTCATCAAATACATCCAAGAAAGGTAAAGAAAAGCTTTTTGCTGGTAGTAAAACATTTATAGGTTTTGAAGACATTGATGGAGATTCAAGCGGTTTAGAAAAGATTCTTGATGAGGAACTTGGATTGCCCTCTATGAAGACACCATAAGTAAGAAAGGCACATGCAGATGATACAAGGAGAAGTGAACCAGGACCAAGAAGATCCGCGAGGATGTGGAACTCAGTGCAACAATTGACATATGATACTTACATGGCTCATCATTGTGCCTACATGACCAAGGTAATACTAGATGTTGAACCTTCTTATTTAGAAGATGCAATTGGAAATGTAGATTGGGAGAAAGCTATAAATGAGGAGATGGCTGCACTTTATGGGAAGAAAACATGGAAGCTAGTTCCATTGCTACAACGAAAGAAACCCATAGGCTGCAAATGGGTTTACAAGGTAAAGCACAATGATGATGGTGCATAAGCAGATATAAAACACGATTAGTAGCAAAAGGATATGCACTAACATATGGCATTTATTATGAGAACAACACAAAGAAGAAGAAGAAGAAGCTTGGAGTTAGAGATCTGCGGAAGCATGCGAACAACACAAAGAAGAAGAAGAAGCTTGGAGTACAACACACAATACTGAATCTATTACCACTAGAATGTACAAAGATAAGCAGCCCATTAGGGCAATAGGCGTATGGACAAGCTGGGGGGAGAAAAACCTCCTAAAGAGTGAAAAAAGTGCCCCAGTGGTCCTAGAGTGTTCACACACATCACTACCTAAATATATCAACAAATCCCCCCTAGGAGTGATGTGGTGAACAACTAGTTAGCATTCATGTATAAGGAAGTGCCAAGCTATGTGGAAATCACTCCACAAAAGGAAGTAAGCCCAAAGCTTTGCGAAGCTTCAAAGTTCTCCCTAGGTAGAGCCTTTGTGAAAAGCTCTATAATGTTCTCTTGTGTGGGCACATATGCCAAGCTGATCTCCCCAGTAGAGAACCTCTCCCTTACATAATGATAATGCACCTCAATGTGCTTAGTGCGAGCATGGAACATAGGGTTCCTCACAACTCCTAATGCACTCTGACTGTCAGTGAAGATGGTGGTGGCAGAGGAGTGACCAACACTCAAATCAGCCATAAGGCATCTGAGCCACACACACTCAACAGTCAACAGTCACTATGAAAGCTGCCCTATACTCAACCTCACAACTGGAAGTGGCCACAGTAGGCTGCTTCTTGCTCAACCAAGATATACATGAGCTACCAAGGATGAAGCAAAAGCCACTAGTGGACACACGATCATAGCAACCAGCCTAGTCTGAGTCAGAAAAGGCATGCAAATATGGCGGTAGTGATCCCCCTTTGGTATAAAACAACCCAAGTAGCCGAGTACCATTCAAGTGCCAATGCTTGAGACCTCGACAATGCATAAACATGCTCATCTAAGAGAAAGAAAACTGAATATGTAGCCGAGTAATGCATAAGTAAATCAGGCATCCAACAGCCTGCTGATAGAGGACAATATCAAATGCATCTCCAACATCATGAAGACTCAATTGTAAACATGTCTCCATAGGAGTGGCAATAGGCTTACAGTCTTCAAGGCCAAAATGCTACTATGTCAATATATTTCATTTGTCACAAAGCCATTCCACCATCAACTTGCATAAATTTAATGCCCATATAGTGATGCAAATGCCCGAAATCAGACATCTCAAATGAGGCATGCAAATCAGCCTTAAAACCAGCAATATGCTTCTCAATAGGACCAGTGAGCAGCATGTCATCAACATAGACAACAATGATCAGAAGCACATCATAAGCATGCTTAACATATAAGGTGCTTTTAGTTGGATTGTTCTCAAAACCATGTGCAATCAGATAGGCATGTATCTTCTCATTCTAAGCATGTGGTGCTTGCTTTAGACCATATAATGCCTTCTTTAACCTGCACCTGGTTTTCATGCCCTTTCTGCACAAAGCCACAGGGCTGAAAAACATACACTTCTTCACGCAAGTCACCCTTCAAAAATGTAGTTTTAATGTCCAACTAATGTACATTCCAACCATCATGGGCTTCAAGTGCACAGATGCTCCGAACAGTAGTCATACAACATGTAGGTGCAAATGTCTCATCAAAATCAATGCCTCTTTCCTATGCATAACCCTTTGCAACAAGCCTAGCCTTATACCTGTCCACTATTCCATCAGGCTTACGCTTCAGTTTGTAGACCCACTTAGTGCCAATGGCCTTCTTGCCAGGAGGCAAGTCACATAAAGACCAAGTACCATTCTTCATTATAGCATCATATTCAGATTGCTTAGCAGCCATCCAATTTTCTGAATTTTGTGCTTCGTCAAATGAAACAAGATCATTCTCATCACAAAGACTAGATGCAGCCATAGCATAGCAATCTGATGCAAAAGAGGCACTATGAGAGCTTGATCGAGTACGATATGACAGAGATGCATCTAATTTGCTGCCACACAAAGTCTGCACCAGACATTTTGGCATAGTTTTTGCCTCCTCAATGTTAGCTCTCTCATCAGCAAGTGCATCATGTAAATCTACATCAAATATGGGATGATTTGCATCATCACATGAAACCTGCAAAGGCTGAAAAGTTTCCTCATTAAACCAGCACTAGACTGTCCACCTGTAAAAAGAGGCAGCAACGTATCATACATATCTTTGGATCTAACAGATATCTCCTTAGTACATGAAAGCAATGGCTGAATAACATCTTCCACAAAAACAACATCACGGCTATCCAGAATGTGTTTAGTCTGTGGATGATATAGACGATAGCCTTTACTTTCAGAACTGTACCCAACAAAAATACATTTTACTGCTTTATCATCCAATTTTCTGCGATGTTGTTCAGGCACTAATGCATATGCCAAACAACCAAAAACATGCAGATGTGCAACAGATGGCTTGCGATCATGCCAAGCCTCATATGGAGCGATAGACTGCAGCGCTTTAGTGGGACACCTGTTAAGTACATATGCTGCACACATGACAGCCTCAAGATAGAAACTATGTGGTAAAGCCTGACTCTTGACCACACACCTTGCCATCTCCATGAGTGACCTGTTCTTTCGTTCAGCAACTCCATTCTGTTGAGGCATATATGACACTGTACACTGATGTTTTATCCCACGTTCAGCGAGAAATGCATTAAAATAAAAAGACATATATTCCCCCCCTCGATCAGAATGGAGGGTGCCCATTTTACATGCTGACAGATTTTCAGCCAAAACCAAAAACTGTTTGAAGCACATGAACACTTCAGACTTTGCCTTCAATGGATATAGCCATGCATGCATGGAAAAATCATCGATGAAAGTCATGAAGTAAAGATAATTTCCAAAAGAAGGTGTCTGCATAGGACCACAAACATCACTATGTACAAGCTGTAATTTTTGAGTAGCCCGAACTGATGGAATATTCCCTCTCGAAGTTAGAAATCATTTATATTTGTTAGGTCAGTTTCATGGACCTAAGCCATGTATGGTAACTGTGCGGGTGGTGGCTGCCCATGCTCTATCGCCCATGTATAGCCATCCACAGAAGACCACCCATTATCCTATATATACATGACTAGAATCTACACTACCTGAGACATTGAATCGAGGGTGCATACCTCTACCTTGTAACACCCTATCTAGAGTTTTCTAGATCACCATTTAAGCTCTACCTTGAGAGCGTGCGGGTGGAAAATATCATCATCTTTGTACTTGCTGTTAGTAGAATGTTGTTGAGATCCTCCTATATCTATTATCTTCTCTGCTATTGCTCTTGTGTTATATTATGTAACTATTGTCTTACATGGTATCAGAGTTGTAAGGTTTGAATAGCTTGAGAAGTATCACTATTTCCGCCTACTAGCAGACTAGAATATCAGTAGATTATTGGAGTGATTACATGATGGCTTAATCATCAAACACTAGTCTTGGTGTTCCGGCTAATGGTAGTGCTAGACCTATTCAAATTCGTCCATGTGCGTTCACTAAAGGGAAGCTGGATGGAACCAATTATACACTCTAGAAGTTCAAAATTTCTCCAATTTTGGACTCCTATGAATTACTTGACACGGTCATGGGACCGATGGGATTAGATCCAGAGCCTAAAGCAGTTGAAGATCCAACAAATTAAAGATTGATGATTCAACCAAACCCAAGTCTTCTACGAGCTTGGAAGAGGTGGAATGTTGATGCATTATGTGCAATTGTCACTAGCATAAGTGATTCTATGCTTACTTTAGTTCAACATACTACTAAAGCACATGTGGCTTGGGGCATATTGGATCGACAATATGATACCAAGAACCTCACTAGGATACAAAATCTAGAAAACCAATTGACAAATGAACACCATTGTGAATCCAAAAAGGCTAAAGATTTTATCAAACTGATAAAACATCTATAAGATCAATTGGATGCAACTAGTGTTGTCATAACAGCGAAAGAGCTGGCTCAAAGATGTGTATGTATTCTTCCAATAGAGTATGATGGATTAGTAACAACCCTTAACACTCAGGTAAGACCTACTCCTCTTAGGAACTCGAACCATCTCTTTTATTACTTCTCTAGGTGTTGAAAAAAAGTTATCTAACGTTCTCTGCAACAACAAAAGGCATTTCCATGAGAGACCAGCAATCAATCTCAAGCTCCTCTAGAGTTGGTACATGCTGATCTCTGCAGTAAAATGTCTGCACCTGCTTTAGGAGGATCTTTCTACTTTTTTCTATTAGTCCATGATTGTAATAGAAAGATGTGGATTTACTTCATTTGAGAGAAGGTTCATGCTTTTGAAAAATCTAAGACGTGGCATAAGTAGGTAGAAAATGAATCAAGCAAGAAATTGAAGAAATTATAAACAAATAGAGGAGGTGAATTCTTGTCAACAAAATTCAATAACTACTGTAAGGAGCATGGTGTGAAAAGGCAACTTACCACATCTCATACACCTCAACAAAATGGCCTTGTTGAGTGTAGGAATAGGACAGTAGTTGAAATGGATCGTTGTATGTTAAAGGCTCAAGACATGCCTGATTCATTCTGGGTAGAAGCACTCAATACAGTGGACTACATCCTTCACATCGAAGCTACACGAAAGCATTGAAGGGGATGACTTCTCAAGAAGCATATTCTGGTAAAAAGCCTTCAGTTTTGCATTTCAGAATTTTCAGTTGTTTTTGTTATGCACATATTCCCGATTCAACAAGATCAAAGTTGGATTCAAAAATAAAAAAGTTTGTAGGACATAGTGAAGATTCTAAAGCATATAGGTTGTGGGATCCTACGGTAAGGAAGATTTTTGTCAACCAAGTTGTGGTGTTTGATGAACGACCACACTTAATAGAAGATAAAGGTGAATCTACTATCTCATCAAATGGAGAAATATCTCACCTTGTGCCTATCAAAAGACAGGTTAAAGTTGAGGAGGAGGAAACACTTGATGGAAAAATTTCCTTAGTAAAAGCCAACTAGTTGTAGCTGCACAGTGTAAGCCACTGTTGAAGTGGGCACAACAACTCTTTGATGATTAGAATCTGCACTTAGATGTACGAGAATCATCGTCGGATGGATTATAGAGATCAAAGAGAATAAAGAAGCAAAGAAGAGCCTCATAACACATTGTTAGCATGGCTCTAATGGCAGATATCATGGGCTCGATAAAGGAACCTACCACCATTGAAGAAGCCCTTGATGATCCAGGTTGGAGGATAGTGATGCAGTTTGAGTATGATAGTATACTGAAAAATGATACATGGGATCTAGTTGAGTTGCCACCAAAAAAGAAGGTAATAGGTAGTAAATGGATTCAAAAAGCTAAGTATAAAGCAAATGGCACATTAGAAAAGTATAAGGCAAGATTAGTTGCATAGGGTTTTTCACAAATTGAAGGTTTTGATGTTTAAGAAACCTTTGCACCAACAACATGCATGACAATTATTCGGATGGTACTTGTAGTAGCTACACAAAAAGCCTGGCCTATTTTTCAAATGGATGTCAAATCTGCATTTTTGAATGGCCACCTCAAGGAGGAGGTATATGTATCTCAACCGCTAGGTTTTGAGGTGCAAAATTCAAAAAATGAAGTTTGTAGGTTGAAGAAAGCTTTGTATGGACTTAAGGGGGCACCACGGGCTTGGTACCAAGGGATAGATATTTCTTTCAAAAATATGGGGTTTGAAAGAAGTACTTTTGATGCTAACTTCTATGTAATGAAAAGGGATAGATGATCTGATTATTACAGGAGATCATCAAGAACTCATCAATCAAACTTGGATAAGCTTGGGAAGTGAGTTTGAAATGATAGACTTAGGTCTAATTTTGTCTGGGAATTGAAGTACGACAAAGAAAGGATGGCATTTTCATCTCACAAAAAAAGTATGCCAAAGAAATTCTTAAGGTGTTTGGAATGATGGACTACAAACCAACTAGCACACATATGGAGGTAAGTCATAAGCTATCTATGAATGATAACATGCCTGATATAGATGCTAAGAAGTGTAGGAAGCTATAGGAAGTCTTATTTTTTTATGCAACACTAGACCAGATATTTGTTATGATGTTGGAGTGTTGAGGAGGTTTTCAAACAAACCTAAAGAGATTTATTGGAATGCTAGAATGCAAATTATAAGGTACATTGGAGGAACCTTGGATTTTGGTATTCTTTATACCACATGTGATGCACTTCAAGGATATTGTGATTCAAATTGGGTTGGAGATTGTGATTCTAGAAAATCAGTTTTTGGATATTGTTTCTCACTTGGTTCAAGAATATTTTCTTGGGTTTCTTGCACTCTCCTCCACTCAAGCAGAGTACAAAGCAGCTTGTTTTGCTTCTTGTGAGGTAGTCTGGCTAAGGAGAATTCTTGAAGATCTAGGCTTTCCATCAAATATGGTGACTGTGCTTAAGTGTGATAATGAAAGTTGTATGGCCATTGCAAAGAACCTAGTATTTCATGATCATGCCAATCATATAGAAGTATAGTACCATTATGTTTATGAGCTAATTGAAGATGAAATTGTGGAGCTAGAATATTGCCCAATAGAGGAAAATTGTGCTAACATATTCACTAAAGCACTTGGAAGAGAGCATCTCAACAAGCATCTTCAAAAGATGGGCATAGGACTGAGACCTACTTGATTTATTATTTGGTAAACATTGAGGGGGTGTTAGTATATGATCGATTTCTACCCCTCATGATTGTATGTACTAATGCACATTTTGTAAGGCCCCCGTTATGCAAAGAAGCCAAGCGTGCATTACCCAATTGATGGAAATCCCAACTTGCATGTTGGATGAAGGTCATATTGAACCATGTAAAGTATTCTAAGGAAAGGGAGTTACCAAGGTCCCCAATTGTGTGGTCTAGAGTAGTAGGGAGCAGCCCCGATTTGGGGGGTCCAAGGGGTCATTTATATTTGTTAGGTCAGTTTAACCAACCTAAGCCATGTATGGCAACTATGTGGGTTGTGGTCGCCCATGCTCTACCACCCGTGTATAGTGTTGGTGCAAATAAGCCCAAGCCTACATACTTGGAGAATTATCGTTTATCTCATATAGCTATATATGACTATTCCCTTGTAAAAGTCAATTACCTTTTATCTTTGTAAAAGTGCATATTAAACTTGCACTAACCCCAGGTGGAGTTAGGAGGAATCAAATTTTGAACCCTTGATGGAAAATAGATGAGAGAATAAAGCCTAAAGTCTAGGAGTCACTTTGTGGTGAGAATTTGAATTTGAATTCAAAGCTTCGCTCCAACTTTCACTATAAAAGTGGGTCAAAAAATAATGTGGAAAAGAACCCAATTTGGAGATCAATCGAGAGGGATTTCTTGTGATTGGAGAGCTCATTCCATAGTTCTATCACTACCCTCACATTGTGCAATTTTAAATTTCCCATCACATTTGTATTCTATGTGATTTAATACATATACATTGATCACTTCTTTACTTCACTTCTCTGCTATGACCATCTCAAAACAATGAACTTCTCAGAGCTAGTTCTCAATGCACAGTTAATATTTTAATTTGATTTAAAGTGCTATAGATTCACTATCTACTTCATAGCTACAAAGTTTCATTATCATTGGTTTTCTCAATCTCGAGATATATTCATATTTCTACTCATTGGTCTACATACTATAGCACCCCAAAAATGTTGGGATAGTACTTCAACTTGCTAAGCATCATTCTCAGGGTACAATTGATCTTTTTTATTGAAATAACTCATGATTGGTAGCTATCCATGTTAATTAGATACTCCCAAAAGGGAATTAATCTAATTGCTAGGAGGTTGAGAGGAGTGTTCATTTTACTGAACATGTGCAAAGGCCAAAATAGCAAGTCTAAGCTCTTGGTTGAACATTCTACTCATCTCTTTTGATCCATTGATTAGAGGATCATGCTCCAAAGCACGTAGGTGATTATTTGTGATCATTAGGATGCTCAAGGGGTCTACTACACTCTCTAGAACTTGTTCTTGGCTGGTGTGAAGCATGTTTTTGCTGCACCACTTCATCTCTGGAATCTATCCACCATCTCCTCCAACAATGGTATCAAAGCAACAACAAGCAAAATGGGAGATGGATTTCCATCATTAATTGACAAATTCGATAGAAGCAACTATCCAGCATGGTCCCTAAGGATGCAAGCTTATCTTCAAGAAAGAAGCTTATGTGGATACATCTTTGGAGATGATGAAATGATAATATTCAAAAGCAAACATCAATCTACAAGAGAAGAGCAAGAAAGGCTAACTACATGGTGTGCAAAGGATGTTCAAGCCAGGTCTTATATACTTAACTCAATATCTGATTTCTTATTACCTCACATTAGGAATTGCAAGACTTCCCAAGAGACTTGGGAAGTACTTTCTTCATAACTCTCATCAAATACAAGGGCTAGGAAGAACCAACTTTGGATGGAGTTCACAACCTTGAAGAAGCAACCAAGGCAAAGTGTAGGTGACTATGTGACCAAGATGAAGGATGTAGCTGACCAACTTGGAAGCATTGGAGAAGAGATAGAAGAGGAGCAGATAGTAAGGCAAATCATAAATGGCATCAAGGCTGATGATAAGTGGGATTCCTTCACCACAACAATGGACTTATATATGGATATGCAGATACTTGACCTCAACACATTGATGGGGAAACTCTTAACACATGAGAAAAATCTCAACAAGAATGGAGAAAACCCCAGAGGTGATCAATCTTTTGCCCTTTGTATAGATATAAATAAAAGTAAAGATAAAAAGAATGAAGAAGAGGCAAGTACCTCTCAAGTGAAGTTCAGAGGTAGAGGAAGAGGTACTAGAGGAAGGGAAAGAGGAGGAAAGCAAGGTAGGGGGAGATCATACAACTCTTCACCTTGCAACATGTGTGGGTTGAGCAATCACTCCACAAAAGAATGTTTCAAGAACACAAGGAATCAGAGAGGAAGAGGCTTCCATAGAGGAAGCTATGGCCAATCTAGAGGCAGGTTCAACAATGGAGGAAGCAATAATCATCACAACTGCAACCAAGGCTACAACAACAAATATCAAGGAGGATTTAGAGGTAGAAGAGATTATAACAACTACACAAAAGACCAAGAGGATTCTCTATTGATCATAAACATGACATCCAACCAAGGTAAAGATGATGAACATCTTTTCTATATTGATTCTAATTGTTACAATCATGTGACTGGAAATGTAGCATTGCTATCTGATCTTGAAGAACATAAAGGGAAGCATGAAGTGCAGACAAGTGATGAAACTAGACACTCTGTTAAGAAGATTGAAAATGTCAAGGCTTTTGATGGTAACATGAACCTTTTAAGTAAGGTATTATATGTGCCAACCATAACAAAAAACCTAATCATTGTTGGGCAGATTGTTGAGAAAGGCTTACAGGTTAGATTCAGAAGGCATGGAGCATTTGTGGAGGACCCTCACAAGGCTTGAAGAGGATTGCAAAAGGTGAGAAATCTCGTAGACTCTTTACATTTAAAGTTGAAGATACCAAAAACATTGCACTCTTCAATTACAAAGATCAAACCCTATCTGAACTAGAGATATGGCATAAGAGGCTAGGTCATAAAGGTGAAAGAACAATAAATAAAATATGCAGGGATTAGAGTGTGCCTGGCATTCCAAATGTGTCCAAGCAACACATGATTTACAAATGTGGAGCATGCCAATTTGGCAAATCTCAGAGGCAACCGTTCACACAAAAGGATACATGTATGAAGACCACTTGGAGCTTGTGCACACATATGTGTGGGGCCCTAGCAGAGAGCCATCCATCTCAGGATCAAGGTACTATGTTTATTTCATAGATGATTATAGTAGATGGACAATTCTTTACTTCATGAAGCATAACGATGAAGTTTTCAATTGTTTCAAGAAGTATTTGGCATTGGTTGAGAACCAAACAGGTAGAAGCTTGAAGAGGATCAGATCTAATGAAGGTGGTGAACATTTCTCACATGAATTTGACTCATTCTTACAAGAAGGTATAAAAAGAGGTGTCACAACAAGATACACTCCTAAATAGAATGGAGTGGGAGAGAGGAGGAATATTCTAATAGTAGAAGTTGCAAGATCAATGTTGAATGAAAAGAAACTTCCAAACTACCTAAGGGTAGAGGTTGTTTCCACAGCCACATATCTAATTAATAGGCTTCCATCCAAATCCTTGGATGGAATGACACCTTATGAAGCATGGAATGGTAGGAGATCCTCATTAGACCATTGTAAAATATTGATTGGCTATGACCTAAACCGCAAGGGATATAGCTTGTACAATCCAACTAACAAAGGATTTATAGTTAGTAGGGATGTGATGTTTGATGAAAATAATTCATGGTTTGAAGATGATTGCAGGAAGATAAAGCTACCTTATGACTTGGAAAGTGATTTTCCAACTCTGACTCAAGAATGTCCACAAATATCAAAAGATGTCAACTGAGAAGATGAAGAACAAATTGACTTCAAAGCTTGGAAGTCCAAGCGAAAGACAAAACTCAAGCAATTGGAAGACATTCAAGAGTCATCTAATCAAGCACTTAGAAGATCTCAAAGGGAGAGTAAAAAAACCCATAAGGTATGGCTATGACACATCACTAGTCACCAAGCATTCTGTGTACATGACTAAAGATTCTATGTTAGAAGAGCCTTCTTCATTTGAGAAACAAATAAGAAGAAAGAATGGAAAGAAACCATGCAGGAAGAAATTGAAGCACTTCAAGAGAAAAACACTTGGGATTTGGTTCCAAAGAAACCAAGCATGAAGGTAATATGATCCAAGTGGATATATAAAATCAAGAAGAATTTAGATGGTTCTATAAACAGGTATAAAGCAAGGCTATTAGCAAAGGGGCTTGCTCAAACCCATGGAGTGGATTATGAGGAAACCTTCTCACCTATGGCTAAGATGCCAACAATCAGGGCCATAGTAAGTGTTGCTGCTTCAAAGAATTGGAATTTGTATCAGTTAGATGTCAAAAATGCATTCCTTAATGGATGGATCTCAAAATAATTTTACATGGCTCAACTGCCAGGGTATGAAGAAAAGGGCAAATCACATTATGTATGCAAACTAAGGAAAGCACTCTATGGTTTAAAGCAAGCTCCTAGAGCTTGCAACCATAGGCTTGTCACATATTTGGAGGATCAAGGATTTGTTGCTAGCAAAGAATATTCCTCCTTGTTCATAAAAAAGACTAACTCAAAAGTTATTTACTTATGTGTTTATGTGCATGAAATTATTCTTACAAGGAATGGTGCAAATGGGATCAAGCAAATTAAAGCTTAGATGATGGAAGAATTTAAAATCAGTGACCTTGGTTTATTAACATACTTCCTTGGATTAGAACTTGTATATTCAAATTGTGGAATCTTTATTACTCAAAGGAAGTACATTCATGATATGTTGGTTAAATTCAAGATGGAGGACACTAAAATTGCACGTACACACATGGAACTCAACCATATGCTTAGTTCTCATGAGGGAGAACCACTTGAAGACATTACAGGTTATCAAAGGCTTGTTGGGAGTCTCAATTATGCAACCCTAACAAGAGTGGGTATATGTTATGGAATAAGTACATTAAGCCAATTCATGCATACACCAAGAAAACCTTACTTGGAAGCTGCCAAGAGTATCTTAAAATATCTAAAGGGTACCATAAATGAGGGGCTATTGTATCCACTCACTTCTGATTTGGATATCAAGATGTATTCTGATGTAGATAGGGTTGACTCCAAGGATGATAGGAGGAGCACCTCTAGTTACTTATCTCTTGCAGGTTCAAAGCTAATATCATGGTCATCAAAGAAACAACCAACTGTAGCATTGTCATCAATAGAAGCAGAATATAGAGGCTTAGAAAATGGAACATAAGAGGCTATCTAGGTCAAAGTACTTTACATAGATTTGGGGTTAGATTCTTATACTCCAATGCTCTTTGGAGATAACAGTAGTTCACTTCATTTAGAAGCTAATCACGTGTATCATGCAAGGACTAAGCACATTGAAGTGCACTACCATTATGTAAGAGAGATGCTCCTTAGCAAGGACATCCAATTGTCCTATGCGTCCACAAATATAAAATGTGTAGATATGCTCGCAAAGTCTTTGGATGGAACTAAGATGAATTGGTTCAAGATGATGATTGGATTACAGGAAATCAAAGAGAAATGAAGACCAAGCATGTTAGGCTTGAGGGGGAGCTATTGGTGCAAATAAGCCCAAGCCTACATACTTGAAGAATTATCATTTATCTCATCTAGTTACATATGACGACTACCTTGCAAAAGTCAATTACCTTTTATCTTGTAAAAGTGCATATGATACTTGCACTAACCCCATGTGGAGTTAGGAGGAATCAAATTTCGAACGCTTGATGGAAAATAGATGAGAGAATAAAGCTTAAAGTCTAGGACTCACTTTATGTTGAGAATTTGAATTTGAATTCAAAGCTTGGCTCCAACTTTAACTATAAAAGTGGGTAAAAAATTCACGTGGAAAAGAACCTGATTTGGAGATCAATTGAGAGGGATTTCTTGTGCTTTGAGAGCTCATTCCATATCACTACCCTCGCATTGTGAAATTTTACATTTCCAATGTCATTTGTATTCTATGTGATTTAATACATATACATTGATCACTTCTTTACTTCACTTCTCTACTATGAACATCTTAGAATAGTGAACTTCTCAGAACCTGTTCTCAGTGCACTATTAATCATTTGATGTGGTTTAAAGTGCTATAGCTCATTGGTGTGCATATTGTAGCACCCTGAAAATGTCAAGATATTCTTTCAACTTGCTAAGCATCATTCTCAATGTACAATTGATCTTTTTTATTGGAATAAATCATGATTGCTAGCTATCTAAGTTAATTAGATACTCCCAAAAGGAATTTATTTCATTGCTAGCAGGTTGAGAGCACTATTCATTTTACTGAACATATGTAGAGACCAAAATAGCAACTCTAAGCTCTTAGTTGAACATTCTACTCATCTGTTTTGATCCATTGATTAGAGGATCATGCTCCAAAGCACATAGGTGATTATTTGTGATCATTAGGAAGCTCAAGGTGTTTGCTACACTCTCACAACTTGTTTTTGGCTGGTGTGAAGCAGGTTTTTGCAGTACCACTTCATTTCTGGGATCTATCCACCATCTCCTCCAACATATAGCCATCCGCGGAAGGCCACCCATTATCCTATATATACATGACTTTTGCACTACATGAGACATTGAATCGAGCCAACATACCTCTACCTTGTAAATCCCTATGTAGAGTTGTCTAGATCACCATTTAAGCTCTACCTTGAGAGTGCATGGGTGAACAATACCATCATCTTTGTACTTGCTGTTAGTATAAAATTGTTGAGATTCTCCTATATTACTTATCTTCTCTACTACTGCTCATGTTATATTGCATAACTATTGTCTTACAAATATGAGTTCACTATCTTGCAGCAAATCTAGTATTTGATGCAAGAACAAAGCACATAGAAATTAAGTATCATTTCTTAAGAGAAAATGTTGGAGCTTCACTCACTAAATGAGCATGAAGACATGAAGTATATGAAGAGAATTGATGAAGAGAGTATTGTTGAGCTAATGATGATTGTAGAGGACTTGTAATATCACATTAAATTAGTTCTTGTGGTGTTTCACACATCAACACTTTACAATGGACATGACTTGAATGAAGCAGAAGAACGAGGGTTGATAGAATTTTTGAGAGAGTATAGAGGTGTTTTCTCTTGGAACTATAAGGACCTAAAAGTAGTGGATCCTGATATCTACTCTCATAGGATCCCTATGACCTTGGAAGCCAAGCCCACAAAATAGAAGCATTACACATATAATGATAATTATGCAGCCAAGATCAAAGATGAAATTGATAGGCTGATAGAAGTAAGATTCATCTATCTGAATGGGTATCCCCCATAGTAGTAGTGCCCAAAAAGAATGGGAAATTAATAGTGTGCTTTAACATGAAGAAAGTTAATGCCATCACCATATGGAACAGTTATCGGCTTCCTATCATTGAACACCTGTTAGAATGACTAATGGTGTTAGGGGCACATGGGGAATATTTTGTGATAGAAAAGGCACATACTAAGGTCAAATTGTAGGGTGAGAGAAGGTTGAGTTGTATAAATTTGGACACTGAGCTAATGAAAGTCTCTCTCTCATTTTTACGTTGCCAATATGGCTGGAGACATGTTTCTTTTTTGGTGTTGATTAGTTAACATTTCTTGGAATGCATGCCTTTCTTTGTTGTTTCTTGTTCTTGATCGTAAGCACATGGCGATGTAGTTCTTCTCATCTCCTTCTTTCTCTCCCCTCACCACTTGTGTAGGGAGGCACTAGCCACCTTGCAACATTGGCATGCCCTATTGACGTCGACACCACTGGTGACCCTACAACCTTCTGCTAAGATGAAGCTTAATCCTATGTTAAATTTTCACGTTTGATTAAAGCCTACGACTCCACTCCCAGCTCTACCATCAGAAGTCCTAACGTAGATCAAAGTGGTCTTCGATCCATGTCATAACACTAAATTTCAATAATGACTCTCTTGTAGTCATAGACTGCAACCTTGCCGATTTGGCTATCAACGGATTTGTTAATGGGCCCCATTACCTGTAGCAATCTAGCAAAGAGGCTAGTGCAACAATTGCAAAAAAAAATGTAGATAGGAATTTTTGGCTACCATTTCTTAACGATCACCGACCTCTTTTCTTGAATCCTGACCTTATCATCATTGCATTATCCATGTTGAGTTTGAGGATGCTTGAGGTACTGCTCAAGTTCATGCACTTTGGCATTAGCTCTTATGATGGGCACATAGAATGGAATACGACAAGGAAGAAATGGGAATAGCTATTTGATCCAATACCACTTCATCTGCGAGAAGCTCATATCTCAAGAGATTACTCTGGAGCAGTGTACCTCTCAGGAGAACCTGGCGGACATGTTCACAAAGGCTCTACCTCCAGTTCCACTTCAGCGCTTGGTGGACCTCTGCAACATTCAGCCGCTCCAAAATGAAGCTGCAGAGGGGGTGTTGATGACATGATTGCTCCTACTTCATCTACAATTGTATCCGCATGAGTGAATCTCCATTTTGTATCCAGGAGGCACTCATTTCTAGTCTATTTCCGTTTTATATTGTATTTCCTTTGTATTTGGTACCTTGCCATGTGCTTCTACCAATTGTATTCATTCTCCTTTCAGGAGACTTATCCCACATATGATGTACTTTTGAGAGCCCCTCCCAAATCTATTTAAGGAGGGCCTCTCCCCTCATTTGTACTTGGTTAGAAGCTTGAGGAGCCTACTCCATGCTCTTGGCAAGCTCATTTCTAATCCACATGAGTTTACCCATTTCATGGTCTACTCATTTTGTGTCTCACACATTCTTTGTTTTGTGAGAGTACTTTACTTTTCATTTTGCTTCCGCGTGCGTACTCTCTACAAGGTATACTCACCCCCATTATCTGAACATAAAGCCTTAAGCTTAGTTCCTTTTTTAGTCTCAATTGAAGCAAGCCATTTTCTAAAAGTAGGGAATACATCATCCTTCGATTTGATATGATATACCCAGACTTTTCTAGTAGCATCATCTATGAAAGTGAAAAAGTAAAGAGAACCAGAACCACCTAAGGTCCTAGTGGGTTTAAGACCACACACATCTGTATGAACGAGATCTAAAGGCTGAATTGAAGAGTCAATGTTCCTTCTATGCACATCTCTAGTTTGCTGTCCATATTGACAATGCTCACAAAATTAAAAATCAGAGAAAGATAACACAGGTAAGTAGCTAGAACAAGAAATATTTTCCATTCCACTACAAGATATATGGCCCAAACGACCATGCCAAGTACAAGCCATAGGCTGTTCAGTAAGAGCTAACAAGTGTTCTTTCTATGATACAAATAAAGGATAAAGTGATCCAACTTTGCTTCCTTTTGCATAACCATATTACCCTTTGATATACAAAAGGACTGAGCATAGAAGGCCACCTTGTAACCAAGCTCATCAAGTTGACCAACTGACATCAAATTGCATGATCATTGAGGTACATGGCGTACATTATACATAGTAAAGTTTGAACCATCAATGAAGTGCACAACCACATCTCCGATCCCCACAACATCACACTGGTAAGAGTCACCAAGTCTCACGGTACCAAGAGACTTTACTGCATAATTAGAGAACCATTCTTTGTGTGGTGTCACATGGAAAGAAGCATCAAAATCTAGCAGCCATGTGTGGGAAAGAGAATCAGCCATAAGAGCCTCAGTTGGCACAGTACTATCAAGTGTCAACACATTAGCATCATCAAAAATAACATTAATTTCTTTAATCTTCACAGTCGAAGTAGATGGTGCAGGTAACTGTTTAACATGCCCATCAACATTCTGTCTTTTACCTTTATCATTCTTTAATGTATAACAATCTTTCTTCTTATGTCCTTTCTTATGACAATAATGGCATTCCATATCCCTCTTCCTTGATTTACATCTACTCTTATTCCATTGGCCATTCTTTTCCTTGTTCTTGCTCCTGCCACATTGCTGATTCTTTCCTTGGTAAGAATCACGAACATTATATGCATGTCCACTCTGAGTGCCAACCGTAGTTTTTCTACAAATCTCCTCACTCAAGAGTGCTCCACATATGTCATCAAAGATGAGTTTACCACCAGGTGCACTATTGCTAATAGCTATGCAAAACGTATTGCATGATGATGGCAGGGTGCATAACAGTAATACTGCTTTCATTTCATTATCCATATCCATTTTTTTAGCCTGTAACTAGGCGAATATAGCATCAAACTCATTTAGATGAGCAGCAACGCTATCTCTATCCTTCATGCGAAGTTCATATAATTTTCTCATCAGATACACTTTATTTGATGCTGTCTCTTTTTCATATGTATTGCATAACTTCTTTCAAAGCTCCTCTGCACTTTCACAGTCTAATACTATAAAGTAAACATTATCTGCCACGTGCAAGCGAATGGTAGACATAGCCATTTCATCTAGCTCATCCCAATCATCTTCATCCATGTAAGCAGGCTTCTTTGAAATCCCATTTACTGGCTTCCATTGCCTCCTTTGAATCAGCACATCTTTAATATGATTCTTCCATAGAGAAAAATTTGTGCCATCAAATTTTCGGATCTCAAAATGGTCTTTGCCCTACAAGTTATAGCTCCTCCTCGGAACACTCGCACTAGACCGTGATCCATCGGATGTGCCCAAGACCTTTGATGCCATGATGATAGAGAACTGGATAGAATGGTAATGGAGCTAGAAGAGTCCAAACACCAACAGATAAGTGTATCAAGGAGTAAATTGACCACTGTATAGTTGGCTAAACCAAAAATCTGAAAAAAAAAATTCCAGAGTATCCTCTGCAAAATGAGCATATGACCAATGTCAAAATATCATAAAATTGCAAGTACTGACATGTTTTCCTACATAGTGAATCACTACTCCATTGCATATAATCAGTTACCCAGTAGAAGCCAACTAGGCTTATCGAGCACCTATGAACAACTATCATACATCTCCTATGGTGAGGCTGGGTAAGTTTTCCACTTGCATCATAGAAGAGACCCTGACATCTGGGTGTCTCCCAATTAAGAAAACCTCACCACAACCCTCTTTATCAAACATAAAGGGCTTTATGCAAAAAATGTAACCACTATATCAATGACCACATGGACATACATAAGCGGTATCCACAAAAGTGTACATGGTGCATATGTGCTCAATATATGCAGTAAAATGATGCTAAAAGGCTGAATGCCAAGGTCTATGCCTTGGTCACCACCTTAGTCGTAAACCTTGGGTGGGATGCTCGCTTTGCTCACACAAAAGGAACAAAGTTTTTGCATCAAAACGACTTTGATACCAGTGAAGAGATTCGATGGTGATGCACCAGAGTGCTCTCTCCTTATCGAGAGATCCACGACGATATCCTCGAAGTAGAAAATGGAGCTCCTAAGGTCGCACACAGTACTCCGACAGACGCTGGAGAATACACAGAAAAACATAGTACACAAGGAGCACGAAGACAGACTTCTTAGATCTTACAAAATGCAGTCCAACTTACAGTCTATGACAGACCAGACCACTATATGTTTTATTAAAGAACATATACAAAGAAGTGTCCAGTGGCCATTTGGCCTTTCACATGGACACTAATGGTAACAAGACCATAATCATGATGGAGGCATGGAGATATCTTATTTGTAGTTCCCTACATAACCATCAAAGTACACTAATATGAGTACTACCTAGCACTATCCTTTCTTCTGAAAAACCCTTTGATCGAGATGCATCCAAAAATGCAATGGATTTTTTGTGGAACAATTGAACACAATGTTTTCAAACTTTTGCATGTAATCCATGGGAAGGATTTGATTTATTTACCTCTACCTCTCCTCGTGTGAGCAAGTAATTGTAGCAAAACACATAAGATTTCACCTAGAATTCATACTTCGTATATAAGAAGTAATGGTTTTTGCTATGTGATCGTCTATGCCATTTCATGATAGTTGCTTGATTGGTTCTTAATGTGACATCAATATACGGGCTGAAATCTTCCAGAAAAACTAGGGAAAGCACCTGAGAAAGTGTCTATTTTTTTAACAATCGCTAGTTCCACAAATTAGTATAGTTTACTGATGATTCTATCTCTATTTTTGAGAATTGTCAAGCATCATTAATTCATTAGTTTCCATTTTTTTGTACTTTTTGGGTGCACTTGGATTGCAGTTGATGATGAAACAAAGTTTTTAATCTTCTAAAGATTTACACTTATAATTATGATGCCCATGGGCCTTTATTGTATACACAGATGGAATGATTGAGCCATCTTCATCCATCATGATGATGTATATAGGAGGGCAGGCTATGAGTCATGTATAGTGTTTTTGCATATCTTGGATTCGATTCCAAGCATTTGCTTTGCATTACACATTACTTATAGTCTTGAATTTGTTATGGGCATTGTTTGCACTCCATAGCATAGTTTGACCATGCAGTTTGGTTTGCAAGATTTGTTCCTAAGGTTAGAGCATGATAATGTGTGCACATTTAGTTCTTGCTTGATAGCTTGCTACTAGCATTGGCTATGTTCTTGGAGTTGAACCACTCTATCCCAAGGGTGGTGCTATCACTTAAGCACTATGGAGATCTACATGGAGATTGTCTATAGATTGAGTTCTTATTTTTGGAGAGTTTGTTTTAGATATGTGTTGGCCTTGATGTGCGGGCCTTACTTGATGCATTTGGTGTCGGTGAGTGTGATGGAACCAGTAGCCTCGGTTATAAGAGATGTGGAGGCTCACAGATTGAAGCACTATTGGAGATGGCTTGGAGATGTGATGTGCCTCAAACTCTCTTTCTTGTATGAAATGTTGTATAAAGGTGCCCATCCGATACATGGTTTCCATGTTCTTTTCATCTTGTTGAGTGGTAGTACTAATCAAGGTATAGTGGTAGTTCAAGGCCACTGCACGTGACAATGTTAGGGGCACATGGGGACATATTTTGTAATAGAAAAGGCATGTACTAAGGTCAAATTGGAGGGGGAGAGAATGTTGAGTGTGAAGAGCCTTTAAGGCCATGGTATTGTATGAATATGGATATTGAGCTAATGAAAGTATCTCTCTCATTTTTACGTCACCAATATGGCTGGACACGTGTTTCTTTTTTTGTGTTTTGTGTTAGTTAGTAACCATTTCTTGGAATGTGTGACTTTCTTTGTCATTTCTTGTTCTTGATCATAGGCACATGGGGATGTAGTTCTTCTGATCTCCTTTTTTCTCTCCCCTTGCCACTTGTGCAGGGAAGCACCAACCACCCTGCAATAGTGGGCAAGGAAGTTTAGAGCTTCCTTGATGGTTTTTTAAGTTACAATCAAGTAGCCATCACCCCAAAGGATCAACATAAGATGAGTTTTTCCATTAAATGGGGTAGTGGGATGCCATTTGATTTTATCAATTCACATGCTACATTCCAAAGTCTGATGTGTCATGTGTTTAAGGACTTCTTGACAAAGAACCTAGACGTTGATGTGGATGATCTATATGCTCATTCCCACATTAGAAAAACACACATCCTAGAGCTCAGAGAGATCTTTGACAAATGCACACAATATCAAGTCTACTTGAAACCAAAAAAATGTGGTTTCATGCTAAGGCAAGGCAAGATTCTAGGACACATAGTTTCAAAGAAAGGAATCTCAATAGATGAGGATAAGGTAAGAGTGATTGCCAAATTTCCTAGCCCAAAGATGTTCAAGGAAGTACAAGCTTCCATGGGACAATGTGGATACTACCGTCGCTTCATCCACATGTATGCTATAATAGCAAAGTCTCGGTACAAACTCTTGACTAACTTTGAGTGGGCTGAAGAATGCGAGACATCTTTTAATGAGATAAAAAGACGATTGTGTTTGGCCCCGATCTTGACAATTCCAAATTCGAATAAGCCATTCCATGTCCACATGGGTGCTTCCAATTGTTGATATATTTGGGTAGTGATGTGTGTGAACACACTAGGACCGTCGGGGCACTTTTTTCCCTCTTTAGGAGGCTTTTTTCCCCCGACTTGTATATACGCCTATTGCCCTAATGGGCTACTTATCTTTGTACATTCTCTAGTAATACATTCAGTATTGTGTGTTGCGCTCCAAGCTTCTTCTTCTTCTTCCTTGTGCTGTTCACGTGCTTCCGCAGATGTCTAACTCCAACAATTGGTATCAAAGCAGGTCGTCGCTTCATCTAAGGTGTCCTCGACACTCCTTCGGTTGGAGTCTCAATATCGCAGGAATTTTGGTGAGCATACTCAACATGTTTTCGAGATCAAAACGGCTTCGCTTTGTGGTGCCGAAATCGTGATTTGAGCTCGTTTCGGCCTCCAAATGCACTATTGCAGTGCTTGTGTAGGCTATTTCATCTTTTTGTGCCAAAGGTATATACCAGTTTTTGTTCGCCAGTATAAGCATCTCAAAGTCTACTACAGGTCTAGCAGAATTTGTCTGGGCAGTTTTGTTCAATTTTTTGAGATACAATCAATTTTCTACATCAAGGTATTTTAGTCACCGGCCATGGCTGAAAGCAGTGATGTATTCCATATGTTGGCTATTGAGGATAAGTTGGATGGTACCAACTACCTGTTATGGGCTTATATGATGCGACGTGTGTTGGTTGTAAGGACTCTGGAACATTGTGCAGGGTGTCGAAAAACATCCTATCACACCTGCAACTGTTACAACTGCAGGTACTGAAGCTGATGTAGAAGGTGTCGAAGATGATGATATTCTGCATATTCTTGTTCGTGCTGCGGTTTCTACTGCACCTACTGAAGAGCAAATTCTCTGGGATGGCATAGATGCCCACGCACATGCATTGATAGCTTTGTCTGTCAAACGTGCCATTATTCCTCACATTCGCTCTTGCAGAACAACTAAGAATGCTTGGGATACACTTACCACATTGTACCAAGCTATGAATGAGGCTCGTGTTGCTTACCTCCGAGAATAGTTGGAGAGTGAGCACATGAATGAAGGTGATTCTATGGACAGTTTCCTAACGAAGATCAAAGACTTGAAGGAAAAATTGATTTCTGTTGATGAGGTTATACCAGATAGCTCACTTGTGCAGACCGTTCTGAATGGTCTTCCTGATTCATATCAGAGTTTTGCTTCTACTCTTCAGTTGATGATGAAAGTCAATCCAAATGCCTATCATTTGAGGAGTTAGTCTCTGTTCTATTGCAGGAAGATTAGTCCAGGCAGAACAGGTCCATTATGCGAGTTGCAAATCAAGCTTTCCTGGCTAGTCAGAAGGGCAAAGGAAAATGGAGCTCTTCAACTAGTAAGCAAAAATCTGCTAATTCTGCATATTCGAAGAAGGAAGATAAAGATGAGGAGAAATCAGAAAAGCAGAAATTGTTTTGTAAGTACTATAAAGGGAATGATCATATCATAAAGAACTGTCCAAAATTGGCTGCTAAAGAGGCAAAGAAGAAAGAGGCTGGAATGGTTGTTGCAGAGGCCTCTACACCAAAAACACAGTCTGCTAATCTTGTGCAGGACGAAGAATGGGTGTTTACTACTGTCTACAGTTTTGACCCATCCTCTCATGATTAGTGCATGTCTACAGTAGACTCAGATGTTTGGTATTTTGACAGTGGGGTGACCAAACATATTACCTCGCAGCGTAGTTTCTTCTCTTCACTCGAGCCAACCCCTATAGGGAATACTGTTACATGCAACAACAACTCCGCTTATCCTGTTATGGGAGTTCGTAAGATCATTTTGACTACTGCTGATGGTAGTCCTTTCACTTTGTCAGATGCTTTATTTGTGCCAAGGATCAAGAAGAACCTGTTATCAGTCGTGCATTAGCCAAGATGGGCTTGGTTGTGAAATTTATTGATGAAAGGTGTACAGTTCATGATCTGTCAAATGGGGATGTGATTATTGCTTCTGGCATTTTATGTCGTGGGATGTATAAGCTCATAGACTATGAAAGATCTGTAAATGATTTGGCATGTGTAGTAAATAATTCTCAGGCTATGTCAGATGCAAAGCTTTGGCATGCACGCTTTGGTCATCTGAATTTTGCTAGTTTGCTATGCCTGTAGAAATATGAAATGGTGTCCTCTTTGCCCAAACTTGAGGTACCTCGAAAACATGTTTGTAAAGGCTATATTTTGGGCAAAATGCAGTGTTCGTCCTTTCCAAAAGATGGTTCAGTTTGGGCTACTCAAAATATGCAACTTGTACATAGTGATGCTTGTGGTGCTATGCAGACACCTTCTTTTGGGAATTATCTTTACTTCGTGACTTTCATTGATGATTTTTCCAGGCATGCATGGGTATATCCATTGAAGGCAAAGTCCGAAGTGTTCATGTGCTTCAAACAGTTTTTGGTTTTTGCTGAAAATCTGTCAGCATGTAAAATGGGCACCCTCCGTTCTTATCGAGGGGGGGGGATATATGTCTTCTCATTTTAATGCATTTCTGGATGAGCGTGGGATAAAACACCAGTGTACAGTGCCATATACACCTCAACAGAATGGAGTTGCTGAAAGAAAGAACAAGTCACTCATGGAGATGGCGAGGTGCATGGTCAAGAGTCATGCTTTACCACGTAGTTTCTAGCTTGAGGCTGTCATGTGTGCAACATATGTACTGAACAGGTGTCCCACTAAAGCACTGTAGTCTATCACTCCATATGAGGCTTGGCATGATCGCAAGCCATCTGTTGCTCATCTACGTGTTTTTGGTTGTTTGGCATATGCATTAGTGCCTGAACAACATCGCAAAAAATTGGATGATAAAGCAGTAATATGTATTTTTGTTGGGTACAATTCTAAAAGTAAAGGCTATCGTCTATATCATCCACAGACTAAACGCATTTTTGTTAGCCCTGATGTTGTTTTTGTGGAAGATGCTATTCAGCCATTGCTTTCATGTACTAAGGAGACATCTCTTAGCTCCAAAGACATGTATGATACTTTGCTGCCTCTTTTTACACGTGGACAGTCTAGTGCTGTTCCTAATGAGGCAACTTCTCAGCCTTTGCAGGTTTCATGTGATGATGCAGATAATTCCATTTCTGATGTAGATGTACATGATGCACTTATTATGAGAGAGCTGATATTGAGCAGGCAAGAACTATGCCAAAATGGCTAGTGCAGACCTTGCGTGACAGCAAATTAGATGCACCTCTATCATATCGTACTCGTTGAGACTCTCATAGTGCCTCTTTTGCATCAGATTGCTATGCTATGGCTGCATCTAGTCTCTGTGATGAGAATGAACTTGTTTCGTTTGATGAAGCACAAAATTCAAAAAATTGGATGGCTGCCATGTAATCTGAATGTGATGCTATAATGAAGAATGGTACTTGGTCTTTATGTGACTTGCCCCTTGGCAAGAAGGCCATTGGGACTAAGTGGGTATACAAGCAAAAGCGTAAAACGGATGGTACAGTTGACAGGTATAAGGCTAGGCTTGTTGCGAAGGGTTATGCACAGGAAAGAGGTATTGATTTTGATGAGACCTTTGCACCCACATGCCGTATGACTACTGTTCGGAGCATCTGTGCACTTGCAGCTCATCATGGTTGGATACATCAGTTGGACATTAAAACCACATTTCTAAATGGTGACTTGCATGAAGAAGTGTATGTTTTTCAGCTCGGTGGCTTTGTGCAGAAAGGGCATGAAAACTAGGTGTGCAGGTTAAAGAAGGCATTATATGGTTTAAAGCAAGCACCACGTGCTTGGTATGAGAAGATACATGCCTATCTGATTCCACATGGTTTTGAAAATATTCCAACTGAAAGCACCTTATATGTTAAGCGTGCTAATGATGTGCTTCTGATCATTGTTGTCTATGTTGACAACTTGCTGCTAATTGGTCCTATTGAGAAGCATATTGCTGATTTTAAGGTTGATTTGCATGCCTCATTTGAGATGTCTGATTTGGGGCATTTGCATCACTATTTGGGCATTCATTTTATGCAAGTTGATGGTGGAATGGCTTTGTGTCAAATGAAATAAATTGACACATTAATGCAGCATTTTGGCCTTGAAGACTGTAAGCCTATTGCCACTCCTATGGGGACAGGTTTACGATTGAGTCTTCATGATGGTGGAGATGCATTTGATGCTGTCCTCTATCAGCAGGCTGCTGGATGCTTGATTTACTTATGCATTACTTGCGTAGATATTGAGTTTGCTGTCTCACAGATGAGCACGTTTTTGCATTGCCCATGAGTCAAGGATTGGTAGGCAATTAAGCACATCTTTCACTATTTTAGTGGTACTCGACTACTCTAATTGTTTTATCGCAAGGGGGGATCACTACCGCTAGATTTGCATGCTTTTTCTGACTCTGATTGGGATGGTTGCTATGACACTCGTGTGTCCACTAGTGGCTTTTGCTTCGTGCTTGGTAGCTCATGTATATCTTGGTTGAGCAAGAAGAAGCCTACTGTGGCCACTTCGAGTTGTGAGGCTGAGTATAGGGCAGCTTTCACATCGACTGTTGAGTGTGTGTGGCTCAGATGCCTTATGGTTGATTTGGGTGTTGGTCAGACTTCTGCTAGCACCATCTTCACTAACAGTTAGAGCGCATTGGCAGTTGCGAGGAACCCTGTGTTCCATGCTCGCACTAAGCACATTGAGGTGCATTATCACTATGTCAGGGAGAGGTTCTCTGCTGGGGAGATCAGCTTGGCATATGTGCCCACACGGGAGAACATTGCAGACCTTTTCACGAAGGCTATGCCTAGGGAGAAGTTTGAAGCTTTCCGCAAAGCTTTGGGCTTACTTCCTTTTGTGGAGTGATTTCCACATAGCTTGGCACTTCCTTATACATGAGTGCCAGCTCCTTGTTCACCGCATCACTCCCAGGGGGGATTTGTTGATATATTTAGGTAGTGATGTGTGTGAACACACTAGGACCGCCAGGGCACTTTTTTCCCTCTTTAGGAGGTTTTTTCCCCCGGCTTGTATATATGCCTATTGCCCTAATGGGCTACTTATCTTTGTAAATTCTCTAGTAATA
The DNA here is from genome assembly GCA_020310875.1 of Ceratopteris richardii. NCBI lineage: Eukaryota > Viridiplantae > Streptophyta > Polypodiopsida > Polypodiales > Pteridaceae > Ceratopteris > Ceratopteris richardii. The sequence continues at coordinate 42,156,598 of CM035415.1, forward strand.
CATTCAGTATTGTGTGTTGTGCTCCAAGCTTCTTCTTCTTCCTTGTGTTGTTCGCGTGCTTCCACAGACGTTTAACTCCAACACCAATTTTGTGATTGGGTGCTAGCACAATCAAGGGGTGAAGGGAACATTGATCTCCGCATTGATCATACAAGTAGGAAATTAAATGGAGCAAAGACTAATTATACAACCAAAAAACGAGAAGGATTAGGCATGGCATATGTTGTTAGAAAATTTCCACACTATTTGCTTGAAAATATGTTTAAATTCTTTACAGATCATCAAACATTACTCTATCTTGTGAACAAGCCTTGCAATACATGGAGATTAGTAAGATGATGTCTCTTACTAATGGAATAGGATTTAGAAGTTGTAGTAAGGAAAGGTAAGACTCACCTTACGGCAGATCACCTTTCTAGGCTTACTTCATGAGAGTCACCACAAGGAGTATTAGATGAACTTCCTAGTGCTTATTTGTTCAACTTCCTAATGGAACATGATTTCGAAGTGGTAGTAAGGAAAGGTAAGACTCACCTTAGGACGGATTACCTTTCTAGACTTACTTTAGGAGAATCACCACAAGGAGTATAAGATGAATTTCCTGATGTGTATTTGTTCAACTTGTACATAATGCCAGATTGGCCTAAAATGTTTGTGCTGATTTTAATATTTTGACAAAAGCCTAGTGTTTGTAACAAAGGAGGAGGAGATTGTTAAGTCACAAAAATACCACATACAAGTACATAGCATATACAAGCAGGATGATCAAGGAGTCCTAGTGTTTTGTGTGGAAGACAGTGAGCACAATAAGTGGTTGCAATTAGCACATGTATGTGCATTAGGGCAACACAATTCAAAACATAGAACCCTGCAGGCTCTCAAAAGATTAGGCATATCTTGGCCTACTATGGAAGTAGTCTATAGGTTGTTCAAGGATGATCCAACTTGTATTAACTGACCACCTATTGAGCATGCAACATTATACCACATGTCATTAATAACAGATTGGAGTAATCCATTGGTTGAATTTTTGAGGATGAGGAAATTCCGTCAAGATATTACTTTAGCATGATGGAGAAGTCTAGAGAAGGAGGCTCAAGACTACACACTCATTGGTGATAATCTATATAGGTGTGGACATGATGGATATCTCAAACTATGTGTACAGGAGAGTGAGTACATGAAGATCTTAGAGATTGCACACCAAGGTGTTATAGGAGGACAATTTGGACCTAGTCTAGTGATCAAAGCCATCTTATTCTCAAGTCTTTGGTGGCCTAACCTTCATTTGGATGCATACACCTATGTGATGAGATGTGACACATGTCAGAGGACTCAATATCCAATTTGTAAAGATGAGATTCCACTAAGACCCCTCATGGGAGGATGTACATTCTCTAAGAGGGGAATAAACTTCATAGGTCCTATTAATCCCCAAAATAAGAGTTCACATGTCGAATATATCATTGTAGCAATGGTTTATCTTACCAAATGGGTAGAAGTAAAAGTGACTAGGAAGAATTATGCAAAAAAACAACCAAGTTTTTATTCAAAAACATATTCACATGATATGGGTTTCCAATAGAATTCGTAAGTAAACATGGAATCCACTTCATGAACGAGGTCATTGAATATCGTTTACAAGATTTCATGTTCATTCATAAGAAGTGAGCTCCTTACCACCCACATGCAAATGGACATGCAGAGAGCACAAATAAGAGCATGTGTATTGTACTGACCAAGTATGTAAATAAAAATTGTTTAGATTGGGACAACAACTTCATCATGCTATTTGGGCATGTTGAGTTGCCTATAAAATGATACTGAATGCCACCCCCCTTTTAGATGGTATTTGAACAAAATGTTGTGCTTCCATTGGAATTCTTAATACACATACTTAATGTTGCACAAGAGCATCAATGGAGAGGCCATGAGCTATCCTCAAGGATATTTGATTTGAAAAGAGAAACTCAAGGCATATACATAGCGAAGAAATGACAAAAAGCCTATTTTGATGCACATGTCAAATATAAGGGCTTAAAAGCGAAAGATTTAGTTTTAGTATACACATTGAAAGAACATGTATGTTAACAAGATGAACATGGCTATGGGCGTATGATCATCAATAGGATATCTACTAGTGGAGTTGTCCAATTAGCCAAATTCCATGGAGATGTATTGCTGAACTACATCAGTGGATGTAGGGTCAAGATCTATTAAGGGCCTTTAACTAAAGAGAAACACAAAGAAGAAGAGAGAAGGATACAAGAAGAAGCACATGCAGAAGCCTTGCAACACATTAGAAGAATGCAGTTGAGAAGGTAAGGCTTAGATCAGTCTGGGAGTGAGAATTATCTATCTTATTATGATGATTTTTCTTTTCCCAGGCAAGATTGCTTTAGACAGCCTCACAAACAAATTTGTTTTAGTATTTATCTAGCAAAAACCTCAAACATGACCATAAACCTTCTAATATGGATGATCGAGCAACTCCATATACCAAGTAATTGATGGGTCCACAAACCCATCTAGAAAAGATGTTGTGCCATTACTCGCATCCTTTATACGTGCTTAGCATACCCATCCAAGGAGCATTAACTTAGAATCGAATCCATCAATTCAAGAGTCATAAAGCATCTGCACCCCCATAAAAAAGTATGAGAGGAACCATCCCATGCACACAGCCATGAAGAGCCACTTCAACCTAGGATGTTTCACCAATAGGGGAACATAGAGTGAAGCCCTTCATGATTCAACTTCCATGATGTAGCATCGATGATGTTTCCACTGCAGAATAAGTGGTCCCAGAACTACCTACTAAGTTTGGGTTCCAAGTTCCAATAGATTGGAGGAATTATGCAAGATTGACTTCAAGAAACTTCTCCAATAGGTAGAGCTTGAGTAGGACATAGAATTCGACACAAAGAAACTAAGAGTTAGAGAAGTGGAGCAAAAAAGTACTCATATAGAGCAAAAACAACAATAACAAGGACAAGAAGAAGAAGATGAAGAGGAAGGAGCCATGGCATAGACAACACAAGTACGGAGACTACCCGAAACCATGAAAATTTTTCAATCCCAAGGAAGGCTTTGAGTGCATAGCAGCCGTATGCTCATGAATCAGGTCCTATCAGAAAAAGGGGTAGAGCCACAATTTATTGAATCATTATGACTTTAAGTAAAGACTTGTGGAATCCTGGATGCAATTCACCACATGCTATAGAGGCCCATCATTCAATATGATGAGGAACACATCCGCACAAGGACGAGGAAGACTATTTAGATATTGATCACTCTTGATGAAAAAAATACCTCGACCTAAGTTGCAAGAACCATTTCCACAACCCCAACCTCTAGGGAACCCATTGACCTCACCACCAAAACCCTTGTCTAGGCCCCACCAGTCTCACCACTTCCACCTCCATCCCTGACTAGAACCCTAAACTACAACCCAGAACCATCACAAAAGTTGTAACCCAACAGAAGATCCCACCTTCGACATCCCATTGCATCTCATGACCTAGGATTGAGGACATTGTAATAGTCATCAAAGTAACCATGACAACACCAACCTTTACTTTTTGTGTACCTATGTACCATTCACAACTCTTCTCTAGTATCACCAATCCATTGTACTTACATTCTCCATAGCCACCTTAACTAACATTGTAGTAGGTCATCTAGCCACTAACCCACTCATCGGTCACCTAGCCCCCTACTCCACCATAATCAGATACCTTGCCTCACAATCATGTTGGAGTTCAAGGTCTATGGAATCACGCAAACAACACAAGGAAGAAGAAGAAGATTGGAGCACAACACACATTATTGAACGTATTACCACTAGAATGTACAAAGATTAGTAACCCCTTAGGGCAATAGGCATATATACAAGCTAGGGAAAAAAACCTCCTAAAGAGGGAAAAAAGTGCCCCGATGGTCCTGTTGTGTTCACACACATCACTACCTAAATATATCAACAAATCCCCCTTGGGAGTGATGTGGTGAACAAGCAGCATGCACTCATGTATAAGGAAGTGCCAAGCTATGTGGAATCAATCCACAAAAGGAAGTAAGCCCAAAGCTTTGTGAAAAGCTTCAAACTTCTCCCTAGGCAGAGCCTTCATGAAAAGGTCTGCAATGTTCTTCTGTGTGGGCACATATGCCAAGATGATCTCTCTAACAGAGAACCTCTCCCTAACATAATGATAATGCACCCCAATGTGCTTAGTGCAACCATGGAACATAGGGTTCTTCGCAACTGCCAATGTGCTCTAACTGCTAGTGAAGATGGTGGCAGAAGGCTGACCAACACCCAAATCAACCATAAGGTTTCTAAGCAAGCCACACACACTCAACAATCACTGTGAAAGCTTCCCTATACTCAACCTCACCACTGGAAGTGGCCACAGTAGTGTGCTTCTTTCTCAACAAAGATATTTATGAGCTACCAAGCATGAAGCAAAAACCATTGGTGGATACATGAGTGTCATAGCAACCAGCCTAGTCAAAGTTAGAGAAAGCATGTAAATCTAGCGCCAGTGATCCCCCCTTGGGATAAAACAATCCAAGTAGTTGGGTACCACTCAAGTAGCGGACGATGCGCTTAACCGCCTGCCAATGCTTGACACTTGGGAAATGCATAAACCTTCTCGTCTATGAGATAGGAAACTGAATATCTGGCCGATTAATGCATAAGTAAATCAAGCATTAGCCTGTTGATAGAAAACAACATCAAATGCATCTCCAACATCATAAAGACTCAATTGTAAACCTATCTCCATAGGAGTGGCAATACGTGTACAATGCTCAAGGCCAAAACATTGCAATAATCTGTCAATATATTTCGTTTGACACAAAGCTATTCCACCATCAACTTCCATAAACTCAATGAACAAATAATGATGCAAATGTCCCAAATCACACATTTCAAATGAGGCGTGCAAATCAGCCTTAAAATAAGCAATATGCTTCTCATGAGGACCAATGAGCAGCATGTCATCAACATACACAACAATGATAAGAAGCACATCATTACCATGCTTAACATATAAGGTGCTTTCAGTTGGACTGTTCTCAAAACCATGTGCAATCAGATAGGCATGTATCTTTCCATACCAAGCAAGGTGCTTACTTTAAACCATATAATGCCTTCTTTAACTTGCACACTCGATTTTCATGCCCTTTTTGCACAAATCCATGGGGCTGAAAAACATACACTTCTTCATGCAAATCACCACTCAGAAATGCAGTTTTAATATCCAACTAATGTACATTCCATTCATGATGATATGCAAGTGCACAGATGCTAGGAACAGTAGTCATGCCGCAAGTAGGAGCAAAGGTCTCATCAAAATCAATGCCTCTTTCCTATGAATAACCCTTTCCAAAAAGCCTAGCCTTATACCTATGAACTGTTCCATCAGGCTTACGTTTTGGCTTTTATATCAACTTGGTGCCAATGGCCTTCTTCCCAGGAGGAAAGTCACATAAAGGCCAGGTACCATTTTTCATGATAACATCATATTCTGATTGCATAGTAGCCATCCAATTTTCACCATTTTTAGCTTCATCAAATGAAACAGGCTCATTCTCATCACAGAGACTAGATGCAACCATAGCATAGCAATTTGATGCAAAAGATGCATTGTGAGAGCCGAACAAGTACGATATGATAGAGGTGCATCTAATTTGGTATCACGCAAAGTCTCCACCATGCATTTTGGCATAGTTTTTGCCTCCTCAATATCACCTCTCTCATCAACAAGTACATCATGTAAATATGCATAAAAAATGGAATCATCTACATCATCACATGAAAGCGGTAAAGGTTGAGAAGTTGCCTCACTAGGACTAGCACTAGATTGTCCACCTATAAAAAGAGGGAGCAAAGTTTCATATATGTCTTTGGAGCTAATAGATGTCTCCTTAGTACATGAAAGTAATGGCTAAATAGCATCTTCCACAAAAACAACATCACGGCTAAACAAAATGCATTTAGTCTATGGATGATACAGATAATACCTTTACTTTTAGAACTCTACCCAACAAAAATACATTTCGCTGCTCTATCATCCAATTTTTTGCAGTGTTGTTCACGCACCAATTCATATGCCAAACAACCAAAAACATGTTGATGAGCAACAGATGGCTTGCAACCATGTCAAGCCTCATATGGAGTGATAGACTATAGCACTTTAGTGGGACACATGTTAAGTACATATACTGCACACATAACAACCTCAAGCCAGAAACTATGTGGTAAAGCCTGACCCTTGAACATACACCTCCCCATCTTCATGAGTGACTTGTTCTTCCATTGAGCAACTCCATTATGTTGAGGTGTATACGGCACTCTACACTGATGTTTTATCCTAGGTTCAGCCAGAAACGCATTAAAGTTAGAAGACATATACCCCGCTCGATTAGAATAGAGGGTGCCCATTTTACATGCCGATAGATTTTCAACGAAAACTAGAAATTCTTTGAAGCACATAAACACTTCAGAGTTTACTTTCAATGCATATACCCATGCATGCTTGGAAAAATCATCAACGAAAGTCACGAACTAAATATAGTTTCCAAAAGAGGGTGTCTACATAAGACCACATACATCACTATGAACAAGCTACAATTTTTGAGTAGCTCGAATTGAACCATCTTTTGGGAACGATGAAGGCTGCATTTTGCCCAAAATAAAACCTTCATAGACATGTTTACAGGGTGCCTCAAGTTTGGGCAAAGAGGACACCACTTCATATTTCTACAAGCGTAGCAAACTAGCGAAATTGAGATGACCAAAACGTGCATGCCAAAGCTTTGCATCTGACATAGCTTGAGAATCATGTATTACACATGCTAAATCATTCACATATTTTTCATAGTCTATGAGCTTATACAACCCATGACATAAAATGCCATATGTAATAATGACATCACCATTTGATAGATCATGAATTGTACATCTATCATCAACAAATTTCACAACCAAGCCAATCTTGGCTAATGCTAAAATTGATAACAGATTTTTCTTGATCCCTAGCACAATAAAGCATCTGACAATGTAAAAGAACTACCATAAGTAGTAGTGAGAATGATCTTACTCCATGTGAAGGGTTGGCCACCACAAGCGTGCAAATAGTATAGCCTTGATCACCCGATCTGGTCCAAATGTCCTCCTACTACACCTTGGTGACCAGTTTCCAAGATCTTAAGATATTCGCTCTCATGGACACATAATCTCAGGTAACCATCTTTACCACGCTTGTATAAATTATCTCCAATGAGTGAGTAGTCTAAAGCTTCTTGTTCTAAGCTTCTCTTCCTAGCCATAGTCATGTCTTGAGGGAATGTTTTCGTCCTCAGGAAGGCTACTAGAGGTTCGCTCCGATCTCGCACTATGGATACTTGATAAAGAGTGGCATGCTCCGTTGGTGGTTTAGTGCAACAAGTCGGGCATTCCTTGCATACTTGATGGACATCAGCTTCCATAGTCGGCCAATGCACTCCGAGTCTCCTTAGTGTCTGTAGGGTTCGTTGCTTTGAGTAGTGTTTCTCTAATGCACCTACATGTGCTAATTGCAACCATTTTGCGTACTCGTCCTCTTCCACAAAACAAGCCAATATCCCTTGGTCTGTTTGTTTGTACGTACTTCCTGCCATGATATGGTACTTCTGGGCTTTTACTACCTCTCTATCTTGAGTGTTTATGACTGGGTGGTTAGGCCCATATGTCAACACTGGCACTAATGGCTTAGCCCACTAAAGTACCACTTCCAAATTAATCAAGTAAGTATCAGGAAGGTCATCTGATACTCCTTGTGGTGCTTCTCCTGATGTGAGTCTTGAGAGGTGGTCTGCTCTTAAGTGATTCTTACCTTTCCTCACCACAACCTCAAAGTCATATTCCATCAGTAGGAGGAACCATCTTACTAGTCTGCTTGTATTGCATGGCTTGTTTACCAAGTATAACAGTGCCTGATGATCAGTAAAAAATTTAAACTTATTTGCAAGCAAATAGTGTCTAAACTTTTTAACTGCATATACCATGCCTAATCCTTCTCGTTCAGTGGTGGTATAATTTCGTTCAGCTGCATTCAATTGTCTACTAGGATAGGCAATTGGAAGATCCATATTACCTTCACCAGTAGGTTGTGCGAGTACACATCCAATAGCATAATTGGATGCATCCACATGAACTTGAAAGGGCTTATTCCAATGTGGTGTAGTCAAGATTGGTGCTGACATAATCGTCGTTTAAGCTCATTGAAGGAGTTCTCACATTCATCAGTCCACTCAAAATTAGTCAAAAGGCCGTACAGAGGCTTTGCAATGACGGCATACATATGTATAAAACGTCCGTAATAACCATAATGCCCCATGAAAGCTTGTACTTCCTTGACGTTCTTTGGCCTAGGTAGCTCCATAATAGCTCTAACTTTCTCCTCATCCGTGGATATGCCATTCTTTGACACTGGTGTCCTAGAATCTTGCCTTGCCTGACCATGAAAACACACTTTTCTAGGTTCAGGCAGACTTGATATTATCTACATTTGTCAAAGATCTTCTTGAGTTCAGGTATATGTGTTTGTCTGATGTTGGAATGAGCACAAAGATCATCAACATAGACCTCTAAATTCTTCCTCAGGAATTCTTTAAATACATGACACATCAGTCTTTGAAATGTAGCCGATGCATTGGTGAGACCAAATGGCATTACTCGGAAGGCAAATATGCCCCACTCTGTAGCAAAAGCGGTCTTATGCTGATCTTCTAGAGCTATGGCCACTTGATTGTAGCCAAAAAACCCATCAAGGAAGTTGTACACTTCCTTGCCTGCTTACACTTTCTAACAGATGTTCCGTGATAGGAAGCGGATACTTGTCTCGAATAGTGGCTGCATTAACCTTCTTCAGGTTAATGCATACACGTAACTTTCCATTCTTCTTGGGAACAAATACAATGGGGGATACCCACTCAGTGTGCTCAATTTCATAGATGAATCCAGCCTCTACGAGTCTATCTATCTCCTCCTTGATCTTAGCAGTGTAGTTATCGTTATAAGTGTATGGCTTCTGCTTGGATGGTTTGGCATCTAAGGTCATGGGAATCGTGTGTGAGCATATGTCTGGGTCTACGCCTTTTACATCCTTGAAACTCCAAGCGAATACATCTCTGTATTCTCTTAGCAAGGCTATTAGCTCATGCTCTTCTTGTTTCGTCAGGTCATGTCCTATGTAAGTGCATCTCTCCTCTCCTTGTTCTATGGCTACAACTATTTTCTTGGTGGTTTCTTTGTTATCATAGGCCTCTCCTGATTGCGCCTCATGTTTTGGCATTCTTATCATGACTCTCCTGTCATTTATCTCATACTTTTTAAAATTTTCAGGGACCTCAAACAAAGATTCTTCTTCTTCTGGTGTGACTTCTCTCTTCTTTCCTTTCTTTCCTTCATCTTAGGGGTCACTTGTGTGGTTAACCTCACATCATTGGTAATCTCTTCGTGTCTCTGAGGGTGAGCTTCTACCTCATGGAAGTATTCTTCATCTGATGCAAATGGTGGGTCCATAATGATTGACTCTAGATCGGAGTCACTTGCATCCTCGAATGCATCAGGGCTAGGTTCGCATTCTTCTAACACCAAATCTCTGATGATTGGCTCTATTGAGAAGACTGAAATGTCATAGCCATCCTCATCATAGTGGGGTGTCCATTGTTCTTCATTCATGGCTACATCCATTGTTGCTATAATTTTTGCCCAGCCGTGAGGTTCAAACTCTTCGTCCGGAAATACCACAAATGCATAGGTTGGGTCTTGAATTGATCTATGGGTTTCCTTCGCACCTATCTCTCTGGCTTTTTCTCTCTTCTCTTCTTCTACTGCTACTTTGCACATCCATAAGTGGGTGTCTTCATGCATCCATGAGGATCCTGATCCTATGGAGTGCATAGACTCCGTGTCATCCCTGGCTCTATGGATGGGATTGCATTGAATAGGCGGTACGTCTCTATGAGAGTAATCCTTGAGATTTGCTTTTGTTGTAACACCTAGGTGTTGCAAATACAAAGAATTGGTTCCCCAATCCTGTACCACTTGCAACTGTCGCATGGATGGTCTTCCCAAAATCATCTCATAGGCATGATTCTTGCTAAAATCGCATATAGTAAAAGTATGCTCAAACTCAACACCACATGTAGTGAGAGTTATTCCTTCTAGCAAGCCTAAGGGTCTTTCTATGTGACCATCAGCCATCTGCAATTTCATCCTCGTTGGCCTAAGTGATGGCTTGCCCCAACGCTTCCATAGGGAAGTGGTAGCAATTACAACTCCTGCGCCTGAGTCCAGAATTGTCTTGGTTGTGTACCCCTGGTGGGTAATGGGAAGATAGGTGTTTCCTTCTTCTCCTTCACTCATGTCTCCTATCTTGTCCAAGGGTATTTCTAGCACTGATCTATGAGATCCTACCTTGGAATGCGGTTTCGCTATCTCTGGTACCTGTTTGGCTACATGTTTCCACAGTTCTAGCCTAACCTTGAGTAACTCTTGTAAAGTGAGATTGCACTATACTTTAGTATTCTTTACTACCTCCGTATTCCTAGGTATGACTGAGTCTTCGTTTCGTACCATTACCGTGGGTGCTCTCATACAAGTACACCACTAACCACAACTCCCTTACCCCCATTAGTTCCATCTTCCCTAATCCCCCCTCAAAAAACATTACTTCCGCCCATCACTCAATTGTGCATCACATTCACACTTCCCATTCCTATTACCTCCCCCCTAGATTGACATATGTATATATTGCATCCATCAATGTAGATACCCCTATCAATTCAATGATTAATTATGCACATCAACTTAGACAGGAGTATCAACAACTAGAGGCATGCAATGCAACTCTTAATGCACAATACATCCAACTATAGGAATGTGTATTAGAGTTAGAAGCTAGTGAAAAGGCTTTATAAGATCAGTACCATGCCCTACACCAATGACACAATGAGATTGAGTCCAAGCTTGAGGATGTAGACCACGAGGGTAAAAAATAATGGAAGATCATTTACAGATACAATTGGAAATGCCAAGCTTCAACACAATATGATCCTCCTACACAAACGTTTGGCTATCACACATGAAGAGAACAAGTGCTTGAAGCAATAGAATTAGGACAATTTGGAAGCCACAATTCAAAAGACCCCTAGTGTGTAGATCAGCCCATCAAGGTTCCAAGTAGTGCCATGGGAGAGTATCTACACTATTTTGGAAGATCATGCCAACCTCATGGAATTGTATGGTAAAATATTAAGGTAGATAGCTTAGTTAAGAAAATGGAAGATGGCACCCCTACCCCAATTCGAATGGAGTCAGAACTCAATGTGTTGATAGATTTGCAAAAGCGGATAAAAGAGCTACAAGCAAGATTACTCCACTATTAATGAACACTATCACCCCTAGAAGTGCCAGCACTAGAAGAGACTGTGGAAACTCCAATGGAAGAAACCTATGAAGAGGCATATGAACCATAGCCCATACCTGCCGGCCTTGTCACTGAAGAAGGATAAGAAACCTATGAGGCACTAAGCTCACAATGGTTGAAATAGGTTGAAGGAATCGGGCATACACATGATGATAGAGTGGCAATCTAGATTCATGCCATGGTGAAAACTGAAGATACGGTGTTACATTCATATATTCCAAAATCTTTCTCACCAATGCCTCATCACCAACTGAGAGATGAAATGAAAGCCATAGTTTGTGCTGTTAGTTTGACAAAATCAAGTGTGTCATCAGCAAGGACCCAGCTTTCTAACACAATTTCGACTTGGTGATGTCCCAAAGAGAGCACAAAGAGGTACCATCTTCCAACCCAAGTAGCATAAACACCTATTAGAGACCTATCCTAAGATGATGTAGATGTGGTTCAAAACCCCCATGCACATTATATAGAACTTGTGCTATGGCCTAGTACCAAGATAAAGATCATAGCCGACCTTTGTGATTAAGGTCAAGAATAACCCAAGATGTGTTGACTGGCTGAAGTACCCTTATCTTTCTCCACCTTGAGGACCACCAACTATGGCATACATGATTTCTACCATCTATTACTAGTCACCAGATCTCAAGGCCATGCTTGACATAGTGGCACATATGATAATGAAGGTATTTGAGCTAATGAAAGTGTACTTGAGGACCTTTCAGAAGCTAAAAACACCTTATATATCAACACCTAGCTTTAATGAAGGCAACTATGATTTGGTATATGACATGAGCACTATGCCATCTATCCAAACTATTTATGCTTGGCATGTTTGTATCAAGTAGTTATTGGTGTGTTATAAAAAGACTTTTGAGGAGATGTTCTCAAAAGGATTTTGGGAATATCACTTGGAAGTATTCATTTTGAGACCTACTTATCTCTTGCAACTTTTTGCGGTGGAGCAAGCTATCCATTCATAACAATTAAGGACACCACATGCAAAGGTTCCAAGTGCCATGGACTGGGAGCTACATATGACAAATCTAGCACGTGGACTTTGACTAAGAGAACATGAACTAGTAGAACATGTTGTACAATACTACACAACACACCCTCTCCAACAAGGTTATGTTAGGTACAACGTACGCGAGAGGGGGGGAGTGTTAACAACAAACAAGGATTGAGTTTACAAGGAAGCCTATGATAAGGGATTCAGAGGGAAGAACAAGGAGAACTGAGTAGGCATGATGTCAATGGAAACTTAGCAATCAATAGGCCTAGCTACATTTTTTCAAATCAATCATATATTCAATATTGATTTTTATCACTACCCCTCGTTGTATATATTTGTTTTTGGTAGTTTTAACCCCATTTTTTTTTAAGTCAAGGAGTTCTTGAGGATGAGGATTATTAAGAGAACCTATGTATTAATTTTCATAATTTTTAGATCTCATTTGAGCCTCCAAATTAGCCTAGGAACCTACTTAACACAAGGCTAGACATACGACACATAGTTTTGTAGTTGAGTTGATTTATGCATAGTTGTGGCACCAAGCATTGGCAACTAGTAAAATGTTTGTCTAGATATCTCAAAGGCACTTTGTCTTTGGTTCTTTTTTAGGGAAAAGATGTTCAGCCATGCGTGCAGGCTTTTACAAATAGTGATTGGGCTAGTTGTTATGATACATGTGTGTCCACTAGTGGTATTGGTTTTCCTTAGAGGATCATGCATATCTTGCTTGAGTAAGAAGCAAACTATTGTGGCCACATCTAGTTTTGAAGGTGAGTATAGGGTCGAATTCACCTATAAAGTGGAATTTATATGGCAGAGATGCCCTTTGATGGATCTATGCATGGGGATTGATGCACCTACACATATTCTCACTATGATTCAGAATGCATTGGTGGCTACAAGAAATCCAATGTTTCGTGCATAGACAAAGAACATTGAATCTCATTATCATTATGTTAGAGATTGCCTTCATGTTGGAGATATTGTTTTGGTATATGTGCTTACACAAGACAAGGTAGTAGACATTCACCAAAGCTCTTCCACCAAAATGTTTGAAGCATTTTGCAAAGATTTATGCTTATTACGTTGTGAGGGCTGATCTATCACTCCTATATGTTCACATCATTTTCTCTAGGGGTATTTGTTATAGCTATGTGTCCTTTGAGTAGCTTTGATGTGAACCATTTCCCTATAGATGGGCAGTTTTTACTCTAGTGTTGGCTAGAGGTTTTTTCCCCATGTAATCACATATACATGATATACTCATATGTGGTGGTACTTTGTACTTAGGGATTCACTTATAGATCTCACTTCATTCATTATCATCTATCAACTGAAACCTGTTTCAACCATTGCATGTCTCTTTGCTTTGGTCTCCTTCTTTGCTCTTGTGTGTACCTCTATTTGTGCTTCCTAACTCACTCACATGCCCAACATTCAATGCCAAGCAACAACTTCTTGCATAAAAGAGATATTTTCCACACAAAGTTGATGTTATGCATCAACTTTTGGCACAATAGCCCCTCTTTTTTCTAAAGGACTTGATGTCTCGCATCTACTTATCACCTAAAAAAATATAATGTGAAAAACTCTATGCCAATAATTGAGTACTTGGCAAAAAAGAGGAGTTTTTGTGCCAGAAGCCATAGCCTAACGTCAAATTCATGCAACAATCACTTCTTTTATGTAAGAAGCTGACGTGAATAATTGATTCTAGCATATTTTTATGTAAAAATCATGCATAAACAACAAATGAGCCATTCAATAAGTTACTATGACCGTCTCTTGTGTCACAAATGTAAGAATCTCTCTTTATAAAAATCCATACCCTGACAATCTCTTGTGTCGAACAAGTAAGCTATCTCTTTTTGAGAATGCAGCCTATGAACAGAAAGGATAATGAAATTAATTTTATCTCTACTTTGATCTACTTATCTAATTCATAAGCTCACCGATCTCTCTCTCTCTCTCTCTCTCTCTCTCTCTCTCTCTCTCTTTCCATTTCTCTAACACATATGAAGTAGTTCTATATCTACATAATCTAAATGCATACATGTCTCTTAGATCCCTTTTCGTTGACAATCATGAAGGCCATTGATGGTCTTGCAAAGCTGATTTCACTTGCATGGAAAAATATTTTATCAAATGCTATCATAACCTATGGAAAAATAAGAAACCTTTTATACATAATAAAACATGAATAAATTTGCGCTTTAGTCGTGTGTTATGAAATTCATCCAATACTAAGAAATTCCTCATAGAAGACTTGTAACTACTCAAAAAAATCCTAAGTTTTGCATTCACGTAAATATGACTACCTATAGAGAAGAAGAAAACAAAAATCTATTTCGTTCTTCAATAGTTTGTTCAGTCAATATACTAGTAGTAATATGTTTCTATGCATATCCTTTATTTCTTTGTATATAAGTCTTCATATTGACATAATTGCATGAATTTTCTCATAGCTCATGTTCATTCTCTACAACTCATAAGTAATTATTTTTTTCTTTTCTAGCCAATACATCCTCATTGCATGTTCATTGTGTACATTTGGTTCCCTTTTCCTAACATTCAGGAGGGCTACTAAAGGTTGTACAAACTTGGTCTCACTCATTTTCTCTATAAACAAGCATGATCTACATGTAAACTTTAATTCGTTAGATACTATAATCAATTACAAATAAATAAGAAAACATGTAAAAGAAAATATGAATAAATATGAATACCTACACACAAGCTAAAATTTGAAATTCTCTTGTTTGTTGCCATCAATATATTCATACGTGTGTTACAAAATTCACAAAAAAAGTTGACCATAGAGGATTTATAGTTGCTACACCAAATCTAATGTTTTTTATTTGTGTAAATAATAATACTTACAAATAAAAGAAAGTTTCATTTTTCAATAGTCCATTCAATCAAGAATGTATTAATAGTCTATTTCTACACATATCATTTCCCTATTTCTTTGTATGTGAGTTTGGATATTGCTATAATCGCATGAGTCTTTTGATAATTTATGTTCCTTCTCCACACAAGATTTTCCTTGTTGAGTGACCTCACAAGGAAAAATTTATTTGCATTCCTATCCATCCTATTTAATTGACTTCTGTATATATGATAGTATCTTGCCATAAACATCACTAGTTACTCGTTCTATATACACCATTGCCTGAGTCCTTTCTATGCCTCTATTGGTTCAGCCAATCTCTTCAAGAACTATCATGCTGGAAGCTTAGATAATCCCTCATCTACTAGTACCAGAGATTCTTGACCAAGCATGATAATGACTGTGCACAACACAAGTTGGAAGGAGCATGCACTAGTCAACTTGGAATGAGCATGCACTTTTGCTTGTTGCATGGACATGAATACCAAACCAATGACCATGATCTACTATGATCAGTAAATTTTATATTCCTATTGTATGTAGGATCCCACATGTTAATGGCTATTAATCCCCTCTATAGTATCATAAACAATATATCTCCATTCATAGTGCCTAATGATAGGTGTCTCTCTAAGTGAATAGTTAGCTATGCTTTGGTCATGGCTTTACTATCTAGATTCCCATGCTTTCATCCACTTGTGATAATGATATCATCAAAACCATAGAGATGATGCATCATGCTAATGAAAATTCAAGAACATGAAAATTTGGTCCAAAGTTATCAGTAATAGACCTCTAGAGTCCAATTGGAAATAGTTTATTACCCCATAGTTAAGCCGATTCTAATCTTTATGTATTTCCAAGCTTTAGATTGTTGCCTAAATTGAGCTGAATATATTAATGTGTTCTTCATACTACACTATTAAATCGTTACTATGGCCTCATGAGCAGCATAACATAGGTCATAGGTTCTCAAATTTAAAGAAAATGACAACTAAATGTTTTGAATGATTGTATGGTGGTTTTAGCTTTTGGAACCTAGGAATGGTCAATCATTGATGTAAAAGGCATGTTTGAGCAATGCTTGTACTTATTAGAAAATAAAGTAACAAAATCACACAAATAAAACTAGGTTTTGATGATATGAACAAGTTGTGATCATTTATCAATGTTGTTGAACATGATCAATGTTGTTATTGTATTTATGTTCCTTTTATAGGCAAGATCAAGATCGAATTTGAAATAAATAAACCTAACTATTATATTCTGATTAAAACATGGCCCTCATCATTTATAATTCTATTATGTTACCTAGAAGCTTGTTCATCAACCTACTCTTTCCTTTTAAGCTTAAATGATTGAAATGAACAACTCATGAAATGAACAACTCTGGGTTTTGAACCCTAGACCTCAAAGTCAAAGGCCAAAATGTTTAGGAGCCTATTTATGCAATAGATTTAAGATTAGAATGATGAAACATTGTGCTAGAAGGCATTCAGCATTCAAAATTGTGAGATTCCTTTGTATAATTTCAAAGCCCATTGATGACATAGGTGGTTGATTTTAAATTCATCATTAATTCACTACTTATTGTTCTACTTTCCCATTGTACACTTCAAATCTATTTATGAAATTTAGTACCCCTCGGGAGGATTCAAGCCTTCGTATTGTGCATGACTCCATTTATTTTGTCTAGAATTCCTTCCTTGATAGTTGAAAATTAAATTTTGTAATTAATTCAAGGAAAACAAATTAAAAACTTTAACTTATAGCAATAAATCTACATCTATGTCTTGAAATCATGATTCTATTTTCCAAGTGGAAAATATGTTATATTTTCTCATTTTCTTTTTTCATGAAAATTATTGTTCATATTTTGGATAGTCATGATTTCATAATTCGTGACATTCAGTTCGATTTTCACTTCTTTTAAAAAAATTTTAACATGAATAAAACTTAATATCTCCTAATTTTTAATACTTAGTTGATATATTAAGTAAAATTGTTGAAAAGTAGATTTGAAATTACCATATCTTTTCTTTTTATAATTTTCAAGGGGGACTTCTTAAATTCACCTACTATTATGGCTAGGGCATCTCCACCATTTTGGTGATGCCTAACTTGGAGCATACATGCAACCATTGAGAATTAAATAGTAAGAGAACTAGATTTTAACCACTGAAGGCTATTCTCTTCAGAGTATCTGATAGGGAAAGTAGCCAATCCTCAAACTAAAAATTAGTATTAACATAAAGTGATTCAAATGAAAAATAGATACACTAGATAAGTGATTACATATGAGAACTTTCAAGTCAGGATCGGGTCCTTGTTTTACTTGTGCCTCTTAAAGAAATAGAGAAGGGTAAACATGATGGAGAGTAAGAATTTAGGAAAAGAGGGTGGACCTTACAAATTTACAGAAGTGGGTCAAGTGTCTAGTGAGTGTCTTTAGGGTTTGACGACCTCTTTGATTCTAGTTTTAGGGCAAAGAGATAGCAAAAACCAACCGCCTTCAGGCCATCTAAGTATCTTTGCCTTCCTTTGTTTTGTGGGATATGGGGGTCTTATGGGCACTTATGCCCCTGCTCTTGTATAGTTGTTTTGTTAATTAATTCAAGCAAGAGAGACTAAGCCTTCACTAAACTCCCTTCTCTGTGTGTGTATATATATATATATATATATATATATATATATATATATATATATATATATATATATATATATATATATATATATATATATATATATATATATAAAATCGAACTCAAGTTAGCGGTTACAAAATTTCTTACTCTTAAAAATGTATGATCTTACTCTTAAATGCAAGATTTTCGGGTCGATGTGTTCAATTGCGATCCTTGGAATTTGATTTGATGGCAAGTACAAACAGTTTCTGATGGTCCATCACATACACATATATCATGTGTGCAGCTTTTCAATAACCAAGGTGACGGTTTCTAATGAATTGACAGGAAACATAGTGCACATGTTCATGTCCCATCCTCATCTCTAAAGGTGGCTGTCTGTGTGGAAGTTTGTATAGGCCTTTTGCAACTTTCCATGAGCTATCATGCCACATCCACAAAGATCTTGTAGAGTACAAAGCCTTCAATGCCATCAATTGCAGCCACAATTTCACAAGTTCACAATGCTTGGTATAATCAACTTTGAGATTCTTTTCACGAATAAACAAGAGAAATCATCTTGTGCACTTGGAGAGAGAGAGGGGGAGATAGATAGATAGAGAGAAAGAGAGGGAAAGAGAGAGAACAATGCATATAGTACAAAATATTACGATAAATCATTTTATTCATGGGTTGTGAAAGAGAAATTTTTCATGTGGATTTTTCTTGAATATTGGCGTTATTCCTAAATATTTTAATTTTTGTATAGGTAGGTGATGTAAACTCCTTCATATGACATACTAACTGGTGTCAAGGAATGAATCTCACCTATAAAAATGTCAATATGAGAGACTACTCGTAGCTATGAAGACCTTCATGATGTTATCATTCATGCACACACATAAGGAGTCTCACACACGCATACATGCACATGTATACACACAAACATGCAAGCAAGCCTCACTTATCGACTAGGCACAAGAGCTCCAAAGAAATTCACACTTTGTTAGGAGAGAGAATGAACAACAACAACATGAAGAAGCGATAAATAAGGGTTTAATTCACTTTTATGGTGAAATTAAAAAGCGATCCTCTTTACATTCTAGTGTCTACCCTAGTTAAAAATAGGTCTTTAACTCTCATTCAAGGTATGATTTTAGTGCAAAAAAATCATGTACAATCTTGGAGGCTTAGATAACATTCCTAAAGCTTGAGGCCTCTTTGAATTGCACAAAAATGGAGCTTTTTACAAGAAACAACTTCTGGACATATTTTTAAGAAGGTGATTTTTGCACATGTTTTGCCAAATTTGGAATCAACTTTAAGAAAAATAGGGTCCCAAGTTGGCATTTCCTTTTGCTTTCTCATCTGCACATCGCTTAGCTTCTCTTTGAAACAACCCCAACTATCCCTCTCTCTCTCTCTCTCTCGTCCTTCAAAAATAGCTTCAGGGCATCTCTATCTCCGACACACACCCTTCCTAGAGTCTCTTGTCCTTGACAAACGATCAACATGTCTATTGGTCTTCAAAAAGTGTGGGCATTAAAGTACATTGGGGTTGTTAAGTTCTTGTAGAACAAGATTTTATCAACATTGCAAGTGATATTTATTGTTTTTTTTTAAGATAGTATGGGCATACTGCTTAGTGTAGTGCACTGGCAAAAAAGAAAGAAAATTGACTGTGTATGAACTTGTAGGGTGGCCCTATGCATGCATAATATAAGTGCAAACAAAATAAAAATAGTGCAAGGAAAAAGAGGTCCTTGAGCAAGGTACCCAAGGGGTGTCTACTCATGAGGCAATCTTTTTTGAAGTTTGGAATTTCAATTGAGGATGTTCAACTGACCGTGACCTAATGATGATAGCTCCATGAGGTTCAAGAGTGAGTGTAGTGGCCATGTAACCCAGACTACTTTGGTGGCACAAGCTACACACTTTTGCATGTTGGTTGTGCATCATGATATTCTTTGATAATAACCATTAGGGAAAAAATGAGCCTTCATGGGCCTTGTAAAGATTCCTAATTTTTAGGGATTAAAAAGGTTAATCTAAGGGATTAAAGTAGCATAGAAAACCACTAGTGGTTTGCTCAAATAAGTTTTTATTTGATTCATTTTTATATTCGATTTATGAAATGGAAAATTTTATAGCCTTTGGATGTTAAAGTTGAATGGCTAGGATGTAAGTCGTTGGAAATCTAGAAAGAGAGTCACCTCACAAATGTGGGCTTCTAGATTCTCTTTTGGGGCTGATCGAGAGAAGGGAATCATCCATAGCCATCTGATAGACTATTCATCTAATGGCATAGGTCAAAAGGCACTTTTGAAACTTGGGTGCGAAGGTGGAGTTACATTTGAGTCATAAGATCAGCTTTAGATCTAATGGAGCTAAATAGAAGGTGCATTTTTTCAAGTGAAGCTCATCTTGGCCATCCAATGCTCTCAGAGATCCAATGGCTCACAATTAAAGAGGCATTTTGGAAGCCCATCCAATCTTAGCCATGCATTTCAAAGAAATCCAAGGGCTCAAATCCCATATTGCCTTGTCTTTTGCAATTAAACCTCAATATTTGGATCTTTTAATCAATTCAAGGGCTCTAGTTCATTTAAAAGGCTTTCAAAACCATTCGAATGGCCAAAACCACCAGATCTAGGTGGTTTTTTCCTCTTTGACTACACAAAAACAAGGGAAGTCTATGACTAGGCTATGTGATTAAGGGACTAGATTGTGGCCACCAGCCTCTTCTCATTGGTCCATCACTAATCACTCCTTAATCTAAAAGGCCCATGGAGTGTTCATTTTTCCCCCTAATGCCATGAATTGTGTCAATGCATTTATGAGTTGAAAAGTGAACTAAAACATCTGTAGTAGTTACATGCCTCCACTCTCCAATAGTTATTATAAGATAGACGTTGATCATATTTTCTCTTATAGAACTTAGGATTGTTGGATCTTGAATGATGGTTTCATCGGCAATTGCCACATCTTGTGATATGAATCTTGTGCCCTTAGTAGATTGTTGTCATGAGCAACCACATAAAAGTTTCTTCTCTACCAAGATTACTAATTGTTTACAAGGAATCATTAGGAACAGAAATCAAAGTATATTGGTGATATATGACCTCACATTAAAATGTGCATGGGATATCACAACTACGCCTCACAAAAAACCTTGTAATGT
Source organism: Ceratopteris richardii (assembly GCA_020310875.1). Taxonomy (NCBI): domain Eukaryota; kingdom Viridiplantae; phylum Streptophyta; class Polypodiopsida; order Polypodiales; family Pteridaceae; genus Ceratopteris; species Ceratopteris richardii. The sequence continues at coordinate 42,177,782 of CM035415.1, forward strand.
GGCCGTAATTGGATGCATACCTGAAGTGAAAATGATTGATCTGGACATGTGCGGAAGAGACAAGGACATGCAACAACACATAAATCATGCATGAAGAGGCTTATTCTCATGTATTGTCACTTCTTCAAAGAGGATAGATAATAATCTGCAATGGTGACCATCAAAGTGGATGATTGTCACTTAACAACCCATACTTCTCAAGTCATAGTGCATGATTGAGTGTGTTATTTGGTGGAGGGTGGGTTGGCCTTGGTTGGCACACCTATTTGGTGTTTGGATTCTTGGCCTTATTTCTTCATTGACTCCTTAGTTTGGGTTTGGGCTTGAGTTTTGGACTCCCCCCTCCTTGACCTTGTAAGCATTGGAAACAATCTTTCTAGGGAAAGTTTTCACTCAAATGGGACCATTCATTTGAGTAAACATGATACACTATTAGAATCATACATTGAGTGGTATATGTGATCCACATAAGCAAAGTCTCTAGTGAGCCTGACATCTTCTACATCATAATAAAAATCATTTCCTATGAGATGACCTAGAACCAAATGTTCATAAAGACCCATCCAATCTTGTATAATCTTTGGTTAGTTGCATTGTAGATATTGTGTGATGTGTCAATCTTGGAGTGAGTTCAAGAGTATGTGAAACACCCATCCATTGTTGTGCATCTCTAACACCATTGTTGATTCCTTCTAGAGATTATGTGATGACTCTATTGGTTGCATCAATAGTTAGTGTATGTTTAACCATGTCCAAAGAGGTTGTGTGATTGACCAACCGTTGGTGTCCCAAAATGATAGCTTTAGGTAGGTCATGGTCATGGCAAAGTAAGAATATGGTACATATGGCGTGTTTATCAATGAATATCCAAATTCCAACTTTCCCCACATATTGGATATGTGTACCACGAATGCCTATTAGTGAAGCTTGTGTTTCTTGAACAAGGGACATCCATGTGGCAGGTGACAACTTCTTGATGGTATTACATGAGGCTCCTATATCAATTAATGATTTAAACACGTTTGTAGTGTGGAATGAATGGATGTGTAAAATTTTGTGGTCCACATTGATTGTATGTAGCAACTCGATAGACATCATCAAACATTTGTGTTCATGGACATTCATCTCATTGTCTTATTCGGGATTTCCTCTTAGCTATACATTCAAGTTCCTCTTGTTGTGATTCATTTTTGACACCTTAAACTTTGGAATTTCTATTCTATGCTTTATGAAGTCTGGTGAACATCGTTGGTGATCGCCAAGGCTGACTGGCTATCAATGCGGATCCATGTCTGAGTTACCTGCAAAATACCAAATGTAAGATAATAATGTCGAAGCCAAATACCCTCACATGCTGCAAAGCTTGATGCTTGATATTCACTCAACCTTGGTGGGTGATAGAGCAACTATAGGCTGATTCTTACTTGCCCAAGAGATAGGATTTAAGGCAATCAAGAATATGTATCCTAAAGTAGACCGTTGGCAATCAACATCACAATATGTAGACCGTTAGATACTCGAGTGAGGGCAAGATATCAAAGTAATATTTGAGTAGAATGCTAATTTTTTTGGCGAAGGTGATGTGTAAAATGAATAAGTATACCAATTACATAAGCAATATCTTGTCTAGTGTTGGATAAATAAAGTAAAGAACCGACAAGTTATCTATAAGCATGTACATCCACCAATGATGAAGAGTCCTCTAGTGGGAGCTTGATGTTTGGATCAAGTGGTGTAGATACTAAGCAACATTGATCCATGTTATACCTAGAAATAAGATCATAGCAATACTTATTTTGTGATAGGAATATACCTTCTTTTGTTTTCCACACTTTCATGCATAAGAAGTAGTGAAGTAGACCAAGATCTATCATGGAGTACTCAAGGTGGAGCTGCATGATGATGAACTTGATGCATTTATCATCTTAACCTATCAAGATGTCATCGACATAGAGGATGATTAGTGCAACCAAGGACTCTTTCTTATATATGTATAAATTGGCATTGATAGTGCTCCTCTGAAATCCTAAAACTTTGAAGAACTTGTGGATCTTTTCATGCTAGACCTTGACAACTAGCTTAAGTCCATACAATGCTTTGTGAAGTTTGTATACATGATCTTCTTTTTGTTTGAGCTTGAAACCTTTAGGTTGTTCTACATGTATTTCTTCTTGAAGATCACCATTTATGAAAACACTTTTGACATCAAGTTGGTAGATGGTCCATTTGAAGTGTGCACTTAGTGTAAGAATTATTCTTATAATTGTAAATCTTGCAATAGGGGCAAATGTTTCATCATAATCAATGTCATGCTTTTTCCTATAACTCTTTGCTACAAGTTTTACTTTGTTCTTCTCCAAAGTACCATTCGATCTGTACTTGACTTTGTATAGGCACTTAAATCCAATAACTTGATGATTTATAGGCTTTGGAATAAGTGATCAAGTGTTTCTCTTTTCAATTGCATCCATCTCATTCTGCATGGCTTCTTCCCACTCAAGTTGGCCTTGAGCATCTTTAAAGTTGGAAGGCTTCTGAATCTACTGAATGTTGTGCATAAGTGCATAATTAACATAGTGACTTTTTTCACTTTGCTTCTTCTCGATGAGCCTTTGAGATCTCCTAGGTTAATGAGAAGTACTTGCTTCTGATTTTTTCTTAGAAATAATTGTTTCCGCCTCTGAAGTGTAGATGGGTAGAGTCAAACTTGAACTTGGACCTTTCGTTGAGTACTTTCAAGATTCATCAAAGATGAGATCTTTTGAAATGTTGATGGAGTGGTTCTCAAGATCATACAATTTGTATGCCTTAGACTATTCACTATAGCAAATGAATAGATGTTTCTTGGACTTTAATGCAATTTATGTTGATCTTCCTTGGGCACATGTATAAAGCTTCACTTTCAAACACTCTAAAGTAGTTGACATTGGGCTTGCATCCATAGTAGTCTTCAAATGGAGTCTTCTTATGTAGTGCACTTGTGAAGCCTCTGTTGATGATGTGAACTGTAGTGCGTACACGTTCGGCCCAAAACTTGAATGGTAAGGATTTGTTCTAAAGCATAGTGCATGCCATTTTCATGACACTTTGAATCTTTCATTCAACTACTCCATTTTGAGATGGAGTATGAGGTACTTGCTTCTTGATGCCCTTTTTCGTCAAGAAGTTGCCAAGATCATGGTTGATAAATTTGCCACCTCCATCTGATCTAGTGGCCTTGATTGAACTTGATGCCTCATTCTCAACTTGATAGAACCATTCTTTGAACTTAGAAAATGTATCTACGTTGGAGTTGAGAAAATAAACCCAGATATACCTTATGTGATTTTCTATTAAGAGAAAGAAGTAGAGTGATCCACTAAGCGATGGATAGAGATCCATGTGGATAAGGGCTAGAGGGTTCCTTGTTGGGGTGGAAGCCTCTTTAGGAACAAGATCCCTATGTTGCTTGCCTTGAGTGAGCTTGGAAAATATCTGACACTTGCATAATCTTGGGTAGAGCTTTAGCCAATTCAGGTGTTGAGATCTTGGTTAAATAACATGTGTGTCCATATCTCTAGTGCCACAAGCTAGAAATTGATTCCTTAGGAAGAAATCATGAAATCTGGAATAAGCCTTTGTCTTCAACTCTTTTGGCTATTATATCTTGAGTGCTAGGATGAATAGCCTTTAGTGATGTGTTGTCAAAGAGAATTTTCTTGTGATGATCGGTGATTGCATTGATAGATAGGAGGTTCATACACAAGTTTGGTACAAAAAGAACATTTGATAAGGCTTTGCATTCTCCTCGATAATTTGTTATTTGTACTTTTTACTTGCCTTATATTGGAAGAATCTTGTTATCTCCTAAATAAAGATCTTTGGTGTGGTCTTCTAACTCCGAAAATGATTTGTGATATCAACACATGTGAGAGGTTGCACCACTATGAAAGATCCACTACTGTGAGTATCTAAGTTATCAGGGCATTGGCCTCTATGGATATAAATATATCTTCACTTGAGCAGTGAGACCTATGGTGAAAGGACTTAGCTCGATTTTTGGAAGTAGAAGTTTTAGATTATTTACATGCATAGATGCAATTTTTATAGGTGGAAATTTAGGGGAATCAAAAATTGGAAGGGAAATAGCGGATGCCATGCATAACGGCATTGTGAGTGTCGATGATGTTGGTGGAGGGGGAATGAGAGAAGGTGGAAGTGTGGCGGATGGGGCAGGTACAATGGCCAATGATATGTCCATGGGATTGGACGTGTGTGATGGTTCTACCATGAATGCAGGTATCGTAGGTGTTGTGCTCATCATGTTGGTGAAAATTGATGAAGATACAAACAAATAAGGAGCCCATGAAATGGTACTCTGCCATAAAGTAGATAGAGGGGGTGGTCTGAATCTTGTGTCAAAGAAGGATGCCCAGGGTGAGATTGTGGTGGACACTGGTAGGGGTTGGAACATGAAAGAAAATATGGATGAATAGGTAGTACCAAGAAAAGTAGTCTTGGTGGATTGTGTTGTCAAAACTCATAATACAATAGCAATTGGTGTCAGCTCTAACAATGTGCTTTAGTGGGTGGCCTAGGACGAATTCACGTGAGGTGGAGGTAATCTACAAAAGACTAGTGATGGAGGAGAATAATTTGGCAAGGGGTATACACGGGCACAAAAACTAGAATTGGGTGTTGAAGTCATTATGTTAGTTGTACTTATAGTTTCTTTGGTATGAGGTGGTGGGAATGGAGGGTGAGGAGGTGAGATCGGTGAGGTTTGTAAAAAAGTTTCCACCATGAGATCACTAGAAGTTGTTGATGTTGCCTCATGAGTTGTAGTAGGACTCAAATTGTGAGATAGGGATTTTTATATTCTTTCCTTATCTTGGCCTAATGTTGATGCATCTTTGGTCATATTAAGGGCAAGATCTTTGCAACATAGTGTTGATGGCTTCAATAGTTCCAAAAGTCTCTACTAATAGGTGGAGGGACTCAATGAATTGTGGATTGATGCCTTCCTTCTCCAATATATGATTCATCATTAACTCATTGGTATGAAATGAGATCTACGTTGCCCAAGTCCTCAAGGCCAATAGGCCCTCAAAACTCCAAATCTATAGATACAAGTGGTAGCATTTCTTGAGATCCATTTCTGCTTCTCCTTGGCAATCTAAATGTAAATGGGTGTAGTAGAACTTCCCCTCGATTGCGCACATGGGATAGATCCTCCCATCCTATTTGTAGGTGTTGCAGAGGCCTTTCTAGTCTTGAACTATTGTACCTTGTTCCAAGATAGAACGCATTGAATGGGGATGTCATAGGCTAAACGTCTCTATATAATGAGTGAGAGTGCAGCATCATTTTAAAAATTATCGTGTGAGGCCATCTGTAGTTGGATGTATGAATTTGTTCAATGATCCAGATTGGTAGATTGATGGTCATGTTGTTGGTTTCCACTAGGTATAGGCTAAACTAAACTCTGTTGTGTGATTGTGTAAACCGATCTTGCCCAAGGAAGTCAAAGTTTTGCATATAGATTTTGAATGTCATTGGGATGTTAGGTATAATGGCCACCATGTCCTTAAGGTTGGTGAGGTTCCAGTTCTTCATGTTCTTTGGCACGAGCATCTCCTTCGTAGTAGGAACATGCATGCATGTGATGTCAAGGGCATCCCTAACTAAGTTGAGGGAAGGCTTGAACTTTTTCAACTCATTGTCATGCGTCAAAGATAGGATGACAAAGGTATTGGGTACCTTTTTGTCATTGATCTACTGCAATGTGTTGATGAGGTAATAACATCACACGAAGTCAGGTTTAGGCAATTGTGCACTAAAATTTATTACCGATCTTGCCTTACACCAGATAGGTTGGAGTTCTTTGGTATTCGGCAACCTCTCAAATTCTCGTGTGAAAAACTAATGGTTTCCCCATACATTATCAAACCAACTCTCCACTTTCCATATGTAAGCATCGTCACCTAGGGGTCCTTCCAGCTCGTTCAACCAGCGGGAGTGAGGATTAACTTTAGCCATGTGGGAAATAGGAGGGTCCTTAATGGGAATGTCTGCAAGTGCACTAGTGCTTCTAGCCTCTCCTTAGATCATTCAAAGATAGGCAAGGTGTCAATTTCTATTGGTTGGTTACTAGTGCCTACTTGGGAACTAGTGTTTGCTTCAACAATGATAACTGAGGTGGTAGATGTTTTGTAGTTGTGCTAGAAGAAGAAGATTCACATTAGTATTGTATCATAAACTGGATGAGGCCTTGTTGCCTTGACAATACCAATGTGACACCCTTGAACATTTTTATGTATGGCATTATGGGTTAGTAATTGACGTGTGAGGTTAATGTGAGTGAGAGCTAATATGGTTAGTGTGTAACCTAGATGCATACTTGGAAAATGCAATGAGATCCAAGTGCATCTAGTAGAGTACAAAAATGCTAGAAGGAGGGGTTGGGTGGTTTGTTACATGACTTGAATTTCCAAAATTCCCTTGTGGGAATACACATTTTGCATGTGAATACATTTAAGAGTTTCAATTATGACTTCAACTGGTCATGAGACTTTTTAGGTACCCATTTCCAAGTAATGCTAGGTTTGAATTTACATGAGAGTTTGTGTAGAACATCTTTCAGGGTAAGTTTTTGAGAGTTTGGGATTGGTGAGAACTGATTAATTCCTAACAACTCATGTGTGGTGAGTTGAACTCATAGCAAGTCTTCGATACCTGAATCTTTTTAGGATTGTGGTCAACCTTTATTGATCACTTTGGTACCCAAATGGAGAGTACCTTTTGTAAATGAGATATTTGATGTACTACCACTAGTCGCTTGGATTTCATCAACTGCATCTTTGGCAATGGTTGTCCCAACAAGGGAGCAATTGGGTGCTCATCCTTGCATATCAAGATTTGCTTCACACCAAGGACTACTCTGTCTCAAGAGGCCACCAATTTTCTAGATTCACTAGCCTTCCTATTCTACTTTTCATGCTTCTTAGGTTGAAATACCGAGTCCATAGTTGTCTTTGGAAAAGAAGGGAGTTCCATCCTCTCTTGTGCTTGTTTTTCAGTAGTTGACTCTTCTGCATCACATAGCTTTGGACAATAACAACATATTATTCTTCATGACTAATCCTAGAAGGACTAGGAGCTTGTGACATGCCTAGATCATTGATTGTGCAGCTCCCTAGTTCTATCGTGACACACTGTTCATTTACCCAAACTTGAAGAAGTCCACTCCTTAGGTTTAAGTTGATTGCATTATCAAAGATCTAGACTAGACTAACGATGAGAGATTCAGTAAATCTTTATCGTGGCAAACTAGTACTTTGATTGTCATATGGACATCTTGAATAGAGATGGGAAGCTCCACCTTGCCCAAGCAAGGGGTTTCCACTCCTAGTCCTACAAGATATGCTTCAATAGGAGTAATTGACAAGTCCATGTCCTAACAACAAGAATATCATATAGCACTAGTAGCTAATCCCGAATCAATCAAAGCCTTGATTGTTGTAGCCGTCATGTCTTGTCCCAATTTTATTGTTATAAAAGGACATTTATCCATGATGCGATGGGAGGGATTACTCTTGGTCTAGCACATAGACATGTGATACCTTGGGACTTCATTATCAATGTGCCTAGATTGATCTATGCCTTTTCTTCTCAACTTCACACATCTAATATGCTCTAAGGCCTCTACCTGTGCTTCTTCCCGATTTCTTTTCTCTATGCTTCTTAGCTCTATTAAGTCGTCTTATCATCTCCTTTATCAACAACTCTTGGTAAGCTTTACCCTACAACCACTAATATATCTTGGTAATACATTGCCTTCTAAGGTAGCTAGTTGGACAACTTCACTTGTTGATATTCTATTGATGACCATTGGTTCATAGCCAGACTTTTTGAACTTCTACGAGTGTTGCTTCAATGTATATACTAGAACTAGGTCTCCCAATTTTGATCCTTTATCTTTCACATGTGCATTGACATATGCTTTTTGTCTCTTGAAAAGGCGGCTTGCATCAAACATAGCCTTAGCTAGTTCGACCATTTTTGCACAAAGCTTGGTCCTCTCAATCTCTAGCTCCACTCTCGGGTAGCACTTATCCAACTTGCCATGTTATGACCTTCTTGAATTCAAGCCTTATAAGCCCTACATATAATTTCCAAGTCTTTAGGAGTAGGATAAGCTAAGGTGGTGGTGAAATGGATGGTGAGATTTAATGAGGTGGTTGAGATGGTGGTGATGTTTGAGAATGAATTTTGGATGTGATCTCTATTAGTTTTGTTTTCGTTTCCTGCAGGATTTTATCTACTCTACTATTCTTTCTCACCCATTATCTCTTCATTCTTTCTCAAGTATCCTTCTAAGCTCTTGTTCTTTTCCTAGCCACACTTTTTGACTCATTGGTCTCCGATTTATTCTCTTGATCTACACCTAGAATTTGTTGTAGTGCATGTGCTCTAATCACCGCTTGTACAGGGATAGTAGTTGCCACACTTCCATTTGGTTCTACTATCAGACCAATGACATTTATTGGAGTAATTGTTTGCATATTGGTTGGATTTTTAGACAATCTCTCAAGAGATGCTCCTTTCCATAGTCGGATAGAAGCCTTGAATGACCAGATGTTGGGGTTTTCCTTGTTGAGTAAATGGGAAATTACATATGAAGTGATCTCTTTGACATCTACATCATGGTCCTCTAGGTGCTTGGGATCTCATCTTCCTTAGTTCGGGCCTAAGATTGACATTTTTATACATCACATTGGAGTATTCAAGCTCCCAACTTGGTTCTACATGTGTTTTGTATGGATAGAGATTCTTATGCTAAGGTGAATCCATGTAGAATGACGTGGGCTATCTATCCAGGCCGAGCCAAAACTTTGAGCATTAGGATCATTTATTGAGATCATTGGGGAAGCTTCCACTATTGTTCTTATGAGAGTATCCTCTATCCTAGCATATTTGACAAAAATAACATTGGTAGGGGGTGGAGGTTGTTGACCTAACATGGGTTGTGGTCTGTGTTGAGCTGAGTAGTGAGGTTAATATGGTTGTTGTGGCATATAGTAGGGCTATTATTGGTAGTGGTTCTGATATCTCCTAGGTTGCTGATATAGCTATTGATAGTTTTGTCTAACCACTTGCTTGTTGTAGGGGCAATCTTGTGTAGTGTGGTTCGTGTATTTTTTATCTATGTTGCAATATTGTCTATTATGGTTCCCTTGATTCTAAGCCATTATAGGGAAACAATTAGCCATGTAGTCTCCTCCACAATTATAACATCATCTTATTGATACCATCCTCAGGGTTTGTCTACTCAAGACTCCTCACTTATGAGCCAATTTCTTTGCTAATTCATCAATTGATGTTGAGGGCTTTGTTGTGAAACTACTAGAACTATTTGAATGCTTGTAGATCTTTGAAATCTCTAACTCATCTCCCAATTTTTCCTCGATGTCAATGCACATTCACACTATTGATGTATTTAGGTAGTGATGTGTGTGAACACACTAGGATCCCCAGGGGCATTTTTTTTCCTCTTTAGGAGGTTTTTCCCTTTAGGTGGTTGCCCCCTTGTATATACGCCTAATGCCCTAACGCGTTACTTGTCTTTGTACATTCTAGTGGAAATACAACACGCTTTGTGCAAAAAGGGCATGAAAACTAGGTGTGTAGGTTAAAGAGGGCATTATATGGTTTAAAGCAAGCAACATGTGCTCGGTATGAAAAGATACATGCCTACCTGATTGCACATGGTTTCGAGAACACTCCAAATAAAAGCGCCTTATATGTTAAGCATGCTAATGATGTGCTTCTAGTCATTGTTGTTTATGTTGATGACATGATGCTTGATGTGCTTCTAGTCATTGTTGTTTATGTTGATGATTGACTTGCTACGAGATGTTCTAGGCTTTTTTCCTATGCTTCATTTTCCAAATCTCCTATTTCTGACTCAAGGATGATGCGTTCGAGTTCATCCGTCCTATTTGGGAAGATTATAACCACATGTATGGTTCTTTGCTTATAAATGCAGGAATTTGCTTTGAATTTGACCATTGGATGTTCAAGTCTAAAGCATTTGATCACGGTTTTTTAGTTGGACCATTGATCGCCTCAAACCATCCTCATAGATCTATGCATCCAAGCAATATGTATTCTAACTGAGTCTTATAGGGATCTTCAATGGTCTATAAATAAGCTAACCCTGAACTACTTGTGGTTCTTTCCATGCTAAAAGTTTGAATCACTCGTTTTTTGAACTCAACACTTAAAGATAGTCGCTTAGTTACTAAGCCCATGACCTAGCTTTGTAATTGACACTAGATTTAGATGGCTTGATGCTTTGTCTATCCTGTCCTGGGTATCTAACTGACCTAAGGTTCATATGCTTTTATAGTTTGCAGTGGAACCAATAGCATGAAAAGGAACAAAATTATATCTATTTCTAAGAGAAGAGCATAAAAGAGAAGAAAAAAATCTTAAAGAAACAAAAATAGAGAGTAATATATTCTTAGAAAATATTGAATATATGAGCCCTCTTGTTTCCTAACTATTGAATGAAAGTGCAGTAATTACAAGAGTAGTCTTAGGTATCCATATGTACCCAAAAGTACATAAAAGTGACCTTCTACAACATTTCACACATTGAAGAAGTATATCAATGTCAATATCGTTGAGTACCTTTTGGATATTTTTGTCGAGAGTGCTAACACGTGTAGTGACTAATGCCTTTACATTATATATTTTTCCTCCAATCATCAAAAGTGGAGTCTTCAATGAAGCATATGAGTTTCAGGACTTTCTTATGAAACTATGAAGTGCATGCTTTTGTGTGTTATGTTGAATTATTCAATATGCGTGTGTGTATGTATGTATGTATGTTAGTATAGAAATATATGTTGGTATAGAATACTCCAAAGGGATGGCAAGTAATCACACCCACTCTCTTGCTATCAATTTTCTATCCTAGAAGTTTTCATTACAAATCTTAGAATAAAAAATCAAGATTAGACATCAATAAGTGTACTCATAATTCTTATTTTTATCTCATAAATGTAATCATTATTATTATTTTTATATGAGGGGAACCATTGACTTGAGTGCAATTATGAGATAAATATAATAATGTAGTTCCCATGGCCTTTTATTCTTATATTATCTCCTCTTATGGATTCTCTTTTCCTTATCATTTCTTTGGATTTTGTTACTCAAAAGCATCTTGACATAGACCCATTTGAAGTTACCCTATTTATGACCATTTTTATAGCATGATCTTTACTTTTTTTTTATTACTTACGCTGTATCAAAAGGTACACATGTGTGAGGAACATTAAGTATTACCTAGATTTGGGAAACATTGTATGTCAAAGAAAAGAAATATGCTTGAAGTCTGTATTGCATCAACATCAAACTTTGATACAGTTATATCCATTTGTTGTGAAAATGCGCTATAGAAGATCAAAACCACACCTTTAGTAGACCAACATCAAAATTATTCTCATTACTTGTGTTCGACAACAAATTTGTTCTAGTGATGAGTTATCAATGTGATGCTAGACCTCTTCTGGGTTAAGATAAACAATACAACATACCAAGATTGGTGAAGCCATTTGGGATGGCATTTTTGAGATCCATCTGTACCTCAAATAAGGTTGATGAAGAGCCCTACCAATACCCAATGTTTCATGGTTTCTATCCAAAAGACAATGAATGGAGGCCAATGATTAGAAAGAAGAGTATCTTCTTTTGTCTCCATATCATCTAGAGAAATCCACACTTCTAAATGCTCATGAGTGGTAGGTCAAGGTGGGTAGATTGCTTGGGATAGACTTTCTTATTCCAATATAAAGCATACTCATATACTATAAACCATATTTATATGTGACTTTGAATAACATTGACTATAACCATATACCATAATCATACACTTTATCCATACACCATAACCATACCATCATCATACACCATACACGATAACATAACTATATGAATGAATAAGACTCAAATATAAAACATATTGCATAAAATTCAAAAGAGTACATATGAGTGATTAAATATATGTATGGTGAAAATAAAAATCTATCTTGTAGAAGCACAAAACAAGTCTTATAGAACTATAAAATATCTTTGATAGAAAAACTAAAAGAAAGACAACATGTATCCGATATAAATACAAAATGTATCTAATAAAAAATACATAATATTTTTATGATGCACTAAGTGACTAAAATAAGTCATCTCCCTTCAAGTCCATGAAGAATGCATTCATACTTTTGTTGACCAATGTTTTCTTCTGTGTATTGGAGCTAATTTCATCAAAGTTATAGAGTTATTGAGATACAAATATACTTAAAAATTTGTAACAAAAAGATATGCTCAATGATATGTCTATCGTAAAGTTATTTTGGGTCTAGTAAGAAGTATTGGTCTCTTCAAAATTTGAAACAAATACCATGTTTAATTGAATGCATATTGTTAAAGATTTTGCTATATAAATTGCATATTTTTTTGTAATATAGATACTTCTAGAAATTCAAAAAAACATTGACATGGTACTCACCATCAACATCCAAACCCCCCACCCCCTTGAGAACTAGATATTCTAGAAAAACATGTTAGTTTCTTTAGTGAATATTTGGATACAGAAGGGGAAGGCCGAATTCTTAATGGTTGTACTTTTGAGCTCATTTAGTTGAATCTTGTACTTGGCAAACCAACTTAGAGAGTCTAGATAAAAGTAATGGCCCAAGGGAAACCCCTACCTTATAGAGATATTCAACATAGAATGACTTGTTAGCTCATAATTCATAGAGATGTGAGACTATGCATTATCCAAACAATATGTGGTCAAATTTAATAAAAATCCTACCAAATCGTGCATCATGCAAAGACTCAAGAACAAATTCCCACCTTGTGGGGTCATAAACCTTATAAAAAATCCAACTTAAAAAGAAAAAAAAAATCTTTTGTAGCTTGCCCCATCCCTTCCCAAATGTATATGATAGAGTCCAAAATGAAGCTTTCCTTAATAAACCCTTTTTTTTCAAAAATTATGTGATCCATGGTCTGACTTATTCTCCTAGGGAAGATAATTGCAAAAAAATTGTATAGAAAAAACACTAGTTTTCATCTTGTCGTGTAGGAGTTTTCATATTTTCCACTTAGCAAACTGGCCAAGGTTCAAGTCCTATCGGAGAATGTAGAATGGATCCCGCGGTCCTAACTAGCTAGCATCTCCATATCATCTATAAGATCTGTGTAATGGGACTATTTCTTCCTTAAAATTAATTTTGATATGACATGATAGATTGGAACTTTATTCTCCAATCTTTGCATGGCATAAGGGCTGGTATGAATTTTGTAAAATAGTTTTTCTCCCTTAAAATCGATTTTGATAAAGCTTATGACACGATGGATTGAAATTTATTCTTAAAATCTCCATGACATAGGATCTAGTAGGAATTTTATCAAGTATGTGAGTATTTTATTTGTTAATGAATTTTCTAACGTTTGTATGAATGGTCATGTGTCTAATACTATTAGAATCCATAAATCTAATAGACAAAGGTGTCCTTTAGCTCCCCTCTTTTTTTCTCTTCATAGTGATGCTCTTGGCTAGCTTGTTAAATATTGCATGAATAATGGCTCCATTCAAGGATAAGATATCCCTAATGCCTCTTTCTAATTAGGGTTGCATATGTTTGCTGATGATACTAGCATGATAGGAAGAGTTGATGATTTCTATGCTGAATTTTTTTTTTGATGTTTAGATATGTTTTGTCTTGCAAAAGGCTCTCAAGTTAATCATAAAAAAACTTCTTTCAAAGCTTCCAATGAGATTTTTCATGGCAGTATCCATACAATGATCCCCTTGAATTGTAGCTTTTTTCTTATTGTAGTCCTTAAGCTTATGTCCCCTTATGAGTTATGGGATCTGCTTGTTTCTCCTAACCTATTTGTTCCTACAAGAAGCAAGCTTGTAGTATGTGGAAGGCATGGATGATGGTTAAGAAATCATATTCTTTGAATTTTTATTTTCATTCTAACTCATGGTTTTTTTCTCGGGAATCCATGTGGAAAGGTTGGTTAATGCACTCCAAAAAAAAGGTGATATTATTATTAGCATGAATAAATGCACGGAAAACGGTTTTGAGTCCTAGAATAACTTCATAAGGTAATCACTGATCATGAAATTATGGCTATTCCTGACTTATCCCTTGGCGACAGACAGGTTATATTGGAGCAAAAGAAGATCCTGTTTGACAAGTTGTTGTCATGCTTTCATTAAAAAGAGTTGGATGGTTTTGTTGTGGTTGAGGACATGTTCCTGGACTACAAGAAGGAAGCTTTGCCTTTCAAGCCTCTTGTCAAAAGACTTAACAAGTCTTGGAATTTGGCTTTGACCCCTTCTCCGTGGAAATTTAGGTTCAGAATGTTGGAAATTTAGTAGGCCCATAACTTATATGATAGGTCCATAGTTCCATAGGTCAAGGATCTACAACACATATTCTAGCAATCTTCCAATATTGACAAAACATGAACATACCACACTTAATCATACAAATGATGAGACAAAGATAGAGAAGGATTAGACAACATGTGTAAAGTGTTACGTAAGCCACTTCTTACTCACACTATCATATATACAAATATCAATTTACAATGTGGGAGTCAAAATCTCAACCACTCTATGTGAACAGAAATAGATGGATGAGTAAATGTATAGAAATTACAAGAATATTCAGATGTAGGGACATAAATCTGAATATATATTGAGATGTATGACCTGATAGGTTGTAGAAGAGTGAATATGAGTGATAGAAAGAGGAAGGATCACTCTAAAACTAATAATCAGCAAACCCTCATCTGAACTTAGGCTATGGAAGACCCTAAATCAGATACATGTGTGAAAGATCACATACTTACAAAATTAGCAAAGAATGCTAACAACTTTGCTGCCAGAAATCCTCAAATTCATATGAACATACCCTCTCGAGCATCTCATCCAAATATGCATAAAGCATACATGTATTGATTCTCTTGTACCTATGCCGAATAGGAGTCCTCTTGATATGGATGCCACTGCCTCCATAAGCTCCAAGTAGTACCTGTGTGCATAAAGAGAATATGTACCTAAATTCTTAAGATAAGATGCAAATCTTATGTTAAGCACCATCCAATGTCTTTGAAGTAACCCGAAATCTTCATGTAGAAGACAATCTTCAAATACATCATGTAGA
This sequence comes from Ceratopteris richardii, assembly GCA_020310875.1. Taxonomy (NCBI): domain Eukaryota; kingdom Viridiplantae; phylum Streptophyta; class Polypodiopsida; order Polypodiales; family Pteridaceae; genus Ceratopteris; species Ceratopteris richardii. The sequence continues at coordinate 42,193,015 of CM035415.1, forward strand.
TGCCAGATCCACATCACCAAGCTGCTGATGGGTAAGTCCTCTCCATAAGCAAGAGTGTGAGCACACTCTTCTCCAAGAAGAACTCCATAGCCGCTCCTCAACATGCTCCAAGTTAGCACCATGGCTGCCCCATGTGCTAAGAGCACCACCTCTATTAAGGTACCAAACTTGGCGTTGAACTAGGTGTAGGATGTCCTAGAAGTGACCCAAACGCTTCTTTATATAGCCTTGAGTGTCTCATGCAAAAAACTCACTAAAAAGCACTTTATTTTAATCTCATCGCATTTTAAATTGCTTTTGCTTTATTTTTAAGTGAGTTTGCTTTATTTTTAAAGTTGCTTTTAGCTAACTTTAAAAATAACTTCTTGACTTGCTTTTTCACACTTTTGACTACCTGATGAATGATCTGACAACATTTTTATGATCCTTATGCCGAGAGCTATCATATGGGATCAAAACCTTAAATTAGTAGAAAATTAGGGTTAGGGGTTTCTCCCAAATCTGATGTTTGATGGCTACATGTCATACATCATTAGAAAGCTCTCTTCAAGCTCTACAAGATAGGCTCATAAAAATTTTGCCCATTTTTGTGACAAAAATGACTAAGTAGCAAAATTAGGGTTTTTGCCCTAAATGGATTTTGGACTCATGTGACATTGTTTTCCAACAATCCCCCTGCAACGTCATATTGGTACAAACTAAACTGGATATACAACTTCATTCATCTGCAATCTAACATAAACTTCAAACTTGTACTCCCGAATTGACCTTCAATCCTTTTCTTCAAAAATCTTCGTCAAAACTGAATTTCTGAATATGAACCATAATACCTGAGAAAATATGCAAACTAGATATCCAATAGTGTACACATCAGACAATCACTGCTTGACAACATATATAGCATGAACTGACTCTAAATTTGCTATCTCCTGTCTTCTCAAGCTTGTAAACATACACTAGGATCCACATATTTGCATTTACCTTACAAAATGTTTCTCAATGTACTTATGTTGTCTCATGTAGATACACTAAACAAAATCAGAAACTGAATCTTGGGACTTGTGACTGACAACTCACAACTTAGTGTATTATGAACACTAGCTGGTTCATCTCTCATTGTACTCAACTCAACTCAACTCATGAGTCTCACAAAAATTTCATATCTATGATATCTTCTTGTCTTCATCCTTGTTCTATCTATAAGTCTTTCATACCTCTTTCCTTCATAATCTGTTATAAACATAAATGTGCGCACCTTTGAAACATACCTCTCTGAAATATCAAGTTTCTCTTCAATAGAACTCTAGAACCTTCTCCTCAACAGGAACACCTAATAGGAACTTTCTTTAAACGTTCTCCTTCTTCCTTCTTCTTACAAAGTTGGAACATAAAGAGAACCTGACAAAGAAAATATAGAAATACCTAAAATAGGAATACCTGTAGAAATGATTCTACATTCTTTTACATATGGCTGAAAATAAGTCTTCATGTCTCATCGCCCCCGGGATTATTTAACACTAGTATCCAAAATTCTTCAAATTATATTAGACTTTATGAAATCTGGAACGTGTTCCTTCTTTCAATAAATCTGATCTTCAGTGATCAATACCTGTATCTGAAACAAAATCTCTCAACCCTTTTTATTAGCACTATACATATGCCAATAGATTTCCTTGTCATTCCTCAGCTTTCCAAAATCTAGAATAAGGTTAGCTTATCCAACAAAACCTTTGTTGAAAGCACTTTAGGATTCATATTCTTCTGCAACATAATAAGTATCATCCTTTATTTTTTGCAACACAAATCTAATAGAATATGAACCTTTGGCTTACTTGTTGCAATGCTAAGAATTTTTCAAACAAAGGATAGACAAATGACTCATAAATACTCAAGATGGTTAAATGATAAAAAAGAACTTAGGAAGGAAAGAAGGTAAAGTTAAACAGTCAAGTATAAGAAGATCATTCAAGAAGATCATACAAGAGCTATGATCTTTCCAACAAAATACTTGTGTAGAATCTGCTCTCATCAAACCTTCATGACTGAATGTTTGATTTGTTACCTGAATGTCTTTTAAGTGTCCATGCTTCTCACATAAAGTTGTAAATCTTTTCTTCAAACAAATCCTTCCCTAGAATCTGCAATTCCTACTTGAAATATAAGTGGACAAACTCTCACCTTGAGAACTTCAAAAGTTGCAAGTTTGATACTTCATATCTTCATATTCTTCCTAGGTGAATTGTGATAGTATCTGCTTGACTTTCTTTTGGCTAACTCCACTTCTCAATCAAGTGATAGGATGTGATGAAACACCTTTTTGAATACAAGCATGTATCCAAGACAAACATAGAAAGTAGATTCTCCATTTGACTGGTACATCAAAAAATCTGAATTTTCTGAAGTTTTCTCAAAATACTGAATATGAGGTAAATTTTCAAACACAAAACCTCAACCCAAGTCTCCAACATCTAGTGCAAATACTCTTTTACCTCAAGAGTTAGATAAAGAAGAATCTCTACAACTTATTATATATCAAGTAGCTCTAAAATGACACTCCAAGAACTCTTTGAGGGAACATATAAGCTGCCTGCTCAAAAGCTTCAACTAAAACATAACTCATACACATATGAGTCAAAACATATAAGCTGCCTTTCTTTCTCTCAATGCATTTCTTTGTCAAAATCTACTAAAACATGTCCAAGTATATTGCAAAACAAGAAACTGCTTCTTCTTTACACTATCTTCACACAAGATGTTCTTGTAGACTTGTCTTTGGATGTAGAGGATAAAAGTAGGAAAATTATATGGAAAATATAAGAGAAAAGGAAGTCTTACTTTCCCTTTGGAAATGTTGGACTTTCTTCTTCTGCATTTTTCTTCCACCTGATGATGTCAACATCTTCAAACTTCTCTTCCATACCTTTTCTTCTCTTCATCTTGAAGTAGCAAGCACTCTTATCTTCGTCAAATGAACTCTTTCTCTTCCTCTAATGCTAAGAGTAAGAGACAAAACAAACATGGCTTGAAAATTCTGCTTCAAATGATTGATATGACTAAATTCACCAACCTTTTTTCTGAATGATGAATTACCTTTCTTGAGTTACCTCTCTAGATACAAAATGTGAGCAATAACTTCCAACCAACTTACAACACAAGATTGGCTGAAAACAAAACTCATTCCATCTCCAAATTTGTCTTTTTAGATGAGCTTTCTTGCCATGAAAGAGATCTCTCAAAACTCTCTAGAAAAACCTCTAGATACCTGTTTTGATGTAGCCTTTAACTTTCAAATAATGAAAGTGTATAAAAGCACTCCTGGAATCCTTCAAATCTCTTCATAACTACTCTTCTAAGATATGACCTAAAAATGATAATCTGATAGTAGAAATTGATACCTGTGATTTGATGTTGATCTGATTCCTTCATCTTCTCCAAACCATTGTTCTTTCTTGAATTTGAAGTAGCCTTCTCTTCATCAAGTCTTGGTCTTCAAACAATACTTCTCTAAAGTATTTTCATACTCTTCCAAAAGTATTCGGCTGCTAACAAATCATCAACTTTATACTCCACACTGATGAATAAACATGTGGCTGAATTGTCTAATTCTCAAATCTCTACTCATCTAGATTAAGTGTGTATGTCAAATGTCGAATGTTAAAAGATGCTCTTAAATCACATGCTGTAAAAATGAAAGTCTGGGAATATGAGAGCCTGAATGCTTTGATACCAAAACCCTAGAGCTCTGATACTAAATGTTGGAAATTTAGTAGGCCCATAACTAATATCACAGGTCCATAGTTCCATAGGTCCAGGATCTACAACACATATTCTAGCAATCTTCCAATATTGACAAAACATGAACATACCACACTTAATCATACAAATGATGGGACAAAGATAGAGAAGGATTACACAACATGTGTAAAGTGTTACGTAAGCCACTGCTTACTCACACTATCATATATACAAATATCAATTTACAATGTGGGAGTCAAAATCTCAATCACTCTATGTGAATTTGATGCAAAAGAGGCACTATGAGAGCTTGATCGAGTACGATATGACAAAGGTGCATCTAATTTGTTGTCACGCAAAGTCTGCACTAGCCATTTTTGGCATCATCACATGAAACCTGCAAAGGTTGAGAAGTTGCCTCATTAGGACTAGCACTAGACTATCCACCTGTAAAAAGAGGCAGGAAAGTATCATACATATCTTTGGAGCTAACAAATGTCTCCTTACTACATGAAAGCAATGGCTGAATAGCATCTTCCACAAAAACAATATCATGGCTAACCAGAATGTGTTTAGTCTATGGATGATACAGACGATAGCCCTTACTTTCAGAACTGTACCCAACAAAAATACATTTTACTACTTTATCATCCAATTTTCTGCACCTTTTAGGACACCATTTCAGATTTCTGCAAGTGTAGCAAACTTTGCAAAATTCAGATGACCAAAGCATGCATGCCAAAGCTTTGCATCTGACATAGCCTGAGAATCATGTACTGCACATGTCGAATCATTTATAGATCTTTCATAGTCTATGAGATTATACAACCCACGACATGAAATGCCAGAAGCAATAATCACGTCGCCATTTGATAGATCATGAACTGTACATCTATCGTCAACAAATTTCACAACCAAGCCAATCTTGGCTAATGCAAAAACTGATAACGAATTTTTTGTGATCCCTGGCACAAACAAAGCATCTGACAAAGTGAAAGAACTACCATCAGTAGTAGTCAAAATGAATTACCAACTCCCATAATAGGATAAGAGGAGTTGTTGGCACATGTAACAATATTCCCTGTAGGGGTAGGCTCGAGTGAAGAGAAGAAACTATGCTGCGAGGTAATATGTTTGGTCGCCCCACTGTCAAAGTACCAAACATCTGAGTCTACTGCAGACATACACTGCTCATGAGAAGATGGATCAAAACTGCAAAGAGTAGTAAATGCCCATTCTTCTTCCTGTACAAGATTAGTAGACTCTATTTTTGGTGTAGAGGCCTCTACAACAACCATTCCAGCCTCTTTCTTGTTTGCCTCTTTAGCAGCCAGTTTTGGACAGTTCTTTATGATATGATCATTTCCTTTACAGTACTTGCAAAACAATTTCTTCTTCTCTCATTTCTTTTCATCTTTGTCTTCCCTCTTTGATTGTGCAGAATTAGCAGATTTCTGCTTACTAGTTGAAAAACACCATTTTCCTTGGCCCTTCTAACTAGCCAAGAAAGCTTGATCTGCAACATGCATAATGGACCTATTCTACCTGGACTGATCCTCCTGCAATAGAATAGAGACTAACTCCTCAAATGACAAGGCATTTGGATTGCCTTTCATCATCAATCGAAGAGTAGAAGCAAAACTCTGATATGAATCAAGAAGACCATTCAGAACGGTCTGCACAAGTGATCTATCTGGTATAACCTCATCAACAGAAATCAATTGTTCCTTCAAGTCTTTGATAGAATCACCTTCATTCATATGCTCACTCTCCAACTGTTTTTGGAGGTAAGCAACACAAGCCTCATTCCTAGCTTGGTACAATGTGGTAAGTGTATCCCAAGCATCCTTAGCTATTCTGCAAGAGCGAATGTGAGGAATAATGGCACGTTTTATACACAAAGCTATCAATGCATGTGCGTGGGCATCTCTTCCATCCCAATGAATTTGTTTTGCAGTAGGTGCAACAAAAACCACAACACGAATAGGAATATGCAGAATATCATCATCTTCGACACCTTTTGCATCAGCTTCTGTACCTGCAGTTGTAACAGTTGCAAGTGTGATAGGATGTTTTTCAACACCCTGCACAATGTTCCACAGTCCTTTTGCAACCAATACATGTCACATCATATAAGCCCATAATGGGTAGTTGGTACCATCCAACTTATCCTCAATAGCCAACATACGGAATACATCACTGCTTTCAGCCATGTCCAGTGACTAAAATACCTTGATGCAAAAAATTGACTATATCTAAAAAAGTTGAACAAAACTGGCCAGACAAATTTTGCTATACCTATAGCGGACTTCGAAACGCTTATACTAGCGAATCAAAACTGGTATATACCTTTGGCACATAAAGATGAAATAACTTGCTCAAGCACTATGATAGTGCTTGTGGAGGTCGGAGAGGTGTCGATGATGCCCTAGATGAAGCAGCGACTTGCTCTGATACCAATTGTTGGAGTTAGACATCTACAGAAGCACGTGAACAACACAAGGAAGAAGAAGAAGCTTGGAGCACAACACACAATACTGAATGTATTGCTAGAGAATGTACAAAGATGAGTAGCCCATTAGGGAAATAGGCGTATATACAACCCGGGGGAAAAAAACCTCCTAAAGAGGGAAAAGAGTGCCCCGAGAGTCCTAGTGTGTTCACACACATCACCACCTAAATATATCAACATGGTTTAAGAAAATAAAAAGTGAGATATCAACAATTCTCAAGAATGGCACTTGAGAATTGGTCACTTTTCTTGAAGTTAAGAAACCACTACCATAGAAACGTGTTTATAAGCTGAAGAAAACAATTAACATGAGTCCCAATATGATCAGCATGGTTTCCCTAACTAATGGTATCGTTGCAAGCTCTATCAGTTAGATCTAAAGAATGGATTTCTCAATGGAGGTTTGGAGGAGACTAAGTTCATGGATCAACATCTTAATTTTTCTCATGGTAAGTTTCTTGATTATCTTGGAAGCTTAAGTTTCTTGATTGTGTTAGAAGCTTAGGAAAGGTTATTATGTATGAAAGAAAGATCCACAAGATTGAAATAAAATAATGGAGTACTTAAGCACATGTTCCTTTCAACAAAGAAAATTTTATCCATCATTATTCATCAAAGGAGTTGAAGGTAAAGAGGCATACATGTGCATCCATGTAGATGATCTTGTCATTATAGGAAGTAATGGAGATGGAATCAAGTACATCAAAGAAAGGATTGACAAACAATTCGAATTATGAGGCTTTGGTGGGTTTAAATATTTCTTAGGAATTGAATTAATTTACAAAGAAGAAGGCACATATTTAGTGTCGATTAAGTATATTTTGGATGTTTTCTCTAAGTATAGAATGTTGGAAAGAAAAACGAATGGCGAATCCTTTGGAGATAAATGCTAAATTTACTTCATATGAAGGAGAACAAATGGATTCCATAACTTTATACACAACTATGCTTTATGCCACCATAGCAAGATTGAACTTGCATAAAGTGTTGGCCGTGTATGGCCACAATAGATGTAGAAATCAATGATGTAAAGATATCCAAAAATCAAGAAGGAACAAGGATGTTAAGATATCCAAAATTCAACATCAATGAAATTTAATGTTATGCCCATGAACCTGACATTCAAGTTAAATCATTCACTAATATAGCTTAGAAAACAATCCAATGACTTGAAGGCAAAGAGGTATACATATGCATCTATATAGATAATTTCTCATTATGGGAAGTGTGGAGAATGAATCAAAGACACCGAGAAAAGGCTTTGGAAAACGATTTTCAAATTTTTTTTTTTTAAATAAAGGAAGTTCAGTCTTAGCCTACTCTCCCGGACTTGAATTAATTAAAAGAAAAGTACAAGAGAAGGGGACTAGTTCCCACGGGATCCCCCAAATCCCACAGAGCGGGGGTAGCTTTTACAGAGTATATGATAGCTTGTTGAATTCAAGTATTTATTACGCATTGAAGTCAGTTATACAGAACAATTCATATAATCAATGTAGAGGAAGTATCTTTTGGATTTTATCTCAAGTTATGGCATGTTAAAAAGCAAAACAATTGCAAATTCTTTGGAGATAATTCTTGAATACACTTGATATGAAAGAGAACAATGGAGAAAATAACATTATATAGTTATTTATTTGTATGTTTGCTTCACACTACCATAATAAGAATTGACATTGAATATATTATTGGATTATTTCCACAATACATGTGAGAACTAAAAGTGTAGTGCCTTCAATTAGCAAGAGGAATGTTGAAATACCTAAAGGGAACAATCAATCAAGCTTATGTGATCATTATGAATCTCACATTCAAGTTAAAGCATTCATTGATTGGGATTGGGGAGGATCATCGAAACATATGAAGAGAACACATGGATACACGGTTATGTTTACACCAATGGATACATGGCTATGCTTACACCGAAATTGGTGTCTTGATGCTCTAGAAAGCGACCAAGAATTGTAATTTCTTTAATTGATCTAGAGCTAAAAGGTAGCCCATGCTACATGTAAGGTTATGTGGTTTAGAATTCTCTTCTTGGGTTTACATTTGAAAGGTTTACGTATTTCTCATCATGTGTGATAACTTAAGTAGTACATACCTTGCATCCAATTATATCTTTAATGCAATGAATAAACACATAAACGTACACTACTATTTTATCAAGGATAATTTGAAATCAAATAAATTAATAATACATCAAATGGGTACCAAAGAACAACAAGTAGATATGTCGACAAACGCTTTGGATTTCCCAAAGCTATGCAAGTTCAAAATGTGCATAGGTTTGAAGATCTTGAAGAAAAATTAGAAGTTGACACATAAGGGAGGTTGGTGAGAATCAAGCTCTAACTTCCAGGATATGCACAATCAATCCATGGACATGGAACAATAAAATGAAGGATTTGAATCATGAGATTTGTAGAATTTCAGATAGTTTTTGCATGGCAATTTGGATGCTTTTCAATCAAAATGCATTATGATCAAGAAAATTTTCTTTCAATGAGAATGCATTAGTAAAAAGTTATTATGGTTTTAAAAGTTATTTTATGTAATACATCCCCTAGGTAGTTTATTCAAGTTAGTTCTTTTTTTGTGCATAACACCAAAACCAAGGTGCATAGTTTTTTCAATAATTTAGGTTTTTTTAGAATTTTACAATCTAAAAATTTTTAATGTCTAAAATTTGGAATTAGATACCTATAAAATTATAGAATTATCTAGAAATAATATTAAAAGATTAGGATTTAAAATTTATTTAAGGATTATTTAAAATTAATATTTAAAATTAAAAGCTTTATTATCATATATAATCAATTTTTGGACTTTGAGATTTGAAATTCAATGAGTTATTTTAATATTCAAAATTAATATTTAAAAGTAATATTTAAAAATTAAAATGTTTAAGCATTTTTGAAGTTTACATATTATTTTAATTGTTTCAATCATAAAGTAGATTCTTAGATTACAATAGATTTATATTTTTTTAGGTATATAAACTATCATGATTCCTTTAATCATACTTTTTATTCTTACTTCACAATAGTTTACATTTCTAGGTTTATGAATTATTGTGATTCTTTGAATCATATCATTGATTCTTAGTTTACGATAGTTTTAGCCTCATGTATATATGTGTGCACATGCATATTTCTAGGTGCATGAATGTGTGTCTATGTGTATTGGTGTTGTATATGTGTATGTATGTGTGTGTGTATGTATTAGATTTAAAAACTTCTGATTGTTTGACCCATAGCATTGATTCTTACTTCAAAATAATGTGTATGTATGTTTTTCTGTGTATGTCTGCATGTGTATATGTTTGTATGCATGTTGTGTATGTATGTCTGTGTATATGCATATGTATTTATTATTAAAATCTATTGAATTGATTCTTACTTTATAATAGTATCCATATATGTGTACATGTGTGTCTTTATGTGTGTACATGTGTGTCTTTATGTGTTTACATGTGTGTGTGTGATTTAAAAGCTATTGTGATTGTCTGACACATAGCATTGATTCTTACTTCACAATAGTATGTGTATGTGTATGTTTATGTGTGTTAAGAGTATGTGTATGTGTTATGTGTGTGTGCTTGTTTGTGATTTAGAAACTTTTTTTATTTTCTAACTCATAGCATTTATTTTTATGTCACAATAGTATGTGTATGCATGTGTTTATGTACATGTGTGTATATGTATATGTATGTGTGTATTGTTAAGTGCAATGCAAAATATCTGATTTTGTGACTTATAGCCTTGATTCTTACTTCACAATAGTAGTTTATTTGTGTGTGTATGTTTCTCTATGTGTGTCTATGTATGTGTATGTGCATGTGCATGTGTATGTGTGTGTATATGTGTGATTTGAAAACTACTGTGATTGTTTGAATCAAACCTTGATTCCTACTTCACAATAATATGTGTATGTGTATGCTAGTCATTATTGTTTAGCTATTTATATATTTATGTATCTGTGTGTATACCTATGCATGTGTTATGGTTATAGATTTTTGTGATTGTTTGAATCATGGTATTGATTTTTATGTCATAATAGTTTTAAGAATTTTCCTAGGTTATAGATTGTTCTTACTTTGAAACTGTTTTGTGAAATTTTAGATTTAGGGTTTAATGTGATTTTTTCAATTATAATATTGACATTTGGTTCATAATAGTTTTAAGATATTTTACATCATATAAACAATTTTGGACTTTATACCCATGTATGGATGCGCAATAACATTGAATGGATGGACTAGCTATCAAAAGACGCCATTGATTAATGTGATGGTGGTATATCCAAAGGGAACGATGTTTTAAAAGACAATTAGTATTTCTCTTAAGGAAAAAATTTCAAATTTTCTTGTAAAGATATATGAACATGCAATACCTTCACTCGGAGATCCGAAGAATGCCAAAGTTAAAGTTACAAATAATGCATCTAAGTTTCAAAGTTGAGGAGTTGTCCTAAAAGAGAATTATGAATCTATTACATGGGTTTCATGTGTGGTCGCACATTAAATTTACTTTTGCAAGATATATATAAATTATCTTTCATCAAAACAAAGCCTGTTAGATTCAAATCAAATGGTAAAATATATTATAGAGCATCAATTTTTTTAATCTTTTTTGGACCTCCTAGCCCATCTCTTCCCTCCCTCCAATCCCCCTCCCCAATGTCTCCCACTTAAAATTTTCGTGTTACTTGATTTGCAACAACAATTATCATACTTAATGGTTTATTAGAAGCTAAGGAACACTTGTAGTAATGATTGTTGTTTGAATATGGGATCCACGGGTGAAGAACTATCCTAATTTTTTATTTTCATCTTCCAAGTGTATCTCTATAATAAAATAAAAAACTTTTTGGCATAATCTAGAAAACATTTTCAGTATTACTAAACCTATTTAAATTGAATGGTCAAGCATCCAACAAAGAAGTTTTGTCAAAATTTAAAACATCATATTAATCATTACTTCCATGTAGAGATGGTGAAAATGTGTTTCATCAAAAGATATCTTATGCAAATTGAGAAGGAAGTTGAAGTTTTAGAGATCCATGGCACATTGAAGCTATTCAAAAGCATCCACATCCTGTGTGGAAGAAACAACACAAAGGTGAAATGGTAGAGTTTGGATTACGTAGCTATGGGAGAGTTTTGAATAGCAACTTCAAGTGGTATTTGTGAATGTGAGAGAGCGAAGAGTACTGGAGCCAGAGGCGATTGAGTCCATTCGAGGCGATAGTGACGAGTACTGGAGCCAAAGGGCAGCCTTGCCTTATTGATCTTTTTAAACGTATGAGCTCAGAGAGCTTACCGTTGATATTTATTCCAGTTGAAGCGTTTCCGAGAAGAGTGGAAACCATCTTCATGAACTTTTGGCTGCAACCAAGGTCTTTCAATGATTGAAGAATAAAGTCCCATTCCAATCTGTCATACGCTTTGTCGAAGTCGATCTTAATGAATACCAGATCTTGTGCAGACTCATCAGCAAACGCAAGGCCTTCCCAAATATCGACAATTGCTTCAAGTATAGATCTACCTTTGGTAAAACCTTTTTGGTCCTCACAAAGCCATGAATTTAAATGACAAGAGATTGTGTTGGCGATAACTTTTGCAATTATCTTGTATCCTGTTTGGAGCATTGTAATCGGTCGCCGATTTTCAATTTTGTTCTTATCTTCCCTTTTGTGGATTAACTTGATGATGCCATTATTAAGACACTCAGGGAGGACGCCGAAGGAGAGAGCCTATTGCCATACCAGACGCAGTGGGGTGGCCACCACATGTTTGAAGGACTTGAAAAACTCACCGGTGAGGCCATCAGGACCCGGACTTTTCCCATTGGGAAGTGCATCAATAACATCGATAATTTCATTCTCGGAAATGTTAGCATCCAGCATAGAAATCATGTTCTGTGGGACTCTAGCTTGAGCAACCCTTGAGATGGTTGCCATTGATTCACGCCTGTGTGGTGAAAGAGGAGCCGAGACCCCGAGAACATGGTTAAAGTGCTCGACGATGATCGATCTATTCTCAGCTTCCGTGCTACATTCGGTTCCATTGTTATGGATCAAGAAGGGGATGGATTCCCTAGCTTGATTCCTTTTGAGGATTTTACACATCTCTTTTGATGGTTTGTCGGCCTTCCCTACCCACCAATCTTTGAAGAATATTTGAAGATTTTTCCTTTGAACCTCCTCCTCTAATCTTAGTCTTCCCCTCATTTTCAAAAGACCTTGTTGGCATTGTAAGTTACCTTTGTTCACCTCTTCTTCAAGCCGGGAGAGCCTCCGATACACAGTTTCTCTCCTTTTTTCTGGATATCTCTTATTGCCTTCTGAGTCCTTATCAGAATTTTTCGCATCCTTTCCACCGCACTTCTCTAGCACTTAGCCAGTTCATTACAGTTGGCAAAGGCTTCCACCCACACTCCAGAAATTTCCTGGTGGACAGAGGGGAGGGAAAACAACGTCTGACAAGCATGAAACCAAGGAGCTTTCTGGAGCATGGGACTCCGTTTGAAAGACAGAGTAATCGGGTAGTGGTCCGAGATAGTCAGGTCCATGTGTTGGGCAATCGAAGGAATACCCCACTAGAGGATGGTATTTCGGTCGATGTAACATCTATCAAGTCTTGCTTTCCTCAGAGAGTCCCCCAATTGGAGATTTGACCATAAGAACCCCTTCTTGTCTTTCACCTCGACCAGGTCGAGATGGAGCTTGATTTTATCCCATATCTCCTTCTCCTCATCGTCAATAATTTTTCCCTTGTTTTTCCATCGGTCCTCAGGAAACTCAACCATGTTGAAGTTTCCACAAATCAGAACATTGTGTGAGAGGGAGTCGAGGGAAGCCCAAGTATCAATTCTATCCGCCTCTCCATTAGGGGCATAAATTGAGACCACAATGAACTGAGTAGGGAATCCGATAGAGGCAGCAATCCAATGATGATTCCGACCTTCAAAAGTCAAGGTCACACTACCAGACAAGGAGTGACTAATACCAATCACAGCACCCCCCGCCCCACTAGGGTGTGAAGTGGAGAACCAAAGGTGGCTCGAAGAAATGCATTTAAGCCGTTTCTGGAGATCCTATCCGTCGATTTTAATCTCTTGTAAGCAGATGAAGTCGGGGTTGAGGCACTTGTCTTTGAACCATTGGCCAAGAATCACAGCTCTTGATGGGTTAGACAAGCCTCTGACGTTTAGCGATGTGAATTTCATTATTGATGGTTGCCCTCTTTGAGGGGAGGGACCCGATCTTTTTTCTTCTTGTGGACTTCTTTTTTCCTCCCATCTTCTTGAATTAAGATCCTACTCTTGAGGGGGCTCTTCCAAGGCATGCCTGATGGTAGGCAAGCTACAGGGCATTACAAATGAGACGGATAAAATTATCATCACCCTCATGTGGGACCCATTTGGGTTTCAACTTGTTGTTATCGAGGAGATAAATACAATGATGTCTAAATGGAGGTGATCTCTTGACTCGGGAGATTCTTTTACCAAGGAGAAACAAAGATTTCTCGATCGACCATTCCTTAGGGGTTTGGCCAAAATTGACAGCACAACGCTCCCTCCAAATCTTCCAGAGAGCCTCACCTCTGATGGCATTCCACAGCCTCGATGAGCAGCCGATCGCCTCACCCAACATCACTTGTTGCCAGTTGATTTGACGCGTGAGTCTCAAAACTCGGGCCACGTGATGCCAGATAATGCGGGACTTGGGGCAGTCGAAGAACAGGTGAGCTAAATCTTCAATGCACCGATGGCAACGCTTGCACCATGGCGGCACACCACAGATTTTGTTAGCCCTTGCATTGGTCCAGATACCTTTATGCAAGATCTGCCACATGAGAACGGACTTTTTGACCTCAATTAGGGGGTGCCTACAGATACCTTTTTGACCTCTTCTAGATACCTTTTTGGTGAGGGGGCTCTTCCAAGGCATGCGTAGGCATTCGATGATGTCGTTGACCGTATTTCGAACCTCAACGGATCTAGTATCTATCTTCGTTTGCAACAAAAATTTCTAGTATCTATCTTCGTTTGGATGGCATAATTGCTCTAAAGAATCCTTCAGTGAAATCCATTCACGGAGAACACATGAGAAGACCGAGACAGGCAAGCTCAGCTTCCATGGCGCTGCGACAGTTTTCCAAGAGTACAGCAAGTGCTTCATGATATCAAGGAGGTAACACATACAACTAGGAAGCAGTCAAGCGAGATGGCGACGACGCATACTGTGAAGGAGACGACGACTGCAGAGAAAAGAAACAGTGTTGGATTTGGCGACGACAACGTATGCGTGAAGTCAGTGCTGTTGACGGCGACGGCGTGGTGGTGACTCACAGTCCCACCTTTGAAGAAGACGCTGTATTCAAAAAGCTTGTCTCGACAGAAATTCGCCGCACCAATATCTGTAGGTGCGCTCGCGAAGGCCCCCTCTTTTCCCATCGCGACCGTTTGCACTCTTCCTATCGCGACGGTCTTCTCCTCGCAGCGGTTTTCTCGAGGCATCGTGCCCGTGTGCACGACATCGCGACTGGGCTCAGGTCGGTCGCCATCGCGACGGTGTGGCTCATGCCCATCGTCTTTGTGTTGCGCTTTGGAGTTTGAGCTTGTTCGCGTTGGGCACGACTCCCGAGGCCAAAGCGGCGGGCGCAGGCGTGGACCATCGCGACACTGAGGTTTTGTGGACCATCGCGGCAAGGGAGGTGGGCGGGTTGCCTCCGTCGCGACTGCTCGACTTTGGCCATCGCGATGGCCTTATGAGTTCTCTCATTCTCATACCTCCCTGATTCTCGGCCATCGTGGCGTCCTCATCATCGTGACTTGATCCTCTCGCGCGTTCCCGATGTCTTGTTATAGGTCGCATTAAGGTTCTTCTGTGTGTGGCGTCGTCTGCCCCGCCTTCTGACTGTGAGCTACTCGTCAGTGTGGTTGGTGATAAGTTAATAATAAGATATAAATTAAAAAAGAAGAAAGGAAAAAAAAAAAAGACAAACTTCAAATCTAAAAAGTGATTGCCTCGCTGTATGGCCGTGGCTGTGGTAGAAAAAATAAGGGGCCTCTTCGATTATCAAAGAAAGCAAAGTTAGATTAAAGAAGTGTTCAATTATCATTTAGTTGCGGGGTTCAATTAACAATTTGTCATGAACAATGTGACTCTCCCTCAGTCCGTGTCCCCCCTTGAGATGGAGTCCGTCCCCGTGGACGTCGCGCCCCCAGAGGTCTCGTTATGCAAGGAGTCTGTGGCGGCAAAGCAAGAAGAACTGAAGAAAACTTGCCTGATCGGTCAAATGTTTGGCCCCATGCCCCCTCTTGAAAGTCTGAGAACTTGGCTTCGCAAGGAGTGGTTCCCGCGTGGGCTAATTGTGTCCAAATGTCAATTCCTGCCGGCGAATCACCTGCTTCTAGTATTTGAGAACGAAGAGATGGCTTTCCAAGCCCTGCAAGCCGGCTCCTGACAAGTGGGCCAGTCCACCCTTTGCCTTTTTAAATGGACCCCAGACTTTGTCCCGAATAGATCAAAGCCTCTTCGTTACCCGCTCTGGGTAGAGCTTCCCAATCTGCCTTTCTTCATGTATGGATTTCTTCGTGAAATCGTCTCACTGATCGGTCGCCCGATGGCCGCAAGGCAGGATGTTGGGGGGTTAATCTACGATGGTGCTCAACATTCTTTCAATGCAAGATGGCATCCACAGATCTGCGTTGAAACAGACCTAAACCAAGCCCTTCCCTCGAAGATCTCCATAAACTGTGGAGATGGTAAGACCTGGACACAAGAGGTTACTTACAAGAATTTGCCAAATGCGTGCTTCCGGTATGGGCATCAAGGTCATAGGATCAAAGACTGCCCCCTGAAGAAAAGTTCCAATAAAAACAAGCTTAAACCAGATGGGACCCTAGACCCTCTCCCCCAAGATGACACTCGGGGTCATCCCCCTCCAATGGAGGAAGAAGAGGGAACTCGCGTTGCTGAGACGGATTCAGAAGGATTCACTGAAGTGAGACGCAGGAGGAAAGTTAGCCCTCGAAGATCAACAGCAAGGAATACTACGACAGTTGCCCCCTTGAATAACATATACAGTAACCTAGAAAAAGAGATTAATGAGGTCGACTTCCCAGGGGACAACCACTTTGAAGAAGACCCCACTGATAATACCCTTGGGTGCTCTACCAGCAAAGAAGACAACCAAGAAGGTTATACCACGAGTAAAGAGGAAGGCTTCACTACCAGCAATGAAGACAACCCAGACAGCGAAAGCTCCTCTCTAGGTCCTACCCTCCCGGTATGCTTTCCAAGATTACCGCAACAAAAGTCAAAGCTTAAAGAAAAACAACCTTCCGGCATGCCTTGGAAGAGCCCCCTCAAGAGTAGGATCCTTAGTCAAGAAGTAGGGAGGAAAAAAGAAGACCACAAGAAGAAAAAAGATCGGGTCCCTCCCCTCAAAGAGGGCAACCATCATCAATGAAATTCACATCTCTAAACGTCAGGGGTCTGTCTGACCCGTCAAGAGCTTCAATTCTTGGCCAGTGGTTCAAAGACAAGTGCTTTGCCCCCGACTTTATTTGCTTACAAGAGATTAAAAATCGACGGAGAGGATCTACAAAAACGACTTAAATGCATTTCTCCGAACCACCTTTGGTTCTCCACTTCTCACCCTAGAGGGATGGGGGGTGAACAAAGGAAAGCTACATTGCCAACAAGGTCTTTTGAAAATCAGGGGAAGACTAAGGTTAGAGGAGGAGGTTCAAAGGAAAAATCTTCAAATTTTCTTCAAAGATTGGTGGGCAGGGAAGGCCAACAAACCAACGAAAGAGATGTGTAACATCCTCAAAAGGAAACAAGCTAGGGAATCCATCCCCCTAATGGTCGATAACAATGGAACTGAATGTTGCACGGAAGTGGAGAATAGAGCTATCATCGTCGAACACTTTAACAATCTTCTCGGGGTCTCGACTCCTCTTTCCCCCCACAGGTGCGAATCCATGGCAACCATCTCAAGGGTTGCTCAAACCAGAATCCCACAGAACTTGATTGCACTTCTGGATGCTAATATCTCCGAGAATGAAATTTTCGAGGTTATTGATGCCCTTCCTAATGGGAAAAGTCCGGGTCCGGATGGCCTTACCAATGAGTTTTTCAAGTCCTTCAAACATCAGGTGGCCACCCCGCTGCGCCTCGTGTGGCAAGAGGCTCTCTCTTTCGGTGCCCTCCCTGAGTGCCTGAATAATGGCGTCATCAAGTTAATCCACAAACGGGGAGATAAGAACAAAATTGAAAACTGGCGTCCGATTACCATGCTCCAAACTGGATACAAGATAATAGCAAAAGTTATCGCCAACAGAATCTCTTGTCATTTAAAGTCATGGCTGTGCGAGGACCAGAAAGGTTTTATCAAAGGTAGATCTATACTTGAAGCAATTATCGATATTTGGGAAGGCCTTGCTTTTGCTGAGGAGTCTGCTCAAGATCTGGTATTCATTAAGATCGACTTCGACAAAGCGTATGACAGATTGGAATGGGACTTTATTCTTCAATCATTGAAAGACCTTGGATGCAGCCAAAAGTTCACGAAGATGGTTTCCACTCTTCTTGGAAACGCTTCAACTAGAATAAACATCAACGGTAAGCTCTCTGAGCCCATTCGTTTAAAAAGATCAATTAGGAAAGGCTGCCCTCTGGCTCCATTGCTATTCGCTATCACCACGAATGGACTCAGCTGCCTATTAAAGCATCACATGGACGCTGGCAATCTCAAGGGTCTTTCCTTACCTCCAAATCACGGCCAAATGATTGTGAGACTTTTTGCTGATGACATGAATGCCTTTGTGCATAACGATTTAAACAGCATTGAGATGTTTTGGTGGTGCCTACACACCTTTTGTGTGGCATCAGGCTCAAAAATCAACCATGCTAAAACTGCTTTTAGAGCAATCAGCGGACATACTCCCCAATTGTTGGTGGATCAGGGGTGTCAAGTTATCCCTAGCGGTCAAGTCTTCCGTCTCCTTGGCATTCCGATGGGTTTTGATATCTCAATGGACCAACGCTGGAACTGGGTGCTATCCAAGCTGGATAGGAAGCTGAATCAATGGAAAGGTATGCAAGTCAACCTGGCAGGGCGTGCTATGGTTGTTAACACATTTATGTTGTCTACAATTATTTACTTTATCTCGTGTTGGAGACCTAAGGAGAAAGACTTGGCCAAAGTGGAAAGAATCTGCAGAAACTTCCTTTGGACTGGGGACCCCAATAGAAGGGGGATTCCCAAAATCAAATGGGAAACTTGCATTAGCCCTAAAGACTCAGGGGGCTTGGGAATTTTGGATATTGTTGGATTGGCTGACAAGTTGGCTGCAAAGTGGCTTATCAAGGCTTGGAGCAATAGGGAGTCCTCTTGGGCCAAATTGATCTTCCGAAACACGGAAGACCTTACCTTTGTTGGCCACCCTGGTTGGAAGAACTTAGGGATTCTCACGCTTTTGTTCTCCCCCCACCCGGTCTTCCCTAAAGGCTCTAGCCTCGTATGTTCCTTATGGAAGAATTGGAACAAGGCCAAACAGTTCATCAGAATCAGTGATGAGTGGAAGTGGGCGGCTGGCATAAGACAAAATGATTCTATTTGGTTCCCGATCAGTGGCATTCGGGGGGTTGAGTCTTGGAACCTCCAAACTGCAAGGCGGCTATGGAACAAGGGGTTCAAACAGTGGAAACAACTCTGGAAACAAGAGACCAGCCAGTGGATTAGGTTCGAAGAATTGGATCCGAGACTTAGAGTTACCTTTGAGGAATGGACTCTTCTTCAAAGCAGGTGTTTAGCCTGGGACCGCTCAACTACCCGCCTTCTCTGCGGTCAGGATCTTCCTTGCTTGGAGGGCCTCAAATGGAGCAATGGTAAGAAGCTATCCAGAATCCCCAACTTCAAAGGGGATTTGGATGTTCACCACACCCTTAACAAGAGATGGTGCCTTTCTTGGACCAAACTTCGGTGGGAGCTAAAATTCATGTCTATTTGGCACCCCCTAATTGAGGTCAAAAAGTCCGTTCTCATGTGGCAGATCTTGCATAAAGGTATCTGGACCAATGCAAGGGCTAACAAAATCTGTGGTGTGCCGCCATGGTGCAAGCGTTGCCATCGGTGCATCGAAGATTTAGCTCACCTGTTCTTCGACTGCCCCAAGTCCCGCATTATCTGGCATCACGTGGCCCGAGTTTTGAGACTCACGCGTCAAATCAACTGGAGGGAGCGTTGTGCTGTCAATTTTGGCCAAACCCATAAGGAATGGTCGATCGAGAAATCTTTGTTTCTCCTTGGTAAAAGAATCTCCCGAGTCAAGAGATCACCTCCGTTTAGACATCATTGTATTTATCTCCTCGATAACAACAAGTTGAAACCCAAATGGGTCCCACATGAGGGTGATGATAATTTTATCCGTCTCATTTGTAATGCCCTGTAGCTTGCCATACTCCTCCCCTGCATTGTGGGATTTGGGGGGTCCCATGGGCACTAGTCCCATTCACTTGTAACTTTTTCTCTTTATTATAATTAAAGTCCGGGAGATTAGGCTAAGGCCGAACTTCCTTTATTTAAAAAAAAAAAAAATTTCGGCTTGAAGAGGGACTGTCGCGTGGGACCAACATAGCAACCCACTTTAAAGCATAGCTCATTTTCCTTTTCTCTTAAAGCTCTTCTATTCCTTCGAAGTTCGCTCGCGCTTTTTTTTTTAAGCAAAATGCAACACAGGATCTTTGTTCTGAACCACAATTGCAATCAAGATCTCCGCCATACATCTCTTCCGCCATAGATGGTAGGAGACTCGACAGAAAAAAACTTTGAACTTTGAAGCTTGATATGGGCGATTGAAGTTGGGCATTCACGATGCCCTGTTCACTGAGTAACTTTGCTACCTAGCTTGCAAGGACCCAGGTTCAAACTTCCAAGGGAGATGAGAGCTATCTACCCACCTTTCAATGCAGAAGTACGGCCATGTAAATTCTGGATCTCGTAGACTTTTTTTTTTGTAAAAGAAAGTTTGGCCTTGGCCTATTCTCACTGATTTTAATTAAAATAGAGAAAAAAAAAGTTACATGTGAATGGGACTAGTGCCTATGGGACCTCCCAATTCCCACAAAGGAGGGGACAAGTTTGATAAGCTAGAGGGCATTGCAAATGAGGTGTATAAAACTATCATCTCCCTCATGCAGACCCATTTGGGTTTCAGCTTGTTATCTACGAGGAGATAAATACAGTGGTGCCTAAATTGTGGAGATCTCCTATCTCATGCGATTCTTTTACCTAGAAGGAACAAGGATTTCTCAATCGACCATTCCTTTGGTGTTTGGCCAAAGTTAACAGCACATCGCTCCCTCCAAATCTTCCAAAGAGTCTCGCCTCTGATGGCATTCCACAGCCTTGATGAGCATCCAATGGCCTCACCCAACAGCGCCTGTTGCCAATTGAGTTGGTTCAAGAGCCGCAAAATCCGTGTCATGTGAAGCCAAATAATACGGGACTTGGGGCAATCGAAGAAGAGGTGAACAAGGTCTTCGATGCATCGATGGCACCGCTTGCACCATGGAGGCACACCACAAATTTTGTTGGCCCTTGCATTGTGCCAGATACCCTTATGCAAGATTTTCCACATGAGAACGGACTTCTTGATTTCAATAAGGGGGTCCCAAATAGACATGAACTTAAGTTCCCATCGAAGTTTGGTCCAAGGAAGGCACCACACCTTGTTAAGAGTGTGATGACCATCTATGTTTACTTTGAAGTTGGGAATTCTGGATAGTTTCTTACCATTGCTCCATTTGAGGCCCTCTAGGCAAGGACGATCCTATCCGCAGAGAAGGCGGGTAGTTGAGTGGTCCCACGCTAAACACCTGTTATGAAGAAGAGTCCATTCTTCGAGGGAGACTCTATGTCTCGGGTCTAAGTCTTCAAACCTGATCCACTGGCCGATCTCTTGTTTCCAGAGTTGTTTCCATTGTTTGAACCCCTTGTTCCATAGGCGCTTAGCCGTTTGGAGGTTCCAAGACTCCACCTCCCTTATGCCGCTGATCGGGAACCAGATGGAGTCATTTTGTCTTATCCCAGCAGCCCACTTCCACTCATCACTGATTCTGATGAATTGTTTGGCTTTGTTCCAACTCTTCCATAAGGAGCACACGAGGCTAGAGCCTTTAGGCGACACCGAGTGGGGGGAGAAGAACAGCGTGAGGATCCCAATGTCCTTCCAATCGGGAAGGCCAACTAAGGTAAGGTCTTTCGAATTTCTGAAGATCAATTTTGCCCAGGAGGACTCTCTATTGCACCAAGCCTTGATAAACCACTTTGCCGCCAACTTGTCAGCCAACCCAGCGATATCCAAAATACCCAAGCCCCCCGAGTCTTTCGAGCTAATACAAGTTTCCCATTTGATTTTGGGAATCCCCCTCCTATTGGGGTCCCCAGTCTAGAGGAAGTTTCTACAGATCCTTTCCACTTTGGCCAATTCTTTCTCCTTAGGTCTCCAACACGATATATAGTAAATAGTCGTAGAAAGCATAAATGTGTTGACAACCATAGCACGCCGTGCCAAGTTAGCTTGCATACCTTTCCAATGGTTAGGTTTGTTGTCCAGTTTGGATAGCACCCAGTTCCACCGTTGCTCCATCGAGATGTTGAAGCCCATTGGAATACCGAGGAGACGGAAGACTTGACGACTAGGGATAACTTGACACCCCTGATCAATCAACAGTTGGGGTGGAGGCCCATGGATTGCTCTGAAGTCAGTTTTAGCATGGTTGATTTTTGAACCGGACGCCATACAAAAGGTGTCGAGGCAATTCCAGAACACCTCAATGTAGTTGCTATCGTTAACAACATTTAAGGCATTCATGTCATCAGCAAAGAGTCTAGCAATCATTTGGTTGTGGCCAAGAGGTAGGGAGAGACCCTTGAGACTTCCAGCCTCCAAGTGATGCTTAAATAGGCGACTGAGGCCATCTGAGGCGATAGCAAAGAGTAGCGGAGCGAGTGGGCAGCCTTGCCTGATAGATCTTTTTAAACGTATGGGTTCAGAGAGCTTACCGTTGATATTTATTCTTGTTGAAGCGTTTCCGAGTAGAGTGGAAACCATCTTCGTGAACTTTTGGCTGCATCCAAGATCTTTCAGAGATTGAAGAATAAAGTCCCATTCCAATCTGTCATATGCTTTGTCGAAGTCGATCTTAATGAATAGCAGATCTTGAGCAGACTCCTCAACAAACGCAAGGCCTTCCCAAATATCGACAATTGCTTCAAGTATAGATCTACCTTTGATAAAACCTTTTTGGTCCGCACAAAGCCAAGACCTTAAATGACAACAGATTCGGTTGGCGATAACTTTGGTGATTATCTTGTATCCAGTTTGGAGCATGGTAATCGGCTGCCAATTTTCAATTTTGTTCTTATCTCCCCTTTTGTGAATTAATTTGATGACACCATTATTGAGACACTCAGGGAGGGCACCAAAGGAGAGAGCCTCTTGCCACACCAGACGCAATGGGGTGGCCACCACGTGCTTAAAGGACTTGAAAAACTCACTGGTGAGTCCATCAGGGCCCGGACTTTTCCCATTGGGGAGAGCATCAATAACCTCAATAATTTCGTTCTCTGAAATGTTAGCATCTAACAGAAAAATCATGTTCGGAGGGATTCTAAGTTGAGCAACCCTTGAAATGGATGCCATGCAGTCACGCCTGTGGAAGGAAAGAGGAGTCGAGACCCCAAGAAGGTGGGTGAAATGCTCTACGATGATAGATCTATTCTCAACTTCTGTGTTACATACAATCCCATTGTTGTCGACCAAGAAGGGGATGGCTTCCGTAGCTTGATGGATCTCGTAGACTTTCTTCATCGCCGAATCATATTTATTGTGTACAGAAAAGCACGCGCTGCTTTTTCTACCTTTCCTGAGAAAAGGTAATTGTGTTCCATCGTCGCCGACACATATTTAATGCCAAGATTCGAGTGATGAGGCCGTCTGAAAAAATTGCAGCTGTCATAGCTATAAATGTGAGTTGGCCGGAAGCCTGTCAACGGGTACATGTCGTTGCCCATCTTGTCCAAGAGTAATTTCAACTCATACTCGAATGATGATCGTATGTCTATAGTCATACCTCTTCATGAAAGAGGACGTAAAAGGGTATTAGCTGAACTCTGATTTTTCCACTAATTCCTCTTTCTTGCTTAGGGATCTATGTGGTTAGGATGGTTAGCTCACTTAGAACACCAAGATATTAGCATCAGACAGAACAAATGCTGAAGATTGGGCTTTTTTTTTTTTGTTAAATGGAGGTTCGGTCGAGGCTTACTCCCCCGAACTTTAACTTTGAAATTGCAACTGTACAAGGAAGGGCATAGTACCCATGGGATCCCCCTTATCCCACAAGAACAGGGGTTTACAAGACTTGGTTAAACAACGGTCACAACTACTGCGAGGATAGACAAACGGTGGCCAACAACCACATACAACAACTTTCCAAGATTAATATGTCCCTTACATGTTGCTACCAGGGGTTGAACTCTCGCCCCCGCCTCAAAAGGCAAGAGGCCCAACCACTAGGCAAGAGGCCCAACCACTAGGCAAGGATAGATTGGGCTTTGATTGTTGGGCCAGCTTACTCTCTACTGGTGAGTTGTTGTCTGATCCATATACTATGGATATCAATACTATTTCTCTTGTCTGTAAAAAAATGCTGCTGGAAAGGAAAAGAACGCTAAGTTACTAGTTGGAAACCTATCATAATCAGAAACAAGTGAGCATTGCTGATGTTGCTCTTGATATGTATCAGAAATTTAAAAGACAATGTGTCTCTATAGCTTCCATCTCTGACAAATTGAACAAATGATGGTTTATCCAATGAAGCCCGAAACAATGGAAGCACAGGTTCTGTAGCATTTGGGCTTTCCCCTTCTCTAGGAAGCACTCTACTCTGCAATGGCTTATCCTTCATAGAGGGGTTTGGGCTGGTAGTTAAGCAAGGAAGTTACATATTGATGCAGGCAATCACTCCTTGTGTGGTAGTGTGTAGGATCTTTCCCACATTTTTTATGATTATTGGCATGCTAAAAAATTTTGGAGAATCATGGAAAGATATTGTAGCTCTTTTGAAATTACCAAACTTTGATGTCAAGAGACCCTCTTGGGTGTGTGTTCTAGAATGGATGTCCCTCTCTGACATATTTGGAGATCAATCATTCTGTGGAATATCTGGTCTAGTAGAAAAGAAAAAAGCTTCAAGTCATTCTGTGGAATATCTGGTCTAGTAGAAAAGAAAAAAGCTTCAAGTCTGGTCAGAAAGACCTTTTTTACTCATATCTTTGAGATGAAAAAGGTTGCTAAAGTCTCTATCAAGAAAAAAGCTTCAAGTCTGGTCAGAAAGACCTTTTTAACTCATATCTTTGAGATGAAAAAGGTTGCTAAAGTCTCTATCAGCTCCATTAGGGACACTGCTCATGAAAATTTCAGTACCTAGGCTCATAATTGTAATCTTAATTTCCATAGGTGGAGGTATAGCTTGATTTCCCTCTACTCTATCCCCGATTCCTCATGATGTATTCTCTGGGTTAGTCCTTTTTTTTGTCCTAGGTATGGAGCCCTACCCTCTACACAAACTATATATTGCCTATATTAATATATTTCTTTCTTTCTTTGTTCAAAAAATAAAGAAAGAGGAAGTGAAGAGCAGTTGAACAATTGGTGCACCATATTATGTCTCCGTTTTCTAAATAACATTTTTCTCTTTTGAATACAACAGGAAATTGGAAACATACGCACACACCCATTACACAAATCTTAATGAAAAGTTTTACATCTATGCATGGGACAAGCCCCCAATATAACTCATGGAGTTATCCAAAGCCAAATTCATGCTCAAATACAACGATTGGGTACATAAATTTTATCTTTTTAAAGCAATAAAGTTTAAATTGAATATTAAACAAGAGTTACAACATATGTAGGGGTCAATCCATATCTATCATACAAAAGCACATCAAAAGAGGGCATAATACATAATGAGACTCATGTCAGAGTACAAGGACATCAGTTGCTGCCTTCATCTAGTGTACTTGTAGTTACATGTGATATCTCTAAGTCTAAAATGCTCAAGAGGAGAATCAACAATAGACTTTATACAAATTGACCCAATCCTTTTGAGTTCAAAAATATAACCAAAATAGTGATCCGTTTGGATAGTACTAAAAACTTTATTGTTCCTATTGAGCCGGATACACCACAAGATCTGGGCTCTCCAGAGATGCCACAAGTCCTGTTTGTTGACCATCAAACCCTACTCTATTTAGTCAATAAACCTTGCCATGTAGGTAGTATTTTAAGATGGTTTCTTTTATTATTGGAGCTGACTTTGAAGTCATTGTTAGAGAAGAAAAAACACATATTAATGTATATCATTTGTCCAAAATTGTTTCACTAGCAGATGACCTTCTAGATGCTTATCTCTTCACCATAGAAAGCATACTGAATTGGGTTACCTCCTTGGCACCAATATTATCCTTTAAACCTCACTGTCAAAAGAAAACTCCTAAGCATATGGATTTGCAAAACAAGATTTTTTTCTCTACTTTTGGAACATATATATCATTTGAATTCAAAGGGATTATTGGAATTTTGTGTTCTAGAGGAATAAAGCACAAGGATGGCATGTGTGTTATCATGCTTCAAAAGTGGTCACTCTAAAAAATCTAGAGAGACGAGGAGCATATTAGCCAAATGCGGAGAAGAATGCTGATAAGTATGCAACAAAATGTCAAGAATATACACATAGTCATTCCTTAAGGTATGTGAATTTGTTTCGGTTTCAAGCTAATCCAAAGTGAATAATTTCAAAGGAAAATTTTGAGAACGTGAAGGTGAAGTTAATGCAAATGTTAGAAATATGCAAGAAATGTGTAAAGGGATTGTTATGGTGCATGAACAATTGTACAAAAGAGGAATATGTTGGTAGCAGTCAGGGCATCACAAGACAAGGGAGCCGACATAAAAAATCACAGCAGAGAGAAGGGCCAAGCAGGCAAAGCAGTCAAAGAAGATCCGACAAGTAGGCCATGCAATTTTTCCAAGATAACTCCCTTTTAATAGTGATTTTCATCACTACATAAACATTATAAATACCATTTTTGGTAGATTATACTCCATTTTGTTCAAGCTGAGGAGTCCTCCAACTTGAGGAGTATTAGAAGTATTTATGTACCAATTTTCATAATTTCTAGGGCTCATTTGAGCCTCCAAAAGAGCTAGGAACCTAATTTTTAACTAGGTCGGACACTAGGTCTGGATAGGGCCATTAGCTAGTCAAAAACTATAAAAGGAGCTAGAGAGCTCATTTTTGAGGAGAACAAATTGAAGTTTAAACTAAGAAGAGCTCTTGTAATTGTCTTATGATCTTAATCAAAACTTCTATTGTTCAAGTCTTTGTTCTTACCTGTGTGCGCGTGTGTGTATGTGTGTGCATGCTTGTGTGCTTCTCCATCACCACTTGTGCACATCACTTGCTCGAGGTCTTCATACCATCCTCATGTCTTCCCGGATTGACATTAAAGGAGGTGCTACTCACCACTGAGCTACACCAAATTTTGGCACCGTTGTCGGGGATGGAGCTTTGAGGACAAGCATGTGATGGTAAGATATAGAGTAGAGACATTGGAAGAGTAGGTAACCATTTTCTTTTACTTGTTTTTACCTTCCTCTCCACTCCTACACACCATATCCATTCATCATCATCATCTTCACCACCACGACCATATACCTCCATCTCCATTCATTTCCTCATTTTCACTTGAGAGCGAGAGCGAGAGAGAGAGCTTGTATGCACACTTGTTTTCTATGTTTTTCTCAGCATTCTTGCAAGTTCCAGCTTCCATTGCAGTTGTAGCAGCTCCAATAGGTGAGAAAGCTGTCTGTGCAGGTTCCAAGGTGTTGAGCTTTGTCGATCGCGGTTGACTAAAAGATTTAGCTTTTCGTAAAACAAAGTGCACAACCACAAAACTAGCGAATCAGAGATGTCTTATGGTATATATGGAGAGACCCATAGGAAGTTTAGGTGTGGGTTACTTAGAGAAAACCAAAGGCCCTTACAAAAATCAACTTGAATAGATTAGGAACAGCCGATTAGGTCCTCATGTCTATGAGGACGGTCTAAGAAGATCTGTTATAAAAACCTAGATCAACCCATTGGACTAGAACATCTAGTTGTCAAATTTGAGAATGGTGCATACATAGATAAAGAAGGTACAATGTACGTAGTTACCAACCAACCGAATAGAACACATGAATTTGGTAATGTGATTCTAGAGACAGACTTAGGTGACATAGAGCAAGGAACTTAGGAAGAGAGCCCATAACTCCCTGAGGCAAATCAATCCTGACTAGAATCATTACTCCAGAGTGGTTCCCGAGGACAATAAGAGCATAGATCTGCTCTTAAACTGAGAGACTGATGAAGCTTTTTGGAGGTATAAGCCTGACCAGGCTAATGAAGTAGAAATGCTCACAATCTATGAGTTTAAAGATCTTGATAGCCCAGGCAAAGTGACCTATTTAGAAAATACTTCAGAGAGGATCTTTGTGGTCTTAGAGCATGGTAGGCATGCCTACACTTGGAAGGGTGAATTTGTTTTCCGCCAACCAAGATCTAATGTCTCTTTTGGTCACCAAGGAGCTGGAACATCCCAAGCTCATGGAGCTCAAAGGGACAGGAGTAGAAATAGGCCGGAAGTAAGCTTTGCTAACCCATTGGGAAGAGAAAGGACGAGAACGAAGGCTAATAGAATGGAAAACAAGAAACCTAGAGACCCAAGTAATCATAGAAATGTAGATGAATTCCCTCTCCCAAGGCTTAGAGAACACGCTAGGACCTTGAGGCCTACACAATTGGTTAAGTCCATGAAAAATTGCTTCGATGGCACATGAGACCCATATGACCTTGTGGCAGAATTTAGGCAAGTCTTGAGAGCTTAGCAAGTTGAAGACCTGTTCATAGAGTACAATGCTTTTGGGCTTACCTTTAAGAACACGGCCCTTACGTGGTTTCAACCACTACAACAGACGCAATTTAGAAACATAGACCGACTGCTAGAAGCCTTCATCACGGAATTCTCAAAGAGTGACATAAGGCACAACACTTCCTCATTGATTCATAGTTTTAAACAAACACCTCAGGAGACAGTGAGACTTGTAGGAAGAAGATTTTAGCAATACCTAGAGAGATGCCTTGTGCCCATTGCCCACACCAGACAAACAAGTGGCTTTGTTCTTAGATGGATTGCTAAGTACTAAATTGAGATCTTATGTGTACTTGAAGGACCCTAGAAGCATAGACGAGTGTGTATGCATGTGCATCGACATTGAAGATAACCTAGGGGAGGAATCGGAGCTTTCAAAAATCTACAAAGATTCAGATAGCTCTACTAGCCTCAACTAAAATCCATCCACATCTATCCAGGAACTTGCAAAGAAGGTAGCTCAGATTTGCCCCAATTAAACGACACTATACTTGTGGAGGAGACCATATGGCTAATGTGTGCCCAATCATGGCTGAACCCCAAGAGAACCCTAATAGCCAATACTGCACCATAGAAAGGAGATACTAACCACACAACACAAGATTTCCCATATAACAAACAAGCGGTTAGACAAAATTATCCACAATCATATCCACAATAAGGGAGATATCAAAACTAGTACCTGCAGCAGTATGGGAGGCCACAATAACCTTACCAAGCTCAACAAAGGCCTCATCCTATGTTAACTCATCAACCTCCCCCTCAAACCAATGTGATTCTAGTGAAGTATGCAGCTGCACAAGAAAATCTGAATAGATCCTTAGTCCCAGTAACACTATTACTTTTAGAAAGTGAACCAAGTGATCATAGTTTTGACTCTACTCACATTGATAGCCCACAAGCTTACTACATGCAGACACCTGAGCATAATGAGTCATATTATTATGAAGACCCGAGTGAACCTAGTTGGGAGCCAGAGTATGCAAATGTCATGTACATAAACCCCAACTCTAGACCCCAATATAGGCAGATAAGACCTCCATTTCCTAGAGGACCATGCTACCGATGTCAGGGAGATCACCTCATTTGAGATTGCCCTATGCATGCACCTACAAAAACCCAATCTGTGATAATTCAATGTTTCTATCTAGATTGTGGGAAGGAGCACCTGCTACGAGAATGTCCTAAGAATCCCAACAATATGCCAAAAATCACTCCTATCAATGCCATTGGATTAGTGGTAGACTCCATGGGAAGTGTGACTTCCACTACCCTAGTGCAAGTGGTCACTAGAGCTCAGGCATTACAACAGAGCCAAGGTGTAGGCCAGACAAAGAGTTCCGAGGTTAGTGAGACTGAGAGCTTAACTAAGAAATGTTCAAAAACTTGGAGGGATAGTCGAGAGAGAATGAAAAGGCAATGGGCAAAGAAGATGAGTGAACTTGAGGAAACCTTTAGAGAAACAAAAGCCAAGATAATTGAACTCACATGTCAAACTCACTCTCACACTACTCCACCACCACCATTCCCATCCCCCTCCAATCCACCACCTTCTAACCCTCCTCATATAATTCCACTACCACCTAGAGTAGGATCAATATTAGCAGATCCCACTCTCAAGGACCTAGAAATGATGCTTAAAGCATATCAGGCTAGAATCCAAGAAGGGCCAAATGTGATAGATCATGCAAAATGTTACTCTAGAGCTAACCTAGAGAAAGAAAGAACCAAGATTTGTGCAAAGATGGTGGAATTGGCTCAAACCATGTTCGAAGCCAGTCACCTTTTCAACAACTCTAGCTCAGCTAAGACACGGTTGCACTTTGATGGACTGTTAAAAAGATTGGAGAGGCTAATTGCAAAATTTGAAAAGGACCCTATCTCTCAAGGTAAGGACAAGGCCAGTGGAAGAATGAGCATTCCTCCCAAGGAAGCTTATGTGCCTAATTCCACTGAACCAGACCACTTGTTCTATGAATCGATATTCCCAAGAATTTCTGAGAGAAATTCAAGAAGAGAAATGGGCACAAGAAAGTGAAAATCCTCCTCCTATTGAACTTGTGGATGACTTACATGACCAATTCCCACAAGACATTCCCTCCATCTATGGAGAACAGGATAATGCCCCATCAAGTGAACGGTTAGACTTCAAGTCTAATTCCTTGTAGGAATTGCCTCATTTCATCGGCCCATGGAAAGCAAAGTCCACATGTATGAGAGCACCCAGAGTCTTGGTAAGAAAAGAAAATTTAGTCATACCTAGGAATACGGAGGTAGTGAAAAACACTAAAGTGCAGTGCAATCTCACTTTAAAAGAGCTACTCAAAGTGAAGCCCAAATTGTGGAAACATTTAGCCAACCAAGTGCCAAATGTAGCAAAACCTCATTCCCAGGTAGGATCTCATAGAACAGTGCCCGAAATAGACAAGATAGCGGACATGAGCAAAGGAGAAGAAGGAAACACCTATCTTCCAATTACCCATCAAGGTTACACCACTAAGGCAATTTTCGACTCAGGTGCATAAGTTGCAATTGCTACCACTTCCCCATGGAAGCGATGGGGCAAGCCAACACTCAGGCCAACAAGAATGAAGTTGTAGACGGCTGTGGTCATATAGAGAGACCTTTGGGATTACTAGAAGGGATAACTCTCAACACTTGTGGTGTAGAGTTTGAGCATACTTTTGCTATATGTGACTTTAGCAAAAATCAGGCCTACGAGATGATTCTGGGAAGACCCTTCTTGAGGCAATTGCAAGTAGCACAGGATTGGGGAACCAATTCTTTGTATTTACAACACTTAAGCATCACAACCAAAGTCAATCTCAAGGATTACTCTTGTAGAGAAATGCCCCCTGTATAGTGGAATCCCATCCATAGAGCTACATATGATATGGAGTCAGTGCATTCCATAGGATCACGATCCTCATGGATGCATGAAGACACCCACTTATGGATGTGCAAAGTAGCAGTAGAAGAAGAGAAGAGAGAAAAAGCCAGAGAGGTAAGTGCGAAGGAAACTCATAGATCAATTCAAGACCCAACCTATGCACCGGTAGTATTTCCAAACAAAGAATTCGAACCTCATGGCTGGGCAAAAATTTTAGAAACAATGGATGTAGCCATCAATGAAGAACAATGGACACCCCACTGTGACGAGGATGGCTATGAAATTTCGATCTTCACAATAGAGCCAATCATGTGTGATTCGATTATTGAAGAATGTGTACATAGCACTGATGCCTTCAAGGATGCAAGTGACTCCGATCTAGAGTCAATTATTATGGACCCACCTTTTGCATCAGATGAGGAATATTTCTACAAAATAGAAGCTCACCCTCAGAGACATGAAGAAATTATGAAGGATGTGAGCTTAGCCACCGTGATAACCACCAAGAGTGAAGACAAGAAAAGAAAAAAAAAGAGAGGCTGCACCGGTAGAGGAAGAATCATTGTTTGAGGTCCCTAAAAATTTCAAGAAGTATGAGATAGAAGATAGGAGAGTCATGATAAGAATGCCTAAACATGATGCACAATCAGGAGAGGCCTATGATAACAAAGAAACCACCAAGAAAATTGTTGTAACCATAGTCTACAAAGGTTCGGGGTATATTGGCCAACAATGGAAGCAAATGTGCACAAGTTATGCAAAGGATGCCCAATCTGCAGCACTAGACCTCCAGTGGAACATGCCACTCTTTATCGAGTTTCTTTAGTGCTTGATTGGAGTGGATCGTTAGTAGCCTTCTTGAGGATGAAAAACTTCCCCCAGGATATGACATTGGCTAGACAAATGAGCTTAGAATAGGAGGCACTAGACTACTCACTCATTGGAGATAATTTTTACAAGCGTGGTAAAGATGGGTACCTCAGACTGTGTGTCCATGAGAGTGAATATCTTAAGATCTTGGAAACTTCTCACCAAGGTGTAGCATGAGGACACTTTGGACTAGATCGTGTGATCAAGGCAATACTTTTAGCCAGTCTTTGGTGGCCAACGCTTCACATGGATGCACATACCTATGTGAAGAGATGCGATGTTTGTCAGCAAACTTAGTATCCCATGCATAAAGATGAGATGCCATTGAAACCTATGATGGGTGGCCGTGCATTCTCTAAGTGGGGATTAGAATTTGTTGGTCCTATTAATCCCCCAGCTAAGAGTTCACATGATGAATACATCATTGTTGCCACAGACTATCTAACCAAATGGGTTGAAATGAAGGCCACAATGAAGAACGATGCTCAAACAACAGCCAAGTTCTTATTTGAGAATGTGTTCACTAGATATGGGCTACCAATAGAGCTAGTAAGTGATAAGAGGCACGCACTTCTTGAATGAATTCATTGAAAATCTTGTCCAAAAATTATTGGTAGTACATAAGAAGTCTCACCCCTATCATCCACAAGCTAATGGACAAGCCGAGAGCACCAACAAGATTCTATGCAATGTGCTCACAAAATTAGTGAATAATAAACACTCTGTCTAGGACAAACAACTACATCACGCTATTTGGGCATATCAAGTTGCCTATAAAATGGTATTCCAAGCCACTCCCTTTGAGATGGTGTTTGGACAAAATGCAGTGGTCCCACTAGACTTCTTAATACCCACATTGAAAGTAGCATAGGAGCATGAGTGGACAGGTCATGAACTCTCTTCGATGATCTTTGATATTGAACGGCTAGGTGAAACGAGACTGAGAGCAGCCGTAGGGATTTATGCAACTAAAAAAAAACAAAAGGCATAATTTGATGCCCATGTGAAGGAAAAAGGCTTGAAAGTAGGAGACTTAGTTTTGGTATACACCCTGAAACAACATGCAAGAAAGCTAGATAATCGTGGCTATGGACCCATAATTATTAACAGAAGATCAACAAGTGGGGCAGTCCAATTGGCCACCCTAGAAGGTGACATCCTACCAAGTTACATCAGTGGATGCCGAGTCAAATTATATCAAGAACCCCTCACTGAGGAAATGCTTAATCGACTCAACACTACCAAGAAATGTAATGAAGAAGAAAAACAAATTTACAAAGAAGCACAAGTAGAAGCTTTAGAACGCATCCGAAGAATGAAATTGAGGAGCCAGGGTAGAGATGAGCCTAGATCACATGCATGTCAAGCTCCAAGATATCACATGGCCATGTGTGACTCACCAGGAGTCCATTCCCATAGAATAGTTGATCGATGTCCTTTTGTGGCCCTAGAGATAAGACAAGGGGAAAGTGAAAGGATTGTGAAAGCATTTATTGACTCAGGTGTAGCCACTAGTGCCATTAGACTTTCGTACTCTCAAGAATTGCAATTAAAAGTCAATCCTATAAAATCTTATCTCATAGGATTGGGAGGTGTGGAAACCCCTTGCATGGGCAAGGTGGAGCTTCCCATCTACATTCAAGATGTTCTTATGACAATTAAGGTGCTAGTGTTTCCCGATGATCTCACTGAGCCTCTTGTCTCGGGTCAAGACTAGATCTACGATTATGCCATCCATCTGAACCTGAGAAGTGGACTTCTTCAGGTTTAGGTAAATTGGAATCGCATTTTAATTGAGTTAGAAAATGAAGCACTCAAGGAAATAGGAAAGGCACCAACTCCTGGTCCTTCCAGGAGTACACGTGAAGATAAAGATGCTCATCTTGTCCAAAACTTTGTGATGCAACAGGATGATGTTCTCAACAAAGAAGCCATGGATCTGATGGAACTCCCTTCTTTTCCAAAAGTGATCAAGACAAGGCAACCAAAGGAGTACTGAGCATAGAGGAAGCAGACAGCCTACGCTCATAGCCAAAACACACATTTGTATATTAAGTATACCCGTGCTACTTCCCTATCTTTCGATGACGATCATGGCCAGAGTTTGCTAACACACTAAAAAAAGTCAAAGGATGCGACAAACAGCTCAACTATGTATATCCGGCACCACCACGTGGTATTGCAATGGTTGCATATATGATTTCCACCATTAGGCATTGGAGCATTAGGCTCAAGAATGTAGCAGATATAATGGCACAGATGTTCCTCAAAATATTTGAACTCATGCTTGTCATATTCCGTACATTGAAAAATGTTAGAGATCTCTTGGCCCTAGGTTTTAACAAAGGCAACCTCGATTTGGTATATAATATGAGCACCACCCCATCCGTAAATGTTATATATGCATGACACACTCGTGTAAAATATCTCCCAACATGCTTCAAACAGACATTGGAAGAAATGTTTGTCACAAGGTTTTGGGAGTTTCACTCAGAAATCTTCATTCCCAGACCCTCTCATCTGTTACACTTATTTTCTATGGAGTAGGTCCTACACTTAGACAAGCTCCATATGCCACATCTGGAGGTACATGGGCCAGTTGATTGGGACAATTTACTAGCATGAGAATAGACACTTGAGGAACATCACTTGGCCACAGATGTGGTCGAATATTACATCAAACGCTCGGCTCAGCAACGGTCTGTCAGAGATGACAGACACGAGAGAGGGGGGAGTGTTAGCAGTAGTCAGGTAGGCATGAAGCTATGCTCAACCAAGATATGTATGAGATACCAAGCATGAAGCAAAAACCACTCCTCTACATGATGTCATAACAACCATACTAGTATCAATAAAAAAACGCATGTAAATCTAGTGATAATGATCTCCCCTTAGGGATAAAACAATCCAAGTAGCGGGGTACCACTCAAGTGGTAAAAGATTCTCTTAATAGCCTACCAATGCTTGACACTTGGGCAATGCATAAATTTTCCCATCTGAGAGAGGACAAACTAAATATAGTCCATGTTTTGCACAAGTAAATCAATCATCCAACAACCTACTGATAAGCAACATCAAATGCATCTCAAACATCATGAAGAATCAACCTTAAACCTATTTCCATGGGATTGAAAATAGGTTTGCAATCTTCAAGGCCAAAACATTCAAATGATGTGTCAATATCACTTGTTTTTCAAAAATTACATTCCTCCATCAACTTGCATAAGTTGAATGCCCAAATAATGATGCAAATTCCCAAAATCTGATATCTCAAAAGAGGCATGCAAATTATCCTTAAATTCAGCAATGTGCTTCTCATTAGGACCAGTGAATGTCATGTCATCAACATATAGAACAATGATCATAAGTACATAATCTGCACTCTTAATGTATAAGGTGTTCTCAAAACCATCTGCAATCAATTAGGCATGTATCTTTTCAAACCAAACACATGGTACTTGCTTCAAAACATATAATGTCTTTGTCAATCTAAAAGCTTTATTTTTATTCACTTTCTGCCCAAAACCATAGGGCTGAAATACATGAACTTCTTCATGTAATTCATCATTCATAAATGCATTTTTTAATGTCCAATTGATGTAGATTATAGCCATGATGGGTTGCAAGTGCACAAATGCTATGAACAATCATCATTGAGCATGTGGGAGAAAAGGTCTCATCAAAATCAGTGCCTTTCTCTTGAGCATAGCCTTTGGCAACAAGCCTCTCCTTATACCTATTAACTATTCCATTAGGCTTAGGTTTCAGCTCATATACCCATTTAGTGGCAATGGCCTTTTTCCCTAGAGGCAAATCACATAGATATCAAGTACCATTCTTCATAATAGCATAATATTGAGGTTTCATAATAGCCATCCAATTTTTTGAATTTTGTGATTCATCAAAACAAAGAGGCTCATTCTCATCAAAAGGCTAGAGACAACCATCACATAGCAATCTCATGCAAAGGAAGCAGTATGAGAGCTGAAATGAGTATAAAATATCAATGCTGCATCTAATTTGCTCTCTTAGGGTTTGCACCAACCATTTAGAAATATTTTTAGCCTCTTATATGTCATCCCTCTCATAAACAAGTGCATCATGAAAATCCACATCATAAATGGAATGATCTGCATCATCATGTGAAACCTATAAAGGCATAGAGATTGCCCCATTTGGACCAGAACTTGCCTATCCAACTATAAAAAGAGGAAGAAAGGTGCCATACACATCTTTAGAGCTAACTGAAGTCTCTTTTGTACATGAAAGTAATGGATGAATTGCAACTTGCACAAAAACAATATCATGGCTAACTAGAATGTTTTTAGTATGCGGATCACACAAACGATAGCCTTTCCTTTTTAAACTATGCACAACAAAAATACTCCTTTATCATCCAATTTCTTGCGTTGTTGTTTAAGCACTTATGCATATGTGAGACAACTAAAGATACATAGATGAGTAAGAGATGGCTCACAACCATGCCAAGACTCATATGGAGTGATTGATTGCAGTGCTTTGGTGGGACACTTGTTAAATATATATGTTGCACACATAACTCCATCAAGCTAGAAGTTATGTGGTCAAGCCTGACTTTTGACCATACACATTGCCATCTCCATGAGAGACCCATTCTTTCTTTTAAAAAAATCCATTTTTTTGAGGTTTATACTACACTTTAGATTGATGTTTAATCCCATGCTCTACTACAAATGCATTAACATTAGAAGACATGTATTCCTCCCATTGTCAAAATGTAGGGAGCCCAATTTACATGTTTATAGATTTTGAGCCATAATTAGGAACTGTTTGAATCACATAGACACTTTGGAATTTACTTTCAATTGATACACCCATGCAAGCTTGAAGAAGTCAGCAATAAAATTCACAAAGTACAAGTAGTTCCCAAATGGAAGTGTCTGCATTATACTATAGACATCACTATGAAAAAGTTGTAATTTATCAATAACTCAAACTGAACCATCTCTGAAAGGAGGAATCCCACATTTTTTCCAAAATACAACCTTCACAGATGTTTAGAAGGTGCTTGAAGTTTGGGCAAAGAGGATTATATTTGAGATTTTTGCAAGCAAAGCAAACTAACAAAATTAAGATGACCAAAGTGTGCATGCCAAATCTTTGCATCTGAGATAGCCTGAGAATATTGGTATGCACATGCTGAAGTATTCACCAATTTTGCATAATTCATAAGCTTCTAGAGATCACGGCATAAAATGCTAGAAACAATAATAAGATCACCATTTTAGAGATCATGAATTATACATCTTTCGTCAACAAATTCGACAACCAAGCCAATCTTGGATATGTTGAAAGTGACAATGGGTTTTTCTTGATCCATCACACATATAAACCATCTCACAATGTGAAATAACTACCATCAATAGTAGTCAAAATGATCTTACCAACTCCCATTAGAGGATAAGAGGAGTTGGTAGCACATGTAGTAGTATTCCCTATAGGGTGAGGCTCAAGTGAACGGAAGAAACTGTGCTGCAAGGTAATATGTTTGGTTGCTCCACTATCAATGTACCAAGCATCTGAGTCTACAACAAATATAGATTGCTCATGCAAAGATGAGTCATATGCAAGAAGTAGTAAATTCCCATTCTTCATTCGGAACAAGATTAATAGACTATTTAGGTGTACAGGCCTCTGCAACAACCATTCCAACCTCTTTCTTCTTTTCCTCTTTTGCAATGAGTTTAGGACAACTCTTATGACATGATCATTTCCCTTATAGTATTTGCAAAACTGTTTCTATTTTTCAGTTTTCTTCTCATCCTTGTCTTCCTTCTTTGATTTTGTAGTTTTAATAGATTTTTGCTTACTAGTAGATGAGCTCCATTTACCTATACCCTTTCGACTAACTAAGAAATCTTGATCTACAACACACATAATTGACATATTCTACCTTGACTCATCTTCTTGCAAAAAAATATAGACTAATTACTCAAATGTTAGAGCATTTGGATTGTCTTTCATCATCAATCAAAGAGTAGAAGGAAATCTCGAACATTGTTAAGAAGATTTTGCACAAGTGAACTATCTTGTAGGGATTTATCAACAAAATTTAATTGCTCCTTCAAATATTTGATCTTTGTGGAAAAAACTATCCATTGAATCTCATTCATTCATATGCTCACTCTCCAAGTATCTTTGGAGGTAAGAAACATTAGCCTCATTTCTTGCCAGGCAGAAAGTTGTAACTGTATACCAAGCATTCTTTGCTATGCGGAGATAAGATGGATGACAATGAGTTTCTACAATCATCATACATGGATTGCAAGACAAACCATCTCTTGACGAGATGGAAAAATTTTTTAGAGATGAAGATCAAAGGTAGGCTGCCATGAAGTTGACATATGATGGAGGAAAGTCATCAACATGAAATGAAAAAGCACTTAGCACTCTTCTCATCAAAGGAAAGAGAGATCACACAAAGAGAAAGAGGGAGACATTAGTTAATTTATTGCCAAGATCAACAAGATCATGAAGGCAATCAATCTTTCTAAGAAAGAGGAAATCCTTCCTCAAGAGGTAGAGGAAGAAGAAACAATAGACGTAGGTACTAGTCTATGCAATGTTACAGTTGCTCTAGATATGGCCATGTTGCTAAAGATTATAGGCAAAATCAAGACAATGAGAGAGGAAGATTAGCCCACTACATGGATGGAGAAGGTGGGAAAGAATCCACACTCTTTGAAGAGGATTATTTTCTTGCATCATTGGAAGAGATAGGAGCCCATACACATGATCCCAAAGAGGAGCCATGGTGGATTGATAGTCGAGCTTCTCATATGAATTCTCATGCTAAATGTTTTCGCATATTGCTGATTCTCATAATGGTACTTTCTTTACAACAAATAGCACTCCAAATTCTATTACAAGGAAGGGTTACATACCGATTCTATTGGAGACAAGAGAGAAAAAGAAACTTAGGAATGTTCTCTTGGTGCCATCTCTTACCAAGAATCTACTTTAAGATGGGGCTATGACCACGAAGGGGCTAAAAGTAGAGCTTTAAGGTGAAGAATGCCTCACCAAAGATCTAAAGAACTCCTATAAAATGATCACAACCAGAAAGGAGCAATGAAAACACTTAAGCTTAGAAGGAGAAGTCTCAACATTTTTAGAAATGGGTAGTGATAAAGCAACCCCAATTATGCCTACAAAGTTATGGCATTAAGATGTATGGACACTTGAATTTTATTAGTATGTGCACTTTGAAGAACAAAGGCATGGTCATTGGCATTTTGGCCTTACCAAGGACTGGAAAAGTATGTCAAGCTTGCTTCATTGGAAAGCATTCTAGGAGTAAGTTCTCAAAGAGTAGCTTGAAGGTCCATGATTGCAAATCATCCATTACTTATCTATGTGTTTTTGGTTTCTTGGCATATGCATTAACGCTTTAGCAACAATGAACAAAAAATTTTGATAATATTCTAAAATGTATTTTATTGTTTAAAATTCTGAAAGCAAAGGTTATCATCTATACCATCTAAAAATGAAATTTATTTTACATTTTCAAGTGCTGAATTTCTTGAAGCAGTGTATGATTTTCAACCTCGAGGTTTTGTGCATAAAGGGTATGAAAACAAAGTAGGTATGTTAAAGAAGGCATTCTATTCATTAAAGAAGCACCACATGTTTATTTCGGGAAATCACATGCTTGCTTATCAACAATTATATTTTTGAAATTGCAACTTAAAGCATCTTGCATGAAAAGCATGCAAATGATATATTTATCATCGTTATTATTTATTTGGATGGGATGCTTCTCATTCATCTAAAGTGATGCACATTTCTGAATTTGAGGATGACTTGCATGTCTATTTTGAACGTTTTGGGTCATTATTTGGACATTCATTTTATACAAGTTGATGGTTGTTTGACACTTTGTTGCAATGATTTTGCCTTGAGGCTTGTAAACCCACTACCACTTCCATGAAAAAAAATCTTAAAATTGAGTACTGGAGATGCATCTCATGATGATCTCTATCAACAAGCTATTGATGCATTATTTATGTATGCATCACTCAACGTGAAATTCACTTTGCTATCTTTTATATAAGTAATTTTAAGCTAATAGAGTAGTCCTAGAAACACTACCACCATATTTATTGAAGGAAGCTCATCAACTTTTTTAATGTATTTGGTGGTATGTTGTGTTGGAGTTAGACGTCTGCGGAAGCACGCAAACAACACAAGGAAGAAGAAGAAGCTTGGAGCACAACACACAATACTAAATTATTACTAGAGAATGTACAAAGATAAGTAGCCCATCAGGGCAATAGGCGTATATACAAGCCAGGGGAAAAAAAACTCCTAAAGAGGGAAAAAAGTGCCCTGGCGGTCCTAGTGTGTTCACACACATCACTACCTAAATATATCAACTAATCCCCCCTGGGAGTGATGCGGTGAACAAGGAGCTGGCACTCATGTATAAGGAAGTGCCCAGCTATGTGGAAATCACTCCACAAAAGGAAGTAAGCCCAAATCTTTGCGGAAAGCTTCAAACTTCTCCCTAGGCAGAGCCTTCGTGAAAAGGTCTGCAATGTGCTCTTGCGTGGGCACATATGCCAAGCTAATCTCCCCAGCAGAGAACCTCTCCCTGACATAGTGATAATGCACCTCAATGTGCTTGGTGCGAGCATGGAACATAGGGTTCCTCGCAACTGCCAATGTGCTCTGACTGTTAGTGAAGATGGTGGTGGCAGAAGTCTGACCAACACCCAAATCATCCATACGGCATCTGAGCCACACACACACTCAACAGTCACTGTGAAAGCTACTCAACCTCACAACTGGAAGTGGCCATAGTAGGCTGCTTCTTGCTCAACCAAGATATACATGAGCTACCAAACATGAAGCAAAAGCCACTAGTGGACACACGAGTGTCATAGCAACTAGCCCAATCAGAGTCAGAAAAAGCATGCAAATCTGGCGGTAGTGATCCCCCCTTGGGATAAAACAACCCAAGTAGCCAAGTACCACTCAACTAGCGAAAGATGCACTTAACCGCCTGCCAATGCTTGACTCCTGGGCAATGCATAAACCTGCTCATCTATGAGACAACAAACTGAATATCTGGCCGAGTAATGCATAAGTAAATCAAGCATTCAACAGCTTGTTGATAGAGAACAACATCAAATGCATCTCCAGCACATGAAGACTCAATCATAAACCTCTCCATAGGAGTGGCAATAGGCTTACAGTCTTCAAGGCCAAAACGTTGCAATAATGTGTCAATATATTTCGTTTGACACAAAGCCATCCCACCATCAACTTGCATAAACTGAATGCCCAAATAGTCATGCAAATGCCCCAAATCAGACATCTCAAATGAGGCATGCAAATCAGCCTTAAAATGAGCAATATGCTTCTCAATAGGACCAATGAGCAGCATGTCGTCAACATAGACAACAATGATCAGAAGAGAGTAATAGAATACATATTGAATAGAATACATCATTTCAATCTTGCTACAGAATAATAGAGTACGTCATTTCAAATCTTGCTACAGAGTAATAGAATACATCATTTCAAATCTTGCTACAGAGAAATAAGATGGCAAGCTGTCCCTCCACATCATTTAAAGTCTTGCTAAAGAGTAGTAAGATAGCAAGCTATCCCTCCGTTTGTGGAAGTTAATGGTACAAAGATGGGTATAAGTACTAAAATTATCAGGGGGTATTTCCCTAATACACTTGGTACAGACTTTGGCAAATCTTTTCATTTCAACAATATAAGAGTACATAAAATATTTTTGGCCAGAATCCAACACTTAATGGTTTTTATTGGACCTAATATTCTAAGAAAAGAAATCAAGAAGTTGGGAGGAAAAAAGAAGATCAAAAGAAAAAAAAAGATCGGGTCCCTCCCCTCAAAGAGGGCAACCATCAATCATGAAAATCACTTCACTTAACGTCAAGGGTTTTTCGGACCCCTCAAGAGCGGCGATTCTTGGTCAATGGTTCAAAGACAAGTGCCTCAACCCCGACTTTATCTGCTTACAAGAGATTGAAATCGATGCAGAGGATCTCCAGAAACGACTTAAACGCATTTCTACGAACCACCTTTGGCTCTCCACTTTGCACCCTAGGGGGGCGGGCGGTGCTGCAATTGGTATTAGTCACTCTTGGTCCAACAGGTTGACCTCAACTTGTGAAGATCGATATCATCGTTGGATTGCTGCCTCTTTCGGGTTCCCTAATCCGTTCACTGTGGTCTCACTTTATGCCCCGAATGGTGAGACAAATAGAATCGACACTTGGAATTCCCTCGACTCCCTCTCACACAATGTTTTGCTCTATGGGGATTTCAACATGGTTGAATTTCCTGAGGACCGTTGGAATAATAAGGGGAAAGTTATTGATGGTCAGGAGAAAGAGATATGGGATAAAATCAAGCTCCATCTCGACTTGGTCGAGGTGAAAGATATGAAGGGGTTCTCCTAGTCTAACCTCGAACTAGGGGACTCTCTGAGGAAAGCAAGACTTGATAGATGTTACATCGACCAAAACACCATCCTCCAATGGGGTATTCCTTCGATTTCCCAACACATGGACCTGACTATCTTGGACCACTACCCGATTACTCTGTCTTTCAAACCGATTCCCATGCTTCGGAAAGCTCCTTGGTTTCACGCCTGTCAGACGTTGTTTTCCCTCCCCTCTGTCCATCAAGAAATTTCCACAATTTGGGCGGAGGCCTTTGTCTTCTGTTATGAACCGGCTAAGTGCTGGAGAAGCGCAGTGGAAAGGACTCGACAAATTCTGATCAGGACTCATAAGGCCATAAGAGATATCTGGAAAAAAAGAAGAGAAATGGTATACCGGAGACTCTCACGACTTGAAGAAGAAGTGAACAAAGGTAACTTGCAATGCCAGCAAGGTGTTCTGAAAATCAGGGGAAGACTAAGACTCGAGGAGGAGATTCAAAGGAAAAATCTTCAAATATTCTTCAAAGACTAGTGGGCAGGAAAGGCCGACAAGCCATCGAAAGAGATGTGTAACATCCTCAAAAAGAAACAAGCCAGGGAATCCATCCCCCTCTTGGTCGATAACAATGGGATCGAATGTAGTACAAAAGGCGAGAACAGATCTATCATCGTCGAGCACTTTACCCATCTCCTCGGGGTCTCGACTCCTCTTTCTCCACAGAGGCATGACTGCATGGCTACCATCTCAAGGGTAGCTCATTCTAGAATCCCTCAGAACATGAATTCTCTTCTGGAAGCTAACATTTCCGAGAACGAAATTATCGAGGTCATTGATGCTCTTCCCAATGGAAAAAGTCCAGGTCCTGATGGCCTCACCAATGAGTTTTTCAAGTCCTTCAAGCATGTGGTGGCCACCCCACTACGTTTGGTGTGGCTCGAGGCTCTCTCCTTCAGTGCCCTTCCTGAGTGTCTTAATAATGGCGTCATCAAGTTAATTCACAAAAGGGGAGATAAGAACAAAATTGAAAACTGGCGGCCGATTACCATGCTCCAAACTGGATACAAGATAATTGCCAAAGTTATCGCCAACAGAATCTCTTGTCATTTAAAGTCATGGCTTTGTGAGGACCAGAAAGGTTTTGTCAAAGGTAGATCTATACTTGAAGCAATTGTCGATATTTGGGAAGGCCTTGCATTTGCTGAGGAGTCTGCACAAGATCTGGTATTCATTAAGATCGACTTTGACAAAGCATATGATGGATTGGAATGGCACTTTATTTTGCAATCACTGAAAGACCTTGGATGCAGCCAAAAGTTCACGAAAATGGTTTCCACTCTTCTCGAAAACACTTCAACTAGAACAAATATCAATGGTAAGCTCTTGGAGCCCATACATTTAAAAAGATCCATCAGGCAAGCCTGCCCTCTAGCTCCTCTACTCTTCGTGATTGCCTTGAATGGCCTCAGTTGCCTATTAAAGCATCACATGGACTTTGGCAATCTCATGGGTCTTTCCCTGCCTCTAAATCACGGCCAAATGATTGCTAGACTCTTCGCCGATGATATGAACGCCTTTGTGCATAACGATATGGACAGCATTGCGGTATTCTGGCATTGCCTTGACACCTTTTGTGTGGCGTCAGGTTCAAAAATCAACCATGCTAAAACTGCTTTCAGAGCAATCCGCGGACCCCCACCCCAATTGTTGTTAGATTAGGGGTGTCAAGTTATCCCTAGAGGTCAAGTCTTCCGTCTCCTCGGCATCCCGATGGGCTTCGACATCACAATGAACCAACGATGGAACTGGGTGCTGGCCAAGCTGGATAGCAAACTAAATCATTGGAAAGGTATGCAAGTCAACTTGGCAGGGCGTGCTATGGTTGTTAACACATTTATGATTTCAACGACTATTTACTTTATCTCGTGTTGGAGACCGAAGGAGAAAGAGTTGGCCAAAGTGGAAAGAATCTGCAGAAACTTCCTTTGGACTAGGGACCCCAACAAGAGGGGGATCCCCAAAATCAACTGGGAAACTTGCATTAGCTCGAAAGCCTCAGGGGGTTTGGGTATTTTGGATATCGTTGGGTTGGCTGACAAGCTGGCGGTTAAGTGGCTTATCAAGGCTTGGAGCAATAGTGAGTCCTCATGGGCGAAATTGATTTTTAGAAACTTGAAAGACCTTACCTTTGTTGGCCATCCTAGCTGGAAGGACATAGGGATTCTCACGCTTTTGTTCTCCCCCCTCCCGGTGTCCCCTAAAGGCTCTAGCCTCGTGTGTTCTTTATGGAAGAGTTGGAACAAGGCCAAACAATACATCAGAATCAGTGATGAGTGGAAGTGGGCGGCTGGGATAAGACAAAACGACTCTATCTGGTTCCCGATCAATGGCATTAGAGGAGTGGAGCC
Organism: Ceratopteris richardii; assembly: GCA_020310875.1. Taxonomy (NCBI): domain Eukaryota; kingdom Viridiplantae; phylum Streptophyta; class Polypodiopsida; order Polypodiales; family Pteridaceae; genus Ceratopteris; species Ceratopteris richardii. The sequence goes on from CM035415.1 coordinate 42,237,953, forward strand.
TTGGAACCTCCAAACTGCAAAGCGGTTATGGAACAAAGGGTTTAAACAGTGGAAATAGCTCTGGAAACAAGAGACCAACCAGTGGATTAGGTTCGAAGACTTAGACCCAGGACATAGAGTTACCCTCGAGGAATGGACTCTTCTTCAAGGTAGATGTTTGGCGTGGGACCGCTCAACTACCCGCCTTCTCTTCGGACAGGATCTTCCTACATCCTTACAAGCGGTGGTGCCTTTCTTGGACCAAACTTCGATGGGAACTAAAGTTCATGTCTATTTGGCACCCCCTAATCAAGATAAAAAAATCGGTTCTCATGTGGCAGATCTTGCATAAGGGAATCTGGTCCAATGCAAGGGCTAATAAAATCTATGGGATCCCGCCATGGTGCAAGCATTGCCATCGTTGCATCGAAGATTTAGTTCACGTGTTCTTCGATTGCCCCAAGTCTCGGGTTGTCTGGCATCATGTGGCACGGGTTTTGAGACTCACACACCAAATCAATTGGCAATAGGTGCTGTTGGGTGAGGCGGTCGGCTGCTCATCGAGGCTGTGGAATGCCATCAAGAGTGAGACCCTTTGGAAAATTTGGAGGGAGCGATGTGCTGTCAATTTTGGCCAAACTCCTAAGGAATGGTCGATCGAGAAATCACTATTTCTTCTAGGTAAAAGAATCTCCCAAGAGAATAGATCTCCACCGTTTCGACACCACTGTTTTTATCTCCTTGAAAACAACAAGTTGAAACCCAAATGGGTCCCACATGAAGGTGATGATAGATTTATCTGCCTCATTTGTAATGCCCTCTAGCTTGCCATACTCCTCCCCTGCTTTGTGGGATTTGGGGGGTCCCATGGGCACTAGTCCCATTCACTTGTAACCTTTCTTCTTTATTTTAATTAAAGTTCGGGAGAATAGGCTAAGGCTGAACTTCCTTTTTATTTAAAAAAAAAAATCAGGAAGCATTTTGTCATTAATGAGGACTTGCAGCAGACGGTTAGCTTTTTTATCAATGTTTTCTGTAGACCTTCCAAGTGAGGGAGGACATCTAGAGAGCCAGGGCTTTTCGTACAATTTACAAAGGGAACGTCGTGAGTAGCGAGTTCATACATCACCACCTCATATCTATGGCTGGACGAAAAGCTAAAGTCCTTGCCTTCCTTCAATGCCAAATCCTATTTATTGTGGACAGAAAAAGCGTGCCTTGCTTTTCGTACATTTTACAAAGGGAACGTCCTGAGTAACGAGTTCATACATCACCACCTCATATTTATACGGTCGGGCGAAAAGCTAAAGCATGACTTGCTTTTTGTAGCTTTTCTGAAAACAAAAATAAAAACAAGCTGCAGACCTCAAGCATCTTCAAATGCGAGTAGGTAGGAGGAAGTCTGAAAGGAGAAAGGCTGATCACAGGACGGCATAACATGTTCTACGTACCTTTGTGTGCCCATGTTGTAAAGAAACAGCTAACAACTGCGACGGGTGCTTTTCTACTGTCCTGTTAGTGCTTCGGCTTTTGGAGAGAACGGAGTTGCTTTTTTCTGAATAAAAAACTAAGAAAAGCAACAATACGTTCAGCCAAGCTCTCTGACGCAGTCAAGGGAAAATCATTCACGTGGATATGTATGCACAAGAATGCGATAATTGTTGGAAAGAAAACGATGTATTCGTTCTAGCTTACGTAGTTGAGTGGTTTGATGCTTTGAGTCTCTCGAAGAAAGTCTCTTTTTTTTTTTTAAATAGAGGTTCGGCCGAAGCTTACTCCCCTGGACTTTAACTTTGAAATTGCAACTGTACAAGGAAGGGCATAGTACTATAGGGCCCCCCTTATCCCACAAGAACAAGGGTTTACAAGACTGGTTAAAAAGAGGTTCAGTCGAAGCCCATTCATTTGAGCTTTAACTTTGAAAATGCAACAGTACAAATGAATGAACATGATACCCACGGAGCTCCCGTATTCCACAAAGGAGGGGTTAGACAAGGTTACAACATTCCAACTGGTTTAATTGACCAAAACCATACATGTCCAACCTTGGGCTTGAACCTTGGACCTCCACCTCAAAAGGCCAAAGCTCAACCAACTGCCCAACAAGATGTGGACATTGAGTAGAGATTGTTTCGTGAAATGCAAGCTTGCCCTCATTTCATTTGTATTTTGCCTTTACCAATATATTTTCTTTTCTTGTTTTGCTTAAAAAAAATAAAGTATGAAAAGCAAGGCACGCATTTTCTGTCGACAAGAAATACGATTTGGCATTGAAGGAAAACAAGGAGGTTGTCCTACATTTGACAAACAGGGCAAATGTCATATCACAGGTATAATTTTTCTTTTATGTTTCATGTAAAAATTTTAATATGTCTATAGAACGCATATAAATATAATATACATATAAATGTAAAAAAATGATACTATATAGATGTAATATGTCCATAGAAAGCATATACATATAAAATACATATAGATGTATAAAAAATGATACTATATAGATGTAATATGTCCATAGAAAGCATATACATATGAAATACATATAGATGTATAAAAAATGATAGGCAAATTCTCAATTTTAGCTTGTTATTTGACAAGAAATTTCAACGAATACCTGTTTTTGATAGACAAAATGACTTTGATAGGCCAATGCCTCTCAAATTTAAGCTATGTGTCCCTTCATTATGATTCAACACTTGTGTTTAAAGTTATGATTCAACACTTGTGTTTAGAGTTGGGTGCTATGTGGACAAATGCTGGACAAACACATACAATGAGCTACGGTATAAGTAAATAGAAACACAGACATAATTTATTGTTATGAAAATGGACAACTTGGAATAAATGTTGAAATAGCTTTTAATTTAAATTTTTGAGTTTTAAAAATTAAGGAAGCATGCAAACAACAAAGAAAGAAGACGAAATTTACGGTTATAGATGTATATACAAACTGAGGGCAAAAAGACTTCTTAAAAAAAAGAAAGTGCTTTGATGGTCAATGTGTTCACACACATCACTACCAAAATATACTAATAAATTCCTCCTTGGAAGTGATGGAGTGAACAAGTGGCTGACACTCATGCATAAGAACATATCAACCAATGTGGATTAAGGCCAATCCACAAAAGGAAGTAACCTAAAACTTTGCAAAAGCCTTCAAACTTCTCATGAGGTAGAGCCTTTGTGAAAAGGTTTGCAACATTACTTTGTGTGGGCACATATGCCAAACATATTACTTTAGTAGAGAGTTGATCTAACGTAATGATAGTGCACCTCAATGTGCTTAATGTGAGTATAGAATACTCGGTTCCTCCCAACTTCCAATGTGCTCTCACTATGAGTAAATATGGTGGTGGCCAAATTTTGACCAATTACACACAAGTCATCTATAAAGCATCTAAATCACACACACTCAATAGTAGCTATAGAATCTTCTCTTTACTCAGCCTCACAACTAGAAGTAGCCATAGTAGGTTTCTTTTTCTTCAATCAATCCTCATTTGGGATAAAAAAATCAAGTTTATGAGTGCTTGATAGGTAGCAAAAGATACACTTAATGGCTTTTCAATGCTTAACTCTTGGGGTATCATAAATCTAGTCATCTAAGATACAATGAACTCAATGTTAGGCCGGGTGATGCAAACATGAGGTATCCAACAAATTATTAAGAGATACCAACATCATGAAGATTCAGTCATAAACCTATTTTCATGGGTGTGAATGATAGCATATTCAATTTGAAAATGCTGCAATAAAGTGTTAATGTATTCATTTTGATGCAAAACAATGCTCCCATCAATTTGCATAAACAGAATGTGCAAATAATGATGTAGACACCCCAATTTCGCATTTCAAAAGATGCACATAAATCAGCCTTAAAATATAAAACATTAGGGGGAAAAAGTGAACCTTGGAAGGGCTTTGTAAGGATTCCTAATTTTTATGAATTAAAAAGCTTAATCAAGGAGATTAAGAGGGCTTATTAAACCACTAGTGGTACTGTGAAATAATATATTGATTGATAGAATATTGAGTTTAAAGTTTGAAAAGAAAATGTTTTGGGCCTTTGGATCCTTCAACTTAATGGCCAAGATCAAAAGGTATCAAGCACTAGACATGTGTCGTCTGACATGGGTGACAGTGTGCAAATTCTCTCATATTTTTTTGCTCACCCTCTGCAAGAATCGTGGCCCTTAGATCTTAGAAAATCTCACATTCAATCGAATTCGGGACTGATCTCTTATGTGTAGTCAATTAGAGTCGTCTGATGCATCTGCTCTTCGTATGGTCCATGCAAAATGGTGCCTTTTCCATTCTGTAGATGATCCATAGCTGTTTGGTGAAGAGAACATTTAGTGGAGCACATGCAAAGGTCTCAGAAATTCATGACCTTCAATGGATTATGTTCGATGGAAGGTCTAATCCAAGGGTTCATAAGCAATCACACCTTCTTCAGGAAGGATACAATCTCAGCCTTTGAAAACAATCCTAATCTAAGGGCCTTTGTTCAAAATTGGTTAACTTTTGCCACTCAATACTAGCCTTTGTATTCTTGAGTAAATCCAAGGGTTCAAAATAAAATTCGCGCTTTTCAAATCCATTTTCAAAAGGAAACTCTACCTAGTTTTTTCATGTTTGACCATTCAATAACAAGGAAAGCCTATGCCTAGCCTATGCGATTAAGGGAGTAGATTGTGGCCACCACCCTCCTCTCATTGGTCCGTTCTTAATCACTCCTTACTCTAAAAGGCTCATGCAGGGTTCACTTTTCCCCCTAATGATATGCATCTCGTTAGGACTAGTGAGCAACATGCGATCCACATAAAAAACAATGGTAAGAAGCACATCATCTATGTTGTTGTGGGGTTCGTGGCAAGGAGGGAAAAATAGAAGGAGTAGTAGAATGCCTTAGAATAAGTAAGATTCTTTTATGTTAATGATTCCAAATTTAAGGGAATCTTACTTTCGGTGGCATAAACATCTAGTGTCATCAGATCTTCATAAAGAAGTGACCACATTTATTGACTTCACTTGTAAGTATGTCATCTTCTTCATCTTTTTCTTTTCCATCCTGTGAATCAATTAAGGTCTTGAGCCAACTAAGCAGCCAACAAGACAAGGAGATCCTATTGTTTCCCTTTACATGCACAATACAATTGCCCTTCAACCTTGAATATCAAAATCCTCTTGTTATTGCCAAGCACAACCAAAGGCTCTTTATCTCTGTTCTCTCCTCCAAATAGCCACCCCTGCGAGAACAACGTCTACAAGTTTGTATATCTCCCTTCCTAGATTAAATTTAAAAAAACTATCTATCATGAATTGAGTCCCTCGTGGATGGAAAAAACTCCCTTCTTCCCAGCGGATGTCTCTTTTCCTACTACGCTTGCTTGATGTCCACAATTCCAAAACCGATCCTCGAACCAAAACCCTATGGAATTTTATCCATAGAAGCCATGAATGACAATCCTCTAGAATCGGCCAAAATAGGAAGAGTTTCCTTCCTCCGTTCATGTATGCCATGCAAAGCTGAGATGCGAGAAGATGGAAGACTCATGAAAAAAAAACCCGTCTCCGACTACAAGACATTCCACTTCAGCCACAAAGGTCATCTCCTCCCATGCTCATCCAAGAGTTCCTCTGTTCTTTCCATCTTCACCACATACCCATCTTGCCATATTTGCCATTGTAGATTTACACATACTTTATATGATTTTATATAAATGTTTAAATATGTTCACACGCACATTACTTACACACATATATATTTTTCCTCACTTGATGTGCATTCATATGCAACATCTTACACGCATACTCACATACACGTAAAAACACTTATACAATAACAACACAAAATTATATGAACACAAAGATTGATACATAATTACAGTCACATATAATTGGCATTAATAAGCGTATATGAGAACACATGTTGAAACACATATTTGAGTGAGCACATCCACATAAATGTTTAACATTAATGCTCTCTTATGCACATATTTGTACTACCTCATTTTTAGGTGCACGTACTTTAATGAATTAAGAACCAAAGGAACAACTTTGCAAGAGAATGACTATAATGACCACCACATGCTAGAGAGATGACTCTCCTCCCAACCTTATGCCTGTATATATAGCTGCTCAAATCAACGAGGACCACAAATGTAGCTATAGTCCACAAATGCATGTGCAATCTCCTCCACTCCTTTCATACCTTCCACTAGAGTCCCCTAGTGGTTGTTGTACTCACCTCTTAAGTTACGTCTCCTTGGACTCAAGTTAACTCACGTTAACTTGAGTTAGAAGGCTCTAGAGCTCTTTGGACAAAACTCTCTCCCCATGCTCCCCATGGGAGTTGAACCCAAGAACTCCTCTTTCACAACCATGAGACTTAACCACTAAGCTAAGTGGATTACTTGAATATGAGAGCACATGAACTTATGCTTGAGTCTATTCTTTAGATCTTTGGTCCTACAAACGAGTAACCAAACGGTGTCCGATTTCAGATCTGTCTGAACCGGCCAGATCCTTAGATCATAGACTTACTTTATTACATTCTTCCCCCCTTGGAAAAGATTTTTGTCCTCGAAAATAGAGCTATATACATACTATAGGCATCCCCCAAGCCTCATGTTCTAAAACTGCAAGAACATGGTCATGTTCTAAAACTGGAAGAACATGTCTCATCTCTGTGGTGGTGTCCCTACCCAAATGATTCAAAACACTGTCTAGCCTTGCACCTTGATGAACTAGTCAAAGTACAAAGTAGTGAATGAATAATAAGGGTGGATCTAAACACATCCCTGGCCAATTCATAGTTTCTGGATGTGCGATCTAGGCACAAACATGTGAACTGGGTGGATTCAACTTACTAGTCCATTTCTAGGCATAAGTGGTGCATGGACTTAGTAATGAAAGTGGGATTCTTATCCCTTGCAAGAATTTGAGAACTCTTGACTCACTTGAATTTGTTTTGAAGAACTTGAAGTTTGGTTATCCAAACATCTAACTTAGATGTTTGTACAATGGTTTACTTTGATCCAATAGTTACTTGATTTTTCTACCCGACTAGAGGACTACTTTGTCTAATGAGTTAAAAAATCCTATGTAAGCTGTAGGAGAAAGTTTACCATTTTCTTTGAGTCAACCATACTATAACTTGACCAATTCAAATTCAAAACGAAAATTGTCCAATTCAGGATACTATTCTCAAAGACATGAGTTAAAAATTCTTGGAAATTGTCAATCTATCGAACAATTCCTAACTTCTCAAAAATCTGTTTCAACAGGATATTAAAGCGTTTTTTTCTATCTTTAAGAGAAATAAGGTGGATTCTCAAAAAGATTCGAAGCAAATAGAAAACATCATCTAACCATAAGATACTAGTGTGGTAACGAACATCAGTGTGTCGACCCAGTGAGGTTCTGTTGATGAGTTTTGCATTCAAATAATGCTTTACTCGAGACAAAGTTCATGTCATATTCAGTCTTTCTGACTCCTTACTTGGAATGCAATTCTTGCGCGTTTCTTTGAGTCAAAAGAGTGAATTTACCAAGTTACACTAGGAACTTGATGCTTGACTTAGTCAATCAAATCCTTGGGTCAAAAGATCAACTCAAAGTCCAACTTTTTTTTTTCAAAAATTTATGAAATATTTCTGAATTAACAACACTTTATCTTGAAGTGTTTCAAGAAGATCTTAGAAGTTACTTACTTCATATCTTCTGTTTCCTTGATCTTGAAGTTATCTTGAAGTATCTTAGGATACTACTTTTATCCTTCTTGAATAAAACTCCTTCTTTGAAATTTTAATTCCCATGAGGATCAAACTTCAAGATCCAATCTAGGACTAAAAGATAATTATCTTCCCACGGTCCAATGTCCCATACCATCTTTCCTACATCAATCTGAGTATAAAATCTGGTGTCCATACCACCCTATTTTATATTCACATTAATGTGTGGGTGATACTTATACTAAAGTCTAAAAATCTCTTGATAGAGTACCTTCTTGCTTCAATTCTTGACAAGAATTTTGAAGTTTCATGCATTGCCTCTAACTAGATATTCTAGGTTTTGATTCCTACACATGATCATCTCACAATCATGTGCTTTGTCTTGGAAACTTGAAAACCTTTGACAGAATATCAATTCTTCTTTGCTAGGGTTTTCAAATAAAAACCAATTAGTATTCCAAGTACTTGAATTTTCTCAAATTCAAGTTCAATTGGTTTATTCTTAACCAATTTTGTAGTGACAAGAGATTTTGACTTCTTGTCCTTAGATTCCTTTCTTTACTGATGCTTTAGGTACCTACCTCGAGGACTTTATATAGGAATCTCTGTACTGCTTAAGTCTTAAGCATCCATTCATGCTCTTTGGATTTGTACCAAAAATCCCTTTAAGGATTATGTTTTACCTTTCACAGACTTAATTATCATTGACACGGTTGCAAACTACATTCTTGGAATATCTACTCTGTTCAAACTTGGAACAACTTACTATTTCGATTGCCAATACTTGAACAAACTTCACAATAGTTCCAATCGCAATTATCCTCGACAACCATGGTCAAGATTGATCAAGTCTTGTTGATCATGCGATAATAATAAAGACTTTGTCTTTATCATTTAAGATCTCCATCACTATCTAAAGCTTCTTTGCTTACCTGCATGATTTGTAGAGATCTTTCCCTTACTCAAGTCCAAGCATACACTAATGCCTCACAGATTCGAAAACTAAGAATCTTTGATAATATACCTTTAGGTTATATCACAATTTGGACTTTAAGTACCACTTTTGGTGGTTTGGGACATCCAGGGAACTACTAATTGTTTAAAGAGCATGAAGAACTTCATTCTCAATACTTGGAAGAATGTTATTCTTCAAAGACTTGAGATTCCTTCTAGGGAATCAAATATCTTTGAGCAAATGATTCATCTTGGAATCTTTTGCAATGTTGGAAGGATATTTGAAAGAAACTTTTTCAAACAATATCCAGAAAGTTTACTGATTCAATTGTATTCATTTCCTGAGTATCAAACTAGAGACTAAATATCACCCTTTGGATATGGTTTCCCATGTCACTATGAAAGTTTAAATTGAATTTTCATTTATGTGATATTGAATCCTATTCTTGAGTTTGATACAAGAGTCATTATTATTGGTCAATCGTTAGATGTTACTAGAGTCCTTTAAACATATTTCACTAATCAAATTTATGTTTAAATTCCAAGCATCTATTGATGATTTATCCAATACTAATGCAACTATGAACACATAACTTTGAACTTTATAGCTTGTTTAGGAAAATTTCTTGGATTGGAGATCCATTTCTTGGAACTTTCTATTCCTAAATGAAAAGTTCACACTTGCTTCAAGTCGTTAGGAACTTATCTTATTTCCTAAAGCTTGCTTAGCTAGTTGCATCATTTACTAGAGATGCAACTATAGAACCAAACATCCTCTTATTGATGTCAAAGATCAATTGATTTTGAGGTTCAACCTTTGATTTCCATCACTCCTTGGGATGAAATCAAATGAAAACTTATAAAAGCTTCATAGTTTTTCTTGGCACCTTTATATTAAAACATCATCATTCCTTGGTCCTATCATATAGTATGAATTTATGTGTATTTGGGGAAGAGTTCATGAATCAATTAAGATCCTTTACTTAGAACGTCTACCTTCCCAAAAAATAAATTCATTCTCAAACATGGTAGGAGAATGATCTTACCGAGGTTTCATCATGAGATACGAATATTTAAACCACAAAGAAACTTCTTAGAACTTTTGAAATCTTTTAAATAGAAGAGTGCTCATGGAACTTGGAAACATAGCTGAAGTTATCATCCAATCTTGGGATGTTTGAGAAGTTACATAAATTATGTAACTAATCAACTAAAGCTTATCCACATGACTTTCTAAATATCCCCTATACTTAGGGTGATCATTATAAGCTTATCTTCATGACTGCCTAAGTACATCTGGGACTTAGAGTCATCATAAATCACAAAACGTTTGCAAGTAATTAAATTTTCTTGGTCATCAAGAAAATTTAATACTTAACTTTCACTTAGTGCTTACTTATACCTGGTAAGACATCAAACATAGTTAATTGTTATTAAGTATTTATTATTGATAACAGAGTATCAACTTGGGAAGGAATCGACTAATTACTTGAGCTACAAACTAGAACTAGTATGTCTTTGCAACTAATTAGTACTCTGTCTTCCCTAATGTCAAACCGTGAGCTTTATAAAGCAAGTTAAATACTAAGAGAGTACATTTTCATATCTGCTTGCAAAAAACATCCCATTCTATCATGCAAATGCATGTGGCTACATGCAAATGCATATGCTCACATGTGTATGCATGCATGTGCTTTGTATTCACGCATGAGCTTGATGCATGACTTTTCCTTGTACTAAGAATGTATATCATGCAATCTTGATGCACGTATATCCTTTCCTTTGTCTTAATGCACTATGATACAAAATCATATCCTTGAGGTGCAATAAAAAACTTACTCAAAAGGAAATCTGGAATTCAACTACCAAAATACATTCTTTGATGCACAAGGATCCTTTTTTGAACCAAGTCTTTCCTTAATGCAAACTAATGCTTGAAATGAGAAGTTGATTGTTTCATTATCCTTATCTATACTTAATCGATTGAAATCTTGGCTATTTCAATGTGCATCTAGGATTAAGTGTAGACTAATGAAAACAAGATAAATCAAGCATTAAGGCCAAGTAGAAACTGAAAATTACTTAGCTTTGATCATAGCTTCATCCATCCTCTGTTCTAAAAGAAGAAGCATTCTTCGAGGAACTTCTCTTGTTGCCTCCTTGGTAGAGCAAAGAGATGAAAAAAATGGTAAAGATTTTTCCCCATCACCTCAAATCATAAGTTCAAACCCCTTGGCTCTTATCATGGATGAAGTCTAAAGATCGAATCTCAATTTACAAAGAACCAATGCAAGAAAATGGTGACGATAGTGAGTACGACAATGGACTTCCATAGAGAGCATCATGAGATCCAATCCATTTTGGAACAGTCTGATAAGTAATTCCTTTTGTAAGTTAACCACAACATGCATTGTGGTGTACTAGGCATAAGTATGCTCTATTGGTATAGAGTATACACATAGCCTGTATAACAAACCACGGTGGGCGCTTTGGTCTAGAAGAAGCGACCTACAGTGCCTTCTTACCAACACGGTTCAATCCCCGTGTTCATCAATGGTAATTGTTTTTTTATGAATATCACAACAAAACTGAAGCTTCAATTATTTGGCAAGTAGAGAGGAGGAATGCGCCAGCTGACCCATCATCACCAAGCTCTTTCTCTTCATCAGATTCCTTCAAAGATTAATAAGGATGAATTGTTCCACTAATGATATAAGTATCCTCAGATCGGATCTTCTCTGTATGTTGGAGCTTTTGGAAATTCTTCTACCTTCCTGCTTCATGCACTTGCCTTACATTCCCAATTGGCACATCCATAAGAATGCCATGCAAGTGACCTCCCAAGGCTCTTCCTGAAGGGAACTCTCGACCACAAAATCTGCACATTCGGCATGGATTGGTTTGTCCCAAGGGAGATCAAGGATTTCATGGTTGAGGGATAGACTCAGAGTTCACGTGGAAGACCTTGGCTCCTGCGGAACCATAAGCGGCCACATAACACAATGGTTGATGTACTCTTCTATAGAGATCAACTCGAATACATCGGCATGACCACTATGTATTTTAATAGAAAACTGACATAATTCAGCATAATGGTTCGAAGCAAACTCTTGGCTGTGTGAGGTCCATAGTTGGATTCCTACGCTGTGCAACTTGAGTTCTCAGATATAAGTTTTTCTACACAACATAAGCGAGGATTGATCCATAAACGCGATGCAAGCAACAAATTTTCTGCCAAGCTCGAGCATACGGAAACATACTCAATGTCAATAAATAAAATGAAAAATCTCATCTTCTAGACAAGATAATCAACCATCAAGTTTTTCATGAGATCTTGAGGAAGAAGATGATGAGAGTAAGGTCTCCATGAAAGCTTAACCAAGATCTAATACCAATGCAAGAGAATTACTATAACGACCACCACATGCTAGAGAGATGACTCTCCTCCCAAGCTTATGCCTGTATATATAGCTGTTCGAATCAACGAGGACCACAAATGTAACTAGAGTCCACAAGTGCATGTGCGATCTCCTCCACTCCTTTCATACCTTCCACTAGAGTCCACTAGTCGTTGTTGTACTCACCTCTTAAGTTAAGTCTCCCTGGACTCAAGTTAACTCACTTTAACTTGAGTTAGAAGGCTCTAGAGCTCTTTGGGAAAAACTCTCTCCCCATGCCCCCCATGGGATTTGAACCCAAGACCTCCTCCTTCACGACCATGAGACTTAACCACTAAGCTAAGTGGATTACTTGAATATGAGAGCACATGAACTTATGCTTGAGTCTATTCTTTAGATCTTTGCTCCTACAGACGAGTAACCAAACGGTGTCCAATTTTAGATTTGTCTGAACCGGCCATATCCTTAGATCATGGAATTACTTTATTACAAACTTCATATGAGAACCAAATGAAAGATCAATCCAACCATAGATGCGAGGTGAATCATATAAAATGCAAATGTGAACTTATACACATACACTGGTTATCATGGTTTCATCACTATGTTTCAAATAAGGTGTTCAAGGAAAGAAATCATCAAAAATTACTTATATCCATAGCTTTGTATGAATTGAGCTTCCTGAAAGCATCAACTAACTCCGCTCCATAATTCCTCATCATCTTTCCAATGAAACGTGCAAAGTTAAAACACTTTTAGGAATTTCATTTGATTTAATCATACATTTAGCTAAGCTTTAAATTGGTGTTTCATCCTTAATTGTGAGGATTGACTTCAAATATGGACCACATCCACCCCGTCTAAACCTATGCATCCTCTGAGTGCACCAACTTGCATGCAAAACATCAAACACAAATGAGTATCAAGTAGTCATAGGTGGATGGAAATCAACTTGAAGAAATAGGAACAAAAGCATTCTTATTTCATGAAAATATATTGAACTTTGTACAAATTTAAAGTATAAAGTAGATACAAATCTCACAATCAATCTATTATCTTACGACCAAGACAATGAGACTATCAATGTGATCGCTTGAACAAGGTAGCTCCACCCATCTACCAGTCCATCATAGTGCACTAACAGTACATACACATACATATATAGCTGGTTGGTATGTGAAGGCTTATCCAAATCATAATCTATCTGAAATCAAAGAATCCCGCTCATCAAGCATTCACATATACAAGCATATACAGGTAGTCAATTTGAGTCTTGCCTTCACTTTCCGAAGTATTGGCTCCCAAAAGCTCTAGTCTACTAACCAATTCTACTCATATATTCCCTAGCCTTTTATGCATCACATGTAATCATAATAGAAGTAGGAAACTCTTAATCCACTTAATTCTCTTAGTTTTAATGCTTTTCTTTATACATCACATACTTGTAGCATGCATTCTTTGTATATACATATATGAAAGAAGACAAAAGAAAAACTAAAACATATCACCTATATAGCATCACAAGATCCTCCGGATTGGCAGTCTCAATCATCTTCATTTTTCTTTATTCTGAGTTTTTGTTCCTTGCTTGCTATCTTGAGTTCCCTCTTTCTTCCAAAACTTAAAGAAAACTATCAGGCGCTTCACACCCTTATATACAACTTATTTACATTATTCAAGTTTCCTTTGATAATCCTTTTTAGAATTCTTAATTGAACAGGAACATGATCACATAACACACACATATACACACATTGAGATTTCACAATGTTAGAAGTCATCACTTGTCTTTACACCAAATTTCAACTTCCAAGCTTGCATTTTGCTGTCTTATTTTATTAAATTTGAAATATCTTTGAAGTGAACACAAACATAAAAAGACAACCTTACCCTTATTTATTTACATTGAACATGGATGAAATCTAGGGCTTCATTTAGAACATTTCCTCTTGGCCAAGGTAAGTTTTCTCACTGGTGAAAGAAGAAAGATCCATATAAACTAGATGTTTTTCTCTTCTTGCATTTGTTTGTCTATCTGCATTCCCTCCTGTGATGGGTCTATCATCATCTCCTCAGTCTCTAGATCCATCGATGTCTTTGACTAGTCCCTTCATCACCTTCTTCCCACCTCCATAATCCGACACCTCTGCCTCAGGCAGTTTGGATATCAATCGCTAAGATGCAAGTAGAGTCATTGATATAAATCCCAAATGGCTAGATTATATCTATCTTCTCTAATTATCTGTGCATCAATGCATTTCTTTCATAAAAAAAAACATCTATCATGAATTGAGTCCCTCCTGGATGAAAATACTCCCTTCTTCCCAAGAGATGTTAGATGTTTGTTTTCCTGCTACTCTTGCTTGATGTCCACAATTCTAGAATGGATCCTTGAACAAAAACCCTATGGAGTTTTTTCTTGTTATATCCACAGAAGAAACGAATGACAATTCTCTGGAATTGGCCAAAACAGGAAGAGTTTCCTCCTTCCTTCTATGTATGCCATGCAAAGCTGAGATGCGAGAAGATGGAAGACTCATGGAAGAAAAAACCATCTTCGAGTACAAGACATTTAACGTTAGCAACAAACGTGATCCCTCCCATGCTCAACCAAGAGTTCCACTGTTCTTGCCAGCTTCACCACATACCCATCTTGCCATATTTAGCATTCTAGATTTATAAATATTTTATATGATTTTATATACATGTTTAAATATGTTCACACGCATATTAATTACACACATATATTTTTTCTCACTTGATGCACATGCATATGGAACATCTTACACACCTTACATACATACTCACATACACGTAAAAACACTTACACAATAATAACACAGAAATATATGAACATGAAGACTTATGTGCACACACAAGTTCATAGTTTCTACAAATGATTATCATGCAACATGTAGGGGCAAAGGTTTCATTGGAATCAATGCCCTTATCTTGAGCATAACCTTTGGCTGCAAGCCTATCCTTATAATGATCAATACTACCATCAAGCTTGCATTTCAACTTATAGACCTATTTAGTCCCAATGAATTTTTTTCTAGGGGTCAAATCACCTAAAGACCAAGTACCATTCTTGAAAATAACATCATATTTTGATTTCATAGCAGCCATCCAATTAAGATTTTTGCATCAACACAAATGTTAAACATAACATAACAAAAAACAGCATGAACAACCACATTTCAAAGTAGTGACAATAGACTTTTGACAATCTAAAATTTGAGAAATTACAATTGCAAGTAACTAGGTATAAACAATGTCTAACATATATTCTTTGTCCTAATTTTATCAGGTAAAGACTCTTGCAAGTGCAAAAACCGTGATGCAGAATGACTAAGACCCAAAAAGTGACATAAGAAAGTTGCAAAAGAGCTATGAAAATAAGAATTCAGTTCTATCTTTAATCCAATCTATAGGGACTTTCATTTTGTATTCCAATCGCCTTCCAAGCTCTAATCAATTTATAAAAAAATTGAAGTGATAGAAATGAAATAAGCAATAATGAAAATATTACTGATACAAAAGCACAAAACATTTATGTGCTTGTATTTTGAATTTGGATTGAGTTAGTCTCTCAAAGCCCATAATCACCAAGTGCTCTCTCGCATTAGCCATGATCCAATGGTGATTCACTAAAATAGTTTCCATTTCATTGTCTAAGAATTTAAGCTTAATTTTAAATGAAAGTGAAGATCCCTCAGACCTTTGCAATGGTATCCATTGGTCAAGTTTTCAAATCCAATCATCATAGTAGAATCTAATGTACAATAAAGTATGATGTTTCAAATATCAAAATCGTGTACCTCTTCCACCTATTTTACAAAGACATTTGTCACCTTTTGCAATTCCTTCTATCAATCCCCAATTTTCACCTAGAAGACTTTTGACTTGCTCATATGTAATTTCTTTACACATGAACACGGTGGAAGTCTCTTGGAATGAGAATCCTTAAAATAAATATACAAAACAATGGATGGGAAAACACCAATGCAAACCTACACATCTACACAGTTTTGTGAATGTCAAAGAGTTACGTATATCCGTTACCATCTTGTGCCTCAAAGATGTTATGGACCATATATCATGTTTTCGCCACTACAATCTAAGAAGAGAATCTACTTCAATTCTCTCTAACCTTCCAAAGCCACTCATTGTAGAGGGTACAACATATCTATGTTTGTAAAAGAAAACTCTATCATGGAAAACTTGAGTAGGACATACTTCTTGAAAGACTCTGTTGATATATTTAGGTAGTGATGTGTGTGAACACTCTAGGACCGCCGGGGCACTTTTTTCCCTCTTTAGGAGGTTTTTTTCCCCCGGTTTGTATATACGCCTATTGCCCTAATGGGCTACTTATCTTTGTACATTCTCTAGTAATACATTCAGTCTTGTGTGTTGTGCTCCAAGCTTCTTCTTCTTCCTTGTGCTGTTCGCGTGCTTCCGCAGACGTCTAACTCCAACAATTGGTATCAGAGCAGGTCGTTGCTTCTTCTAGGGCGCTGTCGACACTCCTCCGTTTGCAGTCTCAGATTCGCACAAAATTTGGTGAGCATACTCAGGGTGTTTCCGAGATGAAAATTGCTACGCTCTGTGGTGCCGAAATCGCGATCTGAGCTCGTTTCGGCCTCCGAACGCACTATCGCAGTGCTTATGCAGGCTATTTTGTCCTTTTGTGCCAAAGGTATATACCAGTTTCTGTTCGCCAGTTTAAGCATCTCGAAGTCTGCTACAGGTCTAGCAGAACTCGTCTGGGCAGTTCTGTTCAACTTTTTGAGATACAGTCAATTTTCTGCATCAAGGTATTTTAGTCACCGGCCATGGCTGAAAGCAGTGATGTATTCCGTATGTTGGCTGTTGAGGATAAGTTGGATGGTACCAACTACCCATTATGGGCTTATATGATGCGACATGTACTGGTTGCAAAAGGATTGTGGAACATTGTGCAGGGTGTTGAAAGACGTCCTGTTACACCTGTAACGATAGGTACTGCAAATAAAGGTGTTGGAGCTGATGAAGATGGTGTCGAAGATGATATTCCGCAGATTCCTGTTCGTGCTGCTGTTTCTGTTGCACCTATGTTGGAGCAGAGCAATCATCAATAAGTGATTACATGAAGTCCAAAAGTGAAAAGATATGTGGAAAGATGAAGATTACTTTCAAAGGAAGAGAATAGAATCAGAAATGTTTCTTTTGTATATTACTCTTGTAAATAGTTCAATGTATTTTGAAAAAGATGACGAGTTAGACTCGTATATATATCTACAGATACGTATTCGTAGTAAGAGAGAGTGATATAGATCAGATAGAGAAGACAATAGGTGAATAGGTGATGAACATTGTATGTATCATCAACCATATGTATGGAAAGTAATGAAGAAGAAAATGTTGTAGAATTCTGCGCGTCGATCTTCTCTCCCATTCTCCTTCTGTGCTTAATCTTTTGAGGAATCCTTTTGCACTTATCTAAGTCCATAGCTAATCTATCTATGGCTAGAATTTGAGAGGTTAATTGCTATCAGACTGAGAGAATTTTGATTAGGAACATTCATATGTAAGAATGTTCTAAGAGTCGTAAAATCTAGCGCACATTTCATCTTCAAAGAAATGGTCAGTGCTCAGTCCACAGTGTAAAGTTTTACACAAGTGAGGGCTCAAAATCTAAGTTGGAAGGTAAGCCATCTATGGCTAAAAGATCTTGATCAAACGGGATTTACTTTGGGAGAACCAGTGTTAACAAGTTGCAGGTGTCAAAGTCGCCATTGAAGAGAAGCTCTTTCAGACATAGGTAAAGTGTTTCACACATTTCTCAGTGTGTACTCAATCATTTTGAGAAATTTAACTTGGTAAAGTTGCGCAATCTCAAGGCGAAGTGTTGTGCAAAGTTTTGTCAAAAACTTTACAGATTTAATGAGTCAATGAGTGATTAATCTGTAGCAGACTTTTCTGAAGAAGTTGAATTTTTCAGAATAATCAAATTTCTGATAAATTGGTGAATGATCTCTAAGTTTGGTGGAGTCTAAGGTTAATCTTGATATAGAGGTGATCTAAATTCAAGGTTAACTTGTTCTTTTGGAGATTAACACTCTCCATCAGTGGTATCAGAGCAGGTTGTGTCAAAATTGAGAAAAAGAAGACTCCGACTACTGCAGAAATACAAATCTTTACATCTCGAAGGTGCAAAGGTTAAAGTGTGAAGAAAGATTGAAGGAAGACATACAAAGAGTATCAAAAGGATCAGAAGGAGCAACATTCGAAGTAAAGGTACATTCATTATCTGTAAAGGTTAAAGATTTGAAACTACAGGTGAAGTAAAGATGGGAGATAGTCTCCAAATTGAGAAGCTGGATAGAGAGAACTATCCTGCATGGTCTATGAGGATGGAAGCTCATCTTATGAGCAAAGATCTGATAGGATACATCACAGGAGATGAAGAAAAGCCAGAATTCAGAGATCCTAGTGTTCCAACTAGGGAGGAGCTTGCAGATTTGAAGAATTGGATGAAGAAGGATGCTCAAGCAAGGAGCATAATCTACATGGCAGTCAATGACTATTTACTTCCTCACATTAGAGGACTTGAAAGTGCATGTGACATTTGGAATGCTTTGGAGGAGCATTTCCAAAACACAACCAAATCAAGGAAGGCTTCACTATGGGCAGAATTTACTACCTTCAAGAAGAAGGCCTCACAATCAATCTCTGATTATGTGACAAAGATGAAGGACATTGCAGATTCTCTAGGTGCAGTGGATGAAGACATTGAAGAAGACAAATTGGTAAGACAAATACTCACAGGGCTAAGAGGAGATGAGAAGTGGAAGCCCTTCATTTTATCTACAGAACTTTCATTAGATTACTTTACTCCTGATTTGAATCAATTGTTAGGTCATATGCTAACTTTTGAGAATGATGTCAAAGGAGATGTTGATAAGAGTGCAGGTCATGCAATGTACTCTAAAGACAAGAAGAAAGCCAACAAAGGGAAGCAACAATCAGGTGAAGAAGAATGTACATCAAACCAAGCAAATTTCATAAGAGGAAAAGGAAGTGGCAGAAGTAGAGGAAGAGGAAGAAACAACAAAGATAATGCAAGAGCTTGTTGGATATGTGGTAAGACCAATCATCTATCTCATGATTGTTGGCATAATAATCAAAACAATGGTAATTATCAGAACTTTAATCAAAGAGCAAGAGGTGGTAGATTTCAAAGAGGAAACTTCAGAGGTAGAGGTGGTAGGAATTCTTTTGGAAGAGGTGGAGGAAGAAACTTCCAAAACCAATCCTATAATAACACCTACTACAACTATGCATCAGATCAGAAGGAGGATTCGACTCTCATTATGAATACATGTGAAACCTCACATGAGGACATGAGAGTGTTCTATATTGATTCAGGATGTAGTAATCATTTAAGTGGAAATATTGCTTTGATGACTGACCTAGATCATAATGCAATTAATCATACAGTTCAGACAGGTGATAATACAAAGCATAAGGTAAAGTCAATTGGTTCAGTCAAAGCTAAGGATGGGAGCACTCTTCTGAGTAAGGTTCTTTATGTTCCCACAATTCCAAAGAATTTGATCAGTGTAGGTCAAATTGTGGAAAAAGGATATGAGGTAAGGTTCACAAATGATGGAGTTTATGTTGAAGACCCTAGTCAAGGGTATAAACAGGTTGTTACAGGAAAGAAAGAAGGAAGGCTTTTCACATTGAAGGTACAAGGAAATGTTGGACATGCTATGTTCACATATGGAGAGCAGAAGGTGTCAGAATTGGATCTTTGGCACAAAAGACTTGGACACTTTAATGAAAGAGGTATTAAAGAAATGATTAACAATGATTCAGTGCTTGGATTGCCTAACATTGCAGGTCAACACATGACATACAGATGTGAGGCATGTCAATTAGGTAAGGCTCACAAGCACTCCTATTCCAAGCATGGGTTTATGTATTCAGAAAGACTTGAATTGGTGCATACAGATGTGTGGGGTCCTTCAAAGGACTTTAGTATAAATGGTTCAAGATATTATGTCATATATGTTGATGATGCTACCAGGTGGATCACAATTTATGTGATTAAAGAAAAGTCACAAGTGTTTAATACATTTAAACACTATCATGCATATGCAGAAAGGATTACAGGTCAAAAATTAAAGAGACTAAGGTCAGATGGAGGGGGAGAGTATTTTTCAAATGAGTTCAATGATTATTTGTGGAATGCAGGTATAAAGAGAGAAGTTACTTGCAGGTACTCTCCTCAACAAAATGGGGTAGCAGAAAGAAGAAACAGGACACTTGTTGAATTTGCAAGGTCCATGATGAAAGAGAAGAATTGCCCAAATTATTTGTGGGCTGAGGCTGTTAATACAGCTACATATTTGGTTAATAGATTGCCTTGTAAAGCTTTGCAGGGTATGACACCATATGAAGCTTGGTGGGGTAAGAAACCTACCTTGGATCATTGCAGAATATTTGGATGTTTGGCATATGCATATGTGCCATCTCAATTGAGGCATAAGTTGGAGCCTAAGGCAGAAAAGTATGTATTCATTGGTTATGATGATAAGCAAATGGGATACAGGTTGTGGAGTCCATCCACAAAGCAATTTATTGTATCCAAGGATGTTACATTTGATGAGCAAGGTACTTGGTATGCAGGTAAATATAATGTACATGCAGATGATGAAGAAGTAGTGGAACAAAGAAAAGGTAAAGCAAAGATTCAATTACTTGATGAAAGTGAGAACAATGAAGTACAGATTGAAGTTGAAGAGAGGCCAAGGTTTGATCCAGAATGTGATGAACCAGAGACCTCAAGAAGTGCAGAAGTTAGGAGGTCACCTAGGCACAAATGGCAACCTACAAGGTATAGTTATGATACTTCATTCTTGACTACTAAAGATTATGCTTATTTGGTAAAAGCAGATGAAGATCCATCTACATATGATGAAGCTAAAGGGAAGAAGAATTGGGAAGATGCTATGCAAGAGGAGTATGATGCATTGATAGAGAATCAAACATGGGATTTGGTTCCTAAACCTAATAATCAGAAAATCATTGGTTGTAAGTGGGTTTACAAGACTAAAAGATTTGCAGATGGAAGTGTGTCTAGGTACAAAGCTAGACTTGTTGTGAAAGGGTATGCACAGACATATGGAGTGGACTATGATGAGACTTATAGTCCTGTGGCAAAGATGACAACCATCAGGACACTCATAGCAATTGCTGCTTGCAAAGGTTGGAAGTTATCTCAATTAGATGTAAAAAATGCTTTCTTGAATGGTTACATTTCAGATGAAGTCTACATGGAGCAACCAGATGGGTTCAAAGATCAAGTGAGTCCAAATTATGTGTGTAAGCTCAAGAGAGCTTTGTATGGGTTGAAGCAGGCCCCAAGGGCATGGAATTATAGGCTTGTAAAATTCTTGAATGATCTTGGATTTCAAGCATCAAAGGCAGATAGTAGCTTGCTAGTCAAAGCAAGTGAAGAAGGATTTATTTATGTTTGTATTTATGTTGATGACATAATACTCACAGGAACAGATGATAAAGGTATACAAATGATCAAGAAGCAGATGGAGAAAGAGTTCAAAATCAGTGATTTGGGGAACTTGTCATTCTTTTTAGGAATGGAGATTTTATATACTCAACATGGAGTATATGTGACTCAAGAAAGGTATCTGAAAAATTTGCTAACCAAATTTAAAATGGAAGATTGCAGGGTTGCACCTACACCATTGGAAGTGAACCATAAATTGTCTAGATTTGGAGGAGAAGAATTCAGGGACATGAAGCTCTATCAAAGTTTGGTTGGTAGCTTGATTTATGCTACATTAACAAGGCCTGATTTGTCATATGCAGTTGGTGTGCTTTCACAATTTATGCATTGTCCTAGAAAGGAACATTGGATTGCAGGACAAAGAGTACTTAGGTACATTAAGGGTACACTCAAAGAAGGATTGTACTATGGGTTTACTTCTGATACAAGAGTGAAGATATATAGTGATGCAGATTGGGCAGGTAATGTGGATGATAGAAGATCAACACATGGATACTTGTGTTATGTAGGAGACAAATTGATTTCATGGTGTTCTAAGAAGCAACATACAATTGCTTTGTCATCTACAGAGGCAGAATATAAAGGTATGGTGGAAGCTGCAAAGGAGGTAATATGGCTAAAGACACTTATGAAAGTTTTTGATGTGGTTCAAAGTACTCCTATTGTTTGTGGAGACAACATGAGTTCTTTATACTTGGCAGCTAATCTTGTGTTTCATGCTAGAACTAAGCATATTGAAATACAGTACCATTTCCTGAGAGAGAAGGTCATTGAGAAGGAAATTGAAGTCATACACACTCCTACAAAAGATCAACTTGCAGATATGATGACTAAAAGTTTGGATGGACCTAAGTTGCAGAGGTTTAAAGATATGGCAGGAATAAAGAAGATGCAGGTAATCACAATTGAAGATTGAGGGGGAGCTGTTGGAGCAGAGCAATCATCAATAAGTGATTACATGAAGTCCAAAAGTGAAAAGATATGTGGAAAGATGAAGATTACTTTCAAAGGAAGAGAATAGAATCAGAAATGTTTCTTTTGTATATTACTCTTGTAAATAGTTCAATGTATTTTGAAAAAGATGACGAGTTAGACTCGTATATATATCTACAGATACGTATTCGTAGTAAGAGAGAGTGATATAGATCAGATAGAGAAGACAATAGGTGAATAGGTGATGAACATTGTATGTATCATCAACCATATGTATGGAAAGTAATGAAGAAGAAAATGTTGTAGAATTCTGCGCGTCGATCTTCTCTCCCATTCTCCTTCTGTGCTTAATCTTTTGAGGAATCCTTTTGCACTTATCTAAGTCCATAGCTAATCTATCTATGGCTAGAATTTGAGAGGTTAATTGCTATCAGACTGAGAGAATTTTGATTAGGAACATTCATATGTAAGAATGTTCTAAGAGTCGTAAAATCTGGCGCACATTTCATCTTCAAAGAAATGGTCAGTGCTCAGTCCACAGTGTAAAGTTTTACACAAGTGAGAGCTCAAAATCTAAGTTGGAAGGTAAGCCATCTATGGTTAAAAGATCTTGATCAAACGGGATTTACTTTGGGAGAACCAGTGTTAACAAGTTGCAGGTGTCAAAGTCGCCATTGCAGAGAAGCTCTTTCAGACATAGGTAAAGTGTTTCACACATTTCTCAGTGTGTACTCAATCATTTTGAGAAATTTAACTTGGTAAAGTTGCGCAATCTCAAGGCGAAGTGTTGTGCAAAGTTTTGTCAAAAACTTTACAGATTTAATGAGTCAATGAGTGATTAATCTGCAGCAGACTTTTCTGAAGAAGTTGAATTTTTCAGAATAATCAAATTTCTGATAAAATGGTGAATGATCTCTAAGTTTGGTGGAGTCTAAGGTTAATCTTGATATAGAGGTGATCTAAATTCAAGGTTAACTTGTTCTTTTGGAGATTAACACTCTCCATCAACCTACTGCAGAGCAGATTCGTTGGGATGGCAGAGATGCCCAGGCACATGCATTGATAGCTTTGTCTGTCAAACGTGCCATTATTCCTCACATTCGCTCTTGCAGAACAGCAAAGGATGCTTGGGATACACTTACCACTTTGTACCAGGCTAGGAATGAGGCTCGTGTTGCTTACCTCCGAAAACAGTTGGAGAGTGAGCACATGAATGAAGGTGATTCGATGGACAGTTTTCTTACAAAGATCAAAGACCTGAAGGAACAATTGATTTCTGCTGATAAGGTTATACCAGATAGCTCACTTGTGCAGACCGTTCTGAATGGCCTTCCTGATTCATATCAGAGTTTTGCCTCTACTCTTTGATTGATGATGAAAGACAATCCGAATGCCTTGTCATTTGAGGAATTAGTCTCTGTTCTGTTGCAGGAAGATCAGTCCAGGCAGAACAGGTCCATTATGCGTGTTGCAGATCAAGCTTTCCTGGCTAGTCAGAAGGGCAAAGAAAAATGGAGCTCTTCTACTAGTAAGCAGAAATCTGCAAATGCTGCACAATCAAAGAACCAGGATAAAGATGAGAAGAAATCAGAAAAGCAGAAATTGTTCTGCAAGTACTGTAAAGGAAATGATCATATTATAAAGAACTGTCCAAAACTGGCTGCTAAAGAGGCAAAGAAGAAAGAGGCTGGAATGGTTGTTGCAGAGGCCTCTACACCAAAAACAGAGTCTGCAAATCTTGTGCAGGAAGAAGAATGGGCGTTTACTACTATCTGCAGTTTTGACCCATCTTCTCATGATCAGTGCATGTCTGCAGTAGACTCAGATGTTTGGTACTTTGACAGTGGGGCAACCAAACATATTACCTCGCAGCGCAGTTTCTTCTCTTCACTCGAGCCTGCCCCTACAGGGAATACTGTCACATGCGCCAATAACTCCTCTTATCCTGTTATGGGAATTGGTAAGATCATTCTGACTACTGCTGATGGTAGTTCTTTCACTTTGTCAGATGCTTTATTTGTGCCAGGGATCAAAAAGAACCTGTTATCAGTTTCTGCATTAGCCAAGATTGGCTTGGTTGTGAAATTCGTTGATGACAGGTGTACAGTCCATGATCTCTCAAATGGCAATGTGATTATTGCTTCTGGCATTTTATGTCGTGGGCTGTATAAGCTCATAGACTATGAAAAATCTATGAATGATTCGGCATGTGCAGTTCATGATTCTCAGGCTATGTCAGATGCAAAGCTTTGGCATGCATGCTTTGGTCATCTGAATTTTGCTAGTTTGTTACGCCTGCAGAAATCTGAAATGGTGTCCTCTTTGCCCAAACTTGAGGCACCTGGAAAACATGTTTGTGAAGGCTGTATTTTGGGAAAAATGCAGCGTTCTTCCTTTCCAAAAGATGGTACAGTTCGGGCTATGCAGAAATTGCAGCTTGTACATAGTGGTGTCTGTGGTCCTATGCAGACACCCTCTTTTGGAAATTACCTTTACTTCGTGACTTTCATTGATGATTTTTCCAGGCATGCATGGGTATATCCACTCAAAGCAAAGTCCGAAGTGTTCATGTGCTTCAAACAGTTTTTGGTTTTGGCTGAAAATCTGTCAGCATGTAAAATGGGCACCCTCCATTCTGATCGAGGGGGGGAATATATGTCTTCAGATTCTAATGCATTTCTGGCTGAACGTGGGATAAAACACCAGTGTACAGTGCCGTATACACCTCAACAGAATGGAGTTGCTGAACGAAAGAACAGGTCACTCATGGAGATGGCGAGGTGCATGGTCAAAAGTCAGGCTTTACCACATAGTTTCTGGCTTGAGGCTGTCATGTGTGCAGCATATGTACTGAACAGGTGTCCCACGAAAGCGTTGCAGTCTATCACTCCATATGAGGCTTGGCATGACCGCAAGCCATCTGTTGCTCACCTGCGTGTTTTTGGTTGTTTGGCATATGCATTAGTGCCTGAACAACATCGCAGAAAATTGGATGATAAGGTAGTAAAATGTATTTTTGTTGGGTACAGTTCTGAAAGTAAAGGCTATCGTCTGTATCATCCACAGACTAAACGCATTCTGGTTAGCCGTGATGTTGTCTTTGTGGAAGATGCTATTCAGCCATTGCTTTCATGTACTAAGGAGACATCTGTTAGCTCCAAAGACATGTATGATACTTTGATGCCTCTTTTTACAGGTGGACAGGCTAGCACTGGTCCTAATGAGGCAACTTCTCAGCCTTTGCAGGTTTCATATGATGATGCAGATCATTCCATTTCTGATGCACATTTACATGATGCACTTGTTGATGAGAGAGCTGATATTGAACAGGCAAAAACTATGCCAAAATGGCTGGTGCAGACTTTGCGTGACAACAAATTAGATGCACCTTTGCCATATCGTACTCGTTCAGGCTCTCATAGTACCTCCTTTGCATCAGATTGCTATGCTATGGCTGCATCTAGTCTCTGTGATGAGAATGAGCCTGTTTCTTTTGATGAAGCACAAAATTCAGAAAATTGGATGGCTGCTATGCAATCTGAATATGATGCTATAATGAAGAATGGTACATGGTCTTTATGTGACTTGCCTCCTGGCAAGAAGGCCATTGGCACTAAGTGGGTATACAAGCTGAAGCGTAAACCTGATGGTACAGTTGACAGGTATAAGGCTAGGCTTGTTGCAAAGGGTTATGCGCAGGAAAGAGGCATTGATTTTGATGAGACCTTTGCACCTACATGCCGTATGACTACTGTTCGGAGCATTTGTGCACTTGCAGCCCATCATGGTTGGAATGTACATCAGTTGGACATTAAAACAGCATTTCTGAATGGTGACTTGCATGAAGAAGTGTATGTTTTTCAGCCCCGTGGCTTTGTGCAGAAAGGGCATGAAAACCAGGTGTGCAGGTTAAAGAAGGCGTTATATGGTTTAAAGCAAGCACCACGTGCTTGGTATGAGAAAATACATGCCTATCTGATTGCACATGGTTTTGAGAACAGTCCAACTGAAAGCACCTTATATGTTAAGCGTGCTAATGATGTGCTTTTGATCATTGTTGTCTATGTAGACGACATGCTGCTCACTGGTCCTCTTGAGAAGCATATTGCTGATTTCAAGGCTGATTTGCATGCCTCATTTGAGATGTCTGATTTGGGGCATTTGCATCACTATTTGGGCATTCAGTTTATGCAAGTTGATGGTGGAATGGCTTTGTGTCAAACGAAATATATTGACACATTATTGCAGCGTTTTGGCCTTGAAGACTGTAAGCCTATTGCCACTCCTATGGAGACAGGTTTACGATTGAGTCTTCATGATGCTGGAGATGCATTTGATGCTGTTCTCTATCAGCAGGCTGTTGGATGCTTGATTTACTTATGCATTACTCGGCCAGATATTCAGTTTGCTGTCTCACAGATGAGTAGGTTTATGCATTGCCCAAGAGTCACGCATTGGAAAGCGGTTAAGCGCATCTTTCGCTACTCGAGTGGTACTCGGCTACTTGGGTTGTTTTATCCCAAGGGGGGATCACTACCGCCAGATTTGCATGCTTTTTCTGACTCAGATTGGGCTGGTTGCTATGACACTCGTGTGTCCACCAGTGGTTTTTGCTTCATGCTTGGTAGCTCATGTATATCTTGGTTGAGCAAGAAGCAGCCTACTGTGGCCACTTCTAGTTGTGAGGCTGAGTATAGGGCAGCTTTCACAGCGACTGTTGAGTGTGTGTGGCTCAGACGCCTTATGGCTGATTTGGGTGTTGGCCAGTCTTCTGCCACCACCATCTTCACTGACAGTCAGAGCGCATTGGCAGTTGCGAGGAACCCTGTGTTCCATGCTCGCACTAAGCACATTGAGGTGCATTATCACTATGTCAGGGAGAGGTTCTCTGCTGGGGAGATCAGCTTGGCATATGTGCCCACGCAGGAGAACATTGCAGACCTTTTCACGAAGGCTTTGCCTAGGGAGAAGTTTGAAGCTTTCCGCAAAGCTTTGGGCTTACTTCCTTTTGTGGAGTGATTTCCACATAGCTCGGCACTTCCTTATACATGAGTGCCAGCTCCTTGTTCACCGCATCACTCCCAGGGGGGATTTGTTGATATATTTAGGTAGTGATGTGTGTGAACACTCTAGGACCGCCGGGGCACTTTTTTCCCTCTTTAGGAGGTTTTTTTCCCCCGGCTTGTATATACGCCTATTGCCCTAATGGGCTACTTATCTTTGTACATTCTCTAGTAATACATTCAGTCTTGTGTGTTGTGCTCCAAGCTTCTTCTTCTTCCTTGTGCTGTTCGCGTGCTTCCGCAGACGTCTAACTCCAACAGACTCGTGCACCAAGGTACACTAGTCTATGACATGGTTGCTCTTCCACCAAGGTACACTGAAATATAAATGGAAAAAATAAAAAGCATATCTAAATAGTTTAGAGATATATTGAACACTATAAAACATAAAATATGATCGAGTAATACTTAGAATTTAGATGATATCTCATTCTAATAGAGTTTTTGAGTTTCATACTTGCCATTGTAAAAACATGTTGTACAATAGAAACCATCCCATTGTCTTTGTGGTTCTTGAATCAAGTGGCTTTCCCTTCCAATGAAGATCCAAGTTTCCATGATCTCAAACTCGATGAGGCCTAACTCTAGAGGGTTGCATGTACACCCATGAACCTTTGGAGTACTCATGTGGTAGCCATTGTCCATCCGTAGCTTTGATATTGTAACATCTTAATGTGAGGACCATCTTTTTGTTGCCTAGAAGCTTTATATGTTGGCATTGAAGTTGAAGGTCTTCAAGGTACAACCGTAATTTGAGACAAGAGATGTAGATAGGTTGGAATGTAGAAACAAGATCTTCAATGGTGTGCTACAAAGAGATAGTGGAGAAAGATGAATTTTTGGGACATGAGTATGAGAATGTGAGTTTTAGGAGGGAAATCAAATTTTTTCTGAGTTTTTTTCAAAATTTTTAACTTTTTCAAAAAATTGAGTTTTTGGGCCTAGCCAAGTTACAATATTGCTTCTCTCTAGTGGAAACTCATTAAATAAGGAAGAAATACGTCCCCTCTCCCCCCTTAAGCCTAGTATCTCATAGGATATAGACTATGGCCACCACCCTCTTCTGATTGGAACATCACTAATCACTCCTTAATCTAAAAGGACCATGCAGGGTTCATTTTCTTCCCTAATGGTCTTCATCTCTTCAATGTGAACTCTCTCATCAACAAGTGCATCATGTAGATATCAATATCATAAATAGAATGATGTGTATGCTTGTTGGATACTTTCATAGGCAGAGACATTGTCTCACTAGAGGATGCACTTGACTATCCACCAATGAACAAAGGCAATAGAGTTTCATACACATGTTTTGAGCTCATTGGTGTCTCTTTTATACATGAAAATAGGCTTTGACCTAAATCCTCCACAAATTCTACTTCTTCAGTAACCAAAATCCTTTTTCTAGATTCATGATACAAACATTAACTCCTACTTTTTAAACTATGCCCACCAAAAATGCATTTCACAACCTTATCATTCAATTTTTTGCATTGTTGCATATACACTAACATACATGCCAAAAAATGAGAAACACACAAATGAGCAACGGATGGCTTTTGAACATGCCTAGCCTCTTAAGGAATGATAGAGTAAAATGCTTTAGCGGGACATCTATCAAGTATGTGTGCTACACACATAACAACCTTAAGTGAGAAATTATGCGTGAAAGAAAACTTTATGCACTAAAGCTTGAATATTGATCATACAACTCGCCATTCCCATGAGAGAACATTTTTTCCTCTCAGTGACTCTGTTTTATTCACGTTTGTATAGCATTGTTTAGTGATGTTTTTCCCCACACTACATCAGAAACCCATTAAACTCATAAGACATGTACTCCCTTCCTCAATAAGTGTTAGACTTATGTGTCCCTTGAGTAGCTTTGATTTGAAATATTTCCATATACATGGAATTTTTTACTCATGTTGGCTAGAGGTATTTTCCCCATGTAACCACATACACATGATATAATCATATGTGGTGGTACATAGTACCTAGAGATTCACTTATATCTATCACTTCACTCCTTCTCATATTACTGATCATCGTTCACCATCTATCAATTGAGAGCTCTTCCACCTAGTAGTGGTATCAGAGTAAGTTCAACTCCTCAACTTGATGTTTTTGTGTATGTTGCCATAGACACTTTCAACAATACAGTCACTTCCATAGCATAGACCTACAAGGTTTAGAGCTTAAAGACAATTTCTATTAGATTCACTAAAGTTTTACCTCCCTTTCAAAGCCATTCATGCAATCAAAATTACCATCAAGGTCTTCGACTGTGAGCTACATTTTTAGTTTTTTTTTTTTGAACCTCATATCTTGCTACTTTTGATTTCTTTGGTGTATTTTCAAGATGATATGACTTGTTTAGCATGCTTCAAGCTGAAGTTAAGCTTGATGGGACCCAAAATCTTATTTTTTCTTACATGATAAAGCATGTCGATTGTCATAGATTCAAGTTCTTCTCCAAGTACAATGACTATGCCTCCTCCATATGTGCAAGAGAAATGTAGATGAGATGGAAATGATTCTCAAGTTCATGCATTGATTTCTCTTTCTTTGAAGCAACATATTGTTCCAGACATCTCATCATGCACTACTTCAAGACACATTTGGGATACTCTTGCTTCTTTGTATGTCATGGTTCATGAAGCATGTGTTGCTTACGTATTAAGAAGGAAACTTGAAGATGTAGGTATGACACTCAAAATGAGTTAGTTGATCTACACACTACACAAATCAAGGATTTGAAGGAGAAACGACAAACATTGATGAAATCATTCTCCATGCATCACACGTTTCTACATTACTGAAAGGATTGTTGCAATCTTTTCAAAGCTTTGCTACTATACTTGATTTGGTTCCAGAATAAAATCCATATTTGTATACTTTTATGAGGTTTTGTCTCTTCTTTTATAAGAGTAGCAATCAAGAGTAAATACAAGTGGTTTGCTTACGGGAATGTGAGCCCTTGCTATTACAAAAAAGGGTAAAAAACAAGTATAGTTAAATTTTGGTTTCACCGAAATCAAAGTCTCAACATTCCTGTTTCACCTCTTCCTCTCATTATGGTGTTTACGCAAAAGATGAAGAGATGCACGACTGGTGAAAGACTAGAGATATTGTTGATAAATGTAGAAAGCTTGCAAAGTAGAATCAAAATAAGAAAGAATATGATATGTTTATTATTGAGAATACATCTAATGAAAAAAGTGATAAAGCTAGTGATGTTCATGATGTTTGGGTTGTGTTGTTACATGCCAAGCCCTAAACCGAGTCATGACATGCTCATTTTGGTCATTTGAACTTCAATAGTTTACTTTAATTGCAAAAGACGGATATGGCTTTCTTGCTTAATTTCACATATGTGGGTAAATGTGTACTCAATGCCTTTCCACCCTGCATATCGAACCTGTGAAGTACTTTGGATATGTACTCACTTTGAGACAAGTATATGCATCTTTTACTCCTATCACGAGTAATGTGCATGCCAAGAATATGTTTGGCATCCACAAAATCCTTCATATCAAATGTCTAACTCAACTTCTTTTTGAGAATTGACAAGTCATAAGAGGACTTCCCAGCATTCAAAATATCATCGACATAAAGTATCAAACATATCAAGCTTCCATGTGAGCATCTCTTTGTGTAGAGACACGGGACTGTTTAAGTCCATACAAGCTCTTCTTGAGTTTACAAACTATACTTTGCTTGCCAGGAACTACATAACCCTCTGGTTGTTCCATATAGATCTCATATGTAGGATCTCCATGCAAGAAAGTAATTTTCACATCCATTTGGACTAACTCTAAGTCGTCCATTGCAATGAATCCAAGCAACATGCACAAGGTAGTCATCTTGACCACTGGAGAGAAGATTTCCTCGAAATCAACACCATGTTGTTGCTTAAAACCCTTTGCAACAAGTCGTGCTTTATACTTTGGAGAAGCACTATCTCATGTGAATTTCAACTTATATACCCATTTACATGGTAAAGCTTTCCTGCCATTTGGCAAAGGTACTAAATCCCAAGTACCATTCTTGTGAATAGAATCCAAATCACTCTTCATGGCATGCTCCCACTTGACATGATCCTCTGTCTGCATAGCCTCTTTGTAGCAAGAAGGCTCACCGGCATCTGCTAGCATAACAAAATATAAACCTGGAACATATCTATTAGGTGGATGTGAGACACGTGCAGAACGTCTCAATGGTTGCTAAACAGGAACATGTTCACACTGATCTCAATGGACACCCTCTTGAACATCCCTATGTGCAACATTTTTATGCATGCTAACCGGAGGACTAGTATCCTCAAACACCACTTTTCTCACTTCAACCTCCATAATGGGTTGTTTATGCACCTTAGATTGATTGAAAATGACATCACTACCTCTGATCACTGTCCGTGTTTCAGAATCCCATGAGCGATATCCAAATTGTCCTTCTTGACCATATCCAAGAAAAATGCATTTCTTTGACTTATGGTCCAACTTTTGTCTAAGATTCTTGGGTATATGAACATATGCTTCACTCCCAAAAACTCGATGAGGATCATAATATGGTGGCTTCCCTGTTCACAGCTCTTGTGCCACTTCTAGACCTTTGGCAGTACTAGGTGAAAGGTTAATCACATGAACTGCAGTCAATACTGCTTCTGCCCAAAAGCCTTGTGAGAGGTTTGCATGATGCAACATAGAGAATACTCTATCTTGAATAGTTGTATTCATCCTCTCAGCTACACCATTCTGTACTAGAGTATAAGGAGCTGTAAACTCTCTACGAATCCCTCTAGACTGACAAAAAAGGCTGAATTCATGTGAGGTATACTCACCCCCATTATCTGAACGTAAAGCCTTAAGCTTAGTTCCTTTTTCAGTCTCAACTGAAGCAAGCCATTTTCTGAAAGTAGGGAATAACTCATCCTTCGATTTGATAGGATATACCCAAACTTTTCTAGTAGCATCATCTATAAAAGTGACAAAGTAAAGAGAACCACCTAAGGACGTAGTGGGCATAGGACCACACATATCTATATGAACAAGATCTAAAGGTTGAATTGAAGATTCAATGTGCATTCTATGCACATTTTTGGTTTGCTTTCCATATTGACAATGCTCACAAAATGAAAAATCAGAGAAAGATGACACAGGTAAGTAGCCAGAACGAGAAAGATTTTCCATTCGCTACGCGATATATGGCCCAAACAACCATGCCAAATACAAGCCATAGGCTGTTCAGTAATAGCTAACAAGTGTTCTTTTTGTGATACAAATAAAGGATAAAGTGAGCCAACTTTGCTTCCTTTTGCAATAACCATATTGCCCTTTGATATGCGAAAGGATTGAGCATAGAAGACCACCTTGTAACTAAGGTCATCAAGTTGATCAACTGACATCAAACTGCGTACATGGCATACATCATGCATAGTAAATTTTGAATCATCAATGAATTACACAACCACATCTCCAATCCCCACAACATCACATTGGTAAGAGTCACCAAGTCTCATGATACCAAGAGACTTTGCTGCATAATTAGAGAACCATTCTCTATGTGGTGTCACATGGAAAAAAGCACCAGAATCTAGCAGCCACGTGTGGGAAAGAGAATCAGCCATTAAAGCCTCAGTTGGCATAGTACTGTCAAGTGGCAACACATCAGCATCCTGAGAAATAGCATTAATTTCTTCAATCTTCACAGTGGGAAGTAGATGGTGTAGGTAACTATTTATTATGCCCATCAATATTCCGTCCTTTACCTTTAACATTCTTTAATGCATAATAGTCTTTCTTCATGTGTCCTTTCTTATGACAATAA
Organism: Ceratopteris richardii; assembly: GCA_020310875.1. Lineage (NCBI taxonomy): Eukaryota > Viridiplantae > Streptophyta > Polypodiopsida > Polypodiales > Pteridaceae > Ceratopteris > Ceratopteris richardii. Next base: position 42,271,425 of record CM035415.1, read on the forward strand.
TGGCATTCTATATCCCTCTTCCTTGATTTACTTCTACTCTTATTTCGTTGACCATTCTTTTCCTTGTTCTTGCTTCTACCACGTTGTTGATTCTTTCCTTGGTAAGAATCACGAACATTATATACATCTCCACTTTGAGTGCCAACCATAGATTTCCTGCAAATCTCCTCACTCAAGAGTGTTCTACATATGTCATCATAAACGAGTTTACCACCAGGTGCACTATTGCTAATAGCTGTGCAAAACGTATCCCATGATGATGGCAAGGTGCATAACAATACTACTTTCATTTCATTATCCATATCCATTTTCTGAGCCTATAAGTGAGTAACCTAGCCATTTCATCTAACTCATCCCAATCATCTTCATCCATGTCAGCAGGCTTCTTTGAAATCCCATTCACTGCTTCCATTGCCTCCTTTGAATCAGCACATCTTTAATCTGATTCTTCCATAGAGCAAAGTTTGTGCCATCAAATTTTTGGATCTCAAAATGGCCTTTGCCTCGCAAGTTATAGCTCCTCCTTGGAACACTAGCACTAGACCCTAATCCACGAGATGTGCCTGAGACCTCTGATGGCATGATGGTAGAGAACTGAATAGAATGATAAGGGAGCTAGAAGAGTCCGAACACCAATGAATAAGTGTATCAAGGAGTAAATCGACCACTGTATAGTTGCCAAAACCAAAAATCTGGAAAAATTTTGCCTGAGTATCCTCTGTAAAATGAGCATATGACCAGTGTCAGAATATCATAAAACTACGAGTACTGACATGTTTTCCTGCATAGTGAATCACTGACTCCACTGCATATATTAGTTACCCAATAGAAGCCAACTAGGCTTATCGAGCACCTATGAACAACTATCATACATCTCCTATGGCGAGGCTGGGTAAGTCTTCCACCTGCATCACCAAAGAGACCCCGACATCTCGGTGTCTCCTAGTTAAGAAAACCTCACCACAACCCTCTTTATTAAATGTAAAAGGCTTTATGCAAAGAACGTAACCACTATATCAATGACCACATGGACGTACATAAGCGGTATCCACAAAAGCATACATGGTGTGTATGTGCTCAATATATGCAGTAAAATGACACTAAAGGTTGAATACAGAGCTCAAAAAATAGCCAATGACACTTGAAAGTGTCTATCAACTCTGATGTTTCAGGCCTCAAAAACCTGCATAAAGTTGCAGCAACTGCTCCCACCAAAACTGAAACCTTTCAAGAAACCTATAGTTTTACGAGTGTGGCTGAAAACATAGCCCCAAAGGTTGATATTTATTGTTAGAGAAGTACAAAGAACACTCTTCTTGATGTTCTTGGACCTGTGTGAAGAGAACTATGGGCAGAAGTACTCGAAAATGGCTCCAAAAGACACCCAAAAATGCTTCAAAAATAGTCTTTGAAAGCAAAGAATGAAGCTTTGAGGGACCAAAACATATTCAAGGTAATGTCAACCTTAGTCTTTCCCCTTCTTCAGACACCACAAGAGTGTAGCTTAGTGGCAACTGATTGCCACGGTTAAGCGAGCTCCGGGGGGAACAATATTGGGATGGGTGACCTCCCGAGAGGTACCGGGAACCTCTATATTCCTTGATCGTTGAGGTCCTCCCTCGCGCGCAGCCAACGGCGCCAACGGTGACTTCAGTGACTCAGATTACAAGGTATGCCAAGGTCTATGCCTTGGTGGCCACCTTCGTTGTAAGCCTTGGGGGGTGCTCATTTCGCTCGCACAAAAGGAACAAAGCTTTTGCCTCGAACTGCTCTGATACCAATGAAGTATTTCAATGGCGATGCACCATAGTGTGCTCTCCTTCTCGAGAGCCCCACGATGATATGCTTGGAGTAGAAAACCGAGCTCCTTGTTGGGTGTGTGTAGAAGTGTGAGAGACACACGAGAAGCACACACAAAGAGCACAAACGCAGCAAGACACACGGAGAAGACGATGGCTGGAATAGCTCTCTCTATTGATCGATGAACTGAACTGAAGTAAGAGTTGAATAATATCCCTAAGTACAAAGTACCACCACATATGAGAGTATCAAGTATGTGGTAACATGGGGGAAAAAAACTCTAGCCAGCACTAGAGTAAAAAATGCCCATGTATAGGGAAAAGGTTCACATCAAAGCTACTCGAGGAACACATAAGTGTAACAAACCCCCCTGGAGCGAATGATGTGAACACATACAGAGAGTGACAGATCAGCCCCCACAAGGTAACAAGCCTAAAGCTTTGCGAAAAGCTTCAAACTTTTCCCGTGGAAGAGCTTTGGTGAATATGTCTGCCACATTATCTTGTGTAGGCACATATACCAAATCAATATCTCCTGCATGAAGACGCTCTCTCACATAGTGATAATGCACCTCAATATGTTTGGTTCGTGCATGAAACACTGGGTTTCGTGCAACAGCCAAAGCACTCTGACTATCTGTGAGAATATGCGTAGCAACATCAATCTCCATGCAAAGATCCATCAATAGGCGTCTCAGCCATATACACTCCACTGTAGCTGTGAAAACTGCCCTGTACTCAGCTTCACAACTCGATGTCGCCACTGTAGGTTGCTTCTTACTCAACCAAGATATGCATGAGTCTCCAAGGAAAAAGCAATTACCACTAGTGGACACGCGAGTATCATAACAACCAGCCCAATCACTATCTGTAAAAGCATGCAAGCATGGCTGGACATCTCTGCCATAAAAGAGACCTAAGCTCAAAGTGCCTCGAAGATATCTAAACACACGTTTCACCGCTTGCCAATGCTTAGTGCCAGGGCTATGCATGAATCGACTCAACTGGGAAACTGCATACTGTATATCCGGCCTTGTGTTGCATGCATATATAAGACATCCCACAGCCTGCTGATAAAGAGAAGTGTCAAATGCATCATTGGAATCCTCAACTGAGAATCTAAATCCTGTCTCAACTGGTGTGGAAACTGGCTTGCAATCCTCAAAGTCAAAACGCTGAAGTAGTTTTTCAACATACTTTCCTTGATGCATAACAATTCCCCCCTCAACGGATACAAACTGGATGCCAACATAGTAGCTCAAAAGACCAAGATAAGTGATATCAAAGGTATGGTGCAAATCAGCCATAAGAATGTCAAGTTTTGCATTACATGACCCAGTCAAGAGTATGTCATCGACATAAAGAACAAGCACTATAAGATCAACCCCATTTTTGCGTACATAGAGTGTGCTTTCAATCGAACAACATGTGAAGCCAAGAGCAATCAAGTGCTTATGTATTTTGTCATACCATGCACGTGGAGCTTGCTTGAGACAGCTTTGTAGCGATCAATGCTACCATCAGATTTTCTCTTAATCTTGTAAACCCACTTTGTACCAATGGCATTCTTTCCTTTTGGCAATTCACATAACTCCCAAGTACCATTCCTATGTATGGAATCCATTTCTGATTGCATAGCACTCATCCATTGTGGATCGTCACATGCATCTTCAAAAGAAAGTGGCTCTTCATTACATGCTATAGCAATAAGAGAATAATCCACAAAATTACTTGATGCATGGTGAGACCTTGACCTTGTTCTACCAAGTAAAGGTGCACTCAATTTGTTGTCCTGCAAAGTTTGTTTCAGCCACTTTGGCATAGATTGTGCACTCTTGATAGACATGCGTTCATTATGTAAAACATCTTCAATATGTACATCATGCGTGGGCTGAATTTCATGCTCAGTTTCAGCCATATTTTGTCGCATATGTTCAGCCATATGTGGCTGGAAATTTCCAACAGTTTTGATATTTTTTGGCTGAATTTTTTCAGCCATGTTTGGCTCAAAATTATCCACATTTTCAGCCCTATTTGGCTGGAATTTTTCAGGCTTTTGAACCTCAGTTGGCTGGTCTACATGGCCATAGTCAAGCGCACCATTTTGGAACAAAGGCATGAGTGTATGGAACACATCTTGTGAGTTAACTGTTGGTAGTTTCTTGCATTCAAGTAGAGGGAAAACTGAATTTTCAGCAAATACCACATCTCGACTCACAATAATTGCATTCGTCAATGGATGGTACAACGGATACCCCTTACTTTCAGCACTATAACCAACAAATATACATTTCTTTGCCTTGTCATTAAGTTTCTAACGTTGTTGTGATGGCACAAGAGCATATGCCAAACAACCAAACACACGCATATGACTAACCATAGGCTTATGACCATTCCAAGCCTCATAAGGAGTGATGACTCTCAATGCTTTTGTAGGGCAGCGATTCAACACATAATTTGCACACATGACCGCTTCCATCCAAAACTTATGAGGAAGATGCTTTCCTTTAACCATACATCGTGCCATTTCAAGTTCTATTTTTACGCTCGGCAACAACATTTTGTTGAGGTGTATATGGCACCATACATTGGTGTGAAATACCTCTTTCATGAAGAAAAGCATTAAACTCATGTGACATGTACTCACCACCACGATCCGTGCGTAGAGTCAAAAGCTTTTGTGAAGAAAAATTTTCAGCCATAGCTAAAAATGCTTTGAAGCAAGAAAATACCTCATTCTTTGCTTTCATAGGATACACCCATGTATGGCGAGTAACATCATCAATGAAGGTAACAAAATATACATGCTTCCCAAAAGATGGAGTCTTGACCGGACCACATACATCACTATGAACAAGTTGCAATTTTCTTGTAGTGTGTGTGTGACTATCTTTTGGAAAAGAAGCACGATGCATTTTTCCAAGAATGCAACCTTCACATGCATGCTTTTCAATGGACTCAAGTGTAGGCAAGCCAATAACCATGTCCTTCTTTTGCAAGTAGAGCAAACTATTGAAGTTTAAATGACCAAAACGAGCATGCCAAAGCTCCATTTTCAGCCATGGAAGAAGTATGAGCAACCAAGGCATTCGAGGCAGCCCTCTTGTATGTATCCATGCAATACAAACCATCACATAATGTACCGGACATCACGATAACATCGCCATTGCTAAAATCATGAACCATACACTTATCATCAACAAAGTGTACATGAAGTCCTGCTTTGGCAATCAACGGAACAGAAATTAAGTTCTTCTTGATACCGGGCACATACAATGCATTTTTCAAGAGAATCACACCTCCATTTGCAGTCGTAAGCTCAATTTCTCCTACTCCAATGATAGGATAAGAGGCATTGTTTGCACACACCACATGTCCTCCTTTAGGTGCATCTTTCAAAGAGGCAAAAAATCTTTTGCATGATGTTATGTGCTTTGAAGCACCACTATCAAAGAACCAATCCGAATCAGCCTCACTCACAACCATGCATTTAGAATGTAAAGAACCATCATAATGACATGTAACAACACATGCCCAAAAATCTTGAGGCATGTTAGCTTCATCATTCTTTGCATTTGCTGAATTTTCAGCAATAGACATGCCGGATTCCTTCTTCTTTTCATAGCAAGCTTTCTACACTCATCAATAGTATGACCAGCCTTCCGGCAATATTTGCATCTCTTCTTCTTTTGCAAATCACCATCATTAGAGGAATGAGTGGAAGAGGAAGCTTGAGGCTTTGGTTTTGATGAACCAAAAGCTGAACCATACTTGCTTTTCCCCTTTTGTGAGATAGCAAGTGCTTGCGTTCCCTCAATCAAACCACTCCTATTCACTCTAGATTGCTCTTCTTGCAAAAGAAGAGACACAACCTCATCAAATGCATACATATTAGGATTTCCTTTTGCAACCAAACGGAGTGTAGTAGCAAAGCTTTGAAAGGGTTCCAGTAATCCTTTCAACAATGTAGAAATGAGTGATGCATCCGGAATGATCTCATCTATGTTTGCCAATTGCTCTTTCAAGTCCTTGATGCGTGTCACATACACATCCACTGACTCATTTTCAGCCATACATACATCGTCAAGTTGCTTCCTCAAGTATGCAACACGTGCTTCATTACGCACGGCATACAAAGAAGAAAGAGTGTCCCATGCCTGTCGTGATGTAGAACATGACCGAATGTGTGGAACTATATGACGCTTCACTGAAAGCGCAATCAAAGCATGAGCTTGAGCATCTTTTCCATCCCATCTAAGCTGCTCCTGTGTAGGTGGAGAAGGAGAAACCATTGTACTCAAAGAAGAAGCTCCATCTGTGACAATAGACTGTGAAGTAGAAGCACCTGCCGGTCTTCAATCTACATCTGCCACTATGTTCCAAAGTTGTTTTGCAACAAGAACGTGCTTCATCATGTAAGACCACATCGGATAGTTGGTCCCATCAAGCTTATCTTCAGCTTGAAGCATGCCAAACAAGTCATTGCTGCCCACGATTTCACTAAGGAACAAGAATGTGACAAAATCTTCACTTCAACGAAAACTGAAATGAGTGCTGAAATTTCAGCTCACAAACCGTCACTCTGATGGCGATTCTGACTGCACGAATGGCTTCGAAATGGGGGTAAAACCCCAGTGCACCTGCTGGAAATGTTTTCGGGCTGCTGAAATTCACACTTCTATGCTATGAAGTCGATTTGCACTGTTAAAGTGCGCGCGCGCCGCGACGCGAAAAACCAAAACTTGAGAAGAAGCTGAACCTGCTCTGATACCACTGTTGGGTGTGTGTAGAAGTGCGTGAGACACACGAGAAGCACACACAAAGAGCACAAACACAGCAAGACACACGGAGAAGATGATGGCTGGAATAGCTCTCTCTATTGATCGATGAACTGAACTGAAGTAAGAGCTGAATAATATCCCTAAGTACAAAGTACCACCACATATGAGAGTATCAAGTATGTGGTAACAAGGGGAAAAAAACTCTAGCCAGCACCAGAGTAAAAAGTGCCCATGTATAGGGAAAAGGTTCACATCAAAGCTACTCGAGGAACACATAAGTGTAACACTCCTAAGGCCGCACACAGTACTCCGCACAGAGGCTGCAGAATACGTAGAAAACAGAGTACACAGGGAGCACGAAGACATACTTCTTAGGTCATACAAATGCGCTCCAACTTACATTCTGTGACTGACCAGGTCACTATATATTTTATTAAAGAACATATAGAAAGAAGTGTCGAGGGGCCATTTGGCCTTTCACATGGACACTAACAGTAACACTTTCCTCCATTCAAAATTATGCATGTGAAGGTTTTATACTTGGAAAAATGCATTGTGCTTCTTTTCCCAAAGATATGACTATACATACTACATGAAAAGTGCAGCTTACTCATAGTGATCTATGAGGTCTGGTATAGACTCCATCTTTTGGAAAGCATGTATAATTTATTACATTCATGTATGATGCAACATGCCATACTTAGGTGTATCTTATGAAAGCAAAAGATTGAGTTAATTGATGAATCGTCCAATAAGAACAAAGGAAGTGAAGTGATAAGAGCGTCGAAGTATCATATACTAGTAGGAATTATCTATAAGCAAGATGATCAAGGAATTTTAGCCTCCTATGTGGATGAATAAGGACACCACAAGTGGTTGGAACTAGCATGTGTGGGTGCCGTAGGACAACATTATTCTTCACAATGAACCCTACAAACATTGAAGCATTTAGGAGTATATTGGCCAATGATGGAATTTGATGTGCATACATTGATTAAGGAGTGTCCAACTTATATTGGCATACACCCACTTGAACATGCAAATTTATATAAATTCTCACTAATACCTAATAGGAGCATCCCTTTAGTCAGCTTCTTAAAAATGAGAACTTTTGCCAAGGAAATGAAACTAGCTAGAAAATGAAGTCTAGCACAGGAAGCCTAGGGATATGTATTAATAGGAAAAAGCCTATATAAATGCAAGAATGTGTACACGTGGAAGATCATTTGAAGTCTCAAAGCACACACAAGAGTGTTGTAGGTGTACACTTTGAATCTGGCTATGTTATTCAAGCCATTCTATTTTCAAGTCATTGGTGGCCCACACCTCACATGGATGTGAATACCTAAGTGAAATGTTGTGACACATGTCACATAACCACCACCCCTATAAGAAAAGAAGAGATGCCAAGATGGGATTAGATCTTAGAAAAACTTCTTGATTGGGCGTGACTTGGTGCCTGAAATCCATTTCAATTCCATGACTAATCTCTCTGATGCTTGTCAACACATACTTTGCAGTCAAAAGGAGATGTTGAGGAGAAGGATGGAAATATGCTACAACTAAGGCTCTTATGGCTGATTCTCTTTCCTACATATGGCTGCTAGATTCTAATGCTTCTTTCCATGTGACACCACATAGAGAATGGTTCTCTAATTATGTAGCAAAGTCACTTGGTACCGTGAGACTTGGTGACTCTTACCAGTGTGACATTGTGGGGATTGGAGATCTGGTTGTGCAGTTCATTGATGGTTCAAAATTTACTATGCATAATGTGTGCCATGTACCTTAGTTATCACACAGTTTGATGTCATTTGGTCAACTTGATGACCTTGTTTACAAAGTCGTCTTCTATGCTCAGTCCTTTCGTATATCAAAGGGCAATATGGTTATTGCAAAAGTAAGAAAAGTTGGCTCACTTTATCCTTTATTTGTATCACAAAAGGAACACTTGTTAGCTATTACTGAACAACCTATGGCTTGTATTTGGCATGGTTGTTTGGGCCATATATCTCGTAGTGGAATGGAAAATCTTTCTCATTCTAGCTACTTACATGTGTTATCTTTCTCGGATTTTTCATTTTGTGAGCATTGTGAATATGGAAAGCAGACAAGGATGTGCATAGAATGCACATTGACTCTTCAATTCATCCTTTAGATCTCGTTCATATAGATTTGTGTGGTCCTATGCCCATTAGGTCCTTAGGTGGTTCTCTGTACTTTGTCACTTTCATAGATGATGCTACTAGAAAAGTTTGGATATATCCTATCAAATCGAAGGATGAGGTATTCCCTACTTTCAAAAAATGGCTTGCTTGAGTTGAGACTCAAAAAGGAACTAAGCTTAAGGCTTTACGCTGGGGGTGAGTATACCTCACATGAATTCAACCTTTTTGTTAGTCTAGAGGGATTCGTAGAAAGCTTACAACTCAGTTTACCCCACTGCAGAATGGTGTAGCTAAAAGGATGAATAGAAATATTCAAGATAGAGTAGTTTCTATGTTCCATCATAAAAACCTCTCACAAGGCTTTTAGGTAGACGCACTATTGACTGTAGTTCATGTGATTAATTTGTCAACTAGTATTGCCAAAGGTCTGAAAGTGGCACAAGAGTTATGGATAGGGAAGGCACCATATTATGATCATCTTCGAGTTTTTGGGTGTGATGCATATGCTCATATACCCAAGAAGCGTAGAAAAAAGTTGGACCATAAGTCAAAGAAACACATTTTTCTTGGATAGGATGAGAAGTAGTGATGTCATTTTCAATGAGTCTAAGATGCATAAAAATCCCATTAAGGAGGTTGAAGTGAGAAGAGTGGTGTTTGAGGATACTAGTCCTCTAGTTAGCATGCATAAAAATGTTGCACATAGGGACATTCAAGAGAATGTCCGATCAGATCAATCTGCACATGTTCCTGTTCAGCAACCATTGAGATGCTCTGCAAATGTCTCACATCCACGTGATAGATATGTTCCAAGTCTAGATTTTGTTATGCTAACAGATGTGGGTGAGCCTTCTTGCTACAAAGAGGCTATACAGACAGAGGATCATGTCAAGTGCGAGCATGCCATGAAGAGTGAGTTGGATTCTATTCACAAGAATGCTACTTGGGAATTAGTACCTTTGCCAAAATGCAAGAAAGCTTTACCATGTAAATGGGTTTATAAGCTGAAATTCACATCAGATAGTGCTTCTCCAAAGCATAAAGCACGACTTGTTGCAAAGGGTTTTAAGCAACAACATGGTATTGATTTTGACAAAATCTTCTCTCCGGTGGTCAAGATGACTACCTTGTGCATGTTGCTTGGATTCACTCCAATGGAGGACTTAAAGCTAGTCCAAATGGATGTAAAAACTGCTTTCTTGCATGGAGATCTTACAGATGAGATCTATATGGAACAGTCAGAGGGTTATGTAGTTCCTGGCAAGGAAAGTCCAGTTTGTAAGCTCAAGAGGATCTTGTATGAACTTAAATAGTCCCCTAGACAATGTTAGCAAAAGTTTGATGCTTTTATGAAGTCTCAAGGCTATTCTCAAAGCAATGAGGATCATTGTCTCTACACAAAGAGATGCTTAGATGGCATCTTGATATGCTTGATACTTTATGTCGATGATATGTTGATTGCCGGGCAGTCCCCTTATGACTTGTCAATTCTCAAAAAGAAGTTGAATCAGACATTTGATATGAAAGATTTGGGCGATGCCAAACATATTCTTGATATGTGCACTCGTGATAGGAGTAAAAGATGCATATACTTGTCTCAAAGTGAGTACATATTCAAAGTACTTCACAGGTTCAATATGAAGGGTGGAAAGGCATTGAGTACACCTTTACCCACATATGTGAAATTGAGCAAGGATGATTGCCCCAAATCAGATGAGGAAAAGGAATTCATGACCAAAGTTACCTATCAGTCTGCTGTTGGTAGTCTCATGTATGCTATGGTAGCTACAAGACCAAACATTGCATTTGTAGTGGGAGTTGTGAGCAGATATATGTTTAATCCTGGCAAGAAACATTGGGAAGCAGTCAAGATGATTTTCAGATATCTGAGTGGCACAAAGGACAAGTGTATATGCTTAGGTACAGGGAAAGCATCCATAATTCGGTACATAGATTTTGACTATGTTGGTTGTGTAGACAATCACAAGTCTACATCAAGGTACATTTTTCATTTTGTTGGAGGTGCAATCTCTTGGAGATCTCATCTTCAAGAATGTGCAGCTATTTCCACCACAGAAGCAGAGTATGTTGCAGCAAGTGAGGCATGTAAGGAAGCATTGTGGCTTTCTCGTCTTGCCTGTGATATGGGTTTATCGCAACATGTCCCTTGTTTGCTTAGTGATAGTCAGAGTGCCATTGCTTTGGCTAAGAATCCGGTCTATCATGCAAATTCCAAGCACATTGAGGTGAGGTATCACTTCATTAGAGATTGGTCGGCCACTAAGTGCATTATTCTTGAGAAGGTTCACACTCGAGATAATGTTGCAGATGCTTTGACTAAAGCTCTACCATAGGATAGCTTTGGACAATGTTGTCACTTGATGGAGGTCACTTGATTCATGATCTTACACAATCACTTGTACATTGTGCAGCATCCCCATCAGGTGGGAGGTATAGTTTGTATACTTACACTTAGGTATTCTTTATCATTCTTTATTTTTTCTCCCATAGTTACTTTGGCCATATTGGCCTTTAGTGGGAGATTGTTACCGTTAGTGTCCATGTGAAAGGTCAAATGGCCACCAGACACTTCTTTGTATATGTTCTTTAATAAAACATATAGTGGCTTGGTCAGTCACAGACTGTCAGTTCGACCGCATTTGTAACACCTAAGAAGTCTGTGTTCATGCTCCCTATGTACTGTGTTTTTTTGTGTATTTTGCAGCCTCTATGCGAAGTACCATGTGCAGCCCTAGGAGCTCAGTTTTCTACTCCGAAGACATCGTCGTGGAGCTTTCGAGAAGGAGAGCACATTCTGGTGCATCGCCATCGAAATACTTCATGAGCATGCTATGGTGATCAACACCTTCTTTCTATCATCGGTTATATAAATTTTTTGTCTTTTTGGAGACTAAAAGAGAAAGAGTTAGCAAAATTGGAAAGTACTCGCATAAATTTACTATTGATGGGAGCTTGCAATAGGAGAGGTGTGCCCAATGGGATATTTGTACAAACCAGAAAGACAATAGTGGTTTGGGGATTCTCGACATAGTGGGGATGGTAGACAAGATGGATGCCAAATGGATGATCAAAGCGTGGTGGAACTCGAAAGCTTCATGGGCTAAATTGATTGTTAGAAACAAAACATCTCTTACATTTGTGGGACATCCTAGATGGAAGGGACTTGACTTGCTCAATTTGATGTTTTCTCCTTTTCCCATGACTCCGAGAGGGTCGGACTTGCTATGCTACTTGTGGAAGATTTCGAATGAGATGAAATCATACATCATAGTCAATGAGGACTAGAAATGGGCTTCCGAGATTAGAAAAATTATTCTATCTCAATGGAATAAAGGGTTTTGTACGTGAAAACATCTCTATAATCAAGACTAAAAACACTCGACTAGATTTGAGGATATAGACCCAAAAAGGAGACTCAACTATGAAGAGTGCTGCCTCTTAATGCACATCATTAATTTGTGGAAGAGCTCAAAGAAGCACCTCCTTTTGTGTTGTGATTAGCCAAACACTGAAGACCAGACATGGATCAACGACCACAAAGTGGATAAAGAATTAAGCATCAAGAAACACTTGGATGTGCATAGCACCCTCAACAAGAAATGGTGTCTCAAATGTTGAAGAATGAGATGGTAATCTAAGTTCACAGACCTTGAGAACAAAAAGGCAATGCTAATGTGGCGAATTCTCCACTGGGGAACTTGGACCAATCTCAAAGCTAAAAACATTATGGGCCCCCATGGTATATGCATTGTAATGGGGGTAGAGAGGACATTCTGCACCTTTTCTTTTCGTGCCCCAAAAGCTACTAGGTCTCCCAAGCTCTTGCCAAGGTTTTGAAGCTTCATAGTCAATCAGTTGGAAGCAAGCATTAGTGGGTGTAGTGATTGGTTGCTCCTCTACCTTGTGGAACATCATCAAAAGGGAAGTTCTATGGGGGATTTGGAAACAAAGATGTGCAGTCAATTTTGAAAAAATTCCAAAAGATTGGTTGATTGAGAACTCCTTGCCCTTCCAGATAGAAGAATTTGTAATTGTAAAAAGCCTCCTCCCTTCATATATTGTAGGATGTTCTTCATGGAAAATAACAAGATCAAGAGTAAATGAGCTACTTCTTCATGTAAAAGAACAAGATCAAAAGTAAATGGGTTAATTCTTCATGGAAAATAACAAGATCAAAAGTAAATGGGCTACCCTGCAAGGGCCACAAAAATGCATTAACTTCCTATGTAATTTTTCTCTAAAACTTAGAGTTTTCTAATCCTTCGGTTGCTTTGTGGGATATGGGAGATCTCAAGGGCACTATGCCCCTTCACTGTATTAGTGTGTACTTTTATTAATTCAAGCAAGAGAGACTAAGCCTTGGCTGAACTTTGTCTTAAAAAAAATTATAATAATAATAATGGAAATAATGATAGTATTGATAAATAAACATAAGCTATTAAAAATAAAAAAATAGTTTAAAAACTTTTAACGAGCGTTCCTCTCTCTCTCTCTCTCTCTCTCTCTCTCTCCCCTTCCAAGAACCATCCATCCATTGCATTTCCGCATGCATGCATAAGTATTTAGGGGTGAAATGTAAAAGTGTTCAAAAGTGCCTTTAGGGAAGTCAAAACTGGACATGTGATCAATTGTCTTAAGAATCTTTGAGTTTCTGGAGAAAATAGCACAGATAGTTCTTCATTGTTTGGGAGATATAGCTACCATGTCAAGAATTCACCCCTAGATATCTGTTCATGTTGTGGCCCTCATGGTACAACCCTCATCCTCGAGATACTCTCAAAAACCTCTCAGAAAAAAAGCATTTAACCTCTTCTTCGTGGGAAGATCAAAGGTGATTGGTTATTGAAACTCATGTGAATGAGCATCTGCTTCGATGAGCTGAATTATCATCTGCCATTACTACGCCATCTGTTGGCGCATGTCATCAAGCAAGTGATATGCACATCTGGGCAATCTCAAGGAGCATAGTATGTGTGAGTGAGGGACATGGCATCAACCTCTCTATGGTGTTTTTGGTGGCATTTCTTAACCTCTTCTACCTCTTTTACTGATTCCACCTCTTTCCAAGTGATGTTTAGCTCCATCTCAAAGGCTTCTTCAAGTACCATCAGCCCTCACTGGAGTGGTTAGATTGCCCGACTTGTGGATTGTCTATTTGAAAGCATGTCTACATGAGTTATTTCTTCTCTTCTATGCCATATTAACCATCAGTGCTTGCAAGCGTTTCTACCACTATGGCAAAGAGCCCAAGCGCCCCTTTTTTCCAACCTACAGTAGGAAAGAGTACACCATGACCAATCGCCATCTATGTCGCATGTAAACAAGAAGAAGGACACTCCCTTAATGGTGTTCCTCCTCTATGAACGCTTTGACTATATGGAAGTTTTTAGTTATATGTGTCGGCTCTATCTTATGTGTTGACAACTCTTCATGTACTGCTTGGCGATTATGCAAAACACCAATCTTTTGCATGTGTACATAGAAAGCAGTAAAAAGTGACTACCCCACTCTATCCTGTGATTGATATTTCAGATCTTCAAAAATTGTGAATGTCCTTGATCATTGAAGTCGGCTCACATACTTTACAGCAGGGATCAATGTGAGTGTCCAAAATATAAAAGACAGGACACCATAATTTCCACATCACTATCACAAAGTCAGACTTGGTTTCCAAAAAAAATATGTGGCTTGCATTAACAATCCCGAATCTTTAATATGCAAGTGGTAGCACTCATTTCCATGAAGGCCTTCGATTTTTATTGATGTTTTGTTTGACTCGCTCAAACTCCATTACAAAAAGTCCAAGAAAAGCTTCTTAGCAGCCCATCCAATTGCAGCCCAACCAGGTCAGAATCCATGTTTGAGAGTGTGTCCAACTCACTTTATTCTAATAAAGCCAGAATGGGCTTAGGAATCTAAAATGAGGAAACAAAAGCTCTGAAAGGGACATAGAACGACTGGATCTCTCTCTCTCTCTCTCACTCTCTCTCTCTCTCTCTTCTTTGCATACGTATATGGTGACACACAAACACCACACCTAGTTGTAGCTAAATGATTCCCTCTCCTCCTTCCTATATGCACACACATTCCAGCAAAAATTGGCAACCTCACATTCTCATAAAAATCAAGATGGCCACTCCCATAAAAATCAAGGTTGGGGGTGTTTTGGGTTGTGAGGTTCTCCCTCGGCTTGAATAGCTCAATCTCCTCGAAAAGCAGGTCAACTCAAAAGATATAATTATCACAAAGTCTAAGATAAAATGATGGTTATTATAGAAACTAAATACAAGGGTGTCATCTGAGGACAATCTTGTGATGCAATTGTGAGCGGATGGTCAATGCAACTTCACTAAGAAATTGTGGTGTCTAGACCCATGACGAACTTAATACGAAAATTAAGATTTGAATTTTCCTCATGAAAAGAGAATTCACGTGAGTGAGATGATGATATCGAATACTTGCAAATGTTAAAAGATAGCATGATAATGTTTAAACATGCAAATTTTGACCAAATTTTCAGAAGCTCGTGTGAAATCTAAAGCGCACATCTTGGTGAGATGATGACGTTGAATACTTGGAAATGTTAAAAGATAACGTGATGATGTTTAAACGCGCACGTTCTGATTGAATTTTCAGTCGCTCGGGTGAAATCTAAAGCACACATCTTGGTGGTTGTAGCTAGCATCAAATCTAAAGGTGCACATCTTGGTGGTTGCATCTTGGTAGTTATATCTGGGTGCACTCATGGGAAAAGATTCCCGTGCACTTACCAAAACACTTAAAGCATTTGGATTTATACTACAAGGAACAAGTGGGAAGAACTACTTGATACTCGAACACAAGAAACATTCAGGATTCCGATTTTATGATAGCAGCCATCATGAAACTTTCAACCCAGAAATATAGTAATCAGAGGCAAAAAAATTCTTGATAAAAGTGGAACAGATAAAAGCAAACCAAATGGATGAGCAAAAGGGAGCGAAGAAAATTGAGCAGAAACCAAAACAAAAAAACAAAAAAAACCGTTGAAATATTGAAAGTAGAGAACCTTTGAGTATGTTTGTATCTCTGAATATTGTTCATCATCAAGACTCAAACAAACAATGAAGAACTTCTTGTTTTGTATTACTCTTTATTTCTTTTGCACTTCAATTTCAGAATTATACACATTGTATTGTACACACATACACACACACACACACACACACACACACACACATATATATATATATATATATATATATATATATATATATATATATATATATATGGAGAGAGAGAAAGAGAGAGTGAGAGAGTACAGTATGTATATATATATATATATATATATATATATATATATATATATATATATATATATATATATATATATATATATATATATATATAGAGAGAGAGAGAGAGAGAGAGAGAGAGAGAGAGAGAGTACAGTATATATATATAACAAATCATAAAACTGGAATCCTGGATGTTTCTTGTGTTCGAATATATATATATACTGTACTCTCTCTCTCACTCTCTCTTTCTCTCTCTCTCTCTCTCTCTCTCTCTCTCTCTCTATATATATATATATATATATATATATATATATATATATATATATATATATATATATATATATATATATATATATATATATATATATATATATATATATATATATATATATATATATATATATATATATATATATATGTGTGTGTGTGTGTGTGTGCGTATGTGTGTGTGTGTATGTATATATATATATATATATATATATATATATATATATATATATATATATATATATATATATATATATATATATATATATATATATATATATATATATATATATAGATGTGTGTGTGTGTACAATACAATGTGTATAATTTTGAAATTGAAGTGCAAAAAAAATAAAGAGTAATACAAAACTAGAAGTTCTTCATTGTTTATTGAGTCTTGACGATGAACAATATTCTGAGATACAAACATATTCGAAAGTTCTCTACCTTCAATATTTCAACGGTTTTTTTTTGTTCTTTCGTTTTGGTTTCTGTTCAATTTCCTTCGCTTCCTTTTGCTCGTCCATTTGGTTTGCTTTTATCTATTCCACTTTTGTTAAGAATTGTTTTGCCTCTGATTACTATATTTCAGGGTTGAAAGTTTCATGATGGTTGCTATCATAAAACCGGAATCCTAGATGTTTCTTGTGTTCGAATATCAAGTGGTTCTTCCCACTTGTTCCTTGAAGTACAAATCCTAATGCTTTAAGTGATTTGGTAAGTGGACGGGAATCTTTTCCCATGAGTGCACCTGTATATAACTACCAAGATACAGCCACCAAGATGCGCACCTTTAGATTTGATGCTAGCTACAGCCACCAAGATGTGCGCTTTAGATTTCACCCGAGCGGCTAAAAATTCAATGAGAACGTGCGTGTTTAAACATCATCACGTTATCTTTTAACATTTCCAAGTATTCAATGTCATCATCTCACAAAGATGTGCGCTTTAGATTTCATGCGAGCTTCTGAAAATTTGGTCAGAACATGCGAGATTAAATATCATCACATTATCTTTTAACATTTGCAAGTATTCAATATCATCAACTCACTCACGTGAATTCTCTTTTCATGAGGAAAATTCAAATCTTAATTTTCTTATTAGGTTCTTCATGAATCTAGACATGTTCCATGACTGGTTGGTTACGTGTAATGATTTAAAGATGTCAATTGGTTTCACCCAATCGTCATGGACCAAATTACATGTGGATCACATTTGTATGTATTCTTCCAACGTGATGCTTCATTTTTGTTCTTACATGTAGGCATAAAAATGAAATTGAAACTTTTCTATTGGTGTGTAAAAGGCTGAAAAATATCTCTATTAGGCTTATCTTATATGGTAGCTCAAAACAAGCTACATCTTCTCCAACAACATAAAATAAATTGTATTCTTAAATGAAAGCTCAAGTATGCAATTGAATCCATTCCTTTATTGCAAAAGATGATTCTAAACATCCAAAATTGTCTTGTAGAGGAAAACAAGGCATGCGTTAAAAAGGAGGGTGGGGACCCTACATGTTCAAAACATATATTGGTTTCTTTTTTCAGATAGGTTTTCTATGCCGGCACACACACACATACACATTCCACGTAATTGTAGCTAATATCTCCTGTTGGAGCAAGACAATCAACAAATTGTGATTATACAAAGGGTAGAAGTAAAGACATGAAGAGAAGATTGAAGATCAATGTCATGAATTGAAGGAAAGAATCAGATAGTAAAGTTCTTTGATCAAATGTACATTAGTTCTATAAGATACTTCAATATACTTGAAGTAATTACGAGTTAGGACTTGTATATATATATAAGTACATGTTTGTAATGGAGAGAGATATAGAGAAGTGAGTTGAGAGGAATTAGTGATGTACATTGTACAAATCATCCATCAGATGTATGAAGAATATAGATAAGTGAAAATTTCAGATATGGCGCGTCGATCTTCTCTCCCATTCTCCTTCTGTGTTTAATCTTTTGAGAAATCCTTTTACACGTATCTAAGTCCATAGCTAATCTATCTATGGCTAGAATTTGAGAGGCTAATTGTAATCAGGTTGAGAGAATTTAGTTTAGGAACATTCATATGTGATGATGTTCTGAGAGTCGACAAAACTGGCGCAGATTTCATGTTCAGAGAAATGAACATTACTCAGTGTGTGGTGTAAAGTTTTACACAAGTAAGGTCTTAAAATCTAAGTTGGAAGGCAAGCCATCTATGGCTAAAAGATCTTGATCAAACGGGTTCGACATTGTGAGAGCTGTAGCTAAGAAGTTGCAGGTGTCAGAGTCGCTACTACAGAGAAGGTGTGTTACACATAGGTAACTTGTTTGTATGATTTCTCAGAGTATACTAAACCATTTGCAGAGATTTAAGTTGGACAAGGTGCGCAACCTTAAGGCGAAGTAGTCTACAAAGTTTTATAAAAAACTTTACATAAATGATTAGTTAATTAAGGATTAATCTGCAGCAGACTTTTCTGAGAAGTTGAATTTTTCAGAATAATCAATTTTCTGATAAATTGGTGAATGAACTCTAAATTTGGTGGAGTCTAAAGTTGATCTTGATATAGAGGTGGTCTAAATTCAAGGTTAACTTGTTCTTTTGGAGATTAACACTCTCCATCAGTGGTATCAGAGCAGGTTGTGTCAAAATTGAAGTGAAGAAGACTCCGACTACTACAGAAATACAAATCTTTACATCTTGAAGGTGCAAAAGGATAAAGGTTGAAGAAAACTTGAAAGTAGACACATTGAAGCTATCAAAAGGATCAGAAGGAGCAAGATTCAAAATCAAGGTACATTTATTTCTCATAAAGATTAAAGAGTTGACAATACAGGTAAAGAAATAATGGGAGATAGTCTCCAAATTGAGAAGCTGGATAGAGAGAACTATCCTGCATGGTCAATGAGGATGGAAGCTCATCTTATGAGCAAAGATCTGATGGGATACATCACAGGAGATGAAGAAAAGCCAGAATTTAGAGACTCTAGTGTTCCAACTAGAGAGGAGCTTGCAGACTTGAAGAATTGGATGAAGAAGGATGCTCAAGCAAGGAGCATAATCTACATGGCAGTCAATGACTATTTGCTTCCTCACATTAGAGGACTTGAAAGTGCAAGTGATATTTGGAATGCTTTGGAGGAGCATTTCCAAAACACAACCAAATCAAGGAAGGCTTCACTATGGGCAGAATTTACTACCTTCAAGAAGAAGGCCTCACAATCAATCTCTGATTATGTGACAAAGATGAAGGACATTGCAGATTCTCTAGGTGCAGTGGATGAAGATATTTAAGAAGACAAATTGGTAAGACAAATTCTCACAGGGCTAAGAGGAGATGAGAAGTGGAAGCCTTTCATTTTATCTACAGAACTTTCATTAGATCACTTTACTCCTGATTTGAATCAATTGTTAGGTCATATGCTAACTTTTGAGAATGATATCAAAGGAGATGTTGATAAGAGTGCAGGTCATGCAATGTACTCTAAAGACAAGAAGAAAGCTAACAAAGGGAAGCAACAATCAGGTGAAGAAGAAGGTACTTCAAACCAAGCAAATTTCATAAGAGGAAAAGGAAATGGCAGAAGTAGAGGAAGAGGCAGAAACAACAAAGATAATGCAAGAGCTTGTTGGATATGTGGTAAGACCAATCATCTATCTCGTGATTGTTGGCACAATAATCAGAATAATAGTAATTATCAGAACTTTAATCAAAGAGCAAGAGGTGGTAGATTTCAGAGAGGAAACTTCAGAGGTAGAGGTGGTAGGAATTCTTTTGGAAGAGGTGGAGGAAGAAGCTTCCAAAATCAATCCTATAATAACACCTACTACAACTATGCATCAGATCAGAAGGAGGACTCGACTCTCATTATGAATGCAACATGTGAAACCTCACATGAGGACATGAGAGTGTTCTATATTGATTCAGGATGTAGTAATCATTTAAGTGGAAATATTGCTTTGATGACTGATTTAGATTATAATGCAATTAACCATACAGTTCAGACAGGTGATAATACAAAGCATAAGGTAAAGTCAATTGGTTCAGTCAAAGCTAAAGATGGGAGCATTCTTCTGAGTAAGGTTCTTTATGTTCCCACAATCCCAAAGAATTTGATCAGTGTAGGTCAAATTGTGGAAAAAGGATATGAGGTAAGGTTCACCAATGATGGAGTTTATGTTGAAGACCCTAGTCAAGGGTATAAACAAGTTGTTACAGGAAAGAAAGAAGGAAGGCTCTTCACATTGAAGGTACAAGGAAATGTTGGACATGCTATGTTCACATATGGAGAGCAGAAGGTGTCAGAATTGGATCTTTGGCACAAAAGACTTGGACACTTTAATGAAAGAGGTATTAAAGAAATGATTAACAATGATTCAGTGCTTGGGTTGCCTAACATTGCAGGTCAACACATGACATACAGATGTGAGGCATGTCAATTAGGTAAGGCTCATAAGCAATCCTATTCCAAGCATGGGTTTATGTATTCAGAAAGACTTGAATTGGTGCATACAGATGTGTGGGGTCCTTCAAAGGACTTTAGTATAAATGGTTCAAGATATTATGTCATTTATGTTGATGATGCTACCAGATGGATCACAATTTATGTGATTAAAGAAAAGTCAGAAGTGTTTAATACATTTAAACACTATCATGCATATGCAGAAATGATTACAGGTCAAAAATTAAAGAGACTAAGGTCAGATGGAGGGGGAGAGTATTTTTCAAATGAATTCAATGATTACTTGTGGAATGCAGGCATAAAGAGAGAAGTTACTTGCAGGTACTCTCCTCAACAAAATGGGGTAGCAAAAAGAAGAAATAGGACTCTTGTTGAGTTTGCAAGGTCCATGATGAAAGAGAAGAATTGCCCAAATTATTTATGGGCAGAGGCTGTAAATACAGCTACTTATTTGGTCAATAGATTTCCTTGTAAAGCTTTGCAAGGTATGACACCATATGAAGCTTGGTGGGGTAAAAGACCTACCTTGGATCATTGCAGAATATTTGGATGTTTGGCATATGCATATGTGCCATCTCAATTGAGGCATAAGTTGGAGCCTAAGGCAGAAAAGTATGTATTCATTGGTTATGATGATAAGCAAATGGGATACAGGTTGTGGAGTCCATCCACAAAGCAATTCCTTGTATCCAAGGATGTTACATTTGATGAGCAAGGTACTTGGTATGCAGGTAAATATAATGTACATGCAGATGATGAAGAAGTAGTGGATCAAAGGAAAGGTAAAGCAAAGATTCAGTTACTTGATGAAAATGAAAATAATGAAGTATAGTTTGAAGTTGAAGAGAGACCAAGGTTTGATCCAAAATGTGATGAACCAGAGATTTCAAGAAGTGGAGAAGTTAGGAGGTCATCTAGGCACAAATGGCAACCTATAAGGTATAGCTATGACACCTCATTCTTGACTACTAAAGATTATGCTTATTTGGTAAAAGCAGATGAAGATCCATCTACATATGATGAAGCCAAAGGCAAGAGAAATTGGGAAGAAGCCATGCAAGAGGAGTATGATGCATTGATAGAGAATCAAACTTGGGATCTGGTTCCTAAACCTAATAGCTAGAAAATTATTGGATGTAAGTGGGTTTACAAAACAAAAAGATTTGCAGATGGAAGTGTGTCTAGGTACAAAGCTAGACTTGTTGTGAAAGGGTATGCACAGACATATGGAGTGGACTATGATGAGACTTATAGCCCTGTGGCAAAGATGACAACAATTAGAACCCTCATAGCAATTGCTACTTGCAAAGGTTGGAAGTTATCTCAATTAGATGTTAAAAATGCTTTTTTGAATGGTTACATTTCAGATGAAGTCTACATGGAGCAACCAGATGGGTTCAAAGATCAAGTGAATCCAAATTATGTGTGTAAGCTCAAGAGAGCTTTGTATGGATTAAAGCAGGCCCCAAGGGCATGGAATTATAGGCTTGTAAAGTTCTTGAAGGATCTTGGATTTCAAGCATCAAAGGCAGATAGTAGCTTGCTAGTCAAAGCAAGTGAAGATGGATTCATTTATGTTTGTATTTATGTTGATGACATAATACTTACAGGAACAGATGATAAAGGAATACAAATGATCAAGAAGCAGATGGAGAAAGAGTTCAAAATCAGTGATTTGGGGAACTTGTCATTCTTCTTGGGAATGGAGATTTCTTATACTCAACATGGAGTATATGTGACCCAAGAAAGGTATCTTAAAAATTTGCTAACCAAATTTAAAATGGAAGATTGCAGGGTTGCACCCACACTATTGGAAGTGAACCATAAATTGTCTAGATTTGGAGGAGAAGAATTCAGAGACATGAAGCTTTATCAAAGCTTGGTTGGTAGCTTGATTTATGCTACATTAACAAGGCCTGATTTGTCATATGCAGTTGGTATACTTTCACAATTCATGCATTGTCCTAGAAAGGAACATTGGATTGTAGGACAAAGAGTACTTAGGTACATCAAGGGTACACTCAGAGAAGGGCTATACTATGGATTTACTTCTGATACAAGAGTGAAGATATATAGTGATGCAGATTGGGCAAGTAATGTGGATGATAGAAGATCAACCCATGGATAATTGTGCTATGTAGGAGACAAATTGATTTCATGGTGTTCTAAGAAGCAACATACAGTTGCTTTGTCATCTACAGAAGCAGAATACAAAGGTATGGTGGAAGCTGCAAAGGAGGTAATATGGCTAAAGACACTTATGAAGAGTTTTGATGTTGTTCAGAGTATTCCTATTATTTGTGGAGACAATATGAGTTCTCTATACTTGGCAGCTAATCCTGTGTTTCATGCTAGAACTAAGCATATTGAAATACAATATCATTTTCTGAGAGAGAAGGTCATTGATAAGGAGATTGAAGTCATACACACTCCTACAAAAGATCAACTTGCAGATATGATGACAAAAAGTTTAGATGGACCAAAGTTACAGAAGTTCAAAGACATGGTAGGAGTAAAAAGGATGCAAACAATCACAGTTGATGATTGAGGGGGAGCTGTTGGAGCAAGACAATCAACAAATTGTGATTATACAAAGGGTGGAAGTAAAGACATGAAGAGAAGATTGAAGATCAATGTCATGAATTGAAGGAAAGAATCAGATAGTAAAGTTCTTTGATCAAATGTACATTAGTTCTATAAGATACTTCAATATACTTGAAGTAATTACAAGTTAGGACTTGTATATATATATAAGTACATGTTTGTAATGGAGAGAGATATAGAGAAGTGAGTTGAGAGGAATTAGTGATGTACATTGTACAAATCATCCATCAGATGTATGAAGAATATAGATAAGTGAAAATTTCAGATATGGCGCGTCGATCTTCTCTCCCATTCTCCTTTTGTGTTTAATCTTTTGAGAAATCCTTTTACACGTATCTAAGTCCATAGCTAATCTATCTATGGCTAGAATTTGAGAGGCTAATTGTAATCAGGTTGAGAGAATTTAGTTTAGGAACATTCATATGTGATGATGTTCTAAGAGTCGACAAAACTGGCGCAGATTTCATGTTCAGAGAAATGAACATTACTCAGTGTGTGGTGTAAAGTTTTACACAAGTAAGGGCTTAAAATCTAAGTTGGAAGGCAAGCCATCTATGGCTAAAAGATCTTGATCAAACGGGTTCGACATTGTGAGAGCTGTAGCTAAGAAGTTGCAGGTGTCAGAGTCGCTACTACAGAGAAGGTGTGTTACACATAGGTAACTTGTTTGTATGATTTCTCAGAGTATACTAAACCATTTGCAGAGATTTAAGTTGGAGAAGGTGCGCAACCTTAAGGCGAAGTAGTCTACAAAGTTTTATCAAAAACTTTACACAAATGATTAGTTAATTAAGGATTAATCTGCAGTAGACTTTTCTGAGAAGTTGAATTTTTCAGAATAATCAATTTTCTGATAAATTGGTGAATGAACTCTAAATTTGGTGGAGTCTAAAGTTGATCTTGATATAGAGGTGGTCTAAATTCAAGGTTAACTTGTTCTTTTGGAGATTAACACTCTCCATCATCTCCCCCCCCCCTTCCCAACCTCGTCTTCTACCTGCGTGGGAGCTTGGCTAGCCCCTTTCTATTACCTTCTAATAATCCATGGCTCTCATAAAGAGTCCTTCCTTTTGTTTGCCAGCTCCTACAATCTTTTTGGCCATACTGAGATTTAATAATACAGAAGGAGATGTTAGCCTGCATGAAGGTGGCAATGGGGAAAGCTCCATAAACGAGAGCCAACATCAGCTGGTGGTGAGAATTTCAAGTGCCTTATTTTTCTAGGGTCTATTTACCAGAAATTATATAAAAATATGAGAAAGAGAAAATCATAGTTCAAACCATTGCATTTGACTTTAACATCCTAAGTTTTTCTTGATAGTTGAAATACAAAACCTACACAGATGTTTCTGATATACGATAGCTCATATGTTACACACAAGTAATCAAAGAAGTAATAGTAAAAGCTTGTAAACCTTGTTAGTAGTGAAAATTGAGAGACTAAACTTTTAAAATCTTTCTACTTGAAGATACATCAACAACATATGGAACTTGGTCCATGGTAGGCAGAGGGGTACCACATATGCAAGTATAAGTATATAAATGTTTAATAGAGGAAGCCTTTGGCTTGTGTGCACACCTTCGCCATTCTAGAAGTTGATGTTTGATCCCTTGTCAAGGCTTGATTTTATTTCTAATAAATTTTGATGTCAATGCCCCTTCTGGAGATAGAAGTAAATTGGACTTCATCGAAAAGCCTATGGCTCTTATTGTGTACTCTTTTCCAGATGGAGATGATCCATTACAAACATGATTCTACTTTGCTATGCTCTCACATCTTCTCCCACATAAAAGCTTCAAGACATTGGCAACCTTGTGTGTTTGTTTTCGTAGGTTTTTGGGTTTTCGAGCTATCCTATGTTCATCTAAATTTTGAAGGGCACATTTATTTTAGCCTATTCTGTTTAGCTGCCACACTAAATGTAGGTCAAATCATGGAAATGTGAAGAGTTTTTCGTGTCAAGGACATTGTTGATTGGCGTCTTCTAAAGTTGACCGAATCAGAGCATGAAAATACATTTTTAGAATTGAAGTATGGATGCCAACTAATAATGGTGTAAAAAATTTAGTATATACATACATTAACTTGTACACACAGATACATTTTACAAAAGCTTATTAATATGTGTAAATAATTATAGTCTAAAACAACTACAATCCTTTTTTAGTTTTCACATTCTCATGCTTTTACGTTCTTACATTTATGATTATATTATTTTATTAGTGTTCAGATTCTCATGCTTTTACGTACTTACATTTATGATTATATTATTATTTTATCAGTGTTCACATTCTCATGCTTTTTACGTACTTACATTTATCATTCTCATGCTTTTACATACTTACATTTATCATTAAACTATTTCATCATAGAGCTCTCCATAGCTAAAATTTTCATTACAAGACTCTCAGTAGCATACCCTTCCGTGTTATAAATGTGCACGATTGCTCTCTGAAAAAAAAATATATTATCCCCAAATTCACTATCGGATGCATGATGTTTCAATAAATCATTCCCATTTAGGGCTCACTAGATATAAGTGAAGCATGCTTGAAAAAAATCAATTATAAGTGCATGTTTCCAGATTTCTATTTCTGCAGTTCTCTAGTGGATCTTTGCACCGGAAGATGTATATGATCATAACCACCTCATTGATTGCACAATTGTCATATCAATCGACAGCCTCTCTCTACTTTGAATAAATCAGGTTCTTTTCTTTCATTGTGCTATAGTCCAATATCCAATTTTTTTCTATCTTTGTAGCAAACAGTATAGAGTTCGATTTTGTGTGGGAATTATTCGTGGGTTGACTTTTTTTTTCATAAATTGAAGTTCGGCAACAGCCTACTCTCCCGGACTTTAATTAATAGATAAAACAACTATACAAGAGAATGAACTTAGTACCCATGGGACCCCTTGAATCCAACAAAGACTTTTTTTTTAATAAAGGAAGTTCGGCCTTAGCCTACTCCCCTGGACTTGTATTAAATAAAAGGAAAAGAAAAGTACAAGTGAAGGGGACTAGTGCCCACGAGACCCCCCAAGTCCCACAGAGGGTGGGGTAGATCTTACAAAGTTTAGATGACATTGCAAAGAAGGTCAATCACCCTCTCATCACCCTCATGTGGGTCCCACTTGGGTTTAACCTTGTTGTTGATCAGGAGAAGCACTTTATGATGCTTGAAGGGGGGGATTTCTTACAATTTGTGATTCTTTTATCGAGGAGGAACAACGATTTCTCAATCGACCACTCTTTTGGGGAGTCACCAAACTTATAAGCAAATCTTTCCCGCCATATCTTCTAGAGGACCTCCCCTCTGATGGCATTCTGGAGGGTCCTCGAGCACCCGATCACTTCTCCCAGCAGAGCTTGTTTCTAGCTGGTATGCTTCTGAAGTCTAATTTTCTTTCTAACAATGTGCAAGAGCCTGTTGGAGTTGGGGCAAGTAAAGAAGATGTGACCAACATCTTCTACGCATCGGTAATAGCATTTGCACCAGAGAGACACCCCACAAATTTTGCTAGCCTTTTGGTTGGTCGAGATTCTATGATGAAGAATTTGCCATGGGAGGACAAATTTTTTGTTTTCTATGAGAGGGTGTGAGATAGCCACGAACTTTATTTCCTACCATAGCCCCATGCATGACAGGCACCACTAGTTGTTGAGGTTGACTTGATAATCAATGTTTCCTTTGATATTTGGGATTTTTGTTAGGCAATTACCATTATGCCATCTCAGACCCAATGAACATGGCAAGTCATGTCCCATCAAAAGACGGACTTTAGAACGGTCCCACATAAGACGTCTGCTTCGTAAAATGTTGCATTCTTCATAGGTAATGCTAACGCTAGGGTCGATATCCTCAAAGTTGACCCATTGGTTGGTGTATTGTTTCCAGAGATGTTTCCATTTTCTGAAGCCCTTGTTCAAGATCCTCTTGGCATTTTGAATGTTCCAAGATTCCACATTTTTGATGCCATGGATCGAAAACCAAATAGAGGCATTCTGTATGATACTGACCGCCTACTTCCAAACTTCACTAATTCTTATAAAGCTTTTGACTTTATTCCAACTATTCCATAGGGAGCACACTAGGTTTGTCGAGCCTTTTGGGAAAACATAGATCGGGGAAAACAAATGGCTCAGAATGTCAAGATTCTTTGAATTCGGGAATCCCACAAAAGTTAATGCATTCTTGTAGAATATCAGTTTGGCCCACAAAGTCTCCCCATTGCACCATGCCTTAATCATCTATTTTGCTACTAGTTTGGTAGGCATGCAATCCATGTCCAGAATACCAAGGCCCCCACTATCTCTTTGGCTAGTGCAAATGGACCATTTGATTTTAGGAACCCACCTCTTATTGTGGTCTCCCGTCCAAAGGAAGTTTCTGCAAATACTTTCTGGTTTGGACAACTCTTTTGGTCTCCAACAAGAGAGGAAGTAAATGGTTGACGAAATGAGGAACGTGTTAATAATCATTGCGTGACCCGCTAGATTGATTTGCATACCTATCCAATAGTTTAGCTTGCTTTCAAGTCTGGCCAGGACCCAGTTCCATTGCTGCTCCATTGAGATACCAAAGCCCAAGAGAATCCCAAAAAGCCAAAAGACTTGGCCTGGGGGAATGTTTTGGCCCAAGGGAATCCCAAGAAGCTGAAAAAGTTGGCCTGGTCTGGAGACATTTTGGAGGTGCCTGGATCCCACAAAGACTTTTTTTTATATAAAGGAAGTTCGGCAATAGCCTACTCTCCCGGACTTGAATTAAATAAAGAAAAGTACAAGAGAAGGGGACTAGTGCCCACGGGACCCCCCAAATCCCACAAAGCAGGGGAAGCTTTTACAGAGCTTAGATGGCATTACAAAGAGCTTAGATGACATTACAAAGAAGGCTAATTACCCTCTCATCACCCTCATGTGGGGCCCACTTGGGTTTAAGCTTGTTATCGATCAAAAGGAGTACTTGATGATGCCTAAAGGGGGGGGATTTTTTACAGTTGACAATCCTTTTGCCAAGGAGGAACAGCGATTTCTCAATTGACCACTCCTTGGGGGAGTCATCGAAGTTGAAAGCACATCTTTCCCGCCAGATTTTCCATAGGACCTCCCCTCTGATGGCGTTCCAGAGAGTCGCGGAGCAGCCGATCGCTTCTCCCAGCAGGGCTTGCTGCCAACTGAGACGTTTTTGAAGTCTTATTCTCTTTCCAACCACCTGCCAGAGTCTGTTGGAGTTGGGGCAGGTAAAGAAGATGTGTGGAACATCTTCGATAGACCGGTGGCAGCGTTTGCACCAGGGAGGGATCCCACAAATTTTGCTAGCCTTAAGGTTGGTCCAGATTCCATGATGAAGAATTTGCCATAAGAGGACAAACTTTTTGATTTCTATGAGGGGGTGCCAGATAGCCATGAACTTCATGTCCCACCGAAGCCGCGTCCATGACAGGCACCACTTTTTGTTGAGGTTAACCTGATAGTCGGTCGTTTCTTTGATGTTCGGGATTTTTGATAGGCTATTCCCATTGTGCCATTTGAGACCAAGCGAGCTCGGCATGTCGTGTCCCATGAGTAGGCGAACTTTGTGGCGGTCCCAGGCGAGACATCTGCTTTGCAAAGTGTTCCATTCTTCATGCAAAATGTTGATGCTATGGTCAATATCCTCAAAGTTGATCCAGCGGTTGGTGTCTTGTTTCCAGAGATGTTTCCATTTTTTGAAGCCTTTGTTCCATAGCTTCTTGGCATTTTGAATGTTCCAAGATTCCACACTCCGGATGCCATGGATCGGAAACCAGATAGAGTCGTTTTGTCTGATACCGGCAGCCCACTTCCAGTCTTCACTAATTCTTGTGAAGCTTTTGACTTTATTCCAACTCTTCCAAAGGGAGCACACCAGATTACAGCCTTTCGGGAAGACGGGGATCGGGGAAAACAGCAAGGTCAAGATGTCAAGATTCTTCCAATTTGGGAAACCCATGAGCGCCAACTCCTTCTTGTTTCTGAAGATCAGCTTGGCCCACGAGGCCTCCCCGTTGCACCAAGCCTTAATCATCCATTTGGCCGACAGTTTGTTAGCCATGCACCCAATGTCCAAGATACCAAGTCCCCCACTATCTCTATGGCTGGTGCAGATGGACCATTTGATTTTAGGCACCCCCCTCCTATTGTGGTCGCCCGTCCAAAGGAAGTTTCTACAAATACTATCCAGTTTGGACAGATCATGCTCTTTCGGTCTCCAACAAGAAAGGAAATAAATGGTAGAAGATAAGAGGAACGTGTTGATAAACATAGCACGACCAGCAAGATTGATTTGCATACCTCTCCAATAGTTAAGCTTGTTTTCGAGTTTGGCAAGCACCCAGTTCCACCGCTGTTCCATAGAGACGCCAAACCCCAAGGGAATCCCAAGAAGCCGAAAAATTTGGCCCTGCGGAATGATTTGACAGCCATGATCAATGAGAAGGTCGGGCTGTGGCCCACCAGTAGCTCTAAAGGCGGTCTTAGAGTGGTTGATTATGGAACCAGAGGCTTCACAAAAAGTAGCAAGACACTTCCAGAACGTCTCAAGGCTGGTACTATCATTGTGCACAAAAGCGTTCATATCATCGCAAAAAGTCTCATGGTGATTTGATTGTGGTCATGCGGCAAACGAAGGCCTTTAATGTTACCAGCTTCCACCTGATGCTCCACCAGCCTGCTAAGCCCTTCCGTGGCAATGGCAAAGAGAAGGGGAGCCAATGGGCACCCTTGTCTGATAGATCTTCTAAGTTTGATCACCTTTGAAAGATTTCCATTAATGTTAATTTGGGTCGATGCGTTTCCGAGAAGGGTCGCGATCATCTTGGTGAATTTCTAACTACAACCAAGATCTTGTAGCGACTGAAGAATATAGTCCCATTCTAGCCTGTCGTAGGCTTTATCAAAGTCGATCTTGAGGAAAACTACTTCTTGTTTAGACTCATTTGCAAATTCAAGACCTTCCCAGATATCTATAATGGTTTCCAAAATTGACCTGCCTTTGATGAAACCTTTTTGGTCCTCGCTTAACCACGCTCTCAAGTGGCAAGAGATTCTGTTGGCGATGACTTTGGCGATGATCTTGTATCCTGTTTGGAGCATTGTAATGGGACGCCAGTTCTCTATTCTGTTCTTTTCCCCTTTTTTGTGTACTAACTTGATAATGCCATTGTTGAGACAAGAAGGAAGCGCGCCAAACTTGAGTGCCTCTTGCCAAACCAAACGAAGAGGGGTGGCAACCACCAACTTGAAGGATTTAAAGAACTCATTAGTGAGCCCGTCGGGTCCCGGGCTTTTACCTGAGGGGAGGGCATCGATGACCTCAATGATTTCGGCTTCAGAGAAAGAGGCATGAAGCAGAGAGTGAAGGTTGGGTGGTATCCATTGGGGGGAAACCCTAGATATGGCTGCCATACAGTCCCTTCTATGGTGGGAGAGGGGGTTTGAGGTCCCCAGGAGTCTCGTGAAGTGCCCTTCAATGATCCCAAAATTATCTTCTTCCGTATTGCATACATTGCCATTTGCGTCTAGCAATAAGGGGATCGATTCTCTGTTATGTTTCCTTTTGAGGATACGGCACATCTCTTTGGTGGGTTTGTCGGCTTTGCCAGCCCACCACTCCTTGAAGAAAATTTGTAAATTTTTCCTTTGTATCTCTTCCTCGTATCTCAGCAGCGCTCTGATTTTTCGAAGTCCTTTTTGGGCTTGAGATTTTCCTTTGTTCACTTCCTCCTCGAGCCGCCAGAGTCTATGATATAGAGCTTCTCTACGAGCCCACCACACAGTCTCAAGCATCTTCCTGGATCTGATCATGATCTATCGTGACTTATCGACCGCACTTCTCCAACACTTGGCTGGGGACAAGCCAGAGGCGAATGCCTCCTTCCACACATCAGAGATTTCTTGATGGATGGAGGGGAGAGAGAAGGAGGGCACACTGGCATGGAACCACGGAGCCTTACGGATCTTGGTGGGGGGTTGAAAAGTGATGACGATCGGGTAATGATCAGAGATGGTGAGGTCGGTGCGTTGCGAGAGGGAAGGGTGGCCCCACTGATGAGTAAAACTCTGAGAAATGTAGCACCTATCAAGTCTAGCTTTCCTCAGGTCCTCGCCTGCTTGGAGATTTGACCAAGAAAAGCCCTTCGAGTCTTTGAATTCGACCAAATCCAAGTGTAGTTTAGTTTTGTCCCACGTTTCTTTCTCCCGAATGTCGATGACCCTACCCTTGCCCATCCATCTGTCCATAGGGTCCTCAACCATGTTGAAGTCCCCACAAATAAGCACGTTGTGGGGGAGCGAGTCCAAGGAGGCCCAAGTGTTAAGTCTCTCTAACTCCCCATTAGGGGCATACAAAGAAACTAAAGTAAAGCAAAAGGGAGCACCGAAAGAAACAGCAATCCATCGATGGCATTCATCTTCAATGGGGTTCTCAAGCTTTTCAAACCAGAGTTGATTAATATCGATTACCGTTCCACCGGACCCCCGCTGATGCGCCGTTGAAATCCAAACATGGGTCGAGGAGACATGTCTAAGCCGTTTCTGGAGGTCTTCTCCGTCAATTTTAATCTCTTGGATACATATAAAATCTGGGTTTAGGCTAATGTCGCGAAGCCATTGACCAATGATGATCGCTCTTGAGGGGTCGGTAAGCCCTATAGCATTTAACGAGATGATGATCATTGTCGTAGTGAACCCTCTTTGCGGGAGGGAGCTTTGTCCTTTCTTTTCTTGGATTCATCTTTCTTTTTCGCTCGGATCGGATCCCGAGTTAGCATTAGGTTCTTGTGGTTTTGGTAGTGTGTTGTTCATTGATGAGGCATGCGTATGGATGAGATTGAGTGGTGGCGTGGATGTGGCCGTGTGTGTGTCTGTCCATTGCAATGACACTGAATCTCATTTGTCAACTTACATGTGAAGCGTTTCAATCAATCACTAGATGTCGCACAAAACGGATGGCAGTCGGCCATGTGCGCTACGCTCTAAGGCACACAACATTAGCATAGAAAACTCTAATGGAAAAGAAAAAGGGGAGGAATGTTTCTTTGTACACACTTTTGCACAATTGTCTTCATCTTTAGCTACCGTCTAACATGATTGTATGTTTGCATTCACGTGAACCTATAAATATACAGACGAGCAGCATATTCTGTACTCCTCTCTACCTTTGTACATCCATATATTGTGATGAAAATCTTAGAAAGAAGCGACAAATATTTGCAGCTGATTCCATTTGGAAAAGCTCAGATACAAAGAAATGAAGAAGTACGAAACAAAAGGAACACATGCAGCTTATATCGGATTTAATGTTAAAACACCAAAGAGATCGGACTAACACAAGAATAGTAGGAACTCTTCTAAGTATAAACGAAGGAAAACGAAAATGAAAAAGAAGGTAAGCTAGAATGGAGTTTTTTTTTTTTTTAACAAAAGGAATTTATTTTATATTTTGTCTTTGACAACGGTATTTAATCTATAACCAAGGAAAAGACAAAAGATCGATGGAGAGAATTACTAAGAAGGTCTATAAACTTTCCATCATGTTCATAGAGAGACCCATTTGTTTTTTAGTTTGTTGTTTTCTAGGATATTTGGGTTTCCTGCAATCATGAATCCTTCTACATAATAAGTTAAATGCTTTCTCTATTGGTCACTCGTTAGGAAGCTTGTCGAAGTTGGCTGCACATCTTTCATTCCCTACTTTCGAGATTGCTTCACTCTTAATAGTGTTCCACATGGGAAAGAGCAAACCAATCACTTCATCGAGCAAAGCTTGCTTCCAATTGACTTGATGAACCAACAAAAAGATCTTGCTGAGGTGTTGTGAGGTCACAATGATCCTCGAAAAAGAAAATAAAAGGGGACCTAACTCTTCTCTTAATCTCTTGCACCATGGGGAACATGGCAAATTTTATTGGCTTTAATATTGGTTCATATCCCTCGGTGGAGCATCTACCACATGAGGATTGTTTACTAATTCTCAATAGGTGGTTGCCATAAGTCCTTAAACTTGAAGTCCCATATGATCAAGCTCCAATTCATACACCATTTCTTATATAAAGAGATATGTAAGTTCAGAACTTAAATAACCAATCAAAAGCTATTATCAGAGCGGCTCAAGAAATGATGGACCCAAAATTTTTTTCTTTTTTGAAAGCAAATCAGATTGTACCATATAAAAATGCTCATTGTGCGGCCGAGCAGTGTGAACCCACTGTCAGTACCCATCTTCGCCCTCCGCTGCACCTTCCATCTTCATGTACATGATTCTTATTGGCACATTCGCTCTCCGATGCACAATGTTTCAATGAAGTATTCCAATTTCAGGCTCGCTGGATTGACAATCTAACTATTATACCAGCTGCTAGGCCGCCAACATAAAAGTGAAACATGCTTGAAAAGAATGAATTATAAGTGCACCTTTTCAAACGTCTGTTTGTGCAGTTGTTTAATGGCTCTTCGTACCGAAAGTCGTATATGATCGTAATCTCATTCATTCCACAATTGTTATCTCAATCAGATTCTTTTCTTTCCATTGTATTATAGTTAAATATCCAGTTTTTTACTATTCTTCTATAAAATTGTGTAGAGGTCTGTTTTGTGTGGACATTAACAAAGATGGGACATGTATTCTGGCAGTGTGTTGTTCTTTGATTTGTACATCATAGGATAACAACATTCACCACAAGGGGTTATCATGAGAAATTTGAACGATTAGGCACAGAGGTCCACAATCCAAAGAATTCGTAGGGATAGAAGGGAGAAAATCTATACATGGCTCCTTCTTCTTGAGATTGAAGTCAACAAATGTAAATTTCACTTATAAAAGACCTTCTTAAAATCAAAAACCTTCTCAGATACGAAAAGGAAGTGAGAAGGAAGATGCTTCAATTGTTCTTTGAAAAACAATGGGCGCGCAAGGTGGAAAAACCTTCAAACAAAATGTACAAAATCTTGAAAAAGCAACAAAGTAGAAAAGTCCTCCTCAAAATGGTTGACAACAATGTCACTAAATGCAATTGAAAATTGGATAATCATGAGGTGATTGTTAACCACTTTGCTCAGCTTTTCTAGACTGCTAGCCCACTTTCCCGTCAGAGGCATGAATGGATGGCCCTTATCTCAAAGATGAGAGATGACATGTTAAAACAAAAATATCCCAAGATATTTCACATTCTCTTGATTCTCCCTAATCGGTCCATGAGATCCAAGAAGTTATTGATGCTCTGCCCAAAGCCAAATGTTTCGGTCTTGATGGCCTTACTAATGAGTTTCTCCAAACCTTTGAAGGTTATTCAGTTGCCACACTTTTCCTAGTTTGGGCTGAAGGTTTTTGTCTTTGATACTCTACCAAGATGCCTAAATGAAGATGTAATTAAGCTCACCCACAAGAATGAGAACAAGAATAGAACTGAAAGCTCTGTAAAAGCTTCCCCTGCTTTGTGGGATTTGGGGGGTCCCATGGGCACTACTCCCCTTCTCTTTTACTTTTCTTTATTTAATTCAAGTCTGGGAGAGTTGGCTAATGCCAAACTTCCTTTATATTAAAAAAAAAAAGAATAGAACTGAAAACCGGTGGACTATCACTATGCTCTAGATCAGCTACAAAAGCTTTTCCAAGGTCATTATGAATCATATCATAGGTCATCTCTGCTCTTGGATCAGTGAGGATATGAAAGGCTTAATCTAAGGTATATCCATTCTTGAAGCCAACATTGATGTTTGTGAGGATCTAAAATATGTTAGAGAGTCTTGTGAAAACATTCTATTCCTCAAGAATTATTTTAACAAAACTTATGACATACTTGAATGGGACTATACACTTTACTCTCTGAAGAACCTCAATTGTAATGCTAGGTTTATCAAATTGGTTTCCATTCTCTTGGGAAATGCTTCTACTTACATCAAAATTAAAAACTAGCTCTCACAGTCTAATATTCTTAAGTGGTCTATTAGATAGGGTTTCCTACTTGTCCCTATCTATTTTCCATCGTTATTTGTAGGATCAGTTGCCTTGTTGGAAGTCAAGTTCAATCAGGAAAAATTTGGGGCCTCTCGTTGTGCTCTGGGAAGGATCAAATAGTTCTAAGAATCTTAGCCAACAATACCAATGTGTTTCTATACAATGATAGTGATTGTGTCTTTGGCTTCTAGCATTGCCTCGACAATATTTTGTGTGACCTCGATCAGGATCAATGATGAAAATCTTTCCCAAGGGGTGAGGAATGTTATTAAGTAAATTCAATGATTTGAGTGTCCATCTTGTTCAGACATATTTGAAATCAAACACCATTTGGTCACTCGTATGTATGACCAAAGATTTCAAGATCAGAATTAAGCATAGGGCTATTGGTTAAGGTGGAGTAGGCTACAAAGGGAGTATGAGAGAGGGAATTCAATGACAAGAAAGCCAAAGAGAAGAACAAGAAGGACCAAATAGGTAGTGCAATCGACATGGATCATGCAATCAATAGGCCTAACTAAAATTTTTCAGAATCCATCACGCATTCAATTTATAGTTAATCATAGATACAAAAATTGAGAAATCGTTGTTCCTCCTTGGCAAAAGGACTGTCAACTGTAAGAAATCCCCCCCCTTCAGGCATCATCAAGTACTCCTTTTAATCAATAACAAGCTTAAACCCAAAGTGGGCCCCTCATGAGGGTGATGAGAGGGTGATTAACCTTCTTTGTAATGCCATCTAAGATCTATAAAAGCTTCCCCTGCTTTGTGGGATTTGGGGGGTCCCGGGGGCACTAGTCCCCTTCTCTTGTACTTTTCTTTATTTAATTCAAGTCCGGGAGAGTAGGCTATTGCCGAACTTCCTTTATATATATATATATATATATATATATATATATATATATATATATATATATATATATATATATATATATATATATATATATATATATATATATAACTATACATCTACTTTTGCTTTTATTCTTCCCCTTTGGAATACAGAGATGAGAAAGTATCGTGGAAGCTGATGGAAAGGAAGCAACGACATTAAGTGCGGGTCGGCGAGCTTTCTTTCAGCAACAACATTAATTGTTGTTGGCTCTGTCATAGCCAACAGGCTTCAACGGATTTGTTGGAAGATCTTCTTCTGGAGAAGCTGACGGCGACGATCTTCAGGAGCCTTTGCAATGCGCAACCGTGGCTACCTAAGTGTCAGTCTTCGCTCTGTCAGTCGTCGCTCATGGAGGTTTGCCGATTGACACTCGGGTGTCCATCGCGATTGAGGGCACCTTGGTGTCGATCGGTGCTGTGTCAATTGTCAATCGCGAGAAGTTGAGTCAGTCGTCCGTGGTTAGTGGAGTTTGGCGATTGACATACGTGTCCCCAGCCATCTCGGTTCTGGGTGTGGTGGTCTGTCCTTCGAGGGGTTCTCTGTCCACCGCACTCCCGGGCCCTTCACCGTTGCTTCAGTTGTCAGCCCGTCGCCAGTTCCCTGTCCATCGTCAATTCGCTCTAAGGCGTCCTGTTTAGTTTCTGGGATGTGTTTAGTTGCCCTGGATCCCTCTGTTCTCGCCGCTCAAAGTGGAGTTACTCTCAGTTTTTCCTTTTAGTCCACTAGGTAGATTTAAGTTATGCTCCATTCCAGCGGTTGTCGTCGAGTCTCCAGATTTAAACGCAAAATGGTTTAAAGGATAAAAAGAGATTTTGTTTAAAGAAGTAAAGCGAGGGGAATGGACTCCATCCCTCCCCTCTGTCCATCAAGAAATTTCTGCAATTTTGGCAGAGGCCTTTGCCTTCTGCAATGAACCGGCTAAGTGGTGGAGAAGCACAGTGGAAAGGACTCGACAAATTCTGATCAGGACTCATAAGGCCATAAGAGATATCCAGAAAAAAAGAAGAGAAATGGTATACCGGAGACTCTCACGACTTGAAGAAGAAGTGAACAAAGGTAACTTGCAATGCAAGCAAGGTCTTCTGAAATCAGGGGAAGACTAAGACTCGAGGAGAAGATTCAAAGGAAAAATCTTCAAATATTCTTCAAAGACTGGTGGGCTGGAAAGGCCGACAACCCATCGAAAGAGATGTGTAACATCCTCAAAAAGAAACAAGCCAGGGAATCCATCCCCCTCTTGGTCGATAACAATGGGATCCAATGTAGTACGGAAGGCGAGAACATATCTATCATCATCGAGCACTTTACCCATCTCCTCGGGGTCTCGACTCCTCTTTCCCCACACAGGCATGACTACATGGCTACCATCTCAAGGGTAGCTCATTCTAGAATCCCTCGCAACATGAATTCTCTTCTGGAAGCTAACATTTCCGAGAACGAAATTATCGAGTCATTGATGCTCTTCCCAATGGAAAAAGTCCAGGTCCTAATGGCCTCACCAATGAGTTTTTCAAGGCCTTCAAGCATGTGGTGGCCACCCCACTATGTTTGGTGTGGCTCGAGGCTCTCTCCTTCGGTGCCCTTCCTGAGTGTCTTAATAATGGCGTCATCAAGTTAATTCACAAAAGGGGAGATAAGAACAAAATTGAAAACTGGTGGCCGATTACCATGCTCCAAACTGGATACAAGATAATTGCCAAAGTTATCGCCAACAGAATCTCTTGTCATTTGAAGTCATGGCTTTGTGAGGACCAGAAAGGTTTTGTCAAAGGTAGATCTATACTTGAAGCAATTGTCGATACTTGGGAAGGCCTTACATTTGCTGAGGAGTCTCCACAAGATCTGGTATTCATTAAGATCGACTTTGACAAAGCATATGACAGATTGGAATGGGACTTTATTCTCCAATCACTAAAAGACCTTGGATGCAGCCAAATGTTTACGAAAATGGTTTCCACTCTTCTCCGAAACGCTTCAACTAGAATAAATATCAATGGTAAGCTCTCTGAGCCCATACATTTAAAAAGATCGATCAGGCAAGGCTGCCCTCTAGCTCCTCTACTCTTCACGATTGCCTCGAATGGCCTCAGTCGCCTATTAAAGCATCACATGGACTCTAGCAATCTCATGGGTCTTTCCCTGCCTCTAAATCACGGCCAAATGATTGCTAGACTCTTCGCTGATGATATGAATGCCTTTGTGCATAACGATATGGACAACATTGCAGTGTTTTGGCATTGCCTTGACACCTTTTGTGTGGCGTCAGGTTCAAAAATCAACCATGCTAAAACTGCTTTCAGAGCAATCCGCGGACCCCCACCCCAATTGTTGTTAGATCAGGGGTGTCAAGTTATCCCTAGAGGTCAAGTCTTTCGTCTCCTCGGCATCCCGATGGGCTTCGACATCACAATGGACCAACGATGGAACTAGGTGCTCGCCAAGCTGGATAGCAAACTAAATCATTGGAAAGGTATGCAAGTCAACTTGGCAGGGCATGCTATGGTTGTTAACACATTTATGCTTTCAATGACTATTTACTTTATCTCGTGTTGGAGACCGAAGGAGAAAAAGTTGGCCAAAGTGGAAAGAATCTACAGAAACTTCCTTTGCACTGGGGACCCCAACAGGAGGGGGATCCCCAAAATCAACTGGGAAACTTGCATTAGCTCTAAAGACTTAGGGGGTTTGGGTATTTTGGATATCGTTGGGTTGGTTGACAAGCTGGCGGTTAAGTGGCTTATCAAGGCTTGGAGCAATAGTGAGTCCTCATGGGCGAAATTGATTTTAAGAAACTTGAAAGACCTTACCTTTGTTGGCCATCCTGGCTGGAAGGACATAGGGATTCTCACGCTTTTGTTCTCCCCCCTCCTGGTGTCCCCTAAAGGCTCTAGCCTTGTGTGTTCTTTATGGAAGAGTTGGAACAAGGCCAAACAATACATCAGAATCAGTGATGAGTGGAAGTGGGCGGCTGGGATAAGACAAAACGACTCTATCTGGTTCCCGATCAATGGCATTAGAGGAGTGGAGCATTGGAACCTCCAAACTGCAAAGCGGTTATGAAACAAAGGGTTCAAATAGTGGAAAAAACTCTGGAAACAAGAGACCAACCAATGGATTAGGTTCGAAGACTTAGACTCGGGACATAGAGTTACCCTCGAGGAATGGACTCTTCTTCTAGGCAGATGTTTGGTGTGGGACCGCTCAACTTCCCGCCTTCTCTTCAAACAGGATCTTCCTTGCTTAGAGGGCCTCAAATGGAGCAACGGTAAGAAATTATCCACAATCTCCAACTTCAAAGAGAACTTAGATGTTCACCACACCCTTAACAAGAGGTGGTGCCTTTCTTGGACCAAACTTTGATGGGAACTAAAGTTCATGTCTATTTGGCACCCCCTAATCGAGATCAAAAAAGTCGGTTCTCATGTGGCAGATCTTGCATAAGGGAATTTGGTCCAATGCAAGGGCTAATAAAATCTGTGGGGTACCGCCATGGTGCAAGCGTTGCCATCGTTCCATCGAAGATTTAGTTCACATGTTCTTCAACTGCCCCAAGTTTCGGGTTATCTAGCATCATGTGGCACGAGTTTTGAGACTCACGCACCAAATCAATTGGCAACAGGTGCTGTTGGGTGAGGCGGTCGGCTGCTCATCGAGGCTGTGGAATGCCATCACGAGTGAGACCCTTTGGAAAATTTGGAGGGAGCGATGTGCTGTCAATTTTGGCCAAACTCCTAAGGAATGGTTGATCGAGAAATCATTGTTTCTTCTAGGTAAAAGAATCTCCCAAGAGAAGAGATCTCCACCGTTTAGACATCACTGTATTTATCTCCTTGAAAACAACAAGTTGAAACCCAAATGGGCCCCACATGAGGGTGATGATAGATTTATCTGCCTCATTTGTAATGCCCTCTAGCTTGCCATACTCCTCCCCTGCTTTGTGGGATTTGGGGGGTCCCATGGGCACTAGTCCCATTCACTTGTAACCTTTCTTCTTTATTTTAATTAAAGTCCGAGAGAACAGGCTAAGGCCGAACTTCCTTTTATTAAAAAAAAAAACTGACGAGGAGAATGCGTGCGTGTGCCTTTTAAATCTCTTTTGAAGTTTTTCTACTTCGTTTCCTCCCACCTTCTTTTGCGCTAGTGAAAAAAAAATGAACAGTGAACAAAGTGAGGTACCTTGAGGAGAAAGACCGTTGAAAGTTCCAAGTCAAAGCCTGTAAAATTATGTATGCTTCGGTGGCATGTTGTGAAGGAACAGGGCAAAGGACGCTGAAGCATTGGTGATGCCTTTCTTCTCCACGCACGTAGCTTTGTTAGAGCTTTTAGAAGTTGCCTTTCTTCTTGCAGCTAATCTGTTGCCTTATTCTTTCTTTGGTGTGACTTCTGTAGTTGCAGGGGATTTTTCTACGCCAACTCGGTTGCCGTTGGGTCAGGC
This sequence comes from Ceratopteris richardii, assembly GCA_020310875.1. NCBI lineage: Eukaryota > Viridiplantae > Streptophyta > Polypodiopsida > Polypodiales > Pteridaceae > Ceratopteris > Ceratopteris richardii. Next base: position 42,312,112 of record CM035415.1, read on the forward strand.
TTCCCTCTCTCGTGTGCGCATCTTCGTCTATGGCTTTGGCGACCCCCTCCTTTGTGAGAAGTAACCTGGCCCCTCCTCCGGGGGAGGCCAGTAACCTGGCCTCTCTGTTGGAGGGGGGATCTTGTGCTGCCCTTGGGGCCTCCGAGAGTGCTGAACCCCCCTTGGTCTCCCTCAATAGATCCGCAATTCTGTCAACTCAGGAGGAGCTCAAGAAAGTTTGCCTAGTCGGCTAAATGTTTGGCCCTAGGCCCCCGCTCGAAACCGTGCGACAGTGGCTTTGCAATGAGTGGTTCCCTCGCGGGCTAATTGTTTGTAAGTGTCAGTTCTTACTGGCAAGCCAAATGTTGCTAGTCTTTGAAAACGAAGATATGGCATTTCAGGCCCTAAGTGTCGGAACCTGGCAACTCGGCCGGACGACCTTGTGCCTATTCAGATGGTCCCCTGATTTTACTCCTGACAAATCAAAATCACTTCGGTACCCTCTCTAGGTTGAGCTCCCGAACGTGCCATACTTCTTGTACAACTTCGTGTGGGACATTGTTTCTCCTATTGGCAAGCCGTTGGCCTCATGCGAGGACATTGGTGGTCTCATTTATGAAGGTGCAAGACACTCGTTCAACGCTCAGTGGCACCCTCAAATCTGTGTCGAGGCTAACCTCAACATGCCGCTTCCATCGAAGATCAAAGTGGACTTGGGCGAAGGGGATGTATGGGAGCAAGACATCATTTACAAAAACCTTCCCAACGCGTGTTTTCATTGTGGCCATCAAGGTCACAGGATTAAAGATTGCCCTTTGAGACAAAAAAGCAAGCGAAATCAAGAAGCCACTAGAAACACTCAAGACAACAAAGGGGCATTGACGAAGGAAGAGGAAGTCAAGGGCCCCCGTAATCCAGAAGCTTATGCAGACGGATTCATTGAAGTCAGAAGAAGAAGGAAAAGAAGCCCTAGGGCGACTTCTGAGCAAAACAACATGTCAGTTATCCGCTCCAGCAACTTATATTGCAATCTGGAAAAGGAGATCAATGAGTTTGACTACCCAGGTGGGAACCAACTTGAAGTAGACACCAACGACAAAGCCCTAGAGATCCTTGACAATAAAGAAATCTCCCAGGAGGGTTACACTACAAGCAAAGAAGACAGATTTACCACTAGTAACGAAGATAGCATGGATAGTGAAAGTTCCATCATCGGATCGACTATTCCGAAAACGGTGTCGAAAACGGTGCCCAGTTCTTCCCAGCAGGACGCATCCCGCAAAGGAAAACAACCTATGGAGTTACCCTGGGAAATCCCCCACAAGAACCTATTGCTAATTCGGGATCTGATGCCAGCGAAAAAGAAAGATGAATTCAAGAAAAGAAAGGATAAAGCTCCCTCCCGCAAAGAGGGCTCACTACGACAATGATCATCATCTCGTTAAATGCTAGAGGGCTAACCGACCCCTCAAGAGCAACCATCATTATTCAATGGCTTCGCGACATTAGCCTAAACCCAGAATTTATATGTATTCAAGAGATTAAGATTGACGGAGAAGACCTCCAGAAACGGCTTAGACATGTCTCCTCGACCCATGTTTGGATTTCAATGGCGCACCAACGGGGGTCCGGTGGAACGGTAATCAGTATTAATCAATTCTGGTTTGAAAAACTTGACAACTCTATTGAAGATGAATGCCATCGATGGACTGCTGTTTCTTTTGGTGCTCCTTTTTGTTTTACTTTAGTTTCTCTGTATGCCCCTAATGGGGAGTTAGAGAGACTGAACACTTGGGCCTCCTTGGACTCGTTCCCCCACAACGTGCTTATTTGTGGTGACTTCAACATGGTGGAGTACCCTATGGACAGATGGATGGGCAAGGGCAGGTTCATCGATAGTCGGGAGAAAGAAACATGGGACAAAACCAAACTTCACTTGGATTTGGTCGAATTCAAAGATTCGAATGGTTTTTCTTGGTCAAATCTCCAAGCGGGCGAGGACCTGAGGAAAGCTAGACTTGATAGATGCTACAGATAGAAGGTATGACTGAAGGATAAGAAGGAAAGAGCTATCCTACTATCACTTATCAAGGCTATACAACAAAGGCTATTCTAGATTTAGGTGCAAGAGTTGTGATTGCTACCACTTGCCTATGGAAACATCGAGTCAAGCCAGCTCTTAGACCCACTATAATGAGATTGCAAATGGCAGAAGGACATATCAAGAAACCTTTAGGATTACTAGAAGGCATAACTCTCACTAATTGTGGTGTAAAGTTTGAGCATACATTTTATGCGATTTTGGAAAGAATCACATCTATGAGATGATTTTAGGAAGGCCATTTATGAGGCTATTGCATATAGTGCAAGATTATAGAACCAACTCCTTGTACTTATAGCACCTAGGTGTGATCACTAAAGTCGATCTCAAAGACTACTCTCATAGAGATGTACCATCCCTACAATGGAACCTAGACCATAGAACATTGGATGAAATGGAGTGAGTGCATTCCCTTATATCTAAATCTTCATGGATGCATCAAGACAGACACTGGTGGAAGTGTAAGATTTCAGTGGAGGAAGAAAAGAGACTAAATGCTAAAACATAGATGCTAATGAGAATCCATAATCTATTCAAGACTAAGCCTATGCACCTATGGTATCCCTAGATGAGAAATTTGAACCCATGGTTGGGCAGAATATCTAGCTACGATCTACATAGTTGTCAATGAGGAGCAATGGACACCCCATTACAACAAAGATGGATATGACATCTCATTTTTCAGAATAGAACCACTTATGCTTGAATCAATTATAGAAGAGTGCGAGCCTAGCACATCTTCACTCACAGAAGTAAGTGATGAGGATGATGAATCCATCATCATGGAGCCATTTTCTGATGCAGAAGAATAATATCTTTATTTGGTAGAGACTAGGACTCAAGACCTTGAAAGATGTAAACCCAAGGTAAAATTAATTCAATGAAAAGCTGATAAGTGTGAGAGGAAAGAAAAAAAGAAGAAATTACTCACAAAAGAAGGAAAAGAATCTTTGTTTCAAGTGCTAGAGAACTTTAAGAAGTACGAGGTTAAGGATAGGGAAATTATGATAAGAATGCCTAAGTGAGAAGCACTCATAGTTGAAGTGTATGACAACAAAGAAAAGATGAAAAATATTATAGTGACCATAGAAGATGGTGAAGAGAGATGCACCTACATAGGAAATGGCCTAAGCAAAGAAGAAGAACATGAGTTGATAGATCTGTTGATATTTGCTCTCATTGTATGCCAATGACCTTAGAAAGTAATCCGATTGAGCAAAATCCTCATACATATAACAATAATTATGGAGCCAAGATTAAAGAGGAAATTGATTGCTTGATAGAAGCAGGATTCATCTATGAGATTGAGCATATTGAGTGGGTATACCCCATTGTAGTAGTGCCCAAGAAGAATGGCAAGCTATGAGTGTGCATTAACTTGAAGAAATTTAACATAACCACCATAAGAGATAGCTATCTACTTCCTATCACTGAACACTTATTATAGCATGTAGTAGACAAGGAAGTGTGCAACTTTCTTGATGGATTCTTGGATTACAATCAAGTAGACATTGCCCTTGAAGATCAACAAAAGATGGAATTTACCATAGAATGGGGTATCTTTGCATCTCGTGTGATGCCATTTGGGCTCACCAATGCACCTATCACATTTCAAAGGATGATGTGTCATGTTTCTAAGGGAAATTCTTGTTCATGCTACAGTTCCTATTGCACCTATTGTAGAGCAGCTTCGATGGGATAGTAGAGATGCTCAAGCACATGCATTGATAGCTTTGTGTGTAAAACATGCCACTATCCCTCATATTCACTCGTGCAAAATAGAAAAGGATGCTTGGGATACAATTACCACTTTATACTAGGCAAGAAATAAGGCCCATGTTGCTCTCCTCCAAAAATAGTTGGAGAGTAAGTATATGAATGAAGGAGATTCTATGGAAAATGTTTTTTTACAAAGATCAAATATTTGAAAGATCTATGTGAGATAGTTCACTTGTGCAAACCGTTCTTAATGGTCTTCCTAATTCATAGCAAAGTAATCCAAATGTCTTGAGAAATTAGTCTCTATTTTATTGCAAGTAGATCAGCCTAGGCAAAAGAGGTCCATTATGCGTGTTGTAGATCAAGATTTCTTAGCTAGTTAGAAGGGAAAAGGTAAGTGGAGCTTATCTATCAATAAGCAAAAATCTACTAATTCTACACAATAAAAAAGGGAAGAGAAAGACAAGAAGAAAACAAAAAAGTAGAAACAATTCTGCAAATACTATAAAGGAAATGATCATGTCATAAAGAGTTGTCCAAAACTAGATTCAAAAGAGGCAAAGAAGAGAGAAGCTAGAATGGTTGTTGTAGAGGACTCTACACCTAAAGAGTGTAGAGTTGTCATTCTGCAAATACTATAAAGGAAATGATCATGTCATAAAGAGTTGTCCAAAACTAGATTCAAAAGAGGCAAAGAAGAGAGAAGCTAGAATGGTTGTTGTAGAGGACTCTAATCTTCTCCATAATGAAGAATGGTTTTTACTATTGTTTGCAGTTATGAGCCATCATCTCATGAACAATGTATGTCTGCCATAGACTCAGATGTTTGGTACTTTGGTACTGGCACTACCAAACATATTACCTCACAGTGCAATTTCTTCAATTCACTTGAGACTGCCCCTAGAGGGAATACTGTCACATGCGCTAAAAAATCCTATTATCATGTAATGGGAGTTACTAAGATCATTATGACTATTGCTTATGCTAGTTCTTTCACATTGTCAGATGCTTTGTTTGTGCTAGGGATAACAAAAAGTAGGCTGTCAGTTTCAGCATTAGCTCAGATTAGCTTGTCAAATTTGGTGATGATAGATGTAAACTTCATGATCTATCAAATGGCGATGTTATTATTGCATATGACATTTTACATCATGCTCTATAAGATCATAGACTATGAAAAACCTATCAATCACTCAACATGTGCACTTCACGATTCTTAGGCTATCTTAGATGCAAAGCTTTGGCAAGCACATTTTGGTGATGAGATTTTTGTGAGTATGTTATGCCTACAAAAATATGAAATGGTGTCCTGTCTACCCAAACTTGAGGCACCTTGTAAACATTTTTTTGAATGCTCTATTTTTGGAAAAATGCAATGTTCCTCCTTCCCAACAAATGTTTAATTAGAGCTACTCAGAAATTGCAGCTTCTTCACACTTATGTCTATGGTCCTATGCACACACCTTCTTTTGAGAAATAACTTTACTTCATGACTTTTATTGATGATGTTTCTATGCATGCATCGAAGTATCCATTGAAAGCAAAGTCTAAAGTGTTTATGTGCTTCAAACCATTTTTGGTTTTGGCTAAAAATTCATGACCATGTAAAATGGGCACCTCTAGTGTGATCAAGGGGAGGAATATATGTCTTCTTATTTTAGTGCATTTCTAGTTGAGCATGGGATAAAACATCGGTGTAGAGTGCCATATACACCTCAAAAAAATGGATTTGATAAAAGAAAGAATGCTTCTTTCGTGGAGATAGTGATGTGTATGCTCAAAAGGCAGGCTTTACCACATAGCTTCTAGCTTGAGGCTTTTCTATGTGGATCATATGTACTTAAGAGGTGTCCCACCAAAGCACTATAGTCTATCACTCCATATCAAGCTTGGCATGGTTGTAGGCCATCTATTGCTCATCTACATGTCTTTGGTTGTCTGGCATATGCATTAGTGCCTAAAAAACAATCCAAGAAATTAGATGACAAAGAATTGAAATCTATTTTTGTTGGGTATAGTTATGAAACCAAAGGCTACCATCTGTATCATCCACAAACTAAATGCATTTTGATTAGTGAGGATGTTTTTTTTATGGAACATGCAATTCAGCCATTACTTTCATGTAATAAGGAGACATCAGTTAGCTCCAAGTATTGTATGACATTTTCCTGCCTCTTTTTACATGTGGACATTATAATGCTTGTCCAAATGAGGCAGTTTCTCAACCTTTATAGGTTTCACATGATGATGTAGATCATTCCATATGAAGAACTTTTTGATGAGCAGGCTAATGTATAGGACGCAAAAACTATGCCTAAATGGCTGGTGCAAACTTTGTGAGATAGAAAAATAGATGCACCTATTTTGATGAGACCTTTTCACCCAATGTTGAATGACCATTGTTCGTAGCATCTCTACACTTACAACTCATCATGGTTGGAATGTACATAATTTGGACATTAAAAATACATTTTTGAATGATGACTTACATGAATAAGTGTATGTATTTCAAAACCCGTGGTTTTGTGCAAAAAGCGCATGGAAACAAAGCGTGTAGGTTGAAAAAGGTATTATATGGTTTGAATCAAGCACCACATGCTCGGTGTGAAAAGATATGTGCCTACTTGATTGCACATGGTTTTGTGAACATTCCAACTGAGAGCACCTTATGTATTAAGTGTGCAATTGATGTGCTTTTGATCATTTTTGTCTATGTTGATCACATGCTACTCACTGGTCCTAATGAGAAGCGTATTGCTAATTTTAAGGCTGATTTGCATGCCTCTTTTGACATGTTAGATTTGAGATATTTGCATTTATTATTTGGGCATTCAATTTATGCAAGTTTATGGTAGAATAGCTTTGTTTCAAACAAAATATTTTGACACATTATTGCAATGCTTTGACCTTGAAGACTGCAAACCTATTGTGACCCCTATGGAAACATGTTTACGATTGAGTCTTCATAATTTTGGAGATGCATTTGATGTTGTTCTCTATCAGTAGGCTATTGGATGCTTGATTTACTTATGCATCACTCGGTCTGATGTTCACTTTGTTATCTCTTATATGAGCAGGTTTATGCATTTCTCAAGTGTCAAGCATTGGTAGGTGGTCAACCACATATTTTTCTACTTGAGTGATACCCAAGGAGGGATCACTACTGCTAGATACACATGCTTTTTAACACTCTGATTAGGTTGGCTGATATGAGACATGTGTGTCCACTAATGGTTTCCTCTTCATTATTGGTATCACATGCATATCTTGGTTGAGCAAGAAGTAGTTGACTATGGACACTTATAGTTAAGAGGCTGAGTATAGGGACACTTTCACAACAACTATTGAGTTTGTGTGGCTCACACACCTTTTGGCTGGTTTGGGTGTTGGCTAGTGTTCTACCACCACCATCTTCACTAATAGTCAAAGCTCATTGGTAGTTGCAAGGAACCCTATTTTCCATGCTCGTACAAACCACATTGAGGTGCATTATCATTACCTAAGGGAGAGGCTCTCTACTGGAGAAATCAGTTTGGCATATGTGCCCACATAGGATACCTTCTAGACCTTTTGTTTTCACAAAGCTTTGGGCTTACTTCCTTTTGTGGATTGATCTCTGTCCACATAGCTTGGCAGTAGCATATACATGAGTGTGAGTTGCTTGTCCACTGCATCACTCCTAGGGGGGCTTTGTTGATATATTTTAGTAGTGATGTGTATGAACACACCTAGGATTGCCAGGTTACTTTTTTCTCTCTTTAAAAGGTTTTTTCCCTTGGCTTGTATATACGCCCAGGACCCTAACATGTCACTTATCTTTGTACATTCACTTGTGAATACATTCAATATTGTGTGTTGTGCTCCAAGCTACTTCCTCTTCTTCTTCCTTGTGTTGTTCATGTGCTTTTGCAGACCTCTAACTCCAACACACACACACACACACACACACACACACACACATATATATATATATATATATATATATATATATATATATATATATATATATATATATATATATATATATATATATATATATATATATATATATATATATATATATATATATATATATATATATATGTGTGTGTGTGTGTGTGTGTGTGTGTGTGTGTGTGTGTGTGTGTTTCATGTCGATACATACCTTCACCTTATTTCACAAAAATATAATGAGTTTTCTTGAAGAGGAAGTATGGCCAAAGCATAATCTTCCATGCTTGACTTGATTGAAAGAAAAATTGTACAAATGAATGGGCATAGCGCTCATGAGACTTCCCATAACACTCAAAGAAAGGGTTAGGAAAACCCAAATATAATATGTCAAGAATGATGGTCTGAAGATGATAAGAAAGCTAGGTTTGAAGATTGACATAAGTCCCATTAAATGTCAACCGTGGCCAACATGGGTTGAACCCACACCCATTCTTCAAGAGGCAAGAACTTAGACTAGCAAAACTAATGCACATAGACAAAATATAACACAGTTTATGAGTTAGACATTATAACTTCTATTAGCATTATAGTACAACCACAATAATAATTTGAGATTGAAATAGTATAGAAAAACTTAACGTGAAAATTGAATGGCTAGCTTTGTAACACTCTTACTTATAGGTAACATATACAAGCCAAAAACTTTCAGGAACTAATTTTATTGACACATTATAAAAACCAATTGAAACTAATTTTGAATAATTAGAGTTTAGATCATGAATGATTATTCACAAATGACATTGATTTTTATGTTTATGTAAATCCATTGGAACATGAATATGAACATGTATGCAAAAAAAACAAAAAGTAAGAATATAAGTTATACAAAGCTTAGTACATATCTATAGACACGCTTTACATATACAATATGAGTTTTTTAAGAGAATGAAATGAGCGCCCTAAGTCTAATACCAAGAAATAATCAAAAAAGCAAGATTGATTCCAATATTTTACAATATGCATTAGACCCCATACAAAGACTTCAAGTTTTTCAATTCTTTTTTTGCTAACTTTGTGTGTAAAAGACTTGTATATAGAAGCCACATTTGTATTTTGTAAATTTTTTGTAGCAAAGGGAAGAGTCTTTCTTGAAAAAAATAAAAAAAAAGAAGAGTAATTTTGAGTATATTCATTTTCTATTTTTGAGCCATCGAAATATAAAAGAAGTGACTATGAGAAAGCCATTATAAAAAGCCCAAAATCCTCATTTGTAAAGATTTTTTGGTAGTGTGACTAAAAGGTCTCTTCTTCTTAAAGAAATCATGAACAAAATTTCATGGTTTCTTGGGAACTTAATTTCGCTTGATTTTGTATGTATGACATTTGCTCCTTGCATTTGTTTGTGTTTACTATCATTAATTTCAGTGTTTTTAGTCTCTTGGATTATAAATTATTTTATGCTAGCTTTTCTTGTTGATTTACAAGTTATGGATATTTGTCCTCTTTACATACTTGTAGATGGTTTTTTGTTTAAGTTCATTCAAATTAGCTTGTAGTATTCATCTTATCTTCAAAACAAGCAATCACACACTCAATTTGGAAAAATAATGTGAGAGATATGACTATTTTTTAGACTAGCTATCTCCTTTTGATCATCTGTGTGAACCCAACTTGGAAGATGAAGATGATTCTAGAGATGAACATTTTATCATGATCAGCTTGATAAAAAAATATTTTATCATTGTGATCAAATATATTTATCATGAACACTTTGATCAAAGATTTTTATTGTTATTTTTGTGATCAAAGTCTTTTTATTGTGGTCATGTGATCAGAAGATTTCGTTGTCATGAATAAGGATATTTAGTCTCCTTGGTTAAATATTTCTAATGTGATCACCTTGATCAAAGTCTTTTTTAACGTGGTGATTATCTTCAATTTAGTGTTGGGTCAACTATTTATATGATTAGGGAAGTTCATGGTTGACTACAATGTGGTTGGCAAGACAGCTATCCATCTCATCTGCTTAGTTCCTTAAGCCGCAACTAGGTAGAGGTATATTCTTCATAGATTTTATAAAGTAAAGGTGTATAAGCATGCCATGTATTGCATGTCAGCCCTTTTTAGTGTCATTTTGGGGGACATCAACAACCACACCTACATAACTTGTTTGATGGATTGTGAAGCATCGAGATAAGTCATCCTATAACTATAAATAATTGCATACTAATGTGATTTGTAAATTCCATCATAGGAAATCCCACTTTCTTTTTCTACTTTGAAGTTGTCCTTACCAATCATTATAGCATTAAAGATTAACAAACCAGGAACATTAATTTTCCAATCTAGGTAGTATACACAAACCCTAAACTCTTTCTAATCAATAATTCTCAAGATATCAAAAGCAAAGACTTGCACATTCAATAATCTGCACAATCCAAAAAGAAGTTTAAGGGAAATCACCATTTTTGTTGATAGATCTTCTTTTGATAAAAAATTTGATAGAAAAATATTTTCAAATGATTAAAGTGTCTAAATAGTGCTATTTTCTGTAATATATTCATCACATTTATAATTTTTGGTTCCTCTGACACCTCGATGAGAGAATTATGATTTTCCTAGCTTCATAGTCAAAGAAAAAATCTTCTATCAATACAGTTCAGTACTTCAACTCAAAGTAGACTGATGAAAGCATAGTACACCACAAGAAACAATAGATCTTCAATGTAAATCCAAGGAAATACTCACACATTCCATTGTGAATTCGTCATTAAAAGACAATGGCGAGATTCACTTCTCAAGAACACTCCATGCTTCTCTAGTACAAAATGGCACAAAAAAATCCTTTACAAAATGCAGTACGTAGCTTTTATACCTTTTTAAGTGTCCTTGTTCACATTTAGTTTAGGTCCTCTAACTTTAAAGGCTAAAAAATAATTGTTCTTGGGAGCCTTGAAAATTCTATAAATATTATCCTAGGTTGCTAGGATCAAGAGGGGGAATCTTGCTCATTTTTACAAAAATTGGGATATGTTACAATGGAGAAATCACTTTTTTTTTTCATTTTATTTCCAAAAAAACTTCATCATGTATGCTCTTTAAAAGCTCATTTGACATTCATTCCAATAGTGGTTTAACCCTTAGTAACGATGTGGGGTTTAGTAAGAACAAGATGAAAAAACACGTTAAAAAAAGAAAGATATCTTAGCACCATGTTAATCTCATGAAACCGTCATAGATAGACTTGAATGGAAGTCTAGAAATCCAAAGTAAAATAAGAAATCCTAATCTGTAGAATCATATAACATGGAACTAGAGTTTTGTTTCATATACACGTTTAGAAAGCGTTGAAGCTATTTAGAGGCTTGGAAAGCAAATGATTTTGATACATTGGAGTTAGCTATATCGAGACATTGGATTCCATGTATTGTAGTCACGATTCGGATTTCACATGGCCTCACAAGGATAAAAACCATTGGATTTCATTGGAACTAACATAGTTGGAAATGTAGATACCTGATAGGATATTTTCATTGATCAAATGAAATGTTTGTGTAGACTCAACAAAGAGAACAAGTTGAAAAACCATGGGAGGTTCATTCTGTATGTAAATGCCTTCTACTAATATGAAAAGCATGATCTCAAGGCTATGGCTAGAGTATGAAGGTAATAAGTTCTAGATATGAAAGCTCAATGTGAGTGCAAATTGGACATGTAGTCGATTGAAAATGATTTTCATGGGAAGCTCGATTTTTTTTTTCTATTCGTTGGTAAGAAGCAAAATAGAATAAAGATGTCCAAGCTTAGCTTATGTAACCTAGTGGTTTGACGTCTTGAGACTTTGGGAAGATGTAATGAGTTCAAGACTTGGCTGCACATACCTATGAGCTTCACAAAGACGATTGCCTCTATACATTTTCTTCGGCAGACATTTTGGCCTGCATGGGAGATTGTTTTTCCTCCATAGTGCTCCTGCTTTGGGCTGCCTTTGAGCCTGTTGTTTTTGCAGTTGTGATGAAAATGTAACGTTTCAAACACTTTTCAGAAGCAGTATTTTTGAAGTGTCAAAGCTAACAGATGGTTTATAATACCCAGTTTTTTATCTCTCTGAAATCGAGGTAAAATGCGAAGCAAGGAACATAACACACACATACGTGTGTGCGTGTGTGTTTATATATATATATATATATATATATATATATATATATATATATATATATATATATATATATATATATATATATATATGAATGCATACATATAAACACATGTATGAATGCATAAATAGATACATACATGTATGCATGCACATACAAACGTACTTAATTACTTATAAACATATTTACATGCATGCATACATCCACATTACACGCATGCATACGTCCACATATACAGCGTGCATTGGATCCATATCCACACAGGAAAGAGCTGTTGCCATTGTTTCTAGTTATGTATATCTTCATGTACATATGTATACATTGATGCATTCTCTCTCTCAGACACACACACACACACATATATATATATATATATATATATATATATATATATATATATATATATATATATATATATATATATATATGTGTGTGTGTGTGTGTGTGTGTTCGACTTTAATATGTTCACATGCGCACAAACAGAGAGGGATGCAGACAATTGCGCTAAAGTGTCTACAACGAAACATTCCTACCTTTTCTTCTTTTACTTTTTTGATGTTAATGTCGTTGATATGCGTTCCATTAAATCAGAGTGCACATGACTGACTGCTGCTCGTCTTGTGCCTGAAACGCCCACATGACATGCTTCAATCCCTTCACATGTGAGTGAATAAATGAGATTGCGTCTCGTTCCAATGGACAGACATAGACACGGCCACATCAAAGCCGGTTATCGAGCAGATGAAGCCAAAGCGGTTGTCTTCTTCCACTCACAGAGTATTGTTTTCGACCTATTGCGCAGTACAGGTCCAACGGGATCGTGAGTTGAAATCCACGACAAAGAGTATCCTGCAGAATGACGTTAATTATAATAAAATAAGATGACAATTAAACGCTTCGAATCGACGATAAAGCGATTTGAATCGAGGATTATGAATTTATCGATAAGAATGGATGATCAAGCGATTCGAGTCGTTCATTAAGCGACTGAGATCGATGGAGCAGAGGATTCACGGGCATGTCTATTTCATTATGCACACCACCGGTCAATGTCATTAATATGCATACCGCAATCGCGCAATGGCACGCGCACACGAGCGCTCACACGCACGCTCACAGAGCTTCACACGCATACATACATACGAACGTAAATGTGTTTTGTCGTACGTTGAAATTCTACTGATAAATAGCAATACATACACTACAAACTCAGACACATACGTGCCTTCATACGTTTTTTTATATAAAGGAAGTTCGGCAATAGCCTACTCTCCCGGACTTGAATTAAATTAAGAAACAAAGGTACAATGGAAGGGGACTAGTGCCCACGGGACCCCCCAAATCCCACAAAGCAGGGGAAGCTTGGCTGATTCCTAGGTTGCATTACAAAGAAGGTTGATCACCCTCTCGTCGCCCTCATGCGGGGCCCACTTGGGTTTGAGCTTGTTGTTGATCAAAAAGAGGACTTGATGGTGCCTGAAGGGGGGGGATTTCGTGCCTTCATACGTTGAAGTTCTACTTATAAGGGACAATAAAGACACTTACGTGCCTTCATACGTTGAAGTTCTAAGGACAATAAAAAAGCATTGGGGAGATATCAGCGGGCGTGGTTTGGTGGATGTGCCTTGTACTCCGAGACAAATGGCCAAGGTTCAAGTTCCACCTAAGGCATGAATGCCTCATAGTTCCTTAAGATGGGTGCCTCTACCTTACGAGGTCGGGTGTGTGTCTTTCCAATTCATTGTACTCTCAAAAAAAAAAAGAAAGCATCGTGGAGAGAGAAAAGAGATAAATAAACTTCATATATTTTTTCTTATCAGACATAAATTTCATTTCTCAATCGAAATCATATAGCTTTTTCTTTTCCCTTCCAACAATGTTACCTCAAATGGGTGAGTCATCGGCCTTTCTTGACGGGGATGTGGGTTCTAGTCCTCTTGACTTCACTTGCATGATACACCTCATCATATGATGTGTTGAGATACTAAACCAACTCTTTTCGAGGAATTATTTGCTTTTGGATACTTTCGGTGGACAACATTGGTGATGGTAAGGACCATGCTCATTGCAGCAAGGTTGACTTTAATTCAAACCAATCTCCTCATTTAACATTACGGACATCTCTTTTTAGTTCCCACCCTTAACAAGCCTTCGATTTTGTTCATTCGTAATAGGTTTTACCCCTCCTTGTATGGGGTTTGGAGGCTCCCATGGGTACTATGCCTTCACATTGTACTTTCAATTAATTGTAGCTATGAGGAAGAGAAGATTGAAATATGAAAATTCCTTCAATTTTATATAGCTCTAATTTTTTCCTTAACATTCTATCATTCCTCAAACGATTGAACTATCAGTGCTTGTGCTCAATGTTTAGTATCATGCGCATTAGCAAAACATTTAGCACCTTACTCAAGAGTTAATACACACCTGATTTCCACACAAACAAGAGACTCTAAAAATTTCGTACAAAGGTACAGACTCTAGGTAATAAAAAACACACTGGAATGAAAAACCTAAGTTCTTTCAATTAAGACCTCTTTGAAACCGGTTCTATCTCCAAAGGGGCCATTGACAACCACTTTGATTACATACTAAACTTAACAAATGAAACCTAGTTCACATATTTTGGTAGTGATGTATGTGAACACACTTAAGACTATCGAGGAACTTTTTTTCCCTCTTTAAGATTTTTATTTCCTAGCTTTTATATATGCCTATAAACCAAATGGGTCACTAATATTGTCCTCTTGTCTGCACTTGCGCACCTCATCATATGATATGTTGAGATGTTAAAGCAACTCTCTTCGAGGAATTGTTTTCGTTTGGATACTCTAGGTGAACAATGTTGGTGATGGTAAGGACCATGCTCATTGTAGCAAGGTTGACTTTAATTCAAACCAATATCCTCATTTAACCTTATAGACATCTCTTCCTATTTCCAACCCTTAACAAGCCTTTGATTGTGTTCATTCCTAGTAAGTTTTACCCCTGCTTGTATGGGATTTGGGGGCTCACATGGTTACTATGCTTTCACATTGTACTTTCAAATAATTCTAGCTATAAGGAAGAGAAGATTGCAGTATCGAAATTCCTTCAATTTTTTAAGATTTTTTTTTAATTCTATCATTCCTCAAACAATTGAACTATCAATGTTTGTGTTGAATGTTATCCTATCATGTACAAACCAAGAACCATGTATTAGCAGAACATGTATCACCTTACTGAAGATTCCATATGCATCTGCTTTCCACAAAAACAAGAGACTCTACACAATTTCATGCAAAGATACAGAATCTCGATAATAATAAACGCAATGGAATGAAAAACCTAAGTTCTTTCAATTAATTCTTCTTTGAAACCGGTTATATCTCCAAAGGCGGCAATGACAACTGGTTTGATCACATACTAAAATTATGCTTTTACTACATATGAGACCTTGTTGATATATTTTAGTAGTGTTAAGTGTGAACACACTTTGGATTGTTGGGGTACTTTTTTGAGGGAAGATTCTTCCCTAAAATTACAAAGAAATGCTTACAAAGCCTTGAATATATACAAATGTTCTTTGCTGCAAAATTTAAAGGGGTTTTTACAATGGTAGATAAAAATACAAGGATTATCTATATAAAAATGGGAACCCAAAAGAAAATTTGAAGATTTTTTTGAGTCTCACCATAGCTATGTAGCACTCCACCTCCTAGATCTTGTCATCATTTAAAAAACTACTACTGAGTCTAGGCGTGTGGTCTTGTCAAGTGGAGTAGCCCATGCACTAGTTCTGTCATCTATCGTATCTGGAACCTTGTGGAATTTGCTACCAACTAGATGCAGTTGTGTTCCTTATCTACTACAAAGTGTCTTCAATGTGCTCCATCTTGGATGTCTTGGAGTAGTGCATGTGCATATCAAATTCAAATTGGAAAAGAGTCACTATAAAAGTAGCTTGAAGTCTCATGGCCATTAGTGCCCCCATTACTAAGCTTATTGCTGATCATTTGTATATGTTGAGTGGCTTACATTATAGCCTGCTCTTAGCACTATCATTTGGCATCATATTCATGCCAATGATCATGTACAACATTGTTCTATAATACATTATATCATTGATCATCTCTGTTCATCTCTCTGCTATGTACACTCAAGTGGTGTGCTTGTAATGCTCATATCTCAATGATCCCTCCATCAGTTTCAATGATCTATAGCTTGTTGTAACCAGCGTAAAGTCTACTACAAGCTATGAAATCTTGAAGAAGTTTCATTCAGCCAATTGGGAGAAAATTGTCTCGAAGCGGTCACTGGTCATTCTTTGTAGAGTTCCTAAAATATCGGGGGTAAGCTTCAACTTGCTAAAGTCATTGCTCAGAGTATACTCTATAATTTTAAATAATTCTACTTGGAACCATTAGCCCTATAAGCTAGTTTGATTCACCCAAAAGGAATTTTCCTAATCGCTATTGTACTATGAGCATTGAGCAAAACATCCAGCAAGTGTCAAGATACAAATAGCAACTTTTTGGTCACTAGCTAGTTGGAAACTTATCTACTTCGATCAAATTGTTTGAAGCATCATCTCCAAAGTACATAGGCACTTATTTAGTGTCATTAGCAAGCTAAAGGGGCCTAAATCACAACTCTGAAGTGAAAGAGGGCAGGTACAAAGCAGGGATTAGCAGTGCCAACTCATTTCTTGAGGTGTCCATCCATGTTTCCCAATAGTGGTATCAGAGCAAATTGAGGTAAACTGGGAGATGGTTTCCCTTCTTCTATTGATAAATTGGACATGAAAAACTACCAAGCATGGTCCTTGAGGATGAATACATACTTAGAAGGAAGGATTTTCTATGGATACATATCAGATGCCCATTTTCAGAAGCAAAGGGCAACCTACAAGAGAGGAGCTTGAAAGGCTCAACTCATGGTGTGCCAAAGATGCATTAGCAAGGTCATCTCTGACTTCCTTCTTCCACGCACTACGAATTGTAAAACATCTTGAGACTTGGGATACATTGTCCTAATACTTTTCTTCTAATAGAAGAGCAAGAAAGAATCAATTGTGGAATGAGTTTACCACTCAAAGGAAGAAATCCAAACAAAGTGTGTTAGAGTATGTGACCAAAGTCAAAGATGTAGCTGACGGATTGGCAAGCATAGGAGAGGAGATTGAAGAAGAGCAAATAGTGAGACAAGTGATCAATGGCATCAAGGCAGATGAAAAATGGGAAAGCTGCACAACTGCCATGGACTTATACATGGACATCCAAACTACAGACCTTACCACACTCATAGGGCAACTCTTTACCCATGAAGCCAAGATCAACAAAAATGGAGAACCATCAATAGGTAATAACTCTTGTGCCCTATACACAGATAAAGGCATCTAAAGAGAAAGGGAAAAGCAAAAAGCTTGAAGATGAAGGTACTACTTCTCAAGCTAACTATGGAGGGAGAGGTAGGAACTCAAGAGGTAGGGGCAGAGGATGTAAGCAAGGTAGGGGGAGACATTCACACTAGAGATGAGTGCTATAGGAACTACAAGAGTCAGAGAGGAAGAGGATATCAAAGAGGAGGCTACTCACAATCAAGAGGAAGATTCAACCATACTCAAGGCTATAATCAATTCTACAACAACAATTACAATAACAACTAGCAAGGAGGATACAAAACAAGAAAAGCCTTCAACAATTACACAAAAGATCAAGAGGATTCCCTTCTAATTATGAACATGACTTCAAAGCAAGGTATGAATGATGAACACCTCTTCTATATTGACTCAGGTTGTTCAAACCATGTGGCAAGCAATGTAGCTCTTCTCTCAGACCTTGAGGAACCCAAGGGAAAGTACCAAGTACAAATAGGTGATGACACCAAGCATTTAGTGGTCAAGGTAGGAAATGCTAAAACCTCTTATGGGAAGAGAAATCTGATGAGCAGGGTTCTTTATGTACCTACAATCACCAAGAATTTGATGAGTGTTGGAGAGATTGTGGAAAAGGGTTTGCAGGTTAGGTTCAACAAATATGGAGCATTTGTGGAGGATCCCCAACATGGATTCAAGATAATTGCCAAAGGAGAAAAGACAGGTAGATTATTTACATTTCAACTTGAAGATACAAGGAATATGCACTTTATAATTACAAGGATCAAACATTGTCAGAGCTTGAGATTTGGCATAAAAGATTAGGGCATATTGGTGAGAGAATCTTGAAGCAAATATGTCAAGATCAATGTGTGCTTGGGATACCTAATGTATCTAAGCAACATTTGATCTATAAATGTGGTGCATGTTAGTTTGGTAAATCACACAGTTTACCCTTCACAAAGAAAGGCTACATGCATGAGGATTAATTGGAGCTTGTCCACACAGATGTGTGGGGACCAAGCAAGGACCCTTTAATTTCAGGCTCAGGGTACTATGTATCTTTCATTGATGATTTCAGTAGGTGGACTGTCTTCTATTTTATGAAGCACAATGATGAAGTGTTCAGTTGCTTTAAGAAGTATCTTGCACTTGTGGAAATCCAAACAAGAAGAAGTCTAAAGAGAATAAGGTCATATGGAGGAGATGAGTACTTCTCCAATGAATTTAATGCATTCTTATAGGACAGAGGTATCAAAAGGGAAATTACAACAAGGTATACCCCTAAGAAAAATGGGGTGGCAAAGAGGAGAAATAGGTTGATTGTTGAAACAGCTAGGTCAATGCTATATGAAAAAAGGTTACCTAATTATTTGTGGGCAAAGAGTGTATCTACTGCCACTTATCTTATTAAAAGGTTGCCATCCAAATCGCTTGATGGGATGACCCCATATGAAGCATGGCATGGTAGGAGGCCATCACTAGATCATTGCTGTATCTTTGGATGTGTTGCTTATGTGCATATCCCATCTCAAATCAGAGGTAAGCTAGACCCTACGGCAGAGAACTGCATCTTCATAGGGTATGATTTAAATCAGAAAGGGTATAGATTTTATAATCCATCCAGAAAGGGTTTTATGGTTAGTAGAGATGTTGTGTCTGATGAGAATGATTCTTGGTTTGAAAGTGAATGCAGGAAGGTCAAGTTGCCATATTATTGGAAGAGATGGATATGGATACTTCAAGAAATGAAGTAGTACTTGCTAAACCTTCTTGGTACTAGCCCTAATACACTTCAAAATTGAGTAGTAGGTGCTCTTATGTTCCAAATGACACCAATAAAGCACTAATGTACTTTGGAGTTGATGAATGTAATGATTCATCCAAAATAGATAACTTCAAAAATTACAAGTTGTCAAAAACTTGCTATTTTGGTTCACATATCTGATGGTTCTTAAGCTCAGTGCTTCTAGAACAGCAGCATTTAGGAAAATTCCTTTTAGAGGAATCAAATTAGCTTAGCAAGATAATTTTTTTAAAGTGAAATCATTCAAAATAACAAACTATACTCAGAGAAATCAATTTAGCAATCTTAGACTCACCCCCCACTTTTTAGGGAATGCTCAGAGAAATAACAGTGACTGCTTCGATCATGATTTCTCCGAGATGGTAGATCCAATTGCCTTGAATCTTTATCCGCATATAGAATGATATAAGTTGGTTTTAACAAGCTATAGAACATGCAAAATGATGAAGTAATCAGTGAAATATGCTCAGTCAAAGTTGGTTGTTTCGAGAGATCATAGCAGGAGAGTAGACAGAGGGCATGAATGACAAGTTTGTATTATAAGACAATGTTGTACAAGATCATTGGCATAGAGGATGATGCTCAATGATGATAGTTGACTAGCTATGGAGTGTGCTTACTCAAGCTTAGAACATGATGAGTCAAATGGGCTCAATGATGAAGTGTTATCCCGTGACTTTTCCAAAGTCTTTTTATAACTTGCTTCACAATTTGAATTCAAATTCAAATTCTTCGCTCTCTCCATAAAGTGACTCCTACGATGTAGGCAATATTCTCTCATTAGAAACTTGTAGCTATGTTTTCTCCTAACTTCCACAAGTTGTGGCTTTTACAAAGATTCTTCAAGTAATTGACTTTTACCACGGATAAATGACTAGCTATTACAATGTGTGGTTCACATGAACCAATTAGTGAAGTAAGACAAGTCCATAGAGTTTCTTTAGAACATGTCAAATGTGAAGGCTTGGGTAAATTACACCAACAACTCCCCCTCAAGTCAAACATTTGGTTTCCATAGCATTATTGATCTTCAAGTATATCTTGCAATCCAATCATAGTCTTCAATCTACAAATCTTGGTACCATCAAGTGCTTTGGTTAGTAAATTTGGAAGATGCATATTAGTAGATACATAAGAAATTTGAATCTCCTTGCTCAAGAGCTTCTCTATAACATAACGATAGTGCACTTCTAAGTGCTTGGTTCTAGCATGATAGACATGGTTGGCTGCAAGATTTAATGAACTAGTATTGTCACAAAAAATCATTGGTGAGAGTGTGAAGTCCTAAATCTAAGTATAACAATCTAATCCATATAGCTTCCTGAGTAGCATTGGCTAAGCCCCTATATTCAACTTCTGTTGAGGATAGAGCAAGAGTTGGTTGCTTCTTTGCAGAACATGAAATTGGTTTATCACCTGCAAAAGATACATACCTAGAAGTACTCCTTCTATCATCCTTGCATCGTGTCCAATCTGCATTTGAATATAGCTTTATATCTAAATCTGATGTATAAGGGAAGAAAAGACCTTGGTTTAGAGTGCCCTTAAGATACTTCAAAACCCTTTTACCTGCTTCCAAGTGAGGTACTCTTGGTTTGTGCATGAACTTACTCAAAACACTTACTGCATAACAAATGTCAATCCTTGTCAATGTGGCATAGTTCGAGCTTACTACTATGCTTTGGTAACCTACAATGTCTTCAAGCTCAACACCTTCATGAGTACTTAATTTATGGTTTATCTCCATAGGAGTGCTGGCTATCTTTGCATTCTCCAATTGAAACCTTTTCAACATGTCGTGCACATAATTCCTATGAGTGATGTAGATACCTGAGTTTGTATATACTAACTCAAGTCCAAGAAAATATTTTAGTAACCCTAGGTCACTAACCTTGAACTCTTGCATCATCTGATTCTTTATATGTTTGATGCTATTGGCAGCACTTCCTGTAAGGATAATGTCATCAACATATACACACAAGTATATCACCTCTGAACTGCTCCTTTTGATGAACAAGGATGAATCTTCCTTACTCATAGTGAATCCTTGGTCTTGGAGATATGTCACCAATCTGTGGTTCCATGCCCTAGGTGCCTGTTTTAAACCATAAAGAGTTTTCTTCAGTTTGCATACATGATTTACCTTTATTGGATCTTCATAACCAGGAGGTTGAGCCATGTACACCTCCTCTGAAATCCAACCATTGAGAAAAGCATTTTTTACACCGAGTTAATACAGATTCCAATTCCTTGTTGCAGCTATACTTACCAATATCTTAATAGTAGGCATTTTAGCCACTTCTCTGCCTTAGGGTCTAGCTTACCTCTGATCCGAGATGGAATATGCACATAGGCAACACATCCAAAGATACTGCAATGATCAAGTGATGGCCTTGTACCATGCCATGCTTCATATGGGGTCATCACATCGAGTGATTTGGATGGCAACCTGTTAATAAGATAAGTGGAAGTAGATACACTCTTTGCCCACAAATAATTAGGTAACTTTTTTTCATTTAGCATTGACCTAGTTGTTTCAACAATCAACCTATTTCTCCTCTCTGCTACCCCATTTTGCTCAGGGGTATACCTTGTTGTAATTTCCCATTTGATTCCTCTATCCTTCAAGAATGCATCAAATTCATTTGAGAAGTACTCACCTCCTCTATCTGACCTTAGTCTCTTTAGACTTTTTCCTGTTTGGTTTTCCACAAGTGGAAGATAATTCTTAAAGTAATTGAACACTTCATCTTTGTGCTTCATAAAATATAATATTGTCCACCTAATTAAATCATCAATGAAAGATACATAATACCTTGAGCCTGCAATAGAAGGATCCTTGCTTGGCCCCCATACATCTGTGTGGACAAGCTCCAAGTAATCCTCATGCATGTAGCCTTTCTTTGAGAAGGGTAACCTGTGAGATTTACCAAACTGACATGCACCACATTTATAGATCATGTGTTGCTTGGATACATTAGGTATCCCAAGCACACATTGATCTTGACATATTTTCTTTAAGGTTCTCTCACCAATATGCCCTAATCTTTTATGCCAAATCTCAAGCTCTGATAATGTTTGATCCTTGTAATTGTAAAGTGAAATATTCCTGTCATCCTCAAGTTTAAATGTAAATAATCTACCTTTTTGTTCTCCTTTGGCAATTCTCTTGAAGCCATGTTGGGGGTCCTCCACAAATGCTCCATATTTGTTGAACCTAAAGTGCAAACCCTTTTCCACAATCTATCAAACACTCAACAAGTTCTTGGTGATTGTAGGTACATATAGAACCTTGCTCAACAGATTTCTATCCCCATCAGAGGTTTTGATATTTCCTACCTTGACCACTGAGTGCTTGGTGTCATCACCTGTTTGCACTTGGTGCTTTCCCTTGGGTTCCTCAAGATCAAAGAGAAGAGCTACATTGCCTGCCACATGTTTGAACATCCTGAGTCAATATAGAAGAGATGGTCATCATTCATAGCTTTTGAAGTCATGTTCATAATCAGAAGGGAATCCTCTTGATCCTCTATGTCGTTGTTGTAGTCTTTCCTTGATTTGTAGCCTCTTTAGTAGTTGTTGTTGTAATTATTGTTGTAGCCTTGAGTATGATAGAATCTTCCTCTTGATTGTGTGTAGCCACCTCTTTGGAAACCTCTACCTCTCCGATTCTTGAAGTTCCTATAACACTCATCTGTGGTGTGATTTGATAAACCACAAATATGGCATGGGGAAGAGTTGAAGGGTCTCCCCCTACCTTGCTTACCTCCTCTGCCCCTACCTCTTGAGTTCCTACCTCTCCCTACATAGCTAGCTTGAGAGGTAGTACCTTCATCTTCAACCATTTTGCTTTTCCCTTTCTCTTTAGACTTCCCTTTATCTGTGTATAGGGCAGAAGAGTTGTTACTGATGAATCTCCATTCTTGTTGAGCTTGGCTTCATGGATAAAGAGTTGCCCCATGT
Source organism: Ceratopteris richardii (assembly GCA_020310875.1). NCBI lineage: Eukaryota > Viridiplantae > Streptophyta > Polypodiopsida > Polypodiales > Pteridaceae > Ceratopteris > Ceratopteris richardii. The sequence goes on from CM035415.1 coordinate 42,335,127, forward strand.
GTGTGGTAAGATCTAGAATTTGCATGTCCATGTACAAGTCCATAGCAGTTGTAAAGGTTTCCCATTTGTCATCTGCCTTGATGCCATTGATTACTTGTCTCACAATTTGCTCCTCTTCAATCTCCTCTCCTATGCTTGCCAATTGGTCAGCCACATCCTTGACTTTGGTCACATACTCTAAAACACTTTGCTTGGGTTGCTTCCTTTGAGTGGTAAACTCAATCCACAATTGATTCTTTCTTGCTCTTGTATTAGAAGAAAAGTATGAAGACGATGTATCCCAAGTCTCTTGGGATGTTTTACAATTCCTAATGTGTGGAAGAAGGAAGTCAAAAATAGAGTTAAGTAAGTATGTCCTTTCTAATGCATCTTTGGCACACGATGAGTTAAGCCTTTTAAGCTCCTCTCTTGTAGGTTGTCCTTTGCTTCTGAAAATGGGCATCTCCTCATCTCCTGATATGTATCCATAGAGACTTCTTCCTTGTAAGTATTTCTTCATCCTCAAGGACCATGCTTGGTAGTTTTTGCTATCCAATGTTTCAATAAAAGAAGGGAAATTATGACCCATTTTACGTCAAATTGCTCTGATACCACTGTTGGAAGAGATGGATATGGATACGTTAAGAAATGAAGTACTACTTGCTAAACTTGCTTGGTACCAGCCCTGATACACTTGAGAATTGCGTAGAAGGCCCTCTTAGCTTTCAAATGACACCAATAAAGCACTAATGTACTTTGGAGTTGATAAATGTAATGATTGATCCAAAATAGATAACTTCAAAAATTACAAGTTGTCAAAAACTTGCTATTTTGGTTCACACATCTGATGGTTCTTAAGCTTAAGGCTTCCACCATAGTAGCAATTAGGAAAATTCCTCTTACAGGAATCAAATTAGGTTAGCAAGCTAATGTTTGCAAGTTGAAGCATTCAAAATAACAAACTATACTCATAGAAATCAATTTAGCAATCTTAGACTCACCCCCAACTTTTTAGGGTTTGCTTAGAGAAATACCAATGACTACGTCGATCACTATTTCTCCAAGATGGTAGATTCAATTGACTTGAAACTTTATCAGCATATAGAAGACTTTAAGTGGGTTCTAATAAGCTATAGAACATGCAAAATGACCAAGTAATCAATGAGATATGCTCCATCAAAGTTGGTTGTTATGAGAGATCATAGGAGGAGAGTAGATAAAGTTGATCAGTGACAAGTTTGTATTATAACAAAATGTTGTACAAGTTCATTGGCATGAGGATGATGCTCAATGATGATAGTTGAGTAGCTATGGAGTGTGCTTACTCAAGCTTACAAAATGATCAGTCAAATGGGCTCAATGATGAAGTGTTGTCCCGCTACTTTTCCAAAGCCTTTTTATAACTTGTTTCACAATTTGAATTCAAATTCAAATTCTTGCTCTCTCCATAAAGTGATTGAGACATCTCATTGTTTCTATATTCTTGAGGAGTTAGAGTTGTGTCTTCAACAAAATTATAATTCCCATGTTATTCTTCTTTATTCCCTTGATGAGTATGCTCTTATCCAAGAATATGCTCTTAATGTTGACAAGTGCTCAAAATTTAACCAAACACATGATGCCTTAGTTGAAACAAAGTACAAAACTGTAGACAAAAAAATCAAACCCATAGCTCAACCATTACCCCAAGGAAGTAATGAAAAAATTATTGATGTGAAAAACGATCCAATTCTTCGGGATAAGAAAAACATAGGGCATACATTCACGGATGAGACAATCAAAGAGGGGAAAATTGGTAGAGATGATGATTTTCTTTTGCCTGCAGAGAAAGATAAATTTGAGAGAGTCATACAGAGCCATGGAAAAGCCTTTACTATGTATCCTCATGAGATTGGTTGCATAGATCCTAAGCTAGTTGCACTCATGATAATATTTACTATTCCACATATTCCATGGAATCTTTGCCCTATACCAGTTCCAAAGGCTCACTTACCTGAGCTAATGAAACTACTTAAGGAGAAGTTAAACATGAGAATTTTAGAGCCATCTTTTGCACCTTACTCAAATAGATGGTTCACTGTGCCTACAAAGAATGGCAAACTATGTTTTATTCAAGATCTCCAACCTGTCAATAAAGTCACCATAAGGAATGTAGGAACAGGACCCATTGTAGATGAGTTTGCTGAATCATTTTCAGGACATTCGATCTATTCAATGGGTGATTTATATTCGGGATATGAACAATTCCAATTAGCAGTTGATAGTCGTAACATACCCACAATGAAAACTCCTTTAGGCTTAGTGCGAATGTGTACTTTACTTGAAGCAGCGACTAATTCAGTGGCTCATATGATGAGTGCTATGGATATGGTCTTACATGATTTTATCCCTCATATAACCATGCCATTCGTTGATGATATTCCAATTAAAGGGAGTGAGCAACGTGTAAAGGACATTTATTTAGATTCATCTGGATGTCGTAAATTTATTCTTGACCATATCTTTGATTGTGAATGGATATTTCAACGATTTGAAGAGGTAGGTCTCACATCTTCCATATGGTATCGCCTAGTGCAGTATCGCCAAAGTGGTATCGTCCAGAACACTTTGAGCATTTTCAAGGGTAAAATTGAGGCATTTGAGGAGCCAATTAGGGAGAGAATTATAGCCCAAGAAAGCCCTAGGAGGGTGAATGAACTTGAGGTCAAGAAGGGTTCTAAGTAGTTGGAGAAGTGTCATATCATCGGTAGGAAGTACCGCTCAGGTCAGTCACTAACTACTCCCAGAGGCAAGTCAGTACTGACACAAGTCTTGAGAGGGGATTTGATACCTCAAGATGACTACTTATTGGAGGTCTATTTGATCCATGGAGCAGATTTACTGCTACAAACTAACTTACCTACACAAGGATGGGAAGAAAGCACGATGGCATTCTACGAGTTAAAAGATCGTGAAGACGAGTCTAGAGTAACATACCTAGACAAGAACCAAAGAAGGTATTGGCTTGTCGATGCCTTAGATAGAGCTCAACTGAAGTATATGGGCTTGACTGTATTTCCCCAGCGAGAGCAGGCAACTACCTCTCAGAATTCTTTTGGGACATAGCAAGAGACGGAACATACTATGTCGGGACAAAAAAAGCCATCAGAGTGTTCCAAACATAACACATGTACAATTTACAATGCCTGGAATGCAAGCACACAATCAGACACACCCTGGATTAGGCAACCAACACCGGCCACTAGTAAGACCAAGCCCACCACTAGGAGTGCAACCTGGAATACCCCCAATTAGACCAGTAGTCCCTGTAATACCTAGATAGCCAGAGCCCATGAAAAGACTAAGACCTATTCAAGTGGCCAAATGCATGAGAAAGCATTACGATGGATTGGGAGAACCTTACAACCACATTGCTGAATTTAAACAAGTTCTAAGAGTTGAACAAGTAGATGACTTCTTTGTGCAGTATGAATCCTTTGGGCTCACTCTCACAGGAATGGCTCTGACGTGGTTCCAGCCATTAGATCCTAATCAATTTGGAGATATTGAACAATTCTTCCAAGAATTCATAGGGGAATTCACTAAAAGAGGGATTAAACACAACTCTTCATCTTTAATCCATAGCTTTAAACGGAACCCCAATGAAATTGTAAAAATAGCTGCATGAAGATTCAATCAGTATGTTGATGGATGTCCTAGAGCTGAAAGACCTATGCAGCAAAAAATGATATCATTATTTTTGGACGGATTAACAAACGGAAACTCTAAGAACATTAGTCTATGTGAAGAGACTACAGACATTGAGTGAATGTCTCCAAGAGTGTATTGACCTTGAGGACAACATAGCAGATGATCTCAAGCGTGCGACCAATCCCACTAAATCAGAAGACACTAGAAGCACAGTAACCTCCAACTCAAGCAATGTGGAAGAGCTAGCGGGTCTGGTAGCGAAGAAGTTAGGAGTTCTCGGGCAAAGGAACTACCAGCATCCATCACGGAGAATACCTATGTTATGAAGATGTAGCTCATGTGGAGGTGATCACCCGACTCACATGTGTGTATGAGGAGTAATAGGCGTACCTCAAGCGTACCCTTATAATAGGCAGCCGCATCAAGGAATGGCCTTGTATTGTCACATAGAACAAAAATACACCAATCACACCACGGAAAATTGCCCATTCAATAGGTAGACATGGCCTCTACAACCACCTCAGTATTGGCCATATGGATATCCACCTAGAGAGCCAGGCAGAGAGATGCCTAGGTACAATCCCTACCCAGCACCACCAGGAGCACCTAGGCCATATGAGCAAGCACAATATACACAACCCTAGCCAGTGTTAGGGCCACAACTGTCATATCCCCAACATGTGGTACCTGTCAAGTATACCCAACCAGAGGAAAACTTAGAAAGAGCCATAGTGCTAGCATCATCAATAGCCAGTGTAGAGTCAACGAACCTAGGATACGAGCAATCCCAAGGGGAGTAATATTCCTATGATGCTAGTATAATGGAGTACGAGCAAGTTTATGACCCGCAATACTATGGATATGAAGGATATGACAATACCTATGGACCAGAAGTGGCGACATTAATGTACACCGCACCTAAAGCACAGGCACCCATAAGACCACCCATCAGACCACCTTTGCCAAGAGGACCATGTTATAGATGCGGCAGAGACCACTTTATCAGAGAATGCACTTGGCCTTACAAACCACCACCTCTTATGACTTGGGAAGGGTATCGCAGTGATTGTGGAAAGGAACATCTCTTTCGAGATTGCCCAAAAAATCCCAACAAGACTCAAGAAACTGCACCAATTAATGTGATCAAAGTGGTAGAAGCACCGGGAAGTGACAAGGAATACACCGTACCATTAAAGGCCATTACATGAGCACGAGTGCAGGAACAAGAAGGGAAACAACCGGACCTTGAGCAAGAAAATTGTAAGACCATAGACCCCAAAATCCAAATAGTGGAAAATTTAGAAGACCCACGCTAGAGCACTCAAGCAACAAAAAGCCAAAAGTGGAAGGAAAGAAGAGAAAAGCTCAAGGAAAAATGGATGAAAAACAAAAAACAGGAAGATAAGAAACATACACAAAGCAATAAGAAGCCTAAAGAACCAGAGATTCGGGAAGAGGTTCCCATTCCACCACCTATCCGAGAGTCAAAAAAGCCAAGATCAATTCCAGTCGACCCAAAACCGGATGATTTGGACATGTGGTTGAAAGCATAACAAGCTAGAATTAAGAGTGGACTCAATGTGGAGCAACATGAAAAGCTTTACCCACAAGGAGAGTTATAAAGAGAGAGGCTTGCGATCTGTAGAAAACTTATAGAGGTAGTACAAGCGACCCTAGAAAAGCCTATCCCTGCCCTCCCCGAGACAAGGATATCAGAGGATCAATACAAGGATTGTGTCAAAGCCAAGGACAAGGAACCGAAAGAGAAGGATGATAAACATGAGCTATTGAAAACCCAGGATGAACCTATGTCCACAGTTCCTGATTTAGAGGTTGACTGGCCAAAAGAATTGTGGAATAGAATCCGAGAAGAACAATGGAAAAGGAATGGAGTGGCTAAACCTCCTTTTGAGGAATTAGATGTGGAAGTTTAGCAACCAAGTCCCAACATGGAAGAAGTATATGAGGAAGTATCGAGACTAGACCAAAATAGGGAAGAAGCTCAGAGCATTTCGACCCTACCAAATTACATGGGAGAGTATGAAAAAGAATCGATGATCTTCCGTGTGCCCACAGTACGAGGAAAAGGAAAGGGAAGCTCAAATAAGATTTCACACAATCTAACTAAACTTACAAAGACAAAAGTACAATGCCAATTGACTGTGGAAGAACTAGTTCGTGTTAAACCACAATTATGGAAACAATTAGCAGGACAACTGGAGTTAGGGCAAGAGAAGAATGAAAAGGAAAGCAAGGGAAATGAAAACCCACCTAAGGTACAAATTCCAGTGGATAAGGTTAGAGATTTAGTGAAGGAGACAAAGGTAACACGTTTCTACCTGTCACTTACAATGGCTATATGACCAAAGCCATACTAGACACAAGAGCAGGAGTAAGTATTGCTACCAAAGAGATTTGGGAGAAATGGCGAAAGCCTGCCTTACGACCCACTCGCATGAAGCTTCAGTTAGCAGATGGTCATGTTGAAAAACCATTGGGAATATTAGAAAAGATCCAACTAACCACCTGTGGAGTTGAATTTGAGCATACTTTAGCCATCTGTCAATTTGGAAAAGTAAATAACTATGAGATGACATTAGGACGACCCTTCATGAGGCAGCTTAGGGTAGTGCAAGAATTGGGATGAGATTCATTATACCTTCAACATCAAGGAAGCACCACCAAGATAAATTTGCATACCTTTGCGTATAGAGATGTACCACCACTACAATGGAACCCCATACATAAGGAAGAGGATGATTTGTCTATCCATAGTGCGGGATCAAGCGATCAATCTTGGATGCACAAGGACGCCGAATTATGGATGTGTAAAGAAGCCAAGAAAGAGGATAATAAAAGGCAGTTATGGCCAATTGGACATCCTAATTGTTGACCCATAGAAGATCCAATGTATATGTAAATGAAGAAGTTTTGATGATGAATGAATGTGTGGATGAAGAAGGGTACGATGTGAATTCGTACATGGTTGTCCTTCAAGAAGTAGAAGCAGGAGAAATATTGGAAAAAGAGTGGAAAGAAGAATATGAGAGCATAGAAATGGAACTGGAATTTGATTTAGAAGAACGATACCTAGAAGCCATTCGAACGGAAGACGAATGGAATGACCAAAGTGTTAGCAATAGAAGCAGCCCCTTTAGTACCAAAACAGGAGGAAAGTGTGAGCAAGATCGAACCAAATCCTGACCTTTTTGAGGTGCCCCAACATTTCAAAAGGTATGAAGTAGAAGAGAGAAAAATAGCTATTCAAATGCCTAAGAGAGAGGCAAGAGAAGGAGAAGCATATGACAACAAGGAACAAACGAAGAAAATCATAGTAACTGTAGAAGACGGAGAAGAAAGATGTACATACATAGGAAAAGACGTGTCAACAGAAGAGGAAGAAGAATTGATATAGTTGATCCGAGAATATGGAGATGTATTTGCTTGGACCTATAAGGATCTCAAGGGTGTGGAACCCTCCATTGGTTCCCATAGAATACCAATGACATCCGGAGGCAAAATCATCAAAACAACGCCCTTACACCTATAACAAGGTCTATGCTGCAAAAATAAAAGAAAAAATAGACAAGCTATTAGCAGCTGGATTCATTTATGAAATAGAAGCTACTGAATGGGTATCACCACTAGTGGTAGCGCCTAAAAAGAATGGAAAACTCAGAGTATGCATTAACCTGTGATAGCTATCCATTACCTACCACCGACCATCTATTGAAAAGAGTTGTAGGAAAAGAAGTCTATAGCTTCTTGGACGGATTCTTTGGATACAACCAGGTGGCTATTGCTACTGAGGATCAACATAAGACCGCATTCGTGACTGAATGGGGAGTCTATGCTTTTAGAGTGATGCCCTTTGGACTCACTAACGCACCTACTACTTTCCAAAGGTTGATGTGTCATGTTTTCAAAGAATTCCTAAGGAAGAGTATGGAAGTGTATGTAGATGACCTATGTACATATTCAAATCAAAGGCAAGACCACATTCCCGAATTGTGGAAGATATTTGATAAATGCCGACAATATAGAGTCTGCTTGAATCCCTAAAACTATGTCTTCATGGTAAGACAAGGGAAGATTTTGGGGCACATAGTATCTAAGAACGGAATATCTATAGATGAAGACAAGATCAAGGTCATTCTAGAACTTCCTAGACCAAAGAATGCAAAAGAAGTGCAAGCATTTATGGGACATTGTGGATACTACCGTTGCTTTATCCACATGTACGCCATAATTGCCAAACCTTTGTATGGATTGTTGACTCAATTCACTTGGACGGAGGAATGTGAAAAGGCATTTAACTAGTTAAAAAGGCAACTTAGCACGGCCCCAATTCTGAAAACACCGAATTGGAACAAGCCTTTCCATATTCATGTGGACGCTTCAAATTACGCAATAGGATGCATCTTAGCTCAGCCGGTAGATGAAGGAAAGTTAGATCATCCAATTGCGTATGCCAGTAGACAACTGAATCAAGCAGAGAGAAACTATACAACTACGGAGCAAGAGGGATTAGGAATGGTGTACGCTGTAAAGAAATTCAGACATTATCTCTTAGCCAACAAATTCAAGTTCTTCATAGATCATCAAGCCTTATTGTACTTAGTCAATAAGCCTTGTAACACGGGTAGACTTGTGAGATGGTTTTTGCTATTGATGGAGTTCAACTTTAAAGTAAATGTGAAAAAGGGAAATACCCATGTAAGAGCAGATCACCTGTCTAGATTAACACATGGAGAACCACCAAGTGGAGTACCAGACGATTTGCCAGACACTTATCTGTTTAATTTGGAAGTGTGTCCAAAGTGGGTAGAGAAGCTAATCCCAATCCTCACTCATGGCCCACAACACTTAATTAATAAAAGGAAATTCTGGAATCATGAAACTTGCACATTATTACAGGAAGTGTGTACTATAAGGAACCCAACGGTGTATTATCGAGATGTGTTGAGGAAGACGAACAAATGAAGTTGATTGAAGAAGCCCATGTAAAAAAATGGAGGATGCACAAAGGAATTCATGGAACTCTAAGAGAATTGAAATGACTAGGAGTATACTGGCCTCATATGCTTAGAGATGTCCATGATTATATCAGTAATTGTGCAGAATGTCACGAAACCATACTAGAGGATCACACATCCTTACCCTTCTCTACAATAGCACCCAAATGGAGTGAAACATCGGTGAAATTCCTAAAGACACGAGAACACGAGGAAGGAGTCACCTTAGCAAGGAAACGGTCCCTAGAGGAAATGAGTAAGGATTATGTAATCATGGGAAGACACTTGTTTAAGAGAGGGAAAGACAATCAGTTACGGCTATGTGTGCATGAGGGAGAATACTTACCCATATTAGAGATGGCACATGCAGGTGCTACAGGAGGTCATTTTTTTGCTGATAGAACTATAAAAATGATCCTCTTTTCCGGCTTGTGGTGGCCAACTCTACATATGGATGCTGACACCTATGTCCGAAGTTGCGAGACATGCCAAAGGGCCAAATACCCGATTTGGCGAGATGACATGCCACTAAGACCTATGGTTTGCGCTAGAGCATTTTCCAATTGGGGTATTGATTTCATAGGACCCATTAACCCACCAGCCAAAGGGTCACATGCTGAATACATCATAGTAACCACAGATTATTTGACTAAATCGGTGGAGGCAAAGGCTATTAGAAAGAATGATGCTCAGACAACTACTAAGTTTCTTTTTGAGCATATTTTCACTCGTTTCAGATTACCAATTGAGATTGTGAGTGATCGAGGAACGCATTTCATCGATGAAGTCATAGAGTCCCTAACGAATGAATTCTTAGTGATCCATAAAAAATCAGCCCCATATCACCCTCAAGCCAATGGTCAAGCGGAAAGTTCCAATAAGGTGTTATGCATAGTATTGACAAAGATAGTCAATAGTGGAAGGTGAGACTGGGACAAACAATTGCATCATGCAATCAAGCCATCCAAACATACTCACATCACCACAAAAATCCTGTCGGGGACGACAGAGTTCAGGAGGAGGGATGTGTGGAAGGGGAATCAAGGAAAAAGAGAAGAAGAAGAAAAGAAAAGACTAAAACTGTTCAGTAAGAAATGAAGACCAACCCTCTGCCCAAAGCCCCGCAGGGGCACGCATCAGGAAACAACGCCAAAGATCTAGGTCTTGAGGAGTGGAATTAAAGAAAGATAACAACCAGGACATTTCATGGGAGGTTGCACACAGCTTCCTCCTCCACTAGGAGCTGGCTGTGAAGCGAAAACAAGTCGAGGAGAGAGACATCACACGAAGGACTCTTCATCGGATAAGATAACCAATTGTCTGAAGGTCCTAGTTGCCTCCTCCTCCACTGGATGCATGCAGTGGGAACAAATGGAACAAGTCCTAGAGGATGACAAAGAAGATTCAAGAATAGGACCTTTAAAGCGTAATGCTCTCTTAAAAGAGAGTAGAGGTCAGCAAATTAAGGTGTGCGGTGACAGAAAGTAAACAGGCTCAAAGCAATATAGCAGGTTAGATGTGTGAAGACAAAGTCAAATCAGAAGACCAAAAGCGAGAAAGAGGTAGAGGCTGAAAAGTTGAAGAGAGCGACTAAGAACATCACATTCTTAGCCACTAATGGCGTGCTTGGCAGCCCAAATTAACATAGCAACCCAGACTTGTGATATAAGAAATTCCAAGGGGCTTATAGAAGCAAAGGACTAATTTTGGATAAAGTAGCAAACTTTCTAACAGTCCTTATTGCTTCTTGGACCACTGGGTGCATGTATTCAGAAGCCTTGGACAAGCCACAAATGAGAAGCAAAAGCCTGTAAAGGGACGGCAGAGACAAAGAGGGGGAGAGTGTTGTAGAGCAAACAGAGCACAAAATGGGAGCCCCAAAATTTTCAAATTAATGGGCATACTTTTCTTCTTCAAAATCTTAGGAAATTCCCTCAAAGCTATGTAAATGCACTAGAGGAGTCCTCTAGATGCATAATCCCAAATCATTGTAATATAATTCTTGTAAAATAGTATTGTAGTGTGTGTGTGTGAGCAAGTAGGAGTTGTGGAGTGAGTGTGTGTGTGTTTCCCGCCATTCACTATTTTGGTCATAACTTGAAGAACGGTTGTCAGATTCTACGACTACTAGATGCGTCTCGTCGAGAGCTTCAAAATGAACCCGCTATTGGCCATATTCGGAGTTCGGAGCTAGGAGAAACATTTGAATTTGTGAAAACTGTTGTAAGTGGTATCGTGGCAGACACTTTCAGAGGTTAAGTGAGTTGCAGAGGTAGATTAGTCTTTTCTCATGCATATTGACTGAACCACTTCAATTTCCATCATGTGCGCACAAGTCCTCATACACTTGGTTAGGTCGGTTCATTGGATTGATAATTAAGTGTGTGTCAATCCACCACTATGTGTACTTGTGTGGCAAATGAGATTTAGTCTCTTTGGCACAAATCCCTAAAACTTTGTGACTTAGGTACACACCATGTTCATCATTTGCATCCTCTTCTCATTCTCTAGCTGTGCTATCTATTCTTAGCTAAGCTATGGCTTGATCTTTTTCTTTACCTGAGTTAACTCTATCTCTACTTGGTTCTTTACCTCAGTTAATTCTATCTCTACTTTCATCTTTCTTTCACATAGCTCCTTTACTGTTTTGCATCTTGGCTACAGTGCTCCACATACATCTTGATTGACCGATTCCAATTCACTTGTATCTCTCATGTTCTTGTCTTCTAATTTGCTTTGCATCTTGGCTACAGTGCTCCACATACATCTTGATTGACCGATTCCAATTCACTTGTATCTATCTAAATTTGCTCGATGTGCTTTCTCTGTTTCCAATTATGTAGCATAATCTTCCAATTTCTTCTTCAATTTTTGAATTTATTCATTGTCCTATATTGCATGTTCTACTGGCTAATGGAGTAGAAATGAAGTCATTGATACTTTATTTGGGATCTTGAAGGAATCAACTTCCTCCATGTATACTTTGATCTTTGATTCAATCCACTTTGCTCTACTATCCATGCATACTTTTTTGCCTCAATTAGAGCATACTTGCTTTTTAGATCAACATTCTTTATCTTTGTCTTCTCTAATTCCCGAGTGATTGCTTTTTTACTTTGGATTGCCATGTTACATTTTCAGATATCAATGTATCTACCTTTACTAATGCATCTTCCAACTCTCTCTTTACCTTTTTTATTTGACTTTGCGAATTTATTAGTCTCTCCAAGAGTTGTCCACTTGACACTTTGAATCTATTCTTTTCAATGTGCGCTTATTCATATTCTTTATTTTCTTCACTTAGCTCCTACTATGTGTCCATGACATTTTGTATCATATGCTTGACCATCGGTTTGAGTTGTGTGACATCAACATTTAACCATATTTTGGGGATTTTGGGTTGCTCTCCATTTCCTACCTATTCTCCTTAAACCGTGTGTAATGTATCATTCAATGGTTGCCGAATCTAAGGACTCACATTCGTTTGATCCTCTCTTTGCATGAGAGTTACCTTGGAGCTACTACTAGTTGTATCAACATCCATGTTGGAAGGTTCTGCAACAATCTTGATAGGTATAATTGGTACTTCATCCTATTCTTGTTGGTGAGATTCCTCACTAACGTTTATACTATCATCTTTAATGTCCAAGGACACAAAATCTTTAATTTGCAGCTTCGTGGTTAGATTGATTTGAATCGTAAAGTCCATGCAAGGTCTATGAGTACATAAGACTTCTTCATCCTCATATTCTTACTCTTTATGTTGGTTCATAGCCTCTTGATCATTTACGATTTGATTAAGCTCTTCCCAATTCACATCATCATTTACATCAATTTTCAAGTCGACATTGAGTAATGATTGTTCTTCCTCATCTTGAGATCCTAAGTAAGAGCTAAAATTTTCTAATCTGATTCTACATAATGAGACATATGAGGTAGCCTTTTAGCTTCCCTATGAGGTCCCTGGGCTTCACTTGCTTGTCAATAGTGGTGGCCTTTACATTAACATTTACTTGGCCTTTTGTAAATGCATGAGTGGCTTGCACTGCTTCTTCTAGTTCATCTTCCATGATTGGTGGTGGTTGAACTAGATTAGAAGTATTTGTCACCTCCTAATGATCCATTTCTCTATTTGATCCCCTTATTTGTGGCATGGTACTAGTACCAACTTCATATGTAGAGCTTACTACCTTTCTCTTCTTGGGAACTGATGTAGACTTAATATATCTTGCCATCTCTAATGTAGTAGGCATGGGTCATAATTGATCATGAATCTTTAGTGCATGGTAGATCAATATAGTTAATGGAGTGCTTCCATTCAAGAATTTATTGATTCCCCATTGTTTTTTGGCTTCAAATAATCTCTCCTCAACATAAGGGCTCCAATTGATTTGGATCCCCAGTTGTTTTACAATAGGTGATAACAAGTCGACCACAATCTTTTGAGGAGCTATATATCTATTTATGGTAAGGACAAAAGAATATTGGTGTATGAGTCACACTTCCTCTTCAATATTAATGCATTTGATATCTAGGAAGGTACTTTTCTTTGCATCGTGATTCTTATCCTTCAGGTCTATCACACCATCCTTTACCCATGCAAAAGCATCCTTAATGAGCTCATGTGTGAATCGGATAGTTTACTAATATTCCTCACAAATTAATGATCTCAGCTTCCAAAACGGATGGTTTGCATGTAGCATGGTGCAGTGTGTTCATCACCTAAGTACATATCTCAAATTCCAACATGGAAATCATTAGCATTAGGTATGCATTAATGCTTGCTTTGTGCCATGTTTTGATGGTCATACGCATGTTGTGGATAATATGAAGATCTTGAATCATAATGAGGAACTAATTATCTTTGACCATTATCTAAATGGTAACTAGGAACAGATGTTCCCTTGCTGGTTGACCATCTCTAAACCAGTGTCCTTAACTAACATGAGAGAATATGAAAGCCATAAAGAATTTCATAATGCTTATGCATGATTTTCCCTCCTTCAAGTGGTTTCCCTCTTGCATTTATTTGATTATCAATTTTTTTTCCCTAAGGCTTGAGTACCATTTTTTTTATTTTTTATGAGAAAGAAAACAATTTGATTAGTAATAGCCAAAGTAAATAATTATTTAAGGTCACTTAAAGACCTAAACTACTATAGTAAAAAAGAAAATCTATTCACTCTTGGGGAAATGTGCACCACTAAACATTCCTCGAGAAGCCATGTGCCAAATCCAAAGCCTTGTAGTGTGACCAAATTGTGCATACTCTAGATGCATTCAGCTCAGCATGTGCGCAAGAATGACACTTCTTAAATTTTTGCTTTGATTGATTTGCCTTTGGTCTCCATACTTGATATGTCCTGGTTTGATGTTGATCTTCATGTGGATTAGCTTGTTTTTGTTTTGGAGCTACTTTATTTGTTCAGATCCTCCATATGAGATTGCCCCAATCATTCTTCTTCATTTGCTTCCATGACTTTGGTAATCTTAATTTGTTTTGAGTCCCTTGATTAGCCTTTGTTTTGAGAAAAATTCCTTGGTTCAATGCTTGTATAGCTTTCTTTGATTCCTTTAAGGTTTCTTTTGGATTCATGCTTGTTGATGACTTTTCTAGGCTTTGATGAGCTTCTCTGGAGGCCAAACTTGAATTGTCCTTGAGTTGATTGATTACTTTGATACTTCTACTCTGCTTTGCCTCTTCTTGCTAGGGTTTCTTGGTTGGGGTTGTCTTTGTATTGATTGATACTCCTAGAGTTGGTCTCTATGGATCCATATCTGTTTAACTCCCTTGGTTTGTTTCCTCCATGTTCTTCTCAATGTGCTGCTTAACAATGAATCTTTACTCTCCTCTCAATAATTGATAATCGTACTATTTTACTCTTGAAGGTTTTCTTGGCGAGGGATTGACTTTGTATTTTCAATAGAACATGGGCTATCTTGAAGAGATAAGATGGGTGCAAAATGGATTCATTTGGAAGAGACTAATTCTCATGATTTGTGTCCTACGCAATTACTTCCAACACATTAGGGTTTTTTGTGGGGGACTTTAGGAGAGGTTTTTCCTCTAGAAGGCTAAGGAATTCTCTATGCCCTACTTTGGAACCTATACATCCTTGTGATAGATTCAAAGTAACCTCGAATTCATACATCCAGTCTTGTCCTAGGATACGCTCTTCTAGTAAATCAGAGTCTTGATAGACTAAGATTTTATTTTGCATTGTGTTATTCCCTAGGTGCAAAGATATGGTTACTTCTCCTAAGAACTTAATAGGTTACCTCCAATTCCAATCATGTATGTTTTTAAGAAGTGATCAACACCTTTCATTTTTCAACTAAGGATGCACAAACACTGTATAAGACCTTTTTCATGTCAGTTATAGAATCCACTAGGTGGTATTCCTCGTTCCCAATTCCTAGATTTAGATAGGGTTGTGATGACATGGTACCCAATTTCTTGATTTTTTTGCATGATAGTTGTCTATGGGAATTGGTTCTTCAACTTTTAAGTACCACTATGATATATTTGCATGAGAGACTCTTGATGGGGGACTAATATGTCCAATAAAGTCATTTTCACATCATGAGAAAGTTGTTGCACAAACCATTTGTCTCAAAGGCATGTCATCTCTTCTAATTGGGTACTTAGTTGTTTGACACACATCACAATTGCTTAGATATGTTTTTGCATGCAGATGGGGGGTTGTCCACAATAATCCTACGAAGAGGATCATCTTTATAGTCTTATCAACTGAGAAATGACCTCTAGCTTCTCCAAGATGAGGCATTTCCAATATAGGAAGATACTCTCCCTTGTGAATGCACATTCGCAATTGATTATCCTTTCCTCGCTTGAAAATTATGATAATCTTTTCTTCGTTCTTGTAGATCTCTTCTTCTAGCTTAGCCAGCACCTTCTAGGTATTTTTGTGTTTTCAAGAACTCATTCATTGGCTTGCTCCATTTAGGTGCTATCATATAATAGCACAAAGATGAAAGCTTGCCAGGTGATGAGACTTGAAATAAGTATTTTTGTACATCCTTTTGCATGTCCAACAAATATATTCCTAACCTCTTTAGTTCTTGAGTTTTTTTGCTTACTCCTTTATGAACTTTCATTTTATTTTCATAAGCTTTTCTAATCAAATTTGTTGTCTCCTCTTCTTCTACACATCTTAGAAGCACTATATTAGAGTCTTTGAAATATAAGCTACCCGCTACAATGTCAAGGTTTCTTACTTTCCAAAGCTCCTTACCATTTACAAAATTGATTCTATGCCACGGTCCATGTGTAAGCACAATTAAAGAAGGAAGACATGTTTTAGATCTAGAGGTCTATGCAAGAACCATTCCATCCTCTTTTGCAACATGTTTTGGACAACTCTTTATGGCAATCATTTCCCTTATAGTATTTGCAAAAAGACTTTATAATTTTTTGTTAAAGTTTGTTCATCTTTTTCAAAATGAAGAATGGGCATTTACTACTGTATGCAACTATGACCCATCTTCTCATGAGAAGTGTATGTCTATAGGAGACTCAGATGTTTCGTAATTTGATAGTGGGGTAGCCAAACATATTACATTGCAATGTAGTTTCTTTAGTTCAATTGAGCTTGCCCCTACAAATATTGTCATATGTGCTTAGAACTCCTCTTATAATGTAATGGAAGTTGGTAAGATCATTCTGACTACTATTGATGGTAGTTATTTAACACTAGAAAATTCTTTGTATGTACCAGGGATCATGAAACGTTTTTTCTAGTTCATGGTCTCTCAAATGGAATTGTTATTATTGTTTCTAACATTTAATGTTGTGGGTTGTATAAGCTCATAGAATATGCAAAGTCTATGAATCATTTACCATGTGCAGTTCAAGATTCTCAGGCTATCTCAAATGCAAAGATTTGGCATGAAGTCCTTGAGAAATTTGAAATGGTTTACTCTCTGCCCAAACTTGAGGCACTTTGTAAACATGCCTTTCAAGACTGTATTTTGGGCAAAATGTAGCATTCTTCCTTCCCTAAAGATGGTTGAGTGTGAGTTGCTCATAAATTGCATCTTGTTCATAATGATGTCTATGGTCCTATGCACACACCTTCTTTTGGGAACTACCTTTACTTTGTGAATTTTATTGATGATTTTTCTAGGTGTGCATGGGTGTATTCATTCAAAGAAAAGTCTAAGGTTTTTATGTGCTTCAAATAGTTTTTGGTTATGATAGAAAATTTATCAGCATGTAAATTGGTCATCCTCCATTCTGATTGGGGGGATACTTGTATTCTTATTTTAATGCATTTCTGGCCGAGCATGGGATAAGACATCAGTTTATAATACCATATACAGCTCAACAAAATGGATTTGGTGAAAGAAAGAACATATCTCTCATGGAGATGGTGAGGTGTATGGTTAAAATTCAAGCCTCACCACATAGCTTGTGGCTTGAGGCCATTATGTGTGCAACATATGTACTTAATAGGTGTCCCACCAAAGCAACACAATCATCTACTCCATATGAGGCTTGGCATGATCACAAGTCATTTGTTGCTCATCTGTGTGTTTTTGGTTTTCTCCTATATGCATTATTTCTTGAACAACAACGCAAGAAATTGGATGATAAAGCAATGAAATGTATTTTTATTGAGTAAAATTGTGACAACAAAGGCTATCCTTTGTATCATCCATAGACTAAACACATTTTGGTTAGTCATGATGTTGATTTTGTGGAAGATGCAATTCAACCATTAGTTTCATGTACAAAGGAGACTTTAGTTAGCTCTTTAGGTGTGTATGACACTTTGCTACCTCTTTTTACAAGTGGATAGTCAAGTGATGGTCCAAATGAGGAAATTTCTTGTCCTTTATAGGTTTCACATGATGATGTGGATAATTCCATTTTCGATGCAAATTCACATGATGCACTTGTTGATGAGAGGGCTAACATAGAAGAGGCTAAAACGATGCCTAAATGGTTGGCGCAAACTTTAAGAGATAGCAAATTAGATGCACATCTATCACATTGTACTTGTTGAGGCTATCATAGTGCTTCCTTTGTATCAAGTTTCTATGCAATGGCTGCCTTTAGTCTTTGTGATGAGAATGAGCCTATTTCTTTTGATGAAGCACAAAATTGGATGGCTGCTATGCAATAAGAATATGTTGCTATTATGAAGAATGGTACCTATTCTTTATGTGATTTTCCTCGAGATAAAAAGGCCAATGGTGCTAAATGGGTATACAAGTTGAAATGTATGATGGAACAATTGACATGTATAAGCAGAGGCTTGTTGCAAAAAGGTTATGCTCAAGGAAGAGGCATTGATTTTGATGAGACCTTTGATCCCACATGCCAAGTGACTAGTGTTCGTAGAATTTGTGCACTTGAAACTCATCATGGTTGTAATGTAGATCAGTTGGACCTTAAAATTGCATTTATGAATGGTCACTTACGTGAAAAAGTGTATGTAGTTTAGCCCCATGGTTTTGCATGGAAAGGGCATGAAAACAAAGTGTGGGGGTCGAAGAAGGCATTATATGGTTTGAAGCAACCACATGCTTGGTATGAAAAGATACATGCTTACTTAATTGCAATTGGTTTTGAGAACATTCCAACTTTGAGTTTTTAGATTTGGGGCACTTGCATCATTATTTGGGCATTCAATTTATCCAGCTTATGCATAACTCGACCTAGTATTCAATTTCCAGTCTCTCAGAAGAGCAGGTTTATGCATTGTTGAGGTGTCAACCATTCATAGGTAGTTAAGCACATCTTTCCCAACTAGAGTGGTACCTTACTACTTGGATTGTTTTATCCCAAGGGGAGATCATTACTGCCAGATTTACATACTTTTTCTCACTCTGAATGCGCTTGTTGTTATGTCATTCATGTGTCTAGCAGTGGTTATGTTTCATGCTTGGTTGCTCCTGCATATCATGGTTGAGCAAAAAGCAGCCTACTATGGCCACTTCTAGTTTTGAGGATGAGTATAGGATAACTTTCAGAGTGAGTACTGTGTGTGTGTGTGTGTGTAACTCAAAAATCTTTTGGCTGATTTGGGTGTTGGCCACTCTTTTACCACCACCATCTTCAGTGAGAGTTAGACTCAGTGTACACAAATCCAATAACCAGAAAACTTTGTAAGCATACTTAAAAGAGTCCTTCCATCATGATCCAATCGATAAACAAGACAATGAGACCATATATACATATCAATAACTCAGAGAAGCTAACAAACTAAGAGGAGTGTACTACAGTAGTGAACCTTGGGCAATGTAGATATTGAAACTTGATGTAAATGTATTGCGAATTAAAGTATGATACATAGAGGTACTGGAAGACTCTTAGAGCTTTGAGATAAGCACAATGTATACACCAATGAGTGTGATCTTACAAAAGATATCCCACGACCAAGTAGACACTATATTTGTAGACTTTTCAATAGTGATTGCTGATAGATCTACCTAATATTATTCCTTGCTTTTAAGAGTTATATGATCTGGTTCTCAATCCATCCACAAGATTATCTCTTAAGTTACCCTTTAAATTTTGGACAAGATAACATCTTTTTTTAACCTTAGAAGAAATCAAATAATGCATGTGTATACTTAAAGCTTTTAGCTCAAATTTCAGTGAAGTCCAATGCTTATGGCCAAGAATTTAGGCTTGCCATATGTACTAATTTTACTAGATAGAAGCTATGCACATTGTTGTATACATGATGCATAGACCTCTAACTACTATTGTATATCAAATAACACATGAAGATAAGTTTACATGTAAAAAGCAAAACTTATCACACATGAGGCTATTTAGTTGTGTTGCATATGTATATGTTTGAGATGAGATGAGGACTAGCTTGACCCAAAAGAAGAAATATGTATATTCATTTGGTAATACTTTGATAAAATTGGATATAAGTGATACATTCCAATCACACGCTAGGTGAATGTAAGAAAATATGTAGCATTTGATGAAATGGCAATATTTTATGCTGATACAAAAGAGGGAATTAATGTTGATTCAAATGACAAAGGAAATGTTAAAAAATCAAGTGTAGAATCTCAATTTTTGAGTGGACCAAATTTGTCACCAAGCATAGTTTCAAATCAAACATGCAGAGTGGAAGATCATGTGGAAATTTTAGTCTAGAAAATTCATCAACTACATCCACGTAAGGTAAAGAAAATATTTCTACTAGTAATAAAAAATCTACAAGTTTTGAAGATATTGATGGAGATCAAGTGGTTTTTAAAAGGGTCTTGATGAGGAACTTGGATTACCCTCACTGAAGACTCCAAGGGTAAAATGACACATGTAGATGATACAATAAGAAAAAGAGATCCTGGACCAAGAAGATGTGGAGGGATGCAAAATTTAGTGCAATTATTAACATATGGTAGCTACATGGCTCGTCATTGTGCTTGAATGAGCAAGGTAACACAAGATGCTGAACCTTCTTGTTTTGAAGGTGCAATTGGAAACGTAGATTAGGAGAAAACCATGGACGGGCAAATGGCTACAATTTATGGAAATAAAACATGGAAGCTGGTTCCATTACTACAAGGAAAGAAACCCATAGATTGCAAGTGGGTTTACAAGGTAAAACATAATACTGATGGTAGAATAAGTAGGTATAAATCACGATTGGTAGAAAAAAGTTATTCCGAGACATATGGCATTGATTATGAAGGAGCATCCTAAATATTTGCATGTTGAAAAAGGCTTTATATGGGTTTAAACAAACCCTTTGTGCTTGACATGTAAGGATTGCTCATTGTTTAATTTTGATTGGATTTTCTATGTGTGATGAAAATAACTCATTATATGCAAGGGAGGTTGATGATGGCATCATAATTTTAGCTATTTATGTTCATGACTTTATTGTAGGTGGTGATAATGAAGAAAGCATGAAAGAGGTAAAACAACTCCTTATGCACGAATTTGACATGAAAGATCTTGGTGTGTTGCATAGGTTCTGGCCATTGAGTTTATACATAGAGAAGTAGGTATATGGTTTTCCCAAAGGAAATATTATTGGTGAAATTAGCAAGCCTAAGTGCATTGCTAAAGTCTTAGGACTATACATCCATTTATCCCTTCACAAGGGACAACTATGTGTGAACTTATGCTTGTCGTTTTTGGGCAAATTTACTTTGGATAAATGTAATAGTCAAAAGAAGACAGAATATTGTGGATTTAGGAGAGTCAAGCCATGACTTATTTGGTGAAGGAATCAAATCAATTATATTCCTAAATTATACGATCAGTTTAGCTTAGGGAAAATTCAAATTCAAACTCATACTTTGAGTATAAATGGACATGGTTTTAGTCAGGGGATGTTGCTCTAACACAATGGTAAGTACCATGTTAAGAAGCTCAACCTCCTTAGTGTCAATCCGTGAAAGAGATAGGAAAGATATGAAGATCATGAATGCAAGAAGTAGTGAATGTGAAGGTGAGAAGCATGAGGATGCACACACATACACACACACACGGAAGGGACAAGCAAGACACAATGGAAAGTAGAAAATAGACTCTATTGCTCAATGACACTATTACAACCTCAATCTAGCTCTAATATCTCCTCAACTCATACAAGCTAACCTCAAAAATGAGCTCTCTAGCTCTTTTTATAGTTTTTTTGACTAGGTTTGACCCGATTTTACATCTAGTGATCGACATAGTTAAAAAATAGGTTCTCGGGGTCATTTGGAGGTCTAAATGAGATCTAAAAATCACCAAAATTGTATACTCATTCTACCTAAGCTCCTAAAGCTTGAGGACTCCTTGGCTTGCAAAAAATGGAGCTACTAAATAAAAATTTGGGTGTTTTATGATACATATATTACAAAAGTGATGAAAATCACTATTTGGGGTTTTGAAAAAGTAATATCAAGTATATTTCTTTGAAAAAAAATGAATGTCTGGCCCCTTGCAACTCTTTGTAGTCCGACTCTACATACTTCCTCTGTGTCGATGCCTTTGGCTACTGCAAACACCCCCTCCCTCTCGCGTCTATCGTTCTCGATAGATCCTTGTTGTGGGGTCTGCATGATGCGGTTTTGCAAGAGGTCCTATGTGAGGGTGTGCTCAAGGATGTGAATTTCTCGTGCAAGATCAGATTCTAAATTTTCCCAGTCTATAGCTTAAGGTTCATCTGGATGCGGAAGCCAATAGTGTGTCGAATATACAAGTTTCTTGCAAGCGAACAACTCAAGGAGATGGGTAGCCCAGTTGATGAAGACTTCGGAATGGTATTCCCAAAATCCCATTGTGAACACTTCTTCAAAAGGCATATTGTAACATGTAGGTAAATACTTGATGCAACATTGCCATGCATAACATATCCGGAACGATGGTGATGTGCTCATATCATACGTGAGGTCTTTGTTGCCATACTCAAAGTCGGGGGTATTGACATGTGGTGCCTTGATGCAACGAAAGATCTTAAAAATCATTTGCATCATATCAAAGATCTTAATGGTCATATATGTTGCGACAGCTTCCATGCGGTGTAGTCGGGGGAGCTAGTGGCGGATGGTCGCCATCATGTATCCAATGATTGGAGGGCCATGCGGTGGTGATAGATAGGGATAGTTCAGCCAATCATGACACTGCTTATTATTTTGAACTTTAATCACAAATGCCATCTAGGAAGCGGCATTGTGGCCTTAGACCTTAGCACAGATTGTACTTCAGGTGTAGTGGAGCTTTGTTCCAGGTATGCATCATTTCGGGGTATTCTTGTAACAGCTCCATGTGCCAATTTGGCTGAAAGATTTTTCCTTTCTTTGCTTCAGGGGGTAAGTCTTTGCGCTCAAACTGGGTAGCGTGAGTTGGTTTCTTCCCAATTTCCTTTTCAATAGCTAATTGTTATTCTACATGTATAGGAAGTAGGGTTTGTACTGAAGCTCATCGATGGAGATATACTTGTAGGGTACGAGTTGAGCAAAATAGGGAGATTGTAAAATTTGTTCCTCAATTAGGGCCATAGCATGTAGTTGAGCCTCTATGCGTGTAGAGTGAGTCTTACCTAGCTCTTCAACTAATTTGAGCCACGTGAGAATAGGAAGTTCAAATGTGTCCTACCCTTTTGTCGTGACATGTCTGCTTGGGATCGGTTGTGGTTCATATGCTTCTTCATATGTATCATCCACTAGTATAGAAATGGTTTCTTCTTTAGCAAGAATCTCGAGTGGGGAATCTGGCCTGGGGGGTTCTGAGTGGGCTACCACATGAGCCTGAAGATCGAGTACATATGCCCATAAAGTAGTGAATTTGTCTAGGATTTTTGGAGGTGTGACTTTGAGGACACTTTGTGGTTGTGCAGGTTCTCTCAGTAGTAAGGCTTTGTGATCGGTCTTGAGCTTCTGATATTCTTCATTGATCCTATCATAATTGTCAAGTAATCACACATGCTTGTCCAATAGTACTTGCATGGTCTCAGAGGGGACTGCTTTGAATCCGCTGGGACTTAAGGGTTCATCAGGTCGATCCATCACAGCCTCGAAGTCCTCATGATTCTGTTCTTGTAGCCTTTGGTTCTCTTCTTTAGCGTCTATGAGATGGAATCTTAATAGTCCCATATCTCATTTTAGCATGGCATTTTGTACTATCTGGGCATGTAGAAGATTTTCAACATCTGTGAGAGCTTCTTTAGTCTTTTGTTTGGATTCTAACTCCAAGGAGTGGTAAGACACATAGTTCCTGATTGCGTGCATTCAGGGAAGCATTCTCAATGGTCAAAGAATTTAATTGCACCTGCAGATGTGTGGTAATCTATTTCAAGGCCTGGTAGTTTCTTCCGAGAGATGCAAATTCACCTTTGACTTGATTCATGCATGCAAACATTTGACGAAATGCGGTGTCGATAGTGGGTGATAATAAAAATGGTGTGGTGTGTGAAGATAATACTAGTGTGGTTGTTGATGCAATGGGAAGGGGAAAGGGGAATGGGAGGAATGCAGTAGTAACCAAAGATTTTACAATGGTCCAATGAGGGTCTCCTACAATTCCATGTTTCATATGGTGTCATTCCATTCAAGGATTTGGATGGTAGCCTGTTAATCAAGTATGTGGCTATGGAAATAGCCTCTACCTATAGGTAATTAGGTAGTTTCTTTCCATTCAACATTGATCTTGCAACTTCTTCTATCAATATATTCATTCTCTTTGCTACCCCATTTAATTCAAGAGTGTATTTGGTTGTGACCTCTCTCTTTATACCTTTGTCCTATAAGAAAATCAAATTCATGTGAGAAATACTGACCACCTCCATCAGGTCTGATCCTCTTCAAGCTTCTTCCTATCTAATTTTCAACCAATGCCAAATACTATTTGAAACATGTAAATACTTCATCTTTATGTTTCATGAAGTAAACAATTGTCCATCTACTATAATCATCTATAAATGAAACATAGTACCTTGAACCTAAGATTGATGGCTCTCTGCTAGGACCCCACATGTCCGTGTGTACAAGCTCCAAGTAGTCTTCATACATGTACCCTTTTCTGTTGAATGGTTGCCTATGAGCTTTGCCAAATTGGCATGCTCCACATTTGTATATCATGTGTTGCTTGGACACATTTGGAATACCAAGCACACTCTGATCCCTGCATACTTCCTATAGGGTTCTTTCACCTATATGACCTAGCCGTTTATGCCATATCTCTAGTTCACATAGGGTTTGATCTTTGTAATTGAAGAGTGCAATATTTTTGGTATCTTCAACTTCAAATGTAAAGAGTCTACCAGATTTGTAACCTTTTGCAATCCTCTTGAAACCTTGTTGAGGGTCTTCCACATATGCTCCATGCCTTGTAAATTTGACCTGTCAGCCTTTCTCAACAATCTGCCCAACATTGATTAGGTTTTTTGTTATGGTTACCACATATAAAACCTTACTTAAGAGGTTCATGTTACCATCAGAAGCCTTAACATTTCCAATTTTCTTAACAGAGTGTCTAGTGTCATCACTTGTTTGCACTTCATGCTTCCCTTTAGGTCCTTCAAGATCAGATAACAATGCTACATTTCCAACAACATGATTGGAACAACTAGAATCAATATAGAAAAGATGCTCATCATCTTTATCTTGCTTGGATGTCATGTTCATTATGAGTAGAGAATCCTCTTGGTCTTTTGTATAGTTGTTATAGTCTCTTCTACCTCTGAAGCCTCCTTTGTAGTTGTTTCTGTAGCATTGATTATAGTTGTGATGGTAATTACCTGCCATTGTTGAACCTGCCTCTAGATTCTCCATAGCTCCCTCTATGGAAGCCTTTTTCCTTCTGATTCCTTGTGTTCTTGAAGCATTCTTCTGTGGTGTGATTTGTTAGGCCATAAATATTGCAAGGTGAAGTGTTGTAAGATCTCTCATTGCTCTGGTTTCCACCTCTACCCCTTCCTCTAGTACATCTTCCTCTACTTGTGAAGTTTACTTGAGAGGTACTAGCCTCTTCTTCATTCTTTTTGCCTTTACTTTTATCCTTATTTTTATTTCTATCTATTAGAGGGCAAAAGGTTGGTTACCTCTAGAGTTGTCTCCATTCTTGTTGAGCTTTGTTTTATGGGTGAAGAGTTGCCCCATCAATGTGTTGAGGTCAGGTATTGCATATCCATATAGAGGTCCATTGCTATGGTGAAGGAATCCCACTTATCATCAGATTTGATGCCATTTATGATCTTCCTTATGATATGTTCTTCTTCTAGTTCCTCTCCAATGCTTGTAAGCTGGTCATTCACATCCTTCAACTTGGTCACATAATCAACTACACTTTGCTTTTGTTGCCTTTTCATGGTTGTAAACTCCATCCATATCTGGTTCTTTCTAGCTCTTGTATTTGATGAGAAATATGAGGAAAGTACTTCCCAAGTCTCTTGGGAGGTCTTGCAATTCCTAATGTGAGGTAATAAGAAATTAGATATTGAGTTAAGTAGATAATACCTGGCAAGAGCATCCTTTGCACACGATGTGGTCAGCCTTTCTTGTTCTTCCCTTGTGTGTTGATCATGTTTGCTCCTTAATGTTGGCATTTCTTCACCTCCTGAGATGTATCCATATGAACTTCTTCCTTGGAGGTAGGCTTGCATCCTTATTCACCATGATTGGGTAGTTGCTTCTATCCAATTTGTCAATCAATTATGGAAATCCATCTCCCATCTTTCTTGTTGTTGCTCTGATACCACTGTTGAAGGCGATGGTGGAGAATCGTCAGAGATGAATTGGTGCTGCAAAACCTGCTTCACATCAGCCAAAAACAAGTGGTGGAGAGTGTTGCCTCTTTGGCTTCTAATGATTCCAAGTAATCATGTATGTGCTTTGGAACATGATCCACTAATCAATGAATCAAAACAGATGAGTAGGAAGTTGATCCAAGATCATAGGCTTGCTATTTTAGTCTTTGCACATGTTCAACAGAATGAATAATGCTCTTAACTTGCTAGCAATTAGTCAAATTCCTTTTGGTGGTATCTAATTAACTTAGATAGCTACCAATCATAAGTTATTTCACTAAAAAAGATGGATTACACACTAAGAATGATGCTTAGCAAATCACGAGCCCGACATTTTCGGGGTGCTTCAGACTACAAACTAGAGAGTAATGATATGAAGATATCGCACGATTGAGTGAAGCAATAACAATGGAACTTTGTAGCTATGACATAGATAGTATGCTGATTGTATAGTACTTTAAATCAAATCAAATGATTAACCATGCACTGAGAACAATCTCTGAGAAAATCACTATTTTGAGATAGTCATAGTAGAGAAGTGAGGTAGAGATATGATCAAAGTATATGCATTAAATCACATAGTAATACAATGTCATTGGCAATGTTCAATTGCTCAATGTGAGGGTAGTAAAGTGGCTATGGAATGAGCTCACTTATCACTTAAGTCCCTCTCAAGAATGGTCACATAATTGGGGCATGAACACGAGTCTTTTTTTATCTACTTTTATAGTTGCGTTTGGAGCCAAACCTTGGATTCAAATTCAAATATATTCTCTCATCAATCATCTACCATGTAAGTTGAGATTTGATTCCTCCTAACTCCTCGTGAAAGTAGCACATTAAGTATAAGCACTTTTACAAAGATAAAAGGTAATGTGACTTTTACAAGGAAGTGATCATATATGACTCTATGGAATACATGCTAATTACCCAAGTATGTAGGATTGATCTCTTTGCAACAACAACGTTTGCCGAGTGGTCAAAGCCACAAACGGACATAGGTTTTGCATAGGGCTAGCATTGTGCATTGTGTGCTACATTGGGTTGGTAGATGGGTGGAACAAACCTAGCGAGCTGGTCATGGCTATGAGTTGCATCTAGCTTTGGTGTAGGCCGACTTGTGTGAATAATTGAAGAAACCAAAAAAAAGAGAAAAAATTTCCTCTCCCGAGGGGGGATAGAAGAGAGGAGAGGGCATGATGCTAGGATGGGAATATGTATATGTTGTGGGGAATCAGGCTGATGTGGACTATTGTTGAAGCATGTTAAATCAAAGCTCAAGTTTGGGTGAAATTTAGTTTTCTATGCATCTATAGAAGACTTAGACTTGACAGATCTAATCATGCTAGTAATCTTGTTGGTTTCTGAGCCTTGTGGAAGTAGTGTACTTGGACTCTTAGTTTGGGCAATGACTTGCAAAGTCTTTAGAGGGAAGTGACCGAAGGTGAAAAAAGGGACTACTAAAGGTTGAGTAGTTGACTTGATTAATGAAAAAGAGAGAGCGAAGAAGAGAACAAGGAAAGTGAGAAATGCAACTTTAGGTGGAAAGGGGATTCAAAACATGAGAGAGATACAAAAATTAGAAAAGATAAGAGATATGAATTATGGATGGGCTAAACATGGAGATAGGAGGTAGATAGTAGAAGAAAAATGGATTTATGAAATAGAAACATGTGACTTGTTTCATCCTCTACGATTTGTGAAATCGAAAATGTTCTTTTGACATATTTTTGGGTACTACTAACATTCTTTTCAAGTAACAGATTTTTTGCAGCAAGAAAATTTCTTCTAGTGACTCCAAGAGGGAAACCGACATCGTCAAGGGTCAGATTGAGCGGTGTGGAGGTGATTGCAATCTGGGTGGATTGGGTCCAGTTGCGGCACATGTAGAGTGTATGAAGTTAGTGAGTGTTGGAAGGTCTTTGTGATAAAAATTGTGAAGGTGAAGATGAAGTTGGGTATGGAGAGGGGAGATGTCATGATTCGATTATGAGAAGGGGGGAACATATGGATGTATGCATGATGAGAACAAAAAGAAAACCACGTGGATCCTCCTTGGTTTATGCTTTAGTGCATCTCCACCCTTGAATGCGAGCTCATCGTGATCGTACAACATGGTTCAATCATTGTTTGGCATGTGGTAGCCCTTCAAGCCTTCAATTTTCTTATTTTAGGAAACTATGGTGACCTTGAAAATTGGATATTGTGCTCTTTGACCCTTCAAATATCCCTTGATGCAAATTTGTAGGGCTATCTTTTGAAAGGTCTCCTTTAGGAATATGCAGAAAAAACTCCCATCTGAATCTCCCTTATACAAGTTTGACTACATTTGGAAGCTTGCAAGGTGGCATTAAGGTGTCTAGGAAGCTCTGATAGCCTTGCAAATTTGTACAAATATGTAGCCACATATGATCTTTATGCACGCCAAACCATATGGGTAACAAAAATTCCTATACAAGATTTTGTAGGGTCTAAGTGGAAAAATTACTTTTTTTACAAAATGCACATGGCATATTAATGTGCTAGAAAATCCATTTACATGTGAAATTGAGGCTATAGAATCCCTTTGATAGGCTTTACAAGTACATGAAGTTTCATGTGATTTGGAGACATTAAAAATTTTTGCCCTAATTTCCAAAATTTGACCAGCTTTGACCACTACCTTGGATTTGCTTGATTTCTTTCAAAGTTTGCATGTGAACTCCCTTTGAAATCTTTGATGCATCTTGGACTTCTTAGGGAATTTTGGCTACCTTCACTGAATGTGTTTCTTGTAGGCCTTCATGAGTGAGAGAGGAGAGAAAATCTCGATGACATTCGCCCCCACTAAACCAGCGATTCCTTCGGAAGCGCCACTCTAGTATCTCTGAAAAACAAAATGTTCCAGGCATAAAATTCTTTTATAGGCAACATAAGAAACATGGAAGAAAAAATTGATCATATGCATGAATAGGTAGGCACTATGACATGAAGCAAAATTTGCATGAAAAAAAGAATTGAAACAGGCAACATGAATATGCATGAACAAATAGGCAACATATATGCAAATGAACAAGCAACATTGACAACAAGAAAGAAAACAAACAAGCATCAATATGAAGTGGAAGTGGATGTATTGAGTCATTTTAGGCATCAGTTCCTCTCATCTTGAAGAAAAATTTTTACCTTTTTCATAAAGCAATCTACCTTAAATATGATTATAAACAAGGATTTAGGATTTTCAAGAGACATCTTTCATCTTTAGCCTATTTTAGATCAACTTCTTTCCTACATAAATATGAATATGCTCTTTCTCTAATAACATTAAAGGAAATTTAATTAAACTCCACTAATGCATAAATCTTCCTATATAGCTCGTGCTTTATTCTTGTATGCTTCCTTTGGCTTGCTCTCTTTTTTTTGTGATGATGATGATTCGGCGACTTTATGGTTATGTTCACTTTTTTGGGGTGGAAGAAAGTGTAAACTTCCTGGTAACAGTAGAACATGTAGAAACATAGCTACT
The DNA here is from genome assembly GCA_020310875.1 of Ceratopteris richardii. NCBI lineage: Eukaryota > Viridiplantae > Streptophyta > Polypodiopsida > Polypodiales > Pteridaceae > Ceratopteris > Ceratopteris richardii. The sequence continues at coordinate 42,364,550 of CM035415.1, forward strand.
AATCTCAACATACATCCTAGGCCAATAATAGGTACTTGTAATTTTTTCATATGTTCCAAAAAATCATTTATTATCTGCCCATAATGCCTCATGCATTTCCCTTCATTATTTGCAATTGAAGACCTTTTTTTTCCTAGGACTTGTTGTGGATTCTAAACCTTACCCTTAGCATGTCTCCAAAGATAACCGTTGCGTAGGAAAAAATTATAAGCTCATTTCCTAATGTTACGGAATCTATTCATAGTCCAGCTAGGTAATGGTTGTAGTGTACTCAGATACTTTCCTATGTCTCTCCATTCATCTTTGTACTCAGACTCATGAAATAGCTCATACTCATATACATGTGGAACATAGTCAACTAGGTTCACATTCTTTATAAGATCACTTTCAAGATCATCATCAAATCTAGCTCTCGATAACATATCAACAACTGAATTTGACTTACCTGAAATATGAACTAACTCAGGATTTATGGACTTAATATATGAGATCCATCTAAGCATGGCTATATCAAGAGATGAACAATTGGCTATCATTCCAATGAGAGGCAAACAATCAGTCTCAACTTTAACATTTGCACCTATGAAATATTCTTTGTCTATTTTCAAAGCTGTTACCATGCCCCATAGTTCTCGTTTGATTTGTGGATACTTTCATTGTGTTTCATGTAAAATTTTAGCCCTAAACCTAATTGCATATCTATTTTCTTAACTATCATCTTGACTTATGACCCAACCTATACGAATAGGACTAGTATCAATAGTCAATATAATAGGTTTGTTAACAGAATAGTCTACATGCTTAAGGATGGGAGCTTCAAGCAATAATTTCTTCAATTTACGCATAGCTTGTGTGTGTTTCTCAGTCCATATAAATTTTTATTTCTTCCTCAACAAGTCATAGAGACATTCAACAACATGAGCAAAGTGTGGGATTTGTCGACGATAAGATACCAATGCGGCTGGCGATACGATACCAGAGGGCTGGACGATACGATACTACTTTTCACACGATACGATACCAATGCTCTAGGCGATACGATACTCTGGGCTTCAGGCGATACGATACCACCCGAAGACACGATACGATACTACTGTAGAGCACGATACGATACTGGAAATCCTAACGATACGATACCAGTGCAACTGGCGATACCATACCGCTAAACCGCACGATACGATCTCAAAATTCGTCACAATACAATACCGCAACAATGCACGATACGATACTCCAGTCCTCATGATACGATACTTCCGAAACACACAATACGATACCACGCAGGGTAACGATATGATACTGGATTAGTGTGCGATATGATAGCACTAGGTCGACGATACGATATCGTGACCAAGGTGATACGAAACCCCGTGGACCGCGATACGATACCGTGTGGACCGTGATACGATACCACTGGCCGATCGCGATCTCGATACCAACTTGACGATACGATACCAAAAATGGTACCGCGATACCTCAAGTGGTATGTGACGATACGATACTTCGATGAGTATCGCGATACAAGGGAATTTTGGTATCGCAATACCAAAACTCAACCGATTGCGATACTCCAGCCAAATTAGCTCCAAATGCAAAAATTTTTTCACCCCCTGGCTTCTCTCTCACTCCTCTTCACTCCCCACACTCTGTCTCATTCAAAAAACTTCTGACAGCTCTCTATCCCACCCCGCGATACCAGATATGCTTTTAATCACGTGTTAATGCACTTCTACAGTGTTTCTGATATGGAAATCTTGATGTAGCTTACCTTGGTGATACCCCACTTGAGCCTTGAGTTCCCTAGGTAGCTTGAAGGCTTGGATAGTGTCATATCTCAAGGGCAATACTGATCACTGATTGTTGACGATACCACTCTCTCTGTGCAGGTATCAAATGAACTATTTTTTGGTTTTTATAGTTTCTGATGACTGAGGCCTATCCTCCACTAACTAAGCAATTTTTGGGGGTTTTCCTTGGTACTTTGCCACTTACTCCTACTCCAAATCTCTTCCTAACCTAACCCTAACTCTTTCTTCTCTCCCTCACTCCTAACCCTAAACCTAAAAACTCATTACACACACCTCCGAGATGTGAAGTAACAAGCGTTTAAGTGTCTGACTACTTTCCACTGAACGAATTCACTTCTACAAGTATGATTTCTTCACTCCAGAGCTATAACCATCACGAAGGCACCTTGGTTGGGTGTTTCCCTGGCAACGGTGCCAAAAACGTGTGTACCTAAGTCACAAAGTCGTAGGGACTTGTGCCAAAGAGACTAAATCTCATTTGCCACACAAGTACGCATAATGGTGGATTGACACACACTTAATTATCAATCTGATGAAGTGACCTAATCAAGTGTATGAGGACTTGTGCGCACATGATGGAAATTGAAGTGGTTCAGTCAATATGCATGAGAAAAGACTAATCTACCTCTGCAACTCACTTAACCTCTAAAAGTGTTTGCTGCGATACCACTTACAACAGTTTTCACAAATTCAAATGTTTTTCCCAGCTCCAAACTCGGAATATGGCCAATAGCAGGTTATTTTGAAGGTCTCAATGAGACGCATCTACTGGTGGTATTTTCACTCAAATCTGACAACCGCTCTTCAATTTATGACCAAAATAGTGAATTGCGGGAAACACATGCACTCACTCCACAACTCCTACTTGCTCACACACACACTACAGTAGTTCAAAAGTCATGGGGAGGGGTAGACAATATTCCTACACACAAATTCCAAGCTTCACACACACACACACACAAAAGATCATAGAGAAGATGAAAATCTGCAGGAAAGAAGCAAATTCGAAATTCAGGAGCTCTCCCTCTTCACAATGGCAAAAATTCTTTACAAAGAGTCACAAAGTGACTTATATACATGTGCCCTAAAAATGGTCCTTTCACACAAGTGGCCGGCACTTTATTAGCTAATCTCTAATTCCCTACTATTTTACAAGAATTATATTACAATGATTTGGGATTATGCATCTAGAGGACTCCTCTAGTGCATTTACATAGCTTTGAGGGAATTTTCTAAGATTTTGAAGAAGAAAAATATGCCCATTAATTTGAAAATTTTGGGGCTCCCATTTTGTGCTCTCTTTGCTCTGCAATACATGGGGACACCAGTAATGCCAAAACTTGATGTGGTTACTAAGGAGACTAAGGTACGTCCTCTTTCTCCCCCCATAATTCATTCTCCTATTCATGGACAACGGATGCAAGATCTCGATGAGGTGTTAATGCCATATATCACAAAGCTAGATCCAAGGGAGAGGGCACTACTCTTACATAAAAACAAGCTCTAAAGTAGTCTTTTAGGCTTGTGGATCTTATTAATTACTAAAAATAGTATATGGAAGCTTGTGGATATTATTAGTTATGAAATATAATATGTGGAGGTGCTCAAACCTTTAAATTTAAAGTAAAAGTAGATAAAAGTAGGAAGGAAAGGGGAGGTATCTATTATTAGACAAGGATGTGCTTCTGTTGAAAACCTCTCCATAAAAAGAGTGGAAGATATAATTTCTTGTGTGTATCCAATGTCTCCTCATAGACATACCTCTCTTCAAACTTTCATATCTCAGTCGCTATGAGGTTTTTTTGAGTGTTTTCACTTGGAGGAGTTTCCTTATCTATCATATTTTTAGCATATTTTTGTCATAAATGTTTTGAGTTATCTTGCTATTGTACATTAGTTGTCAATTCAGACAGTTAGTCATACCTTGCTATAGCAGGCCTTGACGTACCTTGACTTCAAACTATTTGTTTGGGAGCTGTGCTCCATCTTTTTTTATGTTTTTTGTTTCTAAAGCATGCTACTCAGAGTCTATTTTTAGGATATATATATTATTTTAACCAATTCTATTCTAATTAGAGATTCTTTGGTGATTATTTTGCTATAGTCAACCATTTTTATTTTCTTGAAAGTTTGTAGAAAAGTTTGATTTCTGAAGTTTGGAAATATTTGTTAGTTTTCTTTGAAGATCTTGGGAGGTCTCATCATTAGGAACCATAACACAAATAGGAATCAGAACATCATCATCTTCAATGCCATCTCCATCACCTTCAATGATTGTATTAATAGGTGTAGTAGGGCATTTTTCAATAGCTTTCACAATATTTCGTAGCCCTTTTGGTATCAATACATGATGCATCATATATGCCCATAATGGGTTATTAGTATCATCCAACTTCTCTTGAATAGCCAACATATGAAATACATCATTCCTTCCAACCATGGTCATTGACTAAGTACCCTAATGCATAAAAATGTATGTATCTCAAAATGTTGAATAGAACCACCATGCGAGCTCTGCTAAACTTGTAGTAAACTTCAAGATGCTTGTATTGGCAAACCAAAACTTGTATATATGTCTGGCACAAAAGGATGAAATTGCATACATAGGCATTGTGATAGTGCATTCGAAGGCTGAAACGAGCTCAGATCAAATTTTTGATGCCCTGAGTATGCTCATCAATTTTCGTGAAATTTTGAGACTATGACCAAAGAGGTGTTGATGATTCCCTAGATAAAGCAACCAACTACTGTGATACCAATTGTTGGAGTTTGAGGTTTGTAGAAGCACATGAATAGCACAAGAAAGAAGAAGAAGATTGGAGTAAAACACAACATTGAATGAATTACCAAGTGAATGTAAAAAGATAACCAACCCTATTAGGGTTATAGGCGTATATACAAGCTGAGGAAAAGAACCTCCTAAAGAGGGAAAGAAAATGGCCCCAATGGTTCTACGTGTGTTCACATGCATCACTACCAAAATATATCAATAGGTAGTTGAACTTGACTCATAAAATTGCACCAAAGGTCCTTGACATAGTGTTAAAAAGTTAAAAACTTTAGTGAATCCTTGGGTTGTTGTTATTTTGATTTTTCAGTACGAGAAAATTGATCTGCATGTGATTGGGTATGACTTATATGGGAATGACCTTGATCAAGATGGTTTTGGTGAAGCCGCTATGACCTTCGTAATTTTTCTTGCTGCTAAACCTTTTGTTGTTGTCTCTAGAGAGCTGTAGCTGCTTCTGCTTGGGACCATTCGATCTCCCATTTCTCCACTAATCATCGCTACTCCATGTCAATTGCAACTATAGCCTCCTCTTGGTGATGTGGAGGTTCATCTTCCTTGAAAGTGGAAGAAGTAGCACATTCTTGAACCTTCATGTTCCTTTCTTCTTCTACTCCCCATAGAGCCTCTTGAAGAATTTCATCTTTGCATGGTTTTTGCTTCTCAGTGTCCTCGATTGGTTCCTTGGACTTATCTTGCTGCTTCAGCTCATGTAGGAAGGTCTCTAGTGACACTTCCACCACTACTCAAGCTACAAGAAAAGATCCTATTAGAATCAAAAGGTTTCAGAGAATACCTAATTTTCAATTGAAGGTTTAAGCCTTCTTGGATACTTGAAATAGGCAATGCACCTCCTTCTTGAGATTGGCCCAATCAACATTGACTCCCTCCTTTGCCTCTTCTATGAATAGGAAATATAGAGTTTGAGATACTCCATATTGCTTAGTTTGCAGACTAAGAACCAAAGTAGCCAATCACAATCCTAGCATCCATGGTGATTGGTTGGGTAGTCATGCATAGTTGCATTCTCCCGAACAAGGCTTGCCAAACACCTTCTCCATCTCCTCATGGGGAACCAATATAGCCAAAGCAATGATACCATCATTGCTTAAGGTGAGGTTCTTAGCAATGTAAGCTACATTAAGCCAAATTCGAGTATCTTGGTTAATGATTAGTGTAAAAAATGACAAATATTCCCCTTCCTACTCCATCTACTTTTTCATTTGCAAGAGGAATGAGAATGCCATCTGATACATAGGAGTTTGTTGCCAATCCCGCATCGCATACTCTATAAGGTCACAAGCCATAAAAAAATCTAATTGCACTCATGGTAGTCGATGGGAAATCTGTAAGATATGATGATCAGTAAACTTGATTTGATTAGGGACAATTGTAACCATCATGATGAGGAAACGGGTTGTTACAACAAGTGTAGTTTGTAGTAGCACTACTATAATAGAAGATATAGTGCTTAAGTCGTAGATTGCGAGTAAGAGGGTATATGATAAAAAGACTTTGAAGTTTCAATTTACGAGTTATTTAAAGTGCCTTGATCTATAGGCAATGATCCTTGTCTTATCATCATATAATAAAAATCTAGAAATAAAATCTCTCAATCCACCAACTACACTGCATGGCATTACACATAAGGGTGATAAACATAATAAAATGCATGTCATTGAATGCATAACCTTCCATCCTCATCAATTTTACATTTTTTTTGTTTTTTAATAAATAATGATATGTACACACATGGCGCCACGTCACAAAAAGAGATTAAGTACAATAACGTCAAAAAGAGATTAAGTACAATAAGGTCAAAGATTGAATATCATGCCACCGACTTTGGCGATACAAGACCTCTTGCATAAGGATGAGACTTTGATAGCAATGCTCTTCCAAAGTCTATGGATCATGGAGGCGATATGCAAAAGATTTATTAAGCAACAACTAATGTTGAAACACAACACGCAAGCTGGGAACACCAAATTCCACCAGAGCAATAGCTTCCAACCCATAAACCAACTGAAAGGGAGTAAATCCAATAGAAACCTTGTAGGAAGTATGGTATCCCCATAACACTGTTGGTAGATGCTATCCCCGTTTGTCTAGATGCTCTAATAACATTTTTTGTATCATAAGCAATAAAATCTTATCAGTACTTTTTGCGAATCCATTGGCCCGAGGATAGTAGAAGGTACTAAATTTATGCTTGATATGGTAATAGTCAATAATTGTGCAAATAAGTTGATTCTAAAAATGAGTTCCACGACTCAATACTAATTCTTGAGGAAGTCCAATTGAGGAAACAATTGCTATAATAAAATGGTAGTCACACTCCCAACAATAGCATGATCCAAAACCCAAGCCACTACCCATCGAGTGCAATAATCACTACATGTTAAAATAAAAGAATTACTAGAGTCAGCCGTCGAGGGCTGAATATGACCAATGAAAAGTATTAGGAGCATTCCAAAGATCAAACCACATGGCAATATAGGTAAAATCTCCCTAGTTCATAATGAAAGAACTTTTAGGGACATCTACTTAAATTATCCATACTCTATTGTACCCACTAAATCCATCTAAGACGGAATACATTTCACATGCTGCTACCTCATCTAGCATTGTATCAAGAGAAGGCAATGGGTAAGGATCTAAAATAGTAGCAGCATTCGATTTGTGATAATCCACACAAATTGTAGTTGCTTATTTTTCTTTGGGAGAAGCCCATAGGAAGAGAGCTTTTGCTTTGACGTGCTCTCATGTATATATCTTTTGAATGGAAGAACTCTCTTTTCTCTTAAGGCTTTGTGCATATATGTATTTAGTCTTAGAGTGTGAGAGAGTGACGTGTGTGTGCATGCTTGTGTTTCCTATGTGTGTAGGTAGAATGTTGCAGCTTTCTTGTATTTTACATATGTGACTAGGATCCTTGGCTCCCTTCTCTCCATGTTTTCAAGCATGTGGCATAGCTGCACGCGACCAATGGCTTGAACGTGTTGGAGGTTGGGGTGGATGAAAGGAGAGTCGTTCTTGAGCCTTCCTTCTTGCTTCCATGCAAGGTGGTGTGGGTTTTGACTTCCCAAGGGCATACTACAACAACAAATTTGGCACCATTGCCGGGGAGAACGGTGTTTCATCACTTGGAGAGCTCAAGAGCATGTGGTACGATATTGATTTGCAAATTTTTCTACTTATACACTCAGGTTATGGGTGTTGGCATGGCACTTTCACCCTTCCATTGGACCATTAACTCCCCATTTCTTGTTTTTAGTAGTATAGTGTGTACCTAGGTCACGAAGTCTTAGGGACTTGTGTCAATGAGACTAAATCTCATTTGCCACACAAGTGTGTATAGTGGTGGATTGACATAGGCTTAATTATCAATCCGAAGAACTGACCTAACCAAGTGTATGAGATCTAGTGCACACATGATAGATAATGAAATGGTTCAGCTAAAATGCATGAGAAAAGACTAAACTACCTCTCCAACTCCCTTAACTTCTGAAAGTGTCTGCCGTGATACCACTTACAATAGTAATTATAAATTTGAATGTTTCTCCCAGCTCCGAACTCCGAATATGGTCAATAGCAGATTCATTTCAAAGCTCTCGATGAGATGCATCTATTGGTCTATTTTCACTTGAATGTGACAACCGGTCTTCAAGTTATGACCAAAACAGTGAATGGTCGGAAACACACACACTCACTCCACAACTAGTGTTTCCTCACACACACACTACAGTAGCTCAAAAGTTATGGGGAAGGGTAGACAAGAGTCCTACACACACATTCCAAGCTTCACACACTCACAAAAGATCATAGAGAAGATGTAAATCTGCAGGAAAGAAGTAAATTCGAAATTCAGGAGCTCTCCGTCTTCACAATGGCAAAAAAGTCCTTACAAAGAGTCACAAAGTGACTTATATACATGTTCCCTAAAAAATGGTCCTTTCACACAAGTGACCGGCACTTTATTGGCTAATCTCTAATTTCCTTCTATTTTACAAGAAATATATTACAATGATATGGGATTATGCATCTAGAGGACTCCTCTATTGCATTTACATAGCTTTGAGGGAATTTCCTAGGATTTTGAAGAAGAAAAATATGCCCATTAATTTGAAAATTTTGGGGCTCCCCTTTTGTGCCTCTTTGCTCTACAACACTCTTCCCCTCTTTGTCTCTGTCGTCCCTTGACAGGCTTTTAAGTCTCTTCTGTAGCTTGTCTCAGGCTTCTGAATACATGCACCCAGTGGTCGAAGAAGCCATAAGGACTGTCAGAGAATTTGTTACTTTATCCGAGGTATATCCTTTACTTCTGTTTGCCCCTTGGTATTCCTTCTATCACAAATCTGAGTTGTTGTGTTAATTCGGGCTGCCACACATGCCATCAGTAGCTAAGAATGTAATGTTCTTACTCACTATTATATCTAGTGAACAAACCATGCAATACAGATTAGTAAGATGGTTCCTCTTACTAATGGAGTATGACTTCGAAGTTGTGGTTAGGAAAGATAGGACTCACCTTACGGCAGATCATCTTTCCTGAATAACTTCAAGAGAGTCCCCCCAAGGAGTATCAGATGACCTTCGTGATGCTTGCTCAATCTAGAAGCTGTGCCTGATTGGGCCAAAACTATGGTGCCTATTCTCACCTTTGGACCCAAACATCCTATATTGAAAGCCAAAGACAAAGAAGTAGTGAGATCTCAAAAATACCAGATAATGGTAGGAAACATATATAAGCACACCAATGAAGGCATACTGGCTTACTGTGTAGATGAAGATGTGCATGCAAAGTGTTTGCAAATAGCACATGTAGATACAATGCAACAACATCACTCCAAACATCGAACCCTATATGTGAAGAGATGGATTTGAACTTGGAGAAGATGAAGTGGTGCTACAAACACTTTGCACTACACCAACCAAATAACTCCAAGGATATGTAGTGATTCCTTTTAGCTTGCCAAAGGATGTATTTGACACCCTATGTACCTTGGAAGATCACTTTCAAAAAGATGAATCAAAACAGATAAGTTGGAGTTGAACCATGAGTGAAAAACTTGCTATTTTGGTTTATACACCTATCCAAAGTTTTGAACAATTCTTTGGCCATAGCAGAAATTAACTTAATTCCTTTTGGGTAACTCTAATAAACTTAGTAAGCTAACAATCATGAGTGATTTGATAAAAAATGATGAACCACATAAAGAGAGAAGAACTTAGCAAGTCATAGCACTATCCCGATTTTCATGGGCTATAGCAGTACTCAAACCCGTGAGTAGAGAAATGATGATATCTGGAGATTCCAAACTTCAATGCTTATGAATTTTGTAGGAATATACTAGACAGTATCCTAATTCTATTAAGCTTTAAATAATGGAAAATGATGAAGTACACTCTATGAACTAGCTCTGAGAAAAACACTAATCTGATGGAGTGATGATAGAGAAGTTAAGAATGAAGCGATATAGTCTACTTCAACTTAACATAAATCAAGATTGAAAACACCAATTGCAATGCAAATTTATGACTATATAGTAGAAATAGAGAGCGCTAACTTTACCAAGTCGAATCATTGAAAATCATGCACCAAGCTAAGAGAAATCATCTTTGCAATCTGACTGAGAAAACTGAGAGATATGGCAGTGAACAGTACACTTCACAAAAGCATGAAAATATGAACTCAAATGACCATGAAAATGAAAGTACATTGATTGTAGAATACAATGGATTTACTGATACATATGTGTGCCTTGAAATCACACCTTGATATGGCATAAAGCTCAGCTCATGGAGGTCTTAAAAAACGCAACTAGAAGGCCATGTATTTAGAGTGATCTTTGGAGCCAAGATTTGAATATGAATCTTCATATAGATGAAGGAAGTTCTTATTCTGCCTTCAATACTTCTCTTAACCTCTTTGCACCTCTCATTTTTGGTGGAGAGCTTGTTCCAACTTCCTTGGTCACCTTCATTCCTTTCTTCTTTCTTTGAATGGTGGCTAGCTTTGCGTATTTTGCCATTTCCACCGATGTGTGAAGGCATTTCCTTAAGGTGTTGGAGCAAGTCTATGAGAAGCCTAAGTATTGGATTGATTCATCAAAAGGCTTATAAATTTGAAGGAAATTTCTACTCCTTCTAGAGTTCACTTGTGAACTCCCTCTTGTAATTTTTTAGTCTTTAATTGATGTAAAAGTAAAGGGAATCTAAAGTGGTTGAGTCCACTTGATAAAAAAGGGAAACAAAAGCCACGAGTTTGTGATTGAAGGTAGTTGGAGAATCAAATCAATTACTAATATATTGAAGAGTGATTGTAGGAAGTTAGGCTCCCAAGATCAACTATAAATACATGGTAGTTTTAGTTGTGGTTATGAGAAGACCTCCAAAAGCTGAGCTTTATGCCATATCAAGGTGTTGTTTGAAGGCACACATATGTATCCGTAAGTCTATTGTATTGTACAATCAATATACTTTCATTTTCATGATCATTTGAGTTCATATTTTCATGTTCTTGTGAAGTGTACTGTTCACTGCCATATCTCTTAATTTTCTCAGTTAGATTGCAGAGATGATTTCTTTGATCTTGGTACATTATTTTTAGTGATTCAACTTGTTTAAGTTATCCCTTTAATTCTAGTATATGCTCACGAATTTGCATTGTATTTGGATGTTTCAATCTTCAGCTATGATCATTTGAAGTCAACTATGTCATCTCATTTTCTTCTTCTCTACTAGCACTCTCTCAAAATAGTCATTTTGTTAGAGTTGTTCCCCGTGTATACTTCACCATTTTCCATGATTTGAATCTTGTTAGAATCCTCCTATTGTCTAGTATATGCCTGCAAATTTCCATGAGCATTGCATCATTTAATCATGAGATATCTCTATTTTACTGCGCACAAATCCATGTACTGTTGCAGCCCGAGAACTTTGGGGTCATTCTATCACTTGCTAAACTTATTTCTCCTTGTGTAGTCCATCATTTATGTTGAGATAACTCTTGATTGTTAGCTTACTAAGCTAGTAAGATTTCCCCAAAAGGAATTAAGTTAATTACAGTTGTGGCCAGAGCATTGTTCAAAACTTTGGACAGGTGTATGAACCTAAATAGCAAGTTTTTGGCTCTTGAATCTACTCCGACTTATTTGTTTTGATTCAACTTTTTGAGAGTGATCTTCCAAGGTACATATGGTGTCTAATACATCCTTTGTCAAGCTAAAAGGGCCCACCACATATCTCTAGAGTCCATTTGGCTAGTGTAGGGCAAAGTTTTTGCAACACCACTTCATCTTCATCAACAACAAATCCATCTCTTCATAGTGGTATCAGAGCAAGGTTGGACAACATGGCAAATGGATTTCCTTCATCAATTGACAAATCGGATAGAGGTAACTACTCAACCTGGTCATTACGGATGGAAGCTTATCTTCAAGGAAGGAATTTATATGGTTATATAGCTGGAGATGAACTTATGCCAAGTTTCAGGAACAAAAGTCAACCAACACAAGAAGAGCAAGAAAGATTGAGCACATGGTGCTCCAAGGATGCACTTGCAAGGTCTTATCTGCTCAACTCTATCTTAGATTTTTTGTTGCCTCACATTAGAAGTTGTAAAACATCTCAGGAAGTGTGGAATGCACTTGAAGCCTTCTTCTCTTCAAGTACAAAGGCCAGGAAGTATCAACTATGGGCAAGAAATGTGGCCCTCCTACCAGATTTAGAAGATCCAAGGAACAAGCATGAGGTACAAATAGGAGATGATACAAGACACCTTGTGGAGAAAATAGGAAATGTCAAAGCACTTGATGGAAACATCAACTTACTCAATAAGGTACTTTATGTCCCTACCATTACAAAGAATTTGATAAGTGTTGGGAAAATAGTAGGGAAAGGGTTGCAAGTCAAGTTCACAAAAGCAAGAGCATTTGTTGAAGATCCAAGTCAAGGATTCAGGAGAATTGCAAAAGGTGAAAAGACAATTAGATTGTTCACATTTGAATTACAAGACACTAGAAACATTTCTCTCTTTAACTATGGTAGTCAGACACTCACAGAATTGGAAGTATGGCACAAAAGGTTAGCACATATTGGTGAAAGATCATTAAAACAAATTTGCAGGGACCATGTTGATATATTTAGGTAGTGATGTGTGTGAACACTCTAGGACCGCCGGGGCACTTTTTTCCCTCTTTAGGAGGTTTTTTTCCCCCGGCTTGTATATACGCCTATTGCCCTAATGGGCTACTTATCTTTGTACATTCTCTAGTAATACATTCAGTCTTGTGTGTTGTGCTCCAAGCTTCTTCCTCTTCCTTGTGCTGTTCGCGTGCTTCCGCAGACGTCTAACTCCAACAATTGGTATCAGAGCAGGTCGTTGATTCTTCCAGGGCGCCGTCGACACTCCTCCGTTTGCAGTCTCAGATTCGCACAAAATTTGGTGAGCATACTCAGGGTGTTTTCGAGATCAAAACAGCACTATCGCAGTGCTTGTGCAGGCTATTTCGTCCTTTTGTGCCAAAGGTATATACCAGTTTCTGTTCGCCAGTTTAAGCGTCTCGAAGTCTGCTACAGTTCTAGCAGAACTCGTCTGGGTAGTTCTGTTCAACTTTTTGAGATACAATCAATTTTCTGCATCAAGGTATTTTAGTCACCGGCCATGGCTGAAAGCAGTGATGTATTCCGTATGTTGGCTGTTGAGGATAAGTTGGATGGTACCAACTACCCATTATGGGCTTATATGATGCGACATGTACTGGTTGCAAAAGGATTGTGGAACATTGTGCACGGTGTTGAAAGACGTCCTGTTACACCTGTAACGACAGGTACTGCAAATACAGGTGTTGGAGCTGATGAAGATGGTGTCGAAGATGATATTCCGCAGATTCCTATTCGTGCTGCTGTTTTTGTTGCACCTACTGCAGAGCAGATTCGTTGGGATGGCAGAGATGCCCAAGCACATGCATTGATAGCTTTGTCTGTCAAACGTGCCATTATTCCTCCCATTCGCTCTTGCAGAACAGCAAAGGATGCTTGGGATACACTTACCACTTTGTACCAGGCTAGGAATGAGGCTCGTGTTGCTTACCTCCGAAAACAGTTGGAGAGTGAGCACATGAATGAAGGTGATTCGATGGATAGTTTTCTTACAAAGATCAAAGACCTGAAGGAACAATTGATTTCTGCTGATGAGGTTATACTAGATAGCTCACTTGTGCAGACCGTTCTGAATGGCCTTCCTGATTCATATCAGAGTTTTGCCTCTACTCTTCGATTGATGATGAAAGGCAATCCGAATGCCTTGTCATTTGAGGAATTAGTCTCTGTTCTGTTGCAGGAAGATCAGTCCAGGCAGAACAGGTCCATTATGCGTGTTGCAGATCAAGCTTTCCTGGCTAGTCAGAAGGGCAAAGGAAAATGGAGCTCTTCTACTAGTAAGCAGAAATCTGCAAATGCTGCACAATCGAAGAACCAGGATAAAGATGAGAAGAAATCAGAAAAGCAGAAATTGTTCTGCAAGTACTGTAAAGGAAATGATCATATTATAAAGAACTGTCCAAAACTGGCTGCTAAAGAGGCAAAGAAGAAAGAGGCTGGAATGGTTGTTGCAGAGGCCTCTACACCAAAAACAGAGTCTGCAAATCTTGTGCAGGAAGAAGAATGGGCGTTTACTACTGTTTGCAATTTTGACCCATCTTCTCATGATCAGTGCATGTCTGCAGTAGACTCAGATGTTTGGTACTTTGACAGTGGGGCAACCAAACATATTACCTCGCAGCGCAGTTTCTTCTCTTCACTCGAGCCTGCCCCTACAGGGAATACTGTCACATGCGCCAATAACTCCTCTTATCCTGTTATGGGAGTTGGTAAGATCATTCTGACTACTGCTGATGGTAGTTCTTTCACTTTGTCAGATGCTTTATTTGTGCCAGGGATCAAAAAGAACCTGTTATCAGTTTCTGCATTAGCCAAGATTGGCTTGGTTGTGAAATTCGTTGATGACAGGTGTACAGTCCATGATCTCTCAAATGGCGATGTGATTATTGCTTCTGGCATTTTATGTCGTGGGCTGTATAAGCTCATAGACTATGAAAAATCTGTGAATGATTCGGCATGTGCAGTTCATGATTCTCAGGCTATGTCAGATGCAAAGCTTTGGCATGCACGCTTTGGTCATCTGAATTTTGCTAGTTTGTTACGCCTGCAGAAATCTGAAATGGTGTCCTCTTTGCCCAAACTTGAGGCACCTGGAAAACATGTTTGTGAAGGCTGTATTTTGGGCAAAATGCAGCGTTCTTCCTTTCCAAAAGATGGTTCAGTTCGGGCTATGCAGAAATTGAAGCTTGTACATAGTGATGTCTGTGGTCCTATGCAGACACCCTCTTTTGGAAATTACCTTTACTTCGTGACTTTCATTGATGATTTTTCCAGGCATGCATGGGTATATCCACTCAAAGCAAAGTCCGAAGTGTTCATGTGCTTCAAACAGTTTTTGGTTTTGGCTGAAAATCTGTCAGCATGTAAAATGGGCACCCTCCATTCTGATCGAGGGGGGGAATATATGTCTTCAGATTTTAATGCATTTCTGGCTGAACGTGGGATAAAACACCAGTGTACAGTGCCGTATACACCTCAACAGAATGGAGTTGCTGAACGAAAGAACAGGTCACTCATGGAGGTGGCGAGGTGCATGGTCAAAAGTCAGGCTTTACCACATAGTTTCTGGCTTGAGGCTGTCATGTGTGCAGCATATGTACTGAACAGGTGTCCCACGAAAGCGTTGCAGTCTATCACTCCATATGAGGCTTGGCATGACCGCAAGCCATCTGTTGCTCATCTGCGTGTTTTTGGTTGTTTGGCATATGCATTAGTGCCTGAACAACATCGCAGAAAATTGGATGATAAGGCAGTAAAATGTATTTTTGTTGGGTACAGTTCTGAAAGTAAAGGCTATCGTCTGTATCATCCACAGACTAAACGCATTCTGGTTAGCCGTGATGTTGTCTTTGTGGAAGATGCTATTCAGCCATTGCTTTCATGTACTAAGGAGACATCTGTTAGCTCCAAAGACATGTATGATACTTTGATGCCTCTTTTTACAGGTGGACAGGCTAGCGCTGGTCCTAATGAGGCAACTTCTCAGCCTTTGCAGGTTTCATATGATGATGCAGATCATGCCATTTCTGATGCAGATTTACATGATGCACTTGTTGATGAGAGAGCTGATATTGAACAGGCAAAAACTATGCCAAAATGGCTGGTGCAGACTTTGCGTGACAGCAAATTAGATGCACCTTTGTCATATCGTACTCGTTCAGGCTATCATAGTACCTCCTTTGCATCAGATTGCTATGCTATGGCTGCATCTAGTCTCTATGATGAGAATGAGCCTGTTTCTTTTGATGAAGCACAAAATTCAGAAAATTGGATGGCTGCTATGCAATCTGAATATGATGCTATAATGAAGAATGGTACATGGTCTTTATGTGACTTGCCTCCTGGCAAGAAGGCCATTGGCACTAAGTGGGTATACAAGCTGAAGCGTAAACCTGATGGTACAGTTGACAGGTATAAGGCTAGGCTTGTTGCAAAGGGTTATGCGCAGGAAAGAGGCATTGATTTTGATGAGACCTTTGCACCTACATGCCGTATGACTACTGTTCGGAGCATTTGTGCACTTGCAGCCCATCATGGTTGGAATGTACATCAGTTGGACATTAAAACAGCATTTCTGAATGGTGACTTGCATGAAGAAGTGTATGTTTTTCAGCCCCGTGGCTTTGTGCAGAAAGGGCATGAAAACCAGGTGTGCAGGTTAAAGAAGGCGTTATATGGTTTAAAGCAAGCACCACGTGCTTGGTATGAGAAAATACATGCCTATCTGATTGCACATGGTTTTGAGAACAGTCCAACTGAAAGCACCTTATATGTTAAGCGTGCTAATGATGTGCTTTTGATCATTGTTGTCTATGTAGACGACATGCTGCTCACTGGTCCTCTTGAGAAGCATATTGCTGATTTCAAGGCTGATTTGCATGCCTCATTTGAGATGTCTGATTTGGGGCATTTGCATCACTATTTGGGCATTCAGTTTATGCAAGTTGATGGTGGAATGGCTTTGTGTCAAACGAAATATATTGACATATTATTGCAGCGTTTTGGCCTTGAAGACTGTAAGCCTATTGCCACTCCTATAGAGACAGGTTTACGATTGAGTCTTCATGATGCTGGAGATGCATTTGATGCTGTTCTCTATCAGCAGGCTGTTGGATGCTTGATTTACTTATGCATTACTCGGCCAGATATTCAGTTTGCTGTCTCACAGATGAGCAGGTTTATGCATTGCCCAGGAGTCACGCATTGGAAAGCGGTTAAGAGCATCTTTCGCTACTTGAGTGGTACTCGGCTACTTGGGTTGTTTTATCCCAAGGGGGGATCACTACCGCCAGATTTGCATGCTTTTTCTGACTCAGATTGGGCTGGTTGCTATGACACTCGTGTGTCCACCAGTGGTTTTTGCTTCATGCTTGGTAGCTCATGTATATCTTGGTTGAGCAAGAAGCAGCCTACTGTGGCCACTTCCAGTTGTGAGGCTGAGTATAGGGCAGCTTTCACAGCGACTGTTGAGTGTGTGTGGCTCAGACGCCTTATGGCTGATTTGGGTGTTGGCTAGTCTTCTGCCACCACCATCTTCACTGACAGTCAGAGCGCATTGGCAGTTGCGAGGAACCCTGTGTTCCATGCTCGCACTAAGCACATTGAGGTACATTATCACTATGTCAGGGAGAGGTTCTCTGCTGGGGAGATCAGCTTGGCATATGTGCCCACGCAGGAGAACATTGCAGACCTTTTCACGAAGGCTCTGCCTAGGGAGAAGTTTGAAGCTTTCCGCAAAGCTTTGGGCTTACTTCCTTTGTGGAGTGATTTCCACATAGCTCGGCACTTCCTTATACATGAGTGCCAGCTCCTTGTTCACCGCATCACTCCCAGGGGGGATTTGTTGATATATTTAGGTAGTGATGTGTGTGAACACTCTAGGACCGCCGGGGCACTTTTTTCCCTCTTTAGGAGGTTTTTTTCCCCCGGCTTGTATATACGCCTATTGCCCTAATGGGCTACTTATCTTTGTACATTCTCTAGTAATACATTCAGTCTTGTGTGTTGTGCTCCAAGCTTCTTCCTCTTCCTTGTGCTGTTCGCGTGCTTCCGCAGACGTCTAACTCCAACAGACCAAAGTGTTCTTGGACATAGGGTTTCAGATTCACTTGGTTGCCAATTTGTTTGGTGGCATGAGATAATAGCTGTACTATAATTTTTTGTGGTGTTGTGTATTTGTGCATGTTTGGAAAACAAAAATGTTGGTGTATTAACCTGACCTCCTCTTCGATACGCACACAATTGATGTCCACAAATGTTCGAGTCTTTGCTCCATGGATTTCATCCTTTAGGTTAGTGTTCCCATCTTTCACCCATCCAAATGCTTCTTTAATTAACTCGTGTGTGAAGTGAATAATCACCCATTCGCCTTTCGCATCGAGAACTTTCACTTCTAGTACTAAAGGATTATGTAGAGCTGGTTGAAGGGTGTGCATAACTTGAGTACATCATTGGAAATGCGGCTCATAAATTGGTAGCTCAAAATACTTATTAATGCTTGCTTTCGTCATCACATCCACAGTCGATGGGAGTTCAGGTAAAATTTTGAAGTCCTGGAACATCACAGTGAATTGATGATTTGTGTCCATGATCTTTATGGTCACCAAGAATAGAGGCTCTCCCATGGGTTGGTATCCTCTCAACCAATGGCCCTTAGCTTTTGTTACACTTTGTAGTGGAAATTTGAGTACTTCCTCTTGAATGGTTGCCTCAGAATCTTCAGAAGCCATCTGCACTTTTCATAAAGGAAAGAATCAGCTTATCCGAGAGCTTTATTAATGTGCTTATGTGTGGTTCATTGACATGTCATTTTTTGCCACTTCGTCCCCCTTGCATAAGTAAGTAATGTCTCTTACCACACTTTTCTTAAGTTTTAATCGTGAAAGAAAATGAGAAATTAGTGATAGCCGAAGCACTTCTTTATTTACAATGTATGGCCATTCCTATGATAGTAGAAGCTATGACCTATTCCAATGATGGAAATGTGCACCACTACTTTTGTTGAAGAGCCAATGTGCCGAATGCATGGCCTATAATGTGGCCCTGTCATGCACACTTTGGATGCACTAGATTCTTCATTAGTGCAAGTAGAGTTTTGTTGATGATGTTCTTCAGTTCCTTGTAGCTTTTTTAGGGCTCCATATCCACTTGGTAGTTCGTGCTTGTGGCATGTTCTTCTCTCGAGCTACTCGTTCTGTGTTCTTTGACTTATTCCTGTTGGTAGACTGAGCCTTATGTGTCGTGGTCCTTCGAGACCAAATTCCTTCCTTTAAGCCTTTATCTTTGATATGAGCATCATATTCTTTCTACCTCCGTTTAGCAGGATAAAATCCCTCAGCTGCTTGTAGTCTTGTTTCATGTAGTTTCTCAATTTGGTCTAACTGCTTGGATAGTCCAGGGCCTGTCCACTCACACTATTGTGCTATTCCTAGAGTAGGTACTAAAAAGTCAATGGGTAAGATTGCATTTTGTCCATATATCAAGTTAAAAGGAATAGTTCCAATGGTTGTCTTGTAAGCCACTCCAAAGGCCCAAATTGCATGATGCAATTGTCTGTCCCAATCTGACCTTTCGTTGTTGACTATCTTGGTCAACATGGTGCATAACACTTTATTGGAACTCTCTGCCTTACCATTAGCTTGAGGGTGATAGCGGGCTGATTTTTTGTGAATCACCAAAAACTCATTCATTAGTGCTTCTATTACTTCGTTAAGGAATTGTGTTCCCCTATCGCTAACTATCTCTATAGGAAATCCAAAACAGGTAAAGACATTCTTGAAGAGAAACTTTTATGTGGTTTTTGCATCATTCTTCCTTATTGCTTTTGCTTCCACCCATTTTGTTAGATATTCCATTGCCACTATTATGTATTCCGCATGTGATCCTTTGGCTGGAGGATTAATAAGTCCTATGAAATCTATGCCCCATTTTGAAAAGGCTCTCGTGCAAATCATGGGTCTTAGAGGCATATCATCTCTCCTAATATGATACTTGTCTCTTTGGCACACCTCACAACTTCGTACATAAGTGTTTGCATCTATATGTAGAGTTGGCCACCACAAGCCTGCAAAGAGAACCATTTTTATGGTTCTTTCAGCCAAAAAATGTCCTCGTGCAGCACCTGCATGTGCCATCCCTAAAATAGGTAAATATTCTCTTTCGTGGATGCACAGTCGTAGTTGATTGTCTTTTCCTCATTTAAATAATTGCTTTCCCATTATGGTATATTCCTTGCTCATTTCTTCTAGGGATCGCTTCCTTGCTAGGTTAGCTCCTTCCTCATGTTCGCGTGTTTTCAAGAACTTAACCAATACCCTACTCCAGTTTGGTGCTATTGAAGAGCATTGTAATGCTATATGGTCTTGTGGAGTATTTTCCTAGCATTCTTGGCAACTGTTGATATGTGCATCTACGTCCTTTGGCATATCTGGCCAGTATACTCACAATCTTTTTAATTCCCTTAGTGTTCCATGGGCTCCTTTAAGAATTTTCCATCGATTTACATGAGCTTGCTCGGTTAAGTTCTTTTGTTTAGCCTCTTCTACATATCTCAATAATACATCGTTCCATTCTTTATAGTACACACTTCCTGCCACAATGTGTAAATTACGTGATTCCAAAAATTCCTTCCTGCTATCTCTGTTGATTCTATGATGTCGTCCATGTGTGAGTATTGGAATCAACTTTTCTGCCCACTTTGGACATACTTCTAGGTTGAATAAGTATGTTTCAAGTAGGTCATCTGCCACTCCATTTGGTGCTTCTCCATGTGTCAACCTAGACAGATGATCAACTCTCACATGAGTATTCCCTTTTTTGACCACTACTTCAAAATCAGACTCCATCAGTAGTAGGAACCATCTCACTAGCCTTCTCGTATTAGAGGGCTTATTGACTATGATGATTGATAAAGAAATTCAATTTGTTAGCTAAGAGGTAATGTCTAAATTTCTTGACTGCGTACACCATTCCTAAACCTTCTCGTTTCATGATGGTATACGTTCTTTCTGCCTAGTTTAGTTGTCTACTCGCATATGCAATATGATTATCTAATTTTCCTTCATCCGCTGGTTGAGCTAGGATGCATCCTATGACATAATCATACCCATCTACATGGGTATGGAATGGTTTATTCCAATTGGGTATCTTCAATATAGGGGTTGAGCTTAGTCATCTTTTCAGTTCATCAAACACTTTTTCACATTCATCCATCCATGTGAGATTGCACTTGTTTCAAAAGTCTCTCATCACTTTTGCACATATGAAAGATCGAGGCACAATTCTCATAAAAAAATTCTATTCTCTTGAAAATACATGATGGATAATTCTCATACTCAGACTCACTTATTCATCATCTACTCATCCTCTATTCATCTATATTTCTTCTCTCCTATATGATACGTCTATATACAAGTACATATATAGGTATATATGTCAATATTTGTCACTATTAGAAAGTGTATATGAGCTATTTAGAAGATTAATATACATGAGTTTGCAAACCATCTCTCTCTGAACCTTCTCTTCACGTTATGCTTCATCCTTTCTCCTTTTCTTCATTCTTTGTTCTTCAATCCTCTTTTCCATCATCAATTTATGATTGTCTTGCTCCAAAAGCTCCCCCTCAATCATTCATTGTGATTACTTGGCTCTTCTTTATACCTGCCACTTCTTCAAACATCTACAACTTAGGTCCATCCAAGCTCTTTGTTAACATATCCGCAACTTGATCTTTTATAGGAGTATACATGATCTCTATCTCTTTTTCAATCACCTTTTCTCTCAGAAAGTGATATTGAATCTCAATATGTTTGGTCCTGGCATGAAACATAGGGTTAACTACCAAATACAAAGAACTCATATTGTCTCCATAAATGATAGCAACACTCTGATTGATGTCAAAAATCTTCATGAGAGTTCTCAACCATATAACCTCCTTTGCAACTTCCACCATACCTTTATACTCTGCTTCTATAGATGATAAAGCAATTGTGTGTTGCTTCTTAAAACACCAAGAAATCAATTTATCTCACACATAACACAAATACCCATCTGTTGATCTTCTATCAATAGAGTTACCTACCCAGTGTGCATCACTATATATCTTGATTCTTGTATCTGATGTAAACCCATAGTAGAAACCTTTTTTAAGTGTGCCCTTAATATATCTTAGCACCCTTTGACCTGCAATCCAATGTTCCTTCCTTGGACAATGCATGAATTGAGATAAAACTCCAATTGTGTATGATAAATCATGCCTTGTCAATGTAGCATAAATCAAGCTACCCACCAAACTCTGATAAAGCTTCACATCTTTGAATTCTTCTCCTCCATATCTACTCAATTTGTGGTTCAACTCCATTGGGGTTGATGCTATCCCACAATCTTCCATATTAAACTTGATAAGCAAATTCTTCAAATACCTTTCTTGAGTCACATATACTCCATGTTGAGTATATAGAATCTCCATTCCCAAGAAGTATGATAAATCTCCCAAGTCACTGATCTTGAATTCTTTCTCCATCTACTTCTTAGGCATTTGTATGCCTTTGTCATCTGTACCTATGTGTATTATGTCATCAACATAAATACAAACAAAATAAAACCATCTTCATGTGCTTTGACTAACAAGCTACTATTTGCCTTTGATGCTTGGAAAACAAGTTCCTTCAAGAACTTTACAAGCCTGTAATTCCATGCCCTTGAGGCTTGCTTCAAGCCATACAAAGCTCTCTTGAGCTTACACACATAATCTGGATTATGTTGATCTTTGAAACCATCTCGTTGTTCCATGTAGACTTCATATGATATGTAACCATTTCAAAATGCATTCTTCACATCTAATTGAGATAATTTCCAACCTTTGCAAGCAGCAATACCTATGAGAGTCCTTATGGTTGCCATCTTTGCAACAAGATCATATGTTTCATCATAGTTCACACCATAAGTTTGTGCATATCCTTTCACAACAAGTCTAGCTTTGTACCTAGAGACACTTCCATATGCAAATCTTTTGTTTTGTAGACCCATTTACATCCAATTACCTTTTGATTAATTGGTTTGTCTACCAACTCCTAAGTCTCATTCTCAATAAGTGCATCAGACTCTTCCTTCATAGCTTTTTCCCAATTCTCCTTTCCTTTGGCTTCATCATATGTGGATGGGTCTTCATCTGCTTTCACTATATAAACATAATCTTTAGTTGTCAAGAAAGAGGTGCCATAGCTATCCCTTATAGGTTGTCTTTTTGTTCCTTGATGAAATTCTGGGTTCCCCACTTCTTGAAGTTTCTGGTTCATCATATTCTAGATCAAACCTTGGCAATTCTTCATTTTTGACTAGCACTTCATCATTCTCTTCTTCCTCATAAATTTGAACTTTTGATTTACCTTTCTATTGATTCAATGTTTCTTCAAGACCTACATAAGAACTATTTGTAACTGAATACCAAGTACCTTGTTCATCAAATGTGACATCCTTTGATACAAGGAATTGCTTTGTGAATGAACTCCACAACATGTATCCCATTTCTCTATCATCATAAACAATGAACAAATACTTTTTAGCTTTTGGTTCTAACTTATGCCTTAATTGAGAGAGAAAATAAGCATAGGCTAAGCAACCAAATACTTTGCAATGGTCTAATGTAGGTCTCTTACCCCACCAAGCTTGATATGGTGTCATACCCTACGAAGCTATACATGGTAGCCTATTAACCAAGTATGTGGCTGTATTTACAGCCTCAGCCCACAAATAATTAGGGCAATTCTTCTATTTCATCATTGACCTTGCAAACTCAACAAGAGTTTTGTTTCTCCTTTCTCCTACACCATTTTGTTGAGGAGAGTACCTGCAAGTAATTTCTCTTTTTATACCTGCATTCCACAAATAATCATTTAATTCATTTGAGAAATACTCTCCCCCTCCATCTGACCTTAATCTCTTCAATTTTTGTCCTATAACCCTTTTTGCATATACATGATTCAAAGACACTTCTGATTTGTCTTTCATCACATAAATAGTGATCCACCTGGTAGCATCATAAACATCAATCACATAATATCTAGAACCATTTATACTAAAGTCCTTTGAGGGTCCCCATACATCTGTATGCACCAATTCAAGTTTTTTTGAATACATGAAACCTTGCTTATTATATGATTGCTTGTGAGCCTTACCTAATTCACATGCTTCACATCTGTATATCATGTGCTAACCTGCAACATTAGGTAATCCAAGCACTGAACTATTATTAATCATCTCTCTAATATCTCTTTCATTGGAGTGTCCAAGCCTCTTCTCCCAAAGATCCAACTCAGATATCTTTTGCTCTCTATATGTGAGCAAGACATGTCCAACAGTACCTTGTACCTTCAATGTGAAGAGTCTTCCTTCTTTCTTCCTTGTAACAATTTGTTTATACCCTTGGTTAGGATCTTCAGCATTAACTCGATCATTAGTGAACCTCACTTCATATCCTTTTTCTACAATTTGTCCTACACTGATCAAATTCTTTGGAATTGTAGGAACATAAAAAACCTTACTCAAAAGAGTACTTCCATCTTTAGGCTTCACTCATCCAATAAACTTCACCTTGTGCTTTGTGCTCTCACATGTTTGAACTGTATGATCGATTACCTTATTCGCCAAATTAGTCATCAAAGCAATGTTCCCACTCAGGTGATTACTACACCTTGGGTCAATGTAGAATACCTTTTGGTCTTCTTTTGGAACTTCACATGTTGCATTCATGATTGGAGTCAAGTCTTCTTTCTGATCTGATGCATAGTTGTAGTATGTGTTATTGTAGGATTGGTTTTGGAAGCTTCTTTCACCATTCCTTCCAAAGAAATTTCTACCACCTCTACCTCTAAAACTTCCTCTCTGATTTCTTCCACCTCTGTCTCTTTGATTGAAATTCTCATTAAAATTAAGAGTGCTTTGATTATTATGCCAACAATCATGAGCTAGATGATTGGTCTTACCACATATCCAACAAGCTTTGATATTATCCTTGTTGTTTCTGCCTCTCCCTCTACTTCTGCCACTTCCTCTACCTCTTATAAAGTTTGCTTGACTGGGAGTGACTTCATCTTCAACTAGTTGTTGCTTTCCTTTGCTAGTCTTCTTCTTATCCTTAGAGTACATTGCTTGACATGCACTCTTATCAATATCCCCTTTGATATCATGATCAAAAACTAGCATATGACCTAGTAACTGATTCAAATGAGGAGTAAAATGATCCAATGAAACTTGTGTTGATAATATGTGTTGATATCTTTAGGTAGTGATGTGTGTGAACACATTAGGACCGCCGAGGTACTTTTTACCTCTTTAGGAGGTTTTTTTCCCCCGGCTTGTATATATGTTGTTGAGGGAGAATCAAGCAAAAAGAAGAAAAGAAGAAGACAAAGAAAGAAGCTTCACTAAAAAGATACTATATGAAGACATATCTCTGCAAGAAGCCCCGCAGGGGCACGCAACACCCATCTCTGCATAGAGCCCCGCAGGGGCACACACACCAAGGAAAAGCATGCAGCCACACGAGGGTGCTTCAACCTCTTGATCAACAAAAGGTTCAGATCAAGGCTGAAGAGCTACATCCTCATATGTCTACTAATGGCGTGCGTGGCAACCCGAATTAACAGGCAAACCAAATGCATCAGGCCTAGAGGATGTCAAGACAAAGATCGAACAGGGCCTTTAAAATGGAACGCCAGTCTGACCGACAGGAAAAACTGAACAAGGGTTGCGTGCAGGGAAAAGAAGGTGAACATGCTTAAGTAAAACAGCGGGGTCCGATGTGTGCAACCAGGACAAATCAGAGGACCTCTAAAACATAATGCCAGTCTAACCAGTAGGCAGAACTGACCAAGGGACGCGTGCGATCACAGAGACAAACAAGAAGTAAAGCCTGTCAAGGGACGACAGAGACAAAGAGGGGGAGAGTGTTGCAGAGCTAAAGAGAGCACAAGGCAGAGAAAAAGAAGGGCCCCAAAATTTTTCCGATTTGGACATCCAATTTTTGTATTATAACCATTCTTGTAATATATTTTCCGATGTAAATGCACTAGAGGAGTCCTCTAGATGCATCCCCACAGAAGATTAGAAACTTACCCATGTAAATTAGTAGAAAATTAGTCTTTTAGTGAATAAAGTGCCGGTCTCTTGTGTGAAAGGACCATTTTTAGGGCACAAGTATATAAGTCAATTTGTGACTCTTTGTAAAGATTTTTTGCCATTGTGAGAATCAAGAGCACAAAAATTCGAATTTGTGTCTCCTCCTCTCTGTATCTTCTTCTTGGTGAGCTTGTGTGCATGTGTATTGCTGGAAAAGAGTGCTAGGGAGTGTTGTCTATCCATGAAAGTTTTTGTTTGCTGTTGTTAAGGTGTGTGCGAAGTGTAGGAAGTGCTGAAGTGTAGGAAGGTTTTCTCGTGACTCAGTATTTTGCTCATAACTTAAGGTAGGAGTGTCAAAATTGAGTGAGACCACTACCATCGGATGCCTCTTCTCGAGAGCTTCGAAACGCATATGCTATTTTCTATATTTGAAGTTCAGAGCTGAGAGAAAAGCTCAATTTACTGTTGGCTGTTGTTCCAAGTATCGTGACACGATAACTGACAGTTGAAGCTTGTTTGGATCAGTCTTTACCTTGTTTGCACTCTTTGAGTAGTTCATTTGCATTGATCATCATTTGAATGCATGCCTTCATACACTCAGCTAGGTTTGTATACTCGTCAGATTGATAATTAAAGCGTGAATCCCCACTATATGCACTTGAGGGGGATTGAGGTATAGTCTCTTTCTCCACAAGTCCCTAAGTTGGTTCTTAAGTACACAACTTAGTAGACAAGGCAGAGAGCACAAGGCAGAGAGCACAACTTAGTTGTAGAAATAAAGAGAGCACAAGACAGAGAAATAGAAGGGCCCCAAAATTTTTCCGATTTGGACACCCAATTTTTGTATTATAACCATTCTTGTAATATATTTTCTGATGTAAATGCACTAGAGGAGTCCTCTAGATGCATCCCCACAGAAGATTAGAAACTTACCCATGTAAATTTGTAGGAAATTAATCTTTTAGTGAATAAAGTGCCGGTCTCTTGTGTGAAAGGACCATTTTTAGGGCACAAGTATATAAGTCAATTTGTGACTCTTTGTAAAAAATTTTTGCCATTGTGAGAATCAAGAGCACAGAAATTCGAATTTGTGTCTCCTCCTCTCTGTATCTTCTTCTTGGTGAGCTTGTGTGCATGTGTATTGCTGGAAAAGAGTGCTAGGGAGTGTTGTCTATCCATGAAAGTGTTTGTTTGCTGTTGTTAAGGTGTGTGCGAAGTGTAGGAAGTGCAGAAGTGTAGGAAGTGTAGAAGTGTAGGAAGGTTTTCTTGCGACTCAGTATTTTGCTCATAACTTGAGGTAGGAGTGTCAGAATTGAGTGAAGCTACCGCCATTGGATGCGTCTTCTCGAGAGCTTCAAAATGCATATGCTATTAGCTATATTTGGAGTTTGGAGCTGAGAGAAAAGCTCAATTTATTGTTGGATGCTGTTCCAAGTATCGTGACACCATAACTGACAGTTGAAGCTTGTTTGGATCAGTTTTTATTTTGTTTGCACTCTTTGAGTAGTTCATTTGCATTGATCATCATTTGAATGCATGTCTTCATACACTCGGCTAGGTTTGTATACTCGTCGGATTGATAATTAAAGCGGGAATCCCCACTATATGCACTTGAGGGGGATTGAGGTATAGTCTCTTTCTCCACAAGTCCCTAAGTTGGTTCTTAGGTACACACGTTTTTTGGCACCGTTGGCGGGGAGTGTCAAATCAAATTGAGGCATTCGTGTGATGATAGGTAGCTTTTTACATTGAAGTGAGAGGAGGAGTAGTGATTTTCTCTTCTTTGGTAAGTCACTTTCAGCCGCACTTACTACTTCTCACTCTTGGAGTGTGTGTAGTGAGTTATTAGTCTAGGGAAGTGAGTGGAGTGAGTGAGAGTAGGAGGAGTAAGGGAGTAGGTTGAGTAAGTAGAGTAGCTTTTCAGTCTTTGTTCCTTTGATTTTTTTAGTGAGTAGGAAAGTTCTAAAGTATAAAAGCCAAAAATCGAGTTGTCCAAGTCATTTGTTCTTGAGCAAGTATCGTGAGCAAAATTCAGCGAGTATCGTTTTTAGTGAGAAAGGAGATTGGGAGCAGCGCAAAGCAAGGGGGAGTGATAAAAAAGGGTTGGAAAGGTTTCCAAGGTGAGCTCATTACTGTTTTGTTGTGATTACTTACCTGTTAAATCAAGTTTCGAGAGAAAAACGATATGCGTTAGGTATCGTGAAGGTCTTACAGGGGGTAGAAAGTGTGTTTTGGGTGATACAGAGAGTGAGGAGAGGGTAGAATAACTCGGAAAACCATTGTCTTGAATCAAAACCAAAAAAACCTAGCAAAAAATTTGAAAAAGGGGTCAAGTATCGTGTTCTCCCGCGGTCGAGTATCGTGATACCTGACAAGTATCATGATCTCCTATGGTTGAGTATCGCGATATTTCCCAAATATCGTGTATCATGACTGCTTGATCGCGATACTTCACCAAGTATCGTGTATCGAGTATCATCTTTTGAAGTATCGAGTATCGTGCCCATTCAAGTATCGTATACACCGATCGCGATACTTGTCACAGATCGTGTATCGTGGTTGTCCAAGTATCGTGTATCGAGTCCTTCGGAGATCATGTATCGTGTCCTGTTAGGTATCGAGTATCGTGGTGTCAAATCAAGTATCGTGTATCGTATATCGTGGTTGCTGAAGCATCGAGTATCATTTAGCTCAGGTATCGAGTATCGTGAGAATTCAGATATCGTGTATCGTGACTCCTGACCCAGTATCGTGTATCGAGTCCTTCACAGATCGTGTATCGTGGTCCCATAGCAAGTATCGAGTATCGTTTTCTTGAAGTATCGTGTATCGTTTTTGGCCAAAGATCGTGTATCGTGAAACTTTAGAGTCAAGTTTCGTGACTTGAAATTTTCTTTTTCAGTCAATTCCCAGCAAATTTTTTCTAGAATTCTGATCCATAGTGAAGAGTTCTAGAAACTAGAGGTTAGCAAGGGCTGATTCAGAGCTTTTAAGTGGATGAACCTGAGATCCGAAAGAACCCTAGGAAGCCGAAGAAGTGTGATCTCTTCTGTAGGAAGTGTAGCTGAACCAAGTAGCCAATCACATTATTCTGAAACCTCTAGTGAGTCAGAGGAAGAAATTCCCATGGCTTCAGAGGATATGCAGAACACTATACCAATGATTAGCATGATGTCAATTATTGAGGGAGAATATAGGACATCTTTGGAATATGTGAACACCAACCAGAATGAGATCCCTATTTATTTAGATGGTCTAAACAGATCCGTAGCCAGACTAAAGAAGGCTTCAAAGGCTTACATAGTGCCTAGGCCAGCAGTCAAGTATGCAGGGGGATTTTACATGGACAAAAGAGATATTCTGTATGTGGTTACAGAACACCCTGAAAATTTTAATGAACTTGGGGAAGAAAGCAATGCTTCAAACCCTAATGAAGAAGGAAATGAAGAGCAAGTGACCACACCTAGAGGGAGATCTACTGTTGTTAGGGTTTGGAGAGGAGACATGATTCCCCAAGACGACTCCTTAATGGATGTGTATTTGATCAATGGAATGGAACATCTCCTTAGAGCCCACTCATCAATATGGGAAGCAGCCCCCAATCCAGTTACCATACATGAGTTACAAGATCCTGACTTCCCCTCCATCATCACATATTTGGATAAGAATCAGAGAAGGTATTGGCCCCTAACAGAGTCAGAAAGAGCCGAGTTGAAATATCAGAATATTCCTGTGTTTCCCCCTAGGCACCAAGCCACTACTTCACAAAACCCACTTGGAACATCTCAAAATGACTCATATCATCAGTCAGGACAAACACAACAAACCCAATAAACACAAATCCGGGTCAGACCACATGTGCAGTTTGCAATGCCTACAAATAACCCTAATTACCGGCCTCAACCACCTGTGGATCCAAGACATGGAATTCCTGCCCCAGTCAGACCACCTGTAGCAAGAGGACCTGGTATACCCATAGGGAGACCAATTTTTCCAATGATGCCTAGACCGCTTGAAATAGGAAGAAGATTGAGGCCAATTCAAGTGGCCAAATGCATGAGAAATCACTATGATGGCTCTAGTGAAACCTTACAATCATATAGCAGAATTTAAACAAGTAATCAGAGCCGAACAAGTAGAAGATTTTTTGATCCAATACAAATCTTTTGGACTAACCTTGACAGACACGGCGTTAGCATGGTTCCAACCATTAGATCCTAATAATTTTCAAAACATGGAACAAGTCTATCAAGAAATGATTGAGGAATTCACTAAGTCTGGAATTAAAAACAACTCGTCATCATTGATCCATAGCTTTAAGCAAGCTCCTACAGAATCAGTGAGATTGAAGATTCAAGCAGTATGTGGACAGATGCCCAATGGAAGAGAGACCTACCCAAAATAAAATGGTGTCATTATTTTTTGAAGGATTATTGAATGGATCATTAAGATCTCTGGTGTACGTAAAAAGAGTTCAAACCTTGCAAGAGTGTATGAAGGAATGTATAGACCTAGAAGACAACCTAGCAGAAGACCTGAAAATACCTCAAGGTAGCTTGAAAAGTGAAGATTCAGCCAGTAGCACATCAAACCCTAAGAACAATGTAGAGGAAATAGCCGACTTAGTAGCAAAGAAATTGAACGTTCAAGGACAAAGGAACTACCCCAATAACCCTATAAGAGTGCCCATGCTTAGAAGATGTATGCAGTGCGGAGGTGATCATCCTTCTCATTTGTGTACTAGGGGAGTAGTCCCACCACCTGCTTATGAGTACAATAGACCAACTGTCCCGAGACCTCTACAGTATTGCAGTATTGAGCAAAAATATACAAATCACAACACAGAAAACTATCCTTACAATAGGCAATCAAAACCCATGCAACTTGTCATGAGACCTTACGGATACCCTCAGAGAGATCAAGGAGGTGAAGCCTTTAGATATCCCACATATCAGCAGTAAGCTCCAGTACCACGACCGTATGCTTATCAAGGATACACTCAACCACAACCAGTGTTAGGACAACAACCGCCCCACCCTCAGAATGTTGTCCCAGTGAAAGTAGCTCAACCTGAAGAAAACTTAGAGAGAGCTATAGTCCCAGCCACACCATTGACTAGTAGTGAATCATATGACCCATCCTACGACCATAGTCAGGGAGCATATTCCACTTATGAAAGCTCTATGATAGAATATGGACAACTGTACAAACCATATGTCTATGGCATGGAAATGCCAGATAGTTCCTACGGATATGAGCAGGACTATGTGTCATTGATGTACACAGCCCCTAGAGCACCCATACCCCCCCGACCTATGAACAGACCGCCTGTACCTAGAGGACCATGTTATAGATGCGGAGGTGATCATTATATCAGAGAATGTACATTGCCAAACCCACCACCACCACAACGATTCTAGGAAGGCTACTGTAGTGATTGTGGTAAGGAACATCTTTTCCGAGATTGCCCCAAGAATCCCAACAAGGTTACCTCCAATGTGCAAATCAATGTGATAGAAGTAATAGAATCGTCAGGGAGTGACAAGGAATACACTGTACCATTGAAAGCGATAACAAGAGCCAAAGCTAAAGAGACCACAGAAAAGGCAGAGGAACATAATCAAAGCTACAAAGAGGCAAACCCACCTACACCTCAAAGAGTTGAAGACTGGGAAGAGCCTGAGAAAAGTATTGTAAGTAAACGGACACAAAGATGGAAGAACCGTAGAGATAGGATAAAAGAAAAGAAGTTACTGCAAAAGAAGGAAAATGAGAAGAGCGAACAAAATCCAAAAGAGGAACCGATATTTGAAGAAGAAAAAAAAAATGGAAAGTATAAAAAAGAAGAGGTAGGATCAGTTTTAGCAGATCCCATGCCTGAAGAATTAGCCATGTGGATTCAGGCATACAAGGCACGAATAAGAGCAGGACCTACCATAGAACAACATGAAAGAGAATATCCTAGAGGTGACATAGAGAGAGAAAGGTTGGAGATCTGCAAAAAATTAATAGAAGTTGCTCAACAGACCTTAGAAAAACCTGCGTTGCCATTACCCAATACTCGAATTTCCGAAAGAGAATTCCAAGAGTGTGTCATTGCTAAAGATCACGAGAAACCCGAAGCAGGTAAGATACATGATGGAAATTATTGTGAGGAAAAAATGGATGGTTCCATTGTTCCCGAAGTAGAAGGGGAATGGCCTAAAGATTTGTGGGCTAGAGTCCAAGAAGACAGATGGAAGAAAGTGGAAGGAATTGAACCGCCCTTTGAAGAGATAGAAGCGAAAGAGGGAGTAGAGGATTCAATACCTGAATTGAATTCAGAAGGAATATTACCAATGGATCCAAGTGACAAAGAGAATGAAGATGTAAAGGCTTTGCCAAATTATACAGGAGAGTACGAACATAATTCGGAACTATATTGCATTCCCTCAATAAGGAAAAAAGAACTGAACCCATCAGTCCAAACATCGGATATCATACAACATCTCAAAAAAGTAAAAATCCCTTGTACTTTGACATTGGAAGAACTTTTGAAGATTAAACCACGTTTGAAGGAGAAACTGACTAGTCAATTGGAGATCAAAATTGAAGAAAAGGAGATATCTGATGAAGTGAATACAGTAAAAATCCCAGTGGATAAGGTTGGAGATTTCAGTGAGGGAGATGAGGGAAACACTTGCCTTCCAATTACCTATAGGGGTTACACCACCAAAGCCATTTTAGATACAGGAGCTGGAGTAGGAATAGCAACTAAAGAAATTTGGGAGAAATGGGGAAAACCAGCTCTAAGACCAACACGCATGAAAATACAAATGGCAGATGGACACATTGAAAGACCCTTGGGATTATTGGAACGAGTAGTTTTTACCACTTGTGGAGTCGAATTCGAGCACACCTTAGCAATTTGTCAATTTGAAAGACCTAACAATTATGAAATGATACTTGGAAGACCTTTCATGAGACAACTAAAGGTAGTGCAAGATTGGGGAAAAGACGCTGTATACCTACAGCATGAAGGAACCACCACAAGAATAAATCTCCACACATACACATATCAAGATGTTCCCCCCTTACAATGGAATCAGATTCATAAGGAGGAAGATAATCAGTCGGTTCATAGTATAGGTTCAAGTGATCAATCATGGATGAACGAGGACACTCATCTATGGATATGCCAAACTGCAAAAAAGGAAGAGGATACGAGAAAGGGATGGCACCAAAGGCAAGGAGTAGCTAGGTCTGTACAAGATCTAGCTTACATGCCTCAAGTCTTTTTGGATGAAGAGTTTGAACCTCACGGTTGGATGGAGATTTTAGCGACCCTCAATGTATGTGTGAACGAAGAAGTAATAACTATGAATCAATGTATTGATGAGGAAGGATATGACGTTAGTCTATATGTGGTAGTCCTTCAAGAGGCTGAAGAAGGAGAAGTCATAGAAAAGGAATGGAAGGAAGACTATGAGAGCATTGAAATGGAGCAAGAACACATGGAAACAGAAAATGAAACTCAAGAAATAAGTGTCATAGCTCATGAAATAAATTAAGAACCAACCCACGAAGAGGAGCTGGGAATAGAAAAAGCAAAAATTGATGAAGAAAACAAGCCTCAAGACCAATTTGAAGTGCCCGCACACTTCAAAAAATATGAAGTAGAAGAGAGAAGAAATGCTATTCAAATGCCAAAACGAGAAGCACAACCGGGAATAGCATACGACAACAAAGAGCAAACCAAGAAGATAGTAGTAACGTTAGAAGAAGGAGAGGAGCGATGTACTTTCTTAGGACAGGATGTCTCAGTGGAGGAAGAACAAGAGTTAATACGCCTCATAAGGGAATACCGGGATGTCTTTGCCTGGACCTATAAGGATTTGAAAGGAGTAGACCCTTCTATATGTGCTCATAGAATCCCCATGACATCCGAAGCCAAACCTTCTAAACAAAGACCGTATACATACAATGATGTGTACTCAGCAAAGATAAAGGAAGAGATAGATAAGTTGTTAGATGTTGGATTCATATATGAGATCAAACACATAGAATGGGTGTCACCTTTGGTGGTTGTACTGAAAAAGAATGGGAAGTTAAGAGTATGCATAAATCTGAAAAAAGTAAATGCCGCTACCATAAGGGATAGTTACCCATTACCTATTACTGATCATCTGTTGGAAAGAGTGGCAGGGAAGGAAGTGTATAGTTTTCTGGATGGTTTTTCAGGGTATAATCAGGTAGCCATTGCTCTTGAGGACCAACACAAAATAACTTTTGCAACTGAATGGGGAGTATACACCTTTAGGGTTATGCCTTTCGGCCTAACTAATGCCCTAGCCACCTTCTAGAGATTGATGTGCCATGTATTCAAAGAGTTCCTGAGAAAGAGTATGGAAGTATATGTGGACAATTTATGTACTTATTCAGCTGTACGATCAGAGCACATCCCTGAACTAGAAAAGATCTTTGCCAAATGTGGACAATATCGGGTATGCCTCAACCCAGAAAAATGTGTCTTCATGGTTCGTCAAGGAAAAATTTTGGGACATATTGTCTCCAAAAATGGAATCTCAACAGATGAAGACAAAATCAAAGTAATTCTGGATTTACCGAGACCAAAGACTGCTAAAGAAGTCCAAACATTTATGGGACATTGTGGCTACTACCGGAGATTCATACATATGTATGCCATAATTGCTAGACCTCTTTATGCATTATTGATGCAATTTAATTGGACTGAAGAATGTGAGAAAGCCTTTAACGAATTAAAGAGTCGATTGAGTTCAGCGCCAATCCTTCCAGTACCCAATTGGAATAAGCCATTTCACATTCATGTAGATGCATCCAAGTTTGCCATTGGTTGCATCTTAGCTCAACCTGCAGATACAGGAAAGCTAGACCACCCTATAGCCTATGCCAGTAGACAATTAAATCAAGCAGAGCGTAATTATACCACAACCGAGAGAGAAGGCCTTGGGATGGTGTATGCAGTAAAGAAGTTTCGACACTACTTATTGGCAAACAAATTCAAATTCTTTATTGATCATCAAGCCCTACTGTATTTAGTCAATAAACCTTGCAATACAGGAAGACTAGTACGATGGTTTTTATTGCTAATGGAATTTGATTTTGAGGTAGTAGTCAAGAAAGGAAATACCCACATAAGAGCAGATCACTTATCGAGAATGACACATGGAGAACCACCCATAGGAGTACCAGATGATCTGCCAGATACGTACCTTTTTAATCTTGAAGTATGTCCACAATGGGCAGAAAAATTGATCCCTATACTTACGCATGGACCAAAAAATGGAATCACACCAAACCGAACCCAAGACCTATGGAAGACTAAAAACCTTCATATCATTGCTGGAAGTTTGTATCACCAAGATTCAAAGGGATTACTCATGAGATGCATAGAAGAAGAGGAACAAGAAATGTGGCTTCAGAAAGCACATGTAAATCAATGGAAAACTCATCTAAATGCAAACGGAACATGGCAATCACTAAGGAGATTGGGCATATATTGGCCAACCATGCAGAGGGATGCACATAACTATGTATCAGCCTGCCCAACCTGTCAAGAACGAAATCCAAAAGAGAACTCCACTCTATGCTACTCCACTGTAGCACCAAGATGGAGCATGCCTCTAGTGAAGTTCTTAAAGACCCAAGAGTACCCAGAAGGAGCCACTATAGCAAGAAAATGAGCACTGGTGGAACAAAGTAAGGACAATGCTCTTATTGGAAAACAACTATTCAGGCGAGGAAGGGATAATCAATTACGATTGTGCATTCATGAAGATGAATATCTTGCTGTTTTAGAGATGGCACATACAGGAGCTGCAGGAGGACATTTCTCTGCAGATAAAACAGCAAAAATGATTCTCTTTGCTGGATTGTGGTGGCCAACTCTACATCAGGATGTAGCCACATATGTTCAAAGATGTGATACATGTCAACGAACAAAATATCCAATTAGAAGAGATGAAATGCCTCTGAAACCCATGATGAGTGCCAGAGCTTTCACTAAATGGGGAATAGACTTCATAGGACCTATTAGCCCCTCAGCTAAAGGATCCCATGCCGAATATATAATTGTAGCCACAGACTAAATGGGGAATAGACTTCATAGGACCTATTAGCCCCTCAGCTAAAGGATCCCATGCCGAATATATAATTGTAGCCACAGACTATCTGACCAAATGGGTTGAAGCCAAAGCAACCAAGAAAAATGATGCAAGAACTACGGCCAAGTTTCTCTTCGAGAACGTTTTCACTAGATTTGGACTACCGATAGAAATTGTGAGTGATAGAGGTACGCACTTTGTGAATGAAGTTATAGAAGCCTTACTGAATGAATTCTTGGTAATTCATAAGAAATCAGCACCTTATCACCCACAAGCCAATGGACAAGCCGAAAGTTCGAATAAAATCTTGTGTACTGTTGTCACAAAAATTGTTAACACTGGAAGATCTGACTGGGATAAGCAGTTACATCATGCTTTATGGGCATTTCGAGTAGCCTACAAAACCGCCATAGGCACTACTCCGTTTAACTTAGTGTATGGACAAAATGCTATTTTGCCAATTGATTTCTTAATACCCACTCTCAGAGTAGCAACAACTTATGAGTGGACGGGACATGAACTCTCAGCTCAATTGGATCAAATAGAGAAGTTACATGAAACTAGGTTACAAGCAGTAGCAGGGATTTATGCGGCTAAAAGGCGACAGAAGGCATACTTTGATGCTCATATCAAAGATAAAAATTTGAAGGAAGGAGATTTAGTTTTGGTATATACTCTGAAACAACACGCAAAGAAACTGCAAAAAAGAGGATATGGCCCGTTGATCATCAATCGCATATCTACGAGTGGAGCCATCAGCTTAGCAACCCTAGATGGAGAAGTATTACCAAACTATATCAGTGGATGTCGAGTGAAAAAATATCTAGAACCATTGACTGAAGAAACAATGTCACGACTAATAAGGGGTAGGAATAGACGTATCGAGGAGGAAAGGATACGGGAAGAAGCTAGACAAGAAGCACTAGAACGAATTAAGAAACGAAAAGAATGGATGAGAGAGAGAGATGAGAGATATCGACTAGGAGAAGAACTCATCCCAATGGCTAATTTTAGAGCCACTGAAAACCTAGGTCAACAAAGGACACAACCATATTTGAATTTGGGAGCCGAAAAAATGGAGTACCACTTAGTGGATGCTCTCATTGACACAAGAGCCGCTACAAGTTGTATCAAGTATTCATTAACACACACACTCAAGGAGGAATTACGTCAAAGGCACAGCTGATAGGAATAGGAGGAAGGATCACCAAGTGTATAGGAGAGATTACCTTACCTCTACACTTAGGAAACAACACAATGGAACAAAAACTCTTAGTATGTCATGATCAGGACTTACTCGAAGACGTAGTGTTAGGACAAGACTGGATATACGAATATGAAGTGACCATTCAGTTGGCCTTAGGATACATCTCAACAAAGATAGGACATGGAGAGGTATTCAGTATGCTAGGCGAACGACCAATCAAAACTGAAGAAATAGATCCACGAGTTCACTCTCATAAACATGATGATGAATGTATGTTCACCAGCACTGTGGAAACGTCTTCCTCTAGTACTTCCTGTGAGGAGACACAAAATTCTGATTGCCTTCCATCTTCTAGTTTAGCAAGTCACCAGAGTGTCAGTTCACCTGAAAACAGCCCTAATGGAGAACCAAGCGCAAGAGAGACTAATTCCAAGGATCATACCAAGTCTACACCTATTAGACTATACCCTATTCCGTACACTAAACAAGCTTGGATAAGGAAGGATCAAACGGATGCATATCTTCAACAACAGAAACATCTTCGACATCAGAACGACCAATCAAACAAGAAGGCAAATCATTTTGAACACCAAAGTCAATGACAAATTGCTAGGATATGGATTCCAAAGAAAGTAGTAGCCGCCCAACCGGATCGAGTGCAAATATGGATTCCAAAATCATGTGCTCCAAAGACACTAAACCGAAACGATGAACCACTGCACAAGGAGAACCAATATGGTCTAAGGGTAAAACAGCCAAAGAAGAATAGCTACAGGAAAGAGAAGGAGTCTGCAGTTGCAACACCAGCCAGTTCGAGATTCAAAAAGCAAATAGAGCAGACGTACAACATGAGAAGCACCACATTCATCAGGCATGTTCGGGTTACAATTTGTCTCAACAGAATGAAGCAGATTTGGATGCCGAAAAGCACGACAAGCTACATGCATCAAACAAATACCTCAAGTTGCACACATCTAGAGTTACCAGAGTCCAAAGTATGCATGATAGGGCCACATTAGAAGGCCATGCATTCGGCACAATATTCTTCTGTTTCAGGATAGTGAAGCACATTTCCCTCTTGGAAAATAGGAGAGCACTTATACATAATTTAAAGAAAATTACTAAAAATTTAATAAGCGCTTTGGCTATGGACTAACTCTTCTGTTTTTCTTTCAGACAAAAACATAAAAATATATAAACATTAGGGAAAATCCAGGTATTACCTTTCTCACACCCACAGGAAAGGGACGACACCATTCACGTGGAGAATTGCCAATCTAATAAAGGATAAATGAAGGATGATTCTAAATATTATTCGGTGACTAATTACTGCCATCAATTGAGTGCAGATGGCATCTCCCAATTCTGAAGCTACGCAAGAGGAAGAGGTGCAACTTCTTCCATTTGGAATCAATAACGAAAGCAAGAGGCCATTGGTTTCTTGATGACCAACCAGTGGCGGACCTTATTTTTATGGCAACCATAAAGATCATGGACAGGGATCACTACTTCCCTATTATGTCGCAAGACTTCAAGACTATTATACAAGGATTACCTCGCATGGTGGATGTCTGGACACAAGCAAGGATAGACACATTTCTGAGAGTACCTATCTATCTATCAGATTTTCAAAGATGTACACAATTGATGAACACACTGTAGCCTACAGCGACGAAGATATCAGTTCCTGAAGCAAGAGTACTGGACAAAGTGGGTACTTGGAGAACAATTCAATTCACTCATGAGTTAATCAACGAAGCTTTTGCATGGAATCAAGAAGGAATCACTAACGTCAAGGAGGAATGTCATGACCCAAAAAAGAGATCCTTTTTGGATATTAATAGAACTGCCAGGGCAAGTGAATATAAATGTTCAAGGTCATCACTATAGACAAGCAAGTCAAGAAAAGCAACAACGGAGTAAAGAAAAGACCCCAGAACAAGCTGCCAGATACAAAGCACTGGGCTTAGATGATTCAAGCTCCAACGAAGAATCTAGTCCTGAGAAAGATACATTGGATACTGATATAAGAACAGAAACTCACGAAGAAGAATGGACGGAAATTAATCAAGTTGAAGTCACACCTGACAACCAACAGTCGCAAGCGAAGAACATTGAACAACATGTGGATAAGGTGGACATGATTCAACTAAATGACCAATCAAAGATAAGTGTGAAAGAAGTCCCGGTGAGTAATGAAGCCCCCAGGCCACCTATCAAGGAAGAAATACAAACTCTAGTAAACGCGGATTCAAACCTACACACAAATCAAGACCAGATTGTGATCGAGGTGCCAGATGATACGCCTCAAGGAAACATTGACCACATGGTGGCTGAGCCAAGGATCAAACTTCATATTAGGTAGCCCCATGACACTACATTACATGTGGCACAAGGGAAAGATGTGACCACCGGTGAGGAACCAAATATTCCTAAAACCTGGCTAAATGTGGATGTTACTCAGTTAAAGCCAGTTGTAAAACAAATGATCCAAACGGCCATGGATACACAACAACAGATGATGGAGATAGATGCAGATTATGATAAGGCCATGAGGGAAAAGAGTCAATTCCAAATCATGAGTGAACAATTGTCATCACAACTCATCCAAGTCCAGAAAGAAATGGCAACTAAGGAAATGGAGTTACTCAATGTAAAAACACAATGTGATACATTGATGAAGTAGCATCACCAACTCCAGGCACAATTAATAGATCTACAAAGATTACATGAAACCAGTGAAGCAGACAAGGAGAGAATAAAAGCTAGAAGCAATCTGCTTCAAACACAACTAAAAGTGTACATGGAGGAGAATGATACTTTACAAAACAGAAATAAGGAACTGATGAAGTCATTACTTTATGATCAGGCCATTGAAAAGTAGGAGACATCAGAAACCGCACAGCAAGAATTAAGAGATCAGGTTGCAAAATATGCAGATTTGCTAAAGCAAGAGCAAGCCCGAGCAGAAGAATGGGAAAGAAAATACACCAATGAAACAAATGAATTGAAAATGCAATTACAAAATGTGAACGCCAAACTGGTACGAAGTTACAGCGAAAACATGGACCATGTAGCAGAAATTGGCAATGAACTGCTTGCAGCAAAAGAAGCACTCAGAGCAGCGATGCAAGAAATAAAAGAGAAGAATGAACGCTTAACACAATTAGAGACCCAAGTGAAAGAGAAAGCACCGATCGGGACACCAGTAGAGCCAACAAAAGAAAATCCTATTGACGAGGTAGAGGTACGTCCTCTATCTCCCCCGATTTATAATTCTCCAATACGCAAGCAGTTGGCAGACATACATGATGATTATCCAATGCCATACACTGCAGAAATAGGTCAAAAGGAACGGGCACTAGTGGTGTCCCGATTGATAGAAAATTTTGAGAATGAAGTGATCAAGGTCATGAAAGAAGCAAAGATCAAGGGTAAAGACTTGGAAAAGATCATGAAGCCTTTCAACATCCCGTACGATTATTGAAAGAGAAAACCAGACAATATATAAAGAAGATTACAAAGACGAGTCCAGACGAGCAGCTAAACTTTAAACATGACACATTCACTTACACTCAAGAAGCATTTGAAGCTGCACAACCTGTTTGGAGAAGAAAGCTTTTGGAGAAACATCCTACACTACGGGTGCATTGGCAAGCAGCACCATATTTTCTACAAGTAAATCCGTCATTTTGTCCTATACCACGTCGAAGAGACACCAGAGACTTTTTGGACATGCAAAAGAAATGGTGCCATAAATAAACAGTGGCTGAATTATCCTCTGCTTCCAAGTCCGCCACATAATTATCTACCTACGGAAGACTACATGGTAAAAACCATTGAATTTTGGCTGCAAAATTATGCAATAGTACCAGATGTAACTGTAAAGATGACAAATAAAATACTTAGTATGATACTTACAGTATTGAAGGTCTTCAAACACGCAGCCTATACATTTTTGAATTGCATTGGTATTAATCAAGGAACGGACATACTCATTTTTGACCTGTCTGTTATGCCTAGCTGACCTACAATAATGGTGTATTATTCCAGGATTATGTTTTTGCCAAGTACTTATATGCAGACATTTGAAGAAGCATTCTTCACTGGATTTTTTGAAATAGATTCCGAAATATTTTTAAAGATGTCATCTAATTTGAATGCCAGATTAGTGGCCTATGAACTGAGCTTCTTCGCGGACCATAGACAGCCACCAAATGACGGTGTGAAGGCAGAACAGTGGAAACAGCTAATGATACGTGAAGCCAATCTGCTTAATGACACAGAGCAAAAAGTATATAGAACATATGCCCGTCGCTTATCAAAGCCTATCGGGGACGACAGAGTCTAGGAGGGGGGCAGTGTTGAGGGAGAATCAAGCAAAAAGAAGAAAAGAAGAAGACAAAGAAAGAAGCTTCACTAAAAAGATACTATATGAAGACATATCTCTGCAAGAAGCCCCGCAAGGGCACGCAACACCCATCTCTACACAGAGTCCCGTAGGGGCACACACACCGAGGAAAAGCACGCAGCCACACGAGGGTGCTTCAACCTCTTGATCAACAGAAGGTTCAGATCAAGGCTGAAGAGCTACATCCTCATATGTCTACTAATGGCGTGCGTGGCAACCCGAATTAATAGGCAAACCAAATGCATCAGGCCTAGAAGATGTCAAGACAAATATCGAACAGGGCCTTTAAAACGGAACGCCAGTCTGACCGACAGGCAAAATTGACCAAGGGTTGCGCACAAGGAAAAGAAGGTGAATAGGCTTAAGTAAAATAGCGGGGTCCGATGTGTGCAACCAGGACAAATCAGAGGACCTCTAAAACTTAATGCCAGTCTAACCAGTAGGCAGAACTGACCAAGGGATGCGTGCGATGACAGAGACAAACAAGAAGTAAAGCCTGTCAAGGGACGACAGAGACAAAGAGGGGGAGAGTGTTGCAGAGCTAAAGAGAGCACAAGGCAAAGAAAAAGAAGGGCCCTAAAATTTTTCCGATTTGGACACCCAACTTTTGTATTATAATCATTCTTGTAAT
Source organism: Ceratopteris richardii (assembly GCA_020310875.1). NCBI lineage: Eukaryota > Viridiplantae > Streptophyta > Polypodiopsida > Polypodiales > Pteridaceae > Ceratopteris > Ceratopteris richardii. The sequence goes on from CM035415.1 coordinate 42,406,801, forward strand.
ATATTTTCCGATGTAAATGCACTAGAGGAGTCCTCTAGATGCATCCCCACAGAAGATTAGAAACTTACCCATGTAAATTAGTAGGAAATCAGTCTTTTAGTGAATAAAGTGCCGGTCTCTTGTGTGAAAGGACCATTTTTAGGGCACAAGTATATAAGTCAATTTGTGACTCTTTGTAAAGACTTTTTGCCATTGTGAGAATCAAGAGCACAGAAATTCGAATTTGTGTCTCCTCCTCTCTGTATCTTCTTCTTGGTGAGCTTGTGTGCATGTGTATTGCTGGAAAAGAGTGCTAGGGAGTGTTGTCTATCCATGAAAGTGTTTGTTTGCTGTTGTTAAGGTGTGTGCGAAGTGTAGGAAGTGCTGAAGTGTAGGAAGGTTTTCCCGCGACTCAGTATTTTGCTCATAACTTGAGGTAGGAGTGTTAGAATTCAGTGAAACTACACCATTGGATGTGTCTTCTCGAGGGCTTCGAAACGCATATGCTATTCACTATATTTGGAGTTCAGAGCTGAGATAAAAGCTCAATTTACTGTTGTCTGCTGTTCCAAGTATCGTGACACCATAACTGACAGTTGAAGCTTGTTTGGATCAGTCTTTACCTTGTTTGCACTCTTTGAGTAGTTCATTTGCATTGATCATCATTTGAATGCATGTCTTCATACACTCGGCTAGGTTTGTATACTCGTCGGATTGATAATTAAAGCGTGAATCCCCACTATATGCACTTGAGGGGGATTGAGGTATAGTCTCTTTCTCCACAAGTCCCTAAGTTGGTTCTTAGGTACACATATGCCTATTTCCCTAATGGGCTACTTATCTTTGTACATTCTCTAGTAATACATTCAGTATTGTGTGTTGCTCCAAGCTTCTTCTTCTTCCTTGTGTTGTTCGCATGCTTCCGCAGACGTCTAACTCCAACAATTGGTATTAGAGTAGGTCACTGCTTCATCTAGGGCGTCATCGACACTCCTCCAATTGTAGTCTCAAAATTGCACGAATTTTGGTGAGCATACTCAGTGTGTTTTTGAGATCAAAATAGCTTCATTCTGTGGTGCCAAAATCGCGATCTAAGCTCCTTTCGGCCTCCAAACACACTATCGTAGTGGTTGTGTAGGATATTTCATCTTTTTGTGCCAAAGGTATATACCTATTTCTGTTCGCTAGTATAAGCGTCTCGAAGTCTGCTACAGGTTTAGTAGAACTCATCTGGAAGTCCCATTGAACTTTTTGAGATATAATCAATTTTCTGCATCAAGGTATTTTAGTCACCAGCCATGGCTGAAAGCAGTGATGTATTTTGTATGTTGGCTATTGAGGATAAGTTGGATGGTACCAACTACCTGTTGTGGGCTTATATGATGCGACATGTATTGGTTGCAAAAGGACTGTGGAACATTGTGCAGGGTGTTGAAAAATGTCCCATCACACCTGCAACTGTTACAATAGCAGGTACTGAAGTTGATGCAGAAGGTGTCGAAGATATTCTACATATTCTTGATCGTGTTGCAGTTTCTACTGCACCTACTATAGAGCAGATTTGTTGGGATGGCAGAGATGCCTAGACACATGCATTGATAGCTTTGTTTGTCAAACATGCCATTATTCCTCACATTCACTCTTGCAAAACAGCTAAGGATGCTTGGGATACACTTACCACATTGTACCAAGCTAGGAATGAGGTTTGTGTTGCTTACCTCCGAAAACAGTTGGAGAGTGAGCACATGAATGAAGGTGATTCTATGGAAAGTTTTCTAACAAAGATCAAAGACTTGAAGGAACAATTGATTTTTGCTGATGAGGTTATACCAAATAACTCACTTGTGCAAACTGTTCTGAATGGTCTTCCTGATTCATATTAGAGTTTTGCTTCTACTCTTCGGTTGATGATGAAAGGCAATTCAAATGCCTTGTCATTTGAGGAGTTAGTCTCTGTTCTCTTGCAGGAGGATCATTCCAGGCAGAATAGGTCCATTATGTGTGTTGCAGATCAAGGTTTCCTAGCTAGTTAGAAGGACAAAGGAAAATGGAGCTCTTCAACTAGTAAGCCGAAATCTGATAATTCTGCACAGTCAAAGAGGGAAGACAAAGATGAAAAGAAATAAGAAAAGCAGAAATTTTTTTGCAAGTACTGTAAAGGTGATCATATCATAAAGAACTATCCAAAACTGGTTGCTAAAGAGGCAAAGAAGAAAGAGGATGGAATGGTTGTTGCAGAGGCCTCTACACCGAAAACAGAGTCTGCTAATCTTGTGCAGGAAGAAGAATGGGCATTTACTATTGTTTGCAATTTTGACCCATCTTCTCAAGAGTAGTGCATGTCTGCAATAGACTCACATGTTTGGTACTTTGACAATGGGGCGACCAAACATATTACCTCGCAGCGTAGTTTCTTCTCTTCACTCGAGCCTGCCCCGACAGGGAATACTGTTACATGTGCCAACAACTCCTCTTATCCTGTTATGGGAGTTGGTAAGATCATTTTGACTACTACTGATGGTAGTTATTTCACTTTTTCAGATGCTTTGTTTGTGCCAGGGATCAAGAAAAATCTGTTATCAGTTTCTACGTTAGCCAAGATTGGCTTGGTTGTGAAATTTATTGATGACAGATGTACAATTCATGATCTATCTAATCGAGATGTGATTATTGCATCTGGCATTTTATGTCATGGGCTGTATAAGCTCATAGACTATGAAAGATCTGTAAATGATTCTGCATGTGCAATACACGATTCTCAGGCTATGTCAGATGCAAAGCTTTGGCATGCATGCTTTTGTCATCTGAATTTTGCTAGTTTGCTACGCCTGCAGAAATCTGAAATGGTGTCCTCTTTGCCCAAACTAGAGGCACCTGGAAAACATGTTTGTGAAGGCTGTATTTTGGGCAAAATGCAACGTGCCTCCTTTCCAAAAGATGGTTCAGCTTGGGCTACCCAGAAATTGGAGCTTGTACATAGTGATGTCTGTGGTCCTACGGAGACACCTTCTTTTGGAAATTATCTTTACTTCATGACTTTCATCGATGATTTTTCTAGGCATGCATGGGTATATCCATTGAAGGCAAAGTCCGAAGTGTTCATGTGCTTCAAAATTTTTTTGTTTTTGGCTGAAAATCTGTCAGCATGTAAAATGGGCACCCTCCGTTCTGATCAAGAGGGGGAATATATGTCTTCTGATTTTAATGCATTTCTGGGTGAACGTGGGATAAAACGCCAGTGTACAGTGCCGTATACACCTCAATAGAATGGAGTTGTTGAACGAAAGAAAAGGTCACTAATGGAGATGGCGAGGTGTATGGTTAAGTGTTAGGCTTTACCACATAGTTTTCTGGCTTGAGGCTGTCATGTGTGTAGCATATGTACTGAATAGGTGTCACACTAAAGCGCTGTAGTCTATCACTCCATATGAGGCTTGTCATGATCGCAAGCCATATGTTGCTCATCTACATGTTTTTGGTTGTTTGGCATATGCATTAGTGCCCGAACAACATCGCAGAAAATTGGATGATAAAGTAGTAAAATGTATTTTTGTTGGGTACAGTTCTGAAAGTAAAGGCCATCGTCTGTATCATCCACAAACTAAACACATTTTGATTATGATGTTGTTGTTGTGGAAGATGATATTCAGCCATTGCTTTCATGTACTTAGGAGACATCTGTTAGCTCCAAAGACATGTATGATACTTTGCTGCCTCTTTTTACAGGTGGACAGTCTAGTGCTGGTCCTAATGAGGCAACATCTCAGCCTTTGTAGGTTTCATTTGATGATGCAGATCATTCCATTTCTGATGCAAATTTACATGATGCACTTGTTGATGAGTGACCTGATATTAAGCAGGCAAAAACTATGCCAAAATGGCTGGTGCAGACTTTGTGTGACAACAAATTAGATGCACCTTTGTCATATCATACTCGTTCAGCTCTCATAGTGCCTCTTTTGCATCAGGTTGCTATGTTATGGTTGCATCTAGTCTCTGTGATGAGAATGAGCCTATTTCATTTTATGAAGCACAAAATTCAAAAAAATGGATGGTTGCTATGCAATTTGAATATGATGCTATCATAAAGAATGGTACTTGGTCTTTATGTGACTTGCCTCCTGGCAAGAAGGCCATTGGAACTAAGTGGGTATACAAGCTGAAGCGTAAGCATGATGGTACAGTTGATAGGTATAAGGCTAGGATTTTTGCAAAGGGTTATGCACAGGAAACATGCATTGATTTTGATGAGACCTTTGCACCTACTTGCCAAATGACTACTGTTCGTAGCATTTGTGTACTTGCAGCTCATCATGGTTGGAATGTACAACAGTTGGATATCAAAACAACATTTCTGAATGGCAACTTGCATGAAGAAGTGTATGTTTTTTAGCCCCATGGCTTTGTGCAGAAAGGGCATGAGAACCAGCTGTGCAGGTTAAAGAAGGCATTATATGGCTTAAAGCAAGCACCACATGCTTGGTATGAAAAGATACATGCTTATCTGATTGCACATGGTTTTGAGAACAGTCCAACTGAAAGCACCTTATATATTAAGCATACTAATGATGTACTTCTAATCATTGTGGTTTATGTTGATGACATGTTGCTCACTAGTCCTCATGAGAGGCATATTGCTAATTTTAAGGCTGATTTACATGCCTCATTTGAGATGTCTGATTTGGGGCATTTGCATCACTACTTGGGCATTCAATTTATGCACATTGATGGTGGAATGGCTTTGTGTCAAACGAAATATATTGACACATTATTGGAGTGTTTTGGCCTTGAAGACTGTAAGCCTATTGCTACTCCTATGGAGACAGGTCTACAATTGAGTCTTAAGAATGCTAGAGATGCATTTGATGCTGTTCTCTATCAGCAGGCTGTTGGATGCTTGATTTACTTATGCATTACTTGGCCAGATATTCAGTTTGTTGTCTCAGAGATGAGCAGGTTTATGCATTGCCCAGGTGTCAAGCATTGGCAGTCGGTTAAGCACTGTGAAGAGATGGATAGGTATGTGCTTGAAGATGAAGAGGTGTTGCAAAATCCTTGATCTACACCAGCCAAATGAACTCCAGGAGTATGTGGTGGGCCCTTTTAGCTTGCCAATGGATGTATTAGACACCCTATGTACCTTGGAAGATCCCTCTCAGAAAGATAGATCAAAACAGATAAGTTGGAGTTAGCTCAGAGGTGAAGAACTTGCTATTTTGGTTCATACACCTGTCCAGTGTTTTGCATAATTCTCTGAGCACAACAGCAATTAGCTTAATTCCTCTTAGGGAAGTCTATTTAACTTAAAGAGATAACTTTCAAGAGTAATCTCATCAAAAATAATGAACCACACACTGAGAATGATGTTTAACAAATGATGACATCATCCCGATTTTCACGGGCTTTTATAGTAATGAGACCAATGAGCTAAAAAATGAACATAACTCACGATTTAAGAATCCAATGATTATCAAAATTTGTATGCTTATATTAGAATGTAATCAAATCCAAGAAGATTGAAATCATTGAATTTGGATAAGTACACACTGAGAAACAGCTCTGACAAGATGAGTAAAAAAGTCGGGTACCTGACAGAGAAGTGAAAATGAACAGACAGGGTTGACTTCAACTGAACATAACTGAAGATTGAAACACCCAAATGAAATGAAAATTGGTGAGAATATAGCAGAGTTATAGAGATAACTTTACAAAGTTAAATCATTAAAAATGATGCTCTAAGCTCAGAGAAACCATCTCTGCAATCTGACTGAGAAAACTGAGAGATATGGTAGTGAGTAGTACACTTCACAAGAACATGGAAATATGAACTCAAATGATCATGAAAATGAAAGTTATTGATTGTACAATACAATGGACTTACTGATACATATGTGTGCCTTGTAATCACACCTTGATATGGCATAAAGCCTAGCTCTTGGAGGTCTTCACATAACCACAACTAAGACTACCATGTATTTATAGTTGATCTTGGGAGGCTAACTTCCCTCAATCACTCTCCAATCAATTAGTGATTGATTTGATTCTCTATCTACCACAAATCATGAATTCGTGGCTCCTCTTTCCCTTTTTGATCAAGTGGACTCAACCACTTAAGATTCTTTCACTTTTACATTAAGTAAAGTCTTCAAAAGTTACAAGAGGTAGTTCACAAGTGAACTTTACATTGTCTTCATTTTAAGGCTTCTTCTATGACTTTCTGGAACTCAAGCCAATACTTAGGCTTGTCATAGACTTGCTCCAATAGCTCCCCCTCAAGCCAAGTATGCTTGAGGTCTTCAATCTTCCAAGATTACCTGTAAACCAATCATAGCCTTGAATTTGCAAAGCTTTGTACCATCCAATGGTTTGGTTAGAATATCTGCACATTGTTGATGAGTGGACACATATGATATTTGAATCTCTTTGCTTAGAACCTTCTCTCTTACATAATGATAATGAACTTCAATATGTTTAGTCCTTGCATGAAAAATAGGATTTGCAGCCAAATGAATAGAACTCATATTGTCACCATAAATAGTTGGAGTTGCAAACTCCAGTCCAAGATCTTTGAATAATGTCTTCATCCACATAGCTTCCTGAGTAGCTATGGCAAGACCTCTATATTCAGCTTTAGTAGAAGAGAGAGCAACTATGGGTTGCTTCTTGGATGACCATGAAATAAGCTTTGAACCTCCAAAAGTAAGATATCCTGAAGTGCTCCTTCTATCTTCCTTTAAGCCAGCCCAATCTGCATCAGAAAATAGCTTCAAACCTAAATCAGTTACATAAGGATAATAAAGTCCTTCATTTATGGTTCCTTTGAGATACTTGAGAATCCTTTTGGCAGCATCCATGTGTGGTTTCCTTGGTGTGTGCATTAATTGACTTAGCACACTCACACTGTAAGATATATCTACTCTTGTCAATGTGGCATAGTTGAGACTACCCACTAGACTTTGATATGATGTAATGTCATCTATGAGTTCACCTTCATGTGAGCTCAATTTGTGATTGACCTCCATTGGAGTACCTGCAATCTTACAATCTTGCATCTTGAATTTTGCCAACATGTCCTTAATGTACTTTCTTTGAGTGAGAAACAAACCATGATCTTTGTAGACAACCTCCAAACCTAGGAAGTAGGTAAGTGAACCCAAATCACTTATCTTGAACTCTTCTCTCATCTGATCTTTGATCTTCTTCATACCATCTGCATCATTTCTTGTCAATATAATATCATCTACATATACACATAGGTAGATGATCTCAGAATTACTCTTTTTAATAAAGAGTGAAGGATCTGTCTTGCTTGGTTGAAAGCCTTTGTCCTGCAAGAATGAAACAAGCCTAAAATTCCAAGCTCTTGGAGTTTGCTTGAGACCATAGAATGCTTTGTTAAGTTTACACACATAATCAGGATAAACTTGATTCTCAAAACTAGGTGGTTGTGCCATATATACCTCTTCTGTTATCCAACCATTCAAGAATGCATTCTTTACATCTAGTTGAAGTATCTTCCAATTCTTGGAAGAGGCAATACTAAGCAAAACCCTAATAGTAGGCATCTTTGCCAGAGGAGAGAAGGTCTCCTCATAATCAATTCCCTGAGTTTGTGCAAAGCCTTTTGCTAAAAGCCTTGCCTTATACCTGTTAATGGAACCATCAGAATTCTTCTTGAGTTTATAGACCCATCTTGAGCCTATTACCTTCATGGGTGAAGTCTTGGGCACCAAATCCCAAGTGTTGTTTTCCTCAAGTGCTTCAATCTCTTCCTTCATTGCATGCTTCCATTCTGATTTTTCTTTGGCCTCTTCAAAGGATGATGACTCCTCTTGGTTTATGTCTTGTGCTATGTAGATATGATGTTTAGTTACTAATGACGTGTCAAACCCATACCTTTCTGGTTTTTTCTTTTCCCTCATAGATCTTATTAGGCCATGATGTGATGATTCTGGCTCATGTCCAAGTTCCTGCAATTTTGCTTTACCTTTAGACTTCCATGCTCTGATCTTTTCCATCTGAGATTCTTCATCATCCTCTGGGGTGTCTTGTTCTTCAATCTTCGGTTGTTCTCTACCAAGCTTTGGAAAATCTTCTTCAAGATCATATGGTAAATTGACCTTCCTGCATGAATCTTCATACCATGAATTTTTTTTCATCAAAAAGTACATCTCTGCTTACCAAGAATCCTTTTTTGGTAGGGTTCTATAACATGTAACCCTTTTGATTGTTGTCATATCCAATAAATACACACCTTTCTACCTTTGGATCGTTCTTGCCTCTAACCTCTGAAGGAAAATGAGCAAAAGAAATACATCCAAAAATTTTACAATGATCTAAGCTTGGTCTTCTTCCATTCCAAGCCTCATATGGAGTCATCCCATCAAGGGATTTTGAAGGCAACATGTTAATCAAGTAAGTGGCGCCTCAGCCCATAGATAGTTAGGCAAATGCTTTTCATTTAACATGGACCTTGCAGCTTCAACAATTGTCCTATTCCTCCTTTCTACCACTCCATTTTGCTCAGGAGTGTACCTTGTAGTTACCTCTCTTTTGATTCCTCTTTCTTGAAGAAAAGAATCAAACTCATGGGAGAAGTATTCTCCCCCTCCATCTAACCTTAGCCTTTTTAGTGATTTACCTATTTGATTCTCCAGAAGAGCCAAATATCTTTTGAAACATGAAAAAACTTCATCTTTGTGTTTCATAAAGAATAGGATAGTCCATCTGCTGCAATCATCAATAAAGGAGACATAATACCTTGATCGAGATATTGAAGCTTCCTTGCTAGGTCCCTATACATCTGTATGAACCAACTCCAAGAGATCTCCATGCATATAACCTTTCTTCATGAATGGTAACCTGTGAGACTTTCCAAATTGACATGCACTACACTTATAAATCATATGTTGTTTTGACAAATTAGGGAGTCCAAGTACCCTTTGGTCCCTGCAAATTTGCTTTAATGACCTTTCACCAATATGTGCTAACCTTTTGTGCCATACTTCCAATTCTGTGAGTGTCTGACTACCATAATTAAAGAGAGCAATGTTTCTAGTGTCTTGTAATGCAAATGTGAACAATCTACCTGTCTTTTCATCTTTTGCAACTCTTCTGAATCCTTGACTTGGATCTTCAACAAATGCTCTTGCTTTTGTGAACCTGACTTTCAACCCTTTTTCTACTATCTGCCCAACACTTATCAAATTCTTTGTAATGGTAGGGACATAGAGTACCTTACTGAGTAGGTTGATGTTTCCATCAAGTGCTTTGACATTGCCTATTTTCTCCACAGGATGTCTTGTGTCATCTCCTGTTTGTACCTCATGCTTATTCCTTGGATCTTCTAAATCTGATAGGAGTGCCACATTTCCTGCCACATGATTTGAACAACCTAAATCTATGTAGAAAACATGCTCATCAGATTTACCTTGTGGCATAGGCATGTTCATGATCAATAATGAATCCTCTTTGTTTGAGTCTTCTGTGTAGTTATTGAAGTGTCTCTCCTTCCTTTGTAGCCTCCTTGATAGTTTGAATGATTGTAGTTGTTGTAGTTGCCATGATAATTGTTGAACCTTCGTCTTGAGTAGCCATAACTTCCTCTATTGTATCCTCTGCCTCTTTGATTCATGGAATTCCTAAAGCAATTTTCAGTTGTATGATTATTTAATCCACAAATAGAACATGAGTTGGAGTCTTGGGATCTCCCCCTGCCTTGTCTACCTCCTCTTTCGCTACCTCTGCCATGTCCTCCTCTACCTGCATAGTTAGCTTGATATGTACCTGCTTCATCATCCACTTTCTTTGCCTTTCCTTTGTTGTCTTTGGACTTGCTTTTATTAGTGTATAAAGCTGAAGATTGATTACCTTTAGAGCTTTCTCCATTTTTGATAAGCTTTGCCTCTTGAGTAAGTAGTTGTCCAATGAGTGTATTGAAATCAGGTACATGCATGTCCATGTACAAATCCATAGCTGTGGTGAATGCTTCCCACTTATCATCTACCTTCAAGCCATTGATGACCTGCCTTACAATTTGCTCTTCATCTATTACCTCTCCAATGCTTCCCAACTGATCTGCTATGTCCTTGAGCTTTGTGACAAAATCAGTCACATTTTGTTTGGGAGCCTTCTTGAGAGTTGTGAAATCCAGCCATAGTTGATGCTTCCTAGCTTTGGTACTTGAAGAGAAGAAAGCTTCAAGTGCATCCCACACTTCCTAAGATGTCTTACAACTTCTAATGTGAGGCAACAAAAAATCTGAGATAGAGTTGAGGAGATAAGACCTTGCAAGTGCATCCTTGGAGCACCATGTGCTCAATCTTTCTTGCCCTTCTTGTGTTGGTTGACTTTTGTTCCTGAAACTTGGCATAACTTCATCTCCAACCACATAACCATATAAACTTCTACCTTGGAGATAAGCTTTCATTCTTAATAACCAAGCTGAGTAGTTACCTCTGTCCAATTTGTTAATTGATGAAGAAAATCCATCTGCCATCCTTGCTCTGATACCACTGTGAAGAGATGGATAGGTATGTGCTTGAAGATGAAGAGGTGTTGCAAAATCCTTGATCTACACCAGCCAAATGAACTCCATGAGTATGTGGTGAGCCCTTTTATCTTTTCAATGGATGTATTAGACACCCTATGTACCTTGGAAGATCACTCTCAAAAAGATAGATCAAAACAGATAAGTTGGATGTAGCTCAAAGGTGAAGAACTTGCTATTTTGGTTCATACACCTGTCCAGTGTTTTGCATAATTCTCTGAGCACATCAGCAATTAGCTTAATTCCTCTTAGGGAAGTCTAGTTAACTTAAAGAGCTAACTTTCAAGAGTAATCTCATAAAAAATAATGAACCACACACTGAGAATGATGTTTGACAAGTGATGACATCATCCCGATTTTCACGGGCTGCTACAATAATGAGACTAGTGAGCAGAAAAATGAACATAACTCAAGTTTTAAGAATCCAATGATTATAACCATTTGTACGCTTATACTAGAGAGTAAGGGCAATCCAACAAGATTTAAATCATTGATTTTGGATAAGTACAAACTGAGAAACAGCTCTGACAAGATGAGTAAAAAAGTTGGGTACGTGACAGAGAAGTGAAAATGAACAGACATGGTTGACTTCAACTAAACATAACTGAAGACTGAAACACCCAAATGAAGTGAAAATTGGTGAGCATATAGTAGATTTATAGAGCTAATGTTACCAAGTTAAATCACTGAAAATGATGCACCAAGCTCAGAGAAACCATCTCTAAAATCTGACTGAGAAAACTGAGAGATATGGCAGTGAGTAGTACACTTCACAAGAACATGGAAATATGAACTCAAATGATCATGAAAATGAAAGTTATTGATTGTACAATACAATGGACTTACTAATACATATGTTTGCCTTGTAATCACACCTTGATATGGCATAAAGCTCAGCTCTTGGAGGTCTTCACATAACCACGACTAAGAGTACCATGTATTTATAGTTGATCTTGGGAGGCTAACTTCCCTCAATCACTCTCCAATCAATTAGTGATTGATTTGATTCTTTATCTACCACAAATCACAAATTCGTTGCTCCTCTTTCCCTTTTTGATCAAGTGGACTCAACCACTTGAGATTCTTTCACTTTTACATTAAGTAAAGTCTTCAAAAGTTACAAGAGGTAGTTCACAAGTGAACTTTACATTGTCTTCATTTTAAGGCTTCTTCTATGACTTTCTGGAACTCAAGCCAATACTTAGGCTTGTCATAGACTTGCTCCAACAAGCGCATCTTTCGCTACTCGAGTTGTACTCGGCTACTTGGGTTGTTTTATCCCAAGGGGGGATCACTACCGCCAGATTTGATGCTTTTTCTGACTCTGACTGGGATGTTTGCTATGACACTCGTGTGTCCACTAGTGGCTTTTGCTTCATGCTTTGTAGCTCATGTATATCTTGGTTGAGCAAGAAGAAGCCTACTCTGGCCACTTCCAGTTGTGAGGCTGAGTATAGGGCAGCTTTCATAGCTACTATTAAGTGTGTGTGGCTCAGATGCCTTATGGTTGCTTTGGGTGTTAGCCAATCTTCTGCCACCACCATCTTCAATGATAGTCAGAGTGCATTGGCAGTTGCGAGGAACCCTATGTTCCGTGCTTGAAATAAGCACATTGAAGTGCATTATCATTATGTCAGGGAGAGGTTCTCTGCTGGGGAGATCAACCTGGCATATGTGCCCATGCAGGAGAACATTGCAGACCTTTTCACGAAGGCTCTACCTAGGGAGAAGTTTGAAGCTTTCTGCAAAGCTTTTGGCTTACTTCCTTTTGTGGATTGATTCCACATAGCTTGGCGCTTCCTTATACATGAGCGCCAACTCCTTGTTCATCACATCACTCCTAGGGGGATTTGTTGATATATTTAGGTAGTGATATGTGTGAACACACTAGGACCACCAGGGCACCTTTTTCCCTCATTAGGAGGTTTTTTTCCCCGGCTTTTTTATACGCCTATTGTCCTAATGGGCTACTTATCTTTGTACATTCTCTAGTAATACATTCAGTATTGTGTGTTGTGCTCCAAGCTTCTTCTTCTTCCTTGTGATGTTCGCGTGCTTTTGCAGATGTCTAACTCCAGCAATATGAAAGGCTTCCACTTCTCATCTCCTCTTAAACCTGTAAGAATTTTTCGTACCAATTTATCTTCTTCAATGTCTTCATCAATTGCACCTAAAGAATCAGCAATGTCTTTCATCTTTTTCACATAATCAGATATTGATTGTGAGGCCTTCTTGAGTGTGGTAAATCCTGCCCATAGTGATGCCATCCTTGACTTGGTTGTATTCTAAAAATGCTCATCCAAAGCATTCCATATATCATTTGCCCTTTCAAGTCCTCTGATGTGAGGAAGCAAGTATTCATTCACCACCATATAGATAATGCTCCTTGCTTGAGCATCCTTCTTCATCCAAACCTTCAAATCTACAAGCTCCTCCATAGTTGGAACACTACGATCTTCAAATTCTTGCTTTTCTTCTTCTTCTATGATGTATCCCATCAGATATTTTCTCATAAGATGAGCTTCCATCCTCATGGACCAAGCTGGATAGTTTTCTCTATCCAATTTCTCAATTTGAAGACTATCTCCCATCTTTCTTCACATGTACTATCAAATCTTCAACCTTATGAGTAATGAATGTACCTTTGCTTTGAAATTTAGTCCTTTTGATCCTTTTTTATTGTTGTTGTGTGTCTTCCTTAGGCCTTTCCTTTAAACTTTATCCTTTTGAATCTTCAGATATTGAATTTTGTATGTTTGCAATAGTCGAGGTCCTCCTTTCCTTCAATTTTGATAGAACCTGCTCTAATACCACTGATGGAGATGATTAATCTCCCAAAGACAAGCTATACTTGAGTTTAGGATACCTCTATCTCAAGCATAGCTCAAAACTTTCACCAATTTTTGAAGTTTTTACCAGATTATGAACACTTAACTCTTCTATGAGACATGGCTTCACTCAAGAAAGTCTGCTTCACAAAACTCACTCATTCACTAATGAAATGATTAAAGTTTTCTATGAACATTTGAAATAACACTCTCCTAGTGTTTGCACAACTACTCCAAGTGAAAGTTCTTAAAAAGAAGCTTAAAAAACTTTATTTACTTCAATAAGTAAACCTATGTCTAAAACAGGCTTTCTTTGGAAGCGACTTTTACATATGCAACTTTAAACACCTGGTTCTCTCAATCTACAACCCATTTAATCAAATGCTTTTAGAATTAGATGGCATACATTCAAATTAGATTTTGAATGCTCACTTGTGTAAAACTTTACACTCTACAATGACATCTGATCAAATCTTTAACCATCGAGATTGCACCTATTTCAGAAGTCTCTAATCACATTTACACATATGAATGTTCCTACTCACAATTCTCTCAGCCTAATTACAATTAGACTCTCAAATCTGGACCATAGATGCATCAACTATGGACTTAGACACGTACAAAAAATAGAATGCAAAAATACCCCACTCTATGGCAAAAGTCATCTTATGTTGGTCATCCTGGGTAATAGCTACTTGATTGTAGCCATAGAATCCATCAAGGAAGCTGTAGACTTCCTTGCCTACTACATGTTCTAATAGGTGTTCAATGATAGGAAGCGGATAGCTATCTCCAATGGTGAAGTCATTAACTTTCTTCAAGTTAATGCACACATGCAATTTTCCATTCTTTTTGGGTACTACTACAATGGGGGATACCCATTCAATATGCTCAATATCATAAATGAATCTAGCTTCTATCAAGCGATCTATTTTGTCTTTGATCTTGACCACATAATTATGATTATACGTGTAGGGTTTCTGATTTGTTGGCTTGGCTTCTCTGGTCATGGGGAATCTATGTGAGCAGATATCTAGGTCTACTCCTTTTAAGCCTTTCTAGCTCCATGAAAACACAAATCTATACTCTCTTAACAATGCAATCAACTCTTTTTCTTCTTCTTCAGCCACATTGTGTCCTATGTACATGCATTGTTCTTCACTCCCTTCTATGGTTACAATAATTTTCTTAGTCGTCTCTTTATTGTCATATGACACTCCTATGCGTGACTCCCTGTTACGCATCCTCATCATGATCTTTTGCTCCTCTATTTCATATTTTCTAAAGTTCTCGGGGACTTCAAAGAGGGTCTCTTCCTCTACTGGCTTAGGATTTGGTTTCTCACTTTTCTTCATTTTAGTCACTCTTATGGTTTTTTTTGCTTTCGATCTTTCCTCTTCCTATGTTTTGGCTTCTATCAAATAGAGCTATTCTTCCTCAGAAGCACATAAGGACTCCATGAGGATGGACTCACCATCATCATCACTATTCTTCTTTTTTGAGATATCAAGCTTAACATGTGATGATCCAGGATGACACATATCACTTTTCCATTTCTTTGACATGTATAGTGGTCATGCCACATATGTTAGGGATACCTCATTGAGCTTTACTAGATTCATCTACCAAGATTGATGGCACATTTGTTTCTTTCTAGTTCACTCATTTGCAAACATTAGGATTTTCCTTATGTACTATTCTTTATATATTGCACTTGTTGTATTGTTGTTTTAGGTCATTCTTGTACATTCCTTTTATGTAATAGAAGAAGAAGAAGATCATTCTTCCTTACCTCAATCTATGTGTGTGCTTCTGTTTGATTGTGAGAGTGTCTGTGTGTGAGCTCTCTTCCTTATCTCCTTCCTTGTGACATGGTATCAGAGACAGTGTGGTTGTAGAGAGCTCATGGAGAAGGCCGATGATGAAGAGTATGCGAGAAGGCACTAAGAAAGCATGATTCACAAACGACCTCAGTTTTCTATGAAAATTGGCATGAAGGTAGAAGCTCTCAAAATATTTTCATAAGTTAGACCTTTAGGGTCACTCGTTTTTGTCAGATTTTTGTTTCGAAGCCATCTTGACCTCTGTTTCGAACCCACTAGGTGGGGCCCACAAAAAAACGATGTCAGTTTGCAAAATTCTAACTTGCATCCTGTTTGATAACACTCATATATTCCAGATCTAGAATTTCAAGCAATTTTGTGTACTGTTGATACACAAAAACTATGTTTTTCTGACATCGAACTGTCACGTCATAGTGTGACAATGTTCAAGTAGAACTGCTGCTTGTAGTGTTTTGTAGTGTTGTGAATTGCTGTAGAAATGGCAAATGTAGATGGAATGAGTCAGCTTATGAGCGATAAGCTAGACAAGAATAACTTCCATGCTTGGATATTCAATATGATAAAATTCCTAACGGAAAAGGCTATTGGAAGTATATGAAAGGAGAGAACAAAAACACTCTGTAGTTACCAGAGAGGAATTGAACTGCAAACCAGTTAAGAGCGTATGAAGAATGGAAACAAGGAGCATGAAAGGTAATGTATTGGCTATCTATTATCATATAGGATAGCACGATTGGGCACATACAAGATGCCAGGACTCTAAAAGAGGCTTGGAATAGTTTGGTCACATTGTATGAGACCAATACAAAGGCACAAAAATTGCAACTCAAGACTGGATTGCATACACTGGAGAAAAAGGGCATGTCGGTAAGTGACTACACCCTGAAAATCAAAAGCATATATGAGTCATTTGCATCTATTGGTGTGAATGTAGATGATGATAATAAGGTGGAAGTGTGCCTTTGTGATTTAGGAGTTGCATATAAGCAGTTCAGAACTTCTATACAAAACAGGGAAAATATTTTGAATTTTGCTGATCTTGTATCCATGTTGACTATTGAAGAAAAGAATCTTGGTGAGGAATCAAACTCCCAAGGAAATTCTAGTTTTGAGCAAGTATTCTACTCTAGTAGAGGAAGAGGTAGAGGCTTTTGAAGTGGAAGAGGAAATAGTAACCAAGTCCAAGGTCAACATCAGAATCATGCAAGAGGTAGAGGAGAGTTTCGAGGTAGGGGAAGCCAAAGAGACTGCAAAACTTTCCAAAGAAATGAATCAAGTGATGACAATAAAGGATGCTAAAATTGTGGTAAACCTAGACATTTTGAACGTGATTACAGGTTGAAGAATCAAAATAATAGAAGGCAGCAAAACAACTATGCCTCCACAAGTGCAGATGATTTTGAGAAGTTGTTCATGGTTCAACATCATAGGATGAATATGATGTCTGCTCATGTTTCAAAAACAAATGGTAATGTCTGGTATGTTGATTCAAGTGCTTCAAATCACATGAACAGTCATGAGGAATGGTTTAGTAGTTTGCAAAAATTGCTAGTTCTTGGATATGTTGAAACAGGTGATAACACATCACACCCTATCAAGCATAGAGGAAACATAGCATTGTCTATGGAGGATGGGAAGATAAAGCATCTTGCTGATGTGGTGCATGTTCCAAATATAACAAAGAATCTAGTTTCTATTGGACAAATGGTTGACCAAGGATTACAAGTCAAGTTCAATGCTGATGGGTTATATATAGAAGAGTACAAACAAGATGGAAGGTTGATTGCCAAAGGAAACAAAGTGGGTAGGATGTTCACCTTAAATGTGAAAATTCTTGAAATGAGTGTAGCCATGTTTGCAAAAGGTGTAGGAGTTAGTGTTAATATAGAGATCTGGCACAAACAAATTGGACATGCAAACTTGCAAAGGCTCAAATTGATGCGGTCAAAGGAGATTGTCAATGGACTACCAAATTTCAAAGTTGCAGAAATGCAAAAGGTATGTGCAGCATGTCAAATTGGTAAACACTCAAGAGCACCATTTTCGCATGACAAGCATGTTAGTGAGAATGTACTAGAAATAGTACATACAGATGTTTAGGGTCCTACAAAGACCACATCTATGGGAAGCAGCAGGTTTTACGCTACTTTCATTGATGACCATACACAAAAAGTATGGGTATGTTTCATGAAAGAGAAGAGTGAGGTGTTCACTAGTAACGAGATAACATATAATTCTTGGATCCACTCTTTTTCATAATCATTTGTACCTTTTTCTACCTCTCATTTAGTTGAATAAGCACTCTTGTATAAGTGTGTGTGAGTGCCACACTAGAGAATAAGTGGGATTCATTCTCCTTTCAGTTTAGAAATCCCACATAGCATGCTTTTTTGCTCATTTTGTATATAAAGAGGTCTCTGCCTCTCATTTTGGGAGAGAATTCTGAGAAGTAATGAGATAATGCTAATTTGTAGAATGACTCTAGCTCTCTTGTCATCATGGTGTGCATGTGTACTTGCTCTCTTCTTTTCTGATGCTTGTGACATGTTAATGTGTGATTACGTCGTGATTATGCTTGTGATTACGATTATGTGCATCATTGGTGATGCTTATGTCATGTCTTCTTGTTAATTACATTGTTAATCGTGCATTGATGACGTGCCATTACATCTGCTGAATGCTTCTATGCAACATTTGGGATCTCATGAGATGCTCCTCGGATTGACAAGTATGAGTTGTGATGCTACAACGTCAACAACTTTTGATACTGTTGCTGAGGAGCATTCTCTTGTCACTTACATGATGGTTTTTGGCATGAAAGAGACGTGTACGCTCGCTTTTCATGACACTTTTTGAGTTCTTCATTTTGTTACGCTCTTGTGAGCATTTGCGGCTTGCAAGATTCATAATAACTTGTTGACATGAGCCATTTTTGGTGTGATGAAGATCCCTTTTTGGGTGATTTATCTACCATGTGTGGTGATTCTTCAAGATTACGAGTAGAATAGGAGTAGTTGTAGAAATCTTTTAGTTTATTATGATTGATTGTTTCTAATAACATTGTTAATTTTTTTCCATAATCATGTGTAAATAAGCTTATTTTGGGGTTTCTTCTACAAAACTCAATGGAGTATATGGCTCGTCAACTTCATCAACAAGCTTAGAAAAGATAGGTATGGTGTTTTGATTTTTCACACATCGGTGCATGCACTTTTGGGGGCTTGAATAAAAGCAAAAGTAAACCACTCTACTTCAAGAGAAAACCAATCTTAGAACTCCCTCTAGGATCAGTCCCTTGTTTTTTGATACCCTAGTGTTCTCCAAGGGTGTGTGAAAATTTCCCCACAATAAAATAGGAGTAGGCTAGGACAGTTGAAGAGAACAGAAGTTGAAAGGATGATATTGATACCACGTCAAGACATCGATAGAAAGTGATTGATAGAGTCTGTGGATCGTGGCTGTCGGTTATGATTGACAACGTCAATTGCGATTGACAGAGAATTAAGGAATTTTTCAATTTGGATTAGTGATTTGCAATGTACTCATTATGTGTGTTATGGTGGTGCACTTTGTTTTCCAAAAGCTAAAATTTTTTGTCGATCGCGATCAACAGAGGTCAATGCCTCGGGACCTGCACAATCAAATTTCTCACCTGTTGGAGCTCCTCTAGCTTCAATGGAAGTTGGTACCTGCAAGAACGCTCAGGAGAACACAAAAAACAAATGCGCATGCAAGCTCTCTCTTGCTCTCTCTCTCAAGTGGAAATGAGGAAATGAATGGAGATGGAGGTATATGTTCGTGATGGTGAAGAAGATGATGAATGGATATGGTGTTTAGAAGTGAAGAGGAGGAAAAAGAACAAGTCAATCAAGTAAAAGATAATGCTTACCTACTCTTCCAACATCTCTACTCTACACCTTACCATCACACGCTCGTTCTCAAAGCTCGATCCTTGGAAAGGGCACCGAAATTTTGTGTAGCTGAGTGATGAGTAGCACCTCCTTTACTGTTAATCCAGGAAGACATGAGGATGCTATGAAGACCTCGAACAAGTGATGCCACAAGTGTGTGAGTGAGAAGCACACAAACATGCACACACATGCGCATACAAGGCAAGAACAAAGAGAGAAACAATCGAGTTCTTTAGATTACTCAAAAAGTCTCATATACAAGCTTCAATCACTAACAAGCCAACCTCAAAAATGAGCTCTCTGGCTCTTTTTATAGTTTTTGACTAGCTTTGGTCCTGTCTAGACCTAGTGTCCGGCCTAGTTAGAAATTAGGTTCCAAGGCTATTTTGGAGGCTCAAACGAGCTCTAAAAAATTATAAAAATTGGTCATAAATACTATTAATACTCCTCAAGCTAGAGAACTCCTTGGCTTGTACAAAATGGAGTAGGAATAATCAAAAATGGTATTTACAATGGTGTGAAGTGACTAAGATCACTATTTGGGCAATATTGTTTCATGAAAAATTATAGGGCCTATTTGCCCGATCTACATTGACTCCTTTGCCTACTTGGTCCTTCTCTTTGTTCTGATTATCTTCATTGGCTTCCTTGTCGCATAGGTCCTTGAGTGCCCTCACTACTACCAACATGCACTCAGAATCCTCCTCAAGATTATTCCAAGCAGCTCTATGATCGATATAGAGAACCGTTTGAAAGATTTTGTACTAAGCATAGAAAGCTTAGCACTATGAGGGAAACTTTGAAATGAGCAAGCGCTTCTATGAAACGCATAATTATGTCTGTGGAGTGACACGTTGCCACCAAAGCTAGGCGCTTATCCACACGTAATACATTTATAGCTCTGTTGGAACTTTTAGGCTGTGGTAGATCCTCCGTTGTGAAGATAATGTAAAGCTTGCCAGTTTTGCAAGGGAAAGGGCTAGATATTCTCTCCAATGGACATCTATATCAGAGCCTAAGATCACTCCGAACGGATTTCGTATGAGGAAGTTGTGACAGTTCAGGATTCTGGTGTTAAAACAGGGTGGGTTCAAATAGGCTAACATGCAACCAAGGTTTTCTCTAAGTTAGTTGCATACGGCCTCCCTATATGTCTTTCCTATAGCCCAATATTCATGCCCACAATTAGCCAAAGTTTCAATTCAAAAACCCTAAAAAATTTACCAAAAATGGTTGTCAATTACGATCGACAATGCTATCAATCCGGATTGACATAGGTGTTCGTTGGGGCCTGTCCGTCGAAATCGACACGTCAGTCGCGATTGACGGTGTCAATCGCGATCGACAGAGTTAGTTGTGGCGTCTGTCATTCACGATTGATGGTGTCAATCGTGATTGATACTTTTTCTGCGAATTCAGGTGTAAATGAGTCAATCGTGATATTTCAGTTGATCGTGGTCAATGGTGTCAATTGCAATTGAATGAGTCCTACATGGCAATCCGTCGTGGTCTGTCGGTCCTGATTGACAGAGTTTGTTGGTCGTGATTGATAGAGTTTGTCGATCGTGGCTGTCAGTCACAATTGACAATGTCAATCATGATTGATAGATAATTAAGGAGTTTTCCAATTTTGATTAGTGATTTGCAATGTGCTCATTATGTGTGTTATGGTGGTGCACTTTGTTTTACCAAAAGCTGAAATTTTCTGTCGATCGCAATCAAAAGAGGTCAACGCTCGGGACCTGCACAATCAATTTTCTCACCTGTTGGAGCTGTTGTAGCTACAATGGAAGCTGGTACCTGCAAGAACGCTCAAGAAAACACAGAAAACAAATGCGCATGCAAGCTCTCTCTCACTCTTCTCTCAATTGGAAATGAGGAAATGAATGGAGATAGAGGTATATGGTCATGATGGTGAAGATGATGATGAATGGATATGGTGTTTAGAAGTGAAGAGGAGGAAAAAGAACAAGTCAATCAAGTAAAAGATAATGCTTACCTACTCTTCCAATGTCTCTACACTACATCTTGCCATCACATCCTCGTCCTCAAAGCTCGATCGCCGGCAATGGCGCCAAAATTTGGTGTAGCTCAGTGATGTTAGCACCTCCTTTAATGTCAATCCGGGAAGACATGAGGATGGAATGAAGACCTCGAACAAGTGATGCCATAAGTGTGTGAGTGAGAAGCACACAAACATGCACACACATACACACACACACACACACACAAGGCAAGAACAAAGAGAGAAATAATGGAGTTCTTTAGATTACTCAAAAAGTCTCATATACAAGCTTCAATCACTAACAAGCCAACCTCAAAAAATGAGCTCTCTAGCTCTTTTTATAGTTTTTGACTAGCTTTGGTCCTGTCTAGACGTAGTGTCTGTTGGAACATCAAGCTTACACTATGCTTGAGGTGGATTTGATTTACATCAAAGGCTATCGCGTCGAAAGAATATCCGTTGGAGACTTTTTTTTCTATGCTCATTTATTGTATTTTTTGAGAGATTTTTTGATGGTTCATTTACCGTTGTAAAAGCCTTGAGCTTTACACATGTAGAGGTAGAAAGATAGAGCCCAAATCCCACGAATTTGTGGTGGTTGAAGTTGCATTCAATCAAGCAATCAATCACCTTAAAGTAGATCAAACTAGATCTTTATTTTTCCTAGATTGTAGGGAAGTGAATTGATTCCCTCCAACAACCATTCTCACCTTCATTTGAATTCAAATTTCACTTGTAGAAGTCGTGGAACACTCCTAGAGTCTATATAAAGACTTGAAATCACTTGTACAATACATGGAAGCAATATACATACTTGTGACCATCATTATCTTGCTCATTGGAAAGGTATTAGTGTCTAGTTTATGCCTATAAATTTTCATAGCATTTGGTTCAGTAGATTGGGAGAAATCTGAGTTTTTTTGTCTCGGGGTCAATCTTTGCGTATTCCTGAAAAATAGGAAGTACCACCGGTGAACGTCACATTCATTACTATAGCATATTTTGCTTATTCCTTATACTTTTGTGCATTCTATACACTCAACCCTATGTGTATCACTCCCATAAAAGGCTTTTTTCTAATTGTAATCACGTTGATCGCTATGGGCATTTGAAGTTCATTGTCTCTTCCGTAGATAGTAAATTTTTTGAGCTAGTCGACCCACGAACCTATCTATTTTGTATCGACTCATTCTCCTTGATGCTCCAAAGTACATAGGGTGTTTCTTTGCACTTATTGCATGCTTATAAGGTCTATTTGAGTCTCCATAAGCTCAAGGGCTGGTCTTGTGCCGGTTGGCTTGACCAAACTTCATCGCTTCGAAACGCATTTTTCTACCTTCTACAAGCTTCTCCAAGTTCTTTCAGTGGTATCAGAGCTAGATCAAGATGGGTGATGGCTTTCCCTGAATGATTGAGAAGCTTGATCGACACAACTATGCGGCTTGGAAAATCAGAATGGAGGCCTATTTGCAAGGTAGAAATCTTTATGGAATTGTAGCAGGTGTTGAAGTTATGCCTATTCCAAGATCCAAAGGAGGACCTACATAAGAGGAGACAGATACGCTCACACTTTGGCGTGCAAGGGATGCTCAAGCAATGTCATACATACTAAACTCTATCTCTGACTTTCTACTATCACATATTAGAGGATGCAAGACATCTCAAGAGACTTGGGATGCCCTCGAGACTTTCTTTTCTGCAAGTACCAAAGCAAGAAAAAATCATCTTTGGAACGAGTTCAACAAAATGAAGAAGACACCTAAACAAACCATCACATAGTTTGTTACCAAGGTCAAGGAGGATGCGGATCAGTTAGCATCCATTGGAGAGCTGATTGAAGAAGAGGTCATCATGAGGAAAATTCTCAACGGCATTCGTAGTGATAAGCAATGGCAATCCTTCACGATGGCTTATGATCTCATCATGGATGTGCAAACTCCAGACTTCAACATTTTTCTTCGACATCTCTTCAATCAAGAAGCCAACAATAGCATAAAGGAAGGTAACTCTTATCATGGTAATTCAACTAGTGCTCTATATGCAGATAAGAAGGATAAGAAGCAGAAAGGCAAGAAGAAGGAAGAAGATGAAGAAGAGACTTCTCAAGCCAACTTCGCAAGCAAGAGCAAGTGGAAAGGGAAGAAGAAAGAACCAAAGCAAGACAAAGCCAAAGGTCATAATGTTCAACCTTGTGCCATATGCGATAAGACCAACCACACCACTCAGAATTGTTGGTTCAATGGGAAGACCCAGGAAGGAAGTGGAAGAGGTGGATATGGCAGCAATAGAGGCAGAGGTGGACACAACTTCAACAATAACAATAGAGGCTATAATATAAGGGACTACAACAATTATTCAAAAGATCAACCACATGAAGACTCATTGCTTCTTATGAATCTAAGCCACAAAGAAGGTAAAGAAGATGATCATTTGTTCTACATAGATTCAGGATGTTCGAATCATGTTGCAGGCAAAATTGCTCTTCTATCTGATTTTGAAAGTCCAAAGCATAGACATGAAGTGCAAACATGGGATGACACAAAGCACAATGTTGAGAAGATTGGTAATGTCAAAGCTTCCAATGGCAGGACAAACATTCTAAGTAAGGTTCTTTATGTAACCACTCTCACTAGAAACCTAATAAGTGTAGGCCAAATAGTTGAAAAAGGCTTGCAAGTTAGGTTCACCCAACATGGAGCTTTTGTGGAAGATCCATGTCAAGGCTTCAAAAAGATAGCCCGAGGTGAGAAGCATGGTAGGCTCTTTACTTTTGAAGTAGGAGAAACCAGGAACATAGCTCTATTCAACTTTGGGTCTCAAACCCTAAGTGAGATTGAAGTGTGGCATAAGAGACTTGCTCATGTGAATGAAAGAACCTTGAAGGATATATGCAGGGATCAAAGTGTTCTAGGACTACCGAACATATCAAAGCAACACATGATCAACAGGTGTGATGCATGTCAGATTGGGAAGGCACAAAGACAACCATTCAACCACAAAGGCCACATCCACAACAACTTATTGGACTTAGTACATACAGATGTATGGGGACCAAGTCAAGAACCTTCATTGGCAGGATCAAGGTATTATGTCTCATTTATTGACGACCATAGTAGATGGACTGTTCTATACTTTATCAAGAGTAAGAATGAAGTGTTTGATTGCTTCAAGAAGTATCTTGCACATGTGGAGAATCATACAAGTAGATCACGAAAGAAGCTCAGATCTGATGGAGGGGGAGAATACTTCTCCAAAGAGTTTGATGAGTTCTTGCAGGAAAAAGGTATCAAAAGGGAAGTGACTACTAGGTACTCTCCTCAACTAAATGGAATTGCAGAGAGGAGAAACAAGACATTGGTTGGATCAGCCCAAACAATGCTTGAAGAGAAGAAGTTGCCACATTATCTATGGGCAGAAGCTATTTCAACTACTGTGTACCTTGCCAATAGACTACCATCCAAATCACTTCAAGGTATGACTCCTTATGAAGCATGGCATGGAAGAAAACCTAGTCTTGGACATTGTAAGGTTTTTGGTTGTTTAGCTTATGTTCATGTACCATCACAAATAAGAGGTAAGCTAGATGAAAGAGCAATAAAGGTATTATTTATTGGATATGATTCAACTCAGATGGGTTACAAGTTCTTCAAGCCTTCAACCAAGCAATTCACTACAAGTAGAGATATTGTGTTTGAAGAACACAGGTCTTGGTATGATGAAGACAAAAAAAAGGTAACACTACCATATGATCTTGATTCTGACTCTTATCAATTAGGAAGCAAGCATGATACACATGTCGAGGATCCAAGAAGTGATACAGATGATGACCAAGATGAAAGGGAAAAGGATTACAAGCTATGGAAGTCAAGAGGAAAATCAAAGATGCAAGAGGTTGGAGAATGCTCCAAACAAGCACCTAGAAGATCTGCAAGAGAGAAGAAACAACCAGAAAGGTATGGATTTCCACATTTGTTACGAAGCATTCAATCTACTTGGAAAAATTTTAGAGGAACCCTCAACCTATGAAGAGGCAAAGGGAAACCCTAATTGGGAAAAGGCCATGAAAGAAGAGATAGATGCATTGTAGGAAATGGACACTTGGGATTTGGTTCCAATGTCGTCGAATCAAAAGGTAATTGCTTGCAGATGGGTATATAAAGTTAAAAGAAACTCAGACGGATCAGTTTGCAGGTGCAAGGCAAGATTAGTTGCCAAAGGATGCTCACAAACTCATGGTATAGACTATGAGGAAACATTCTCACCAGTTGCAAAGATGACTACAATCAGGACATTGATAAGTGTAGGTGTTGCAAGGAATTGGAGACTCCTCCAACTTGATGTGAAAAATGCATTCTTAAATGGTTGGATAAGTGAAGAGGTATACATGTCACAACCACCAGGTTTTGAAAACCCTAATCATCCATCTTATGTTTGCAGACTTAAGAAAGCATTGTATGGATTGAAACAAGATCCAAGAGCTTGGAATTACAGGTTGGTTACATATCTTGAGGATGAAGGGTTCAAAGCTAGCAGCTCAGATCCTTCTCTATTCATCAAAAGGGATCACAATGAGGTTATCTATCTATGTGTATATGTAGATGATATTATTGTGATAGGTGATGATCTAAATGGCATTCGAAGGATCAAGAGACACATGCAAGAGGAGTTCAAAATCAGTGACCTAGGTGAGCTCACATATTTCCTAGGTATGTAGGTGATATATACAGATGAAGGAATGTATTTGACTCAAAGAAGATACATTCAGGATCTTCTTCTCAAATTCAAAATGGAGAACACTAAGCCTGCAGGTACACCTTTGGAGATGAATCATAAACTAAGTGTTTATGAAGGTGAGAAAATTGAAGACATTAAAGAATATCAAAGCTTGGTAGGTAGCTTGATATATGCTACTCATACAAGGGCAGACATCTCATATAGTGTGGGAGTGCTTAGTGAGTTCATGCACTCACCGAGAAGACCACACATGGATGCAGCTAAGAGAGTACTTAAGTATCTCAAAGGTACAATCAACGAAGGTATATTCTATCCTTATTATTCAGATTTGGATATCAAAATCTACTCAGATGCAGATTGGGCAGGAGCTAAGGATGATAGAAAAAGTACATCTGGTTACTTAGCATTTGTAGGTTTGAAGCTAGTGTCATGGAGTTCCAAGAAGCAACTAACAGTTGCTTTATTCTCAACTGAAGTAGAGTACAGAGGCTTGACCATAGCAACTCAAGAGGCAATATGGTTAAAAGCATTGTATACAGATTTGGGACTTGTGAGTTCCAAACCTCACATATTTGGAGATAATGTAAGTTCCATGCATCTAGTGACAAATCCTATTTTCCATGAGAACCAAGCACATAGAAGTCCATTACCACTTCATCAGGGAGAAGCTCATGGCAAAGGAGATTGACATTTCTTTTGTTCCTACTGAAAAGCAAGTAGCAGATATGATGACGAAGGCACTTGATGGAATAAAGCTTTGTAGATTCAAAGCTATGGTAGGTATTCAACCTATCAGAGAATGAAGACTCAAGCATACTTTAGCTTGACAGGGAGTTGGAACATCAAACTTACACTATGCTTGAGGTGGATTTGATCTACATCAAACGCTATCGCGTCGAAAGAATATCCGTTGGAGAGTTTTTTTTTCTATGCTCATTTATTGTATTTTTTGAGAGATTTTTTGATGGTTCATTTACCGTTGTAAAAGCCTTGAGCTTTACACATGTAGAGGTAGAAAGATAGAGCCCAAATCCCATGAATTTGTGGTGTTTGAAGTTGCATTCAATCAAGCAATCAATCACCTAAAAGTAGATCAAACTAGATCTTCACTTTTCCTAGATTGTAGGGAAGTGAATTGATTCCCTCCAACAACCATTCCCACCTCCATTTGAATTCAAATTTCACTTGTAGAAGTCATGGAACACTCGTAGAGTCTATATAAAGACTTGAAATCACTTGTACAATAGATGGAAGCAATATACATACACTTCTGACCATCATTGTCTTGCTCCTTCAATTCTCTGCATCATCTTCTTCGCCAACAGTAATCTTGCAGAGGTTGCTGCTCTCTCTCTAGAGCTTCAAACTGAGCAAGATGTCTCATTGGAAAGATATTAGTGTCTAGTTTATGCCTATGCATTTTCATAGCATTTAGTTTAGTAGATTGGGAGAAATCTGAGTTTTTGGTCTTGGGGTCAATCTCTACGTATTCCTGAAAAATAGGAAGTACCACCGGTGAATGTCACATTCATTCCTATAGCATATTTTGCTTATTCCTTATACTTTTGTGAATTCTATACACTCAACCCTATGTGTATCACTCCCATAAAAGGATTTTTTCTAATTGTAATCACGCTGGTCGCTATGGGCATTTGAAGTTCATTGTCTCTTCCATAGATAGTAAGCTTTTTGAGCTAGTCGACCCGCGAACCTATCTATTTTGTATCGACTCATTCTCCTTGATGCTCCAAAGTACATAGGATGTTTCTTTGCACTCATCGCATGCTTATAAGGTCTATTTGAGTCTCCATAAGCTCAAGGGCTGGTCTTGTGCTGGTTGGCTTGACCAAACTTCGTCGCTTCGAAACGCATTTTTCTACCTTCTACAAGCTTCTCCAAGTTCTTTCAGTGTCCGGCCTAGTTAAAAATTAGGTTCCAAGGCTGTTTTGGAGGCTCAAACGAGCTCTAAAAGTTATGAAAATTGGTGCATAAATACTACTCATACTCCTTTAGCTCAAGGACTCCTCGACTTGTACAAAATGGAGTAGGAATGATAAAAAATGGTATTTACAATGGTGTGAAGTCACTAAGATCACTATTTGGGAAATATTGCTTCATGAAAAATTATAGGGCCTATTTGTCGGATCTGCGTTGATTGCTTTGCCTACTTGGCCCTTCTCTTTGTTATGTCTCTCTTCGTTGGCTTCCTTGACATGTAAGTCCTTGAGTGCCTTGACTACTACCAACATGCACTTAGAAACCTCCTGAAGCTTATTCCAAGCAGTTGTATGATCGATATAGAGAATCGTTTGAAAGATTTTGTACTAGGCATATAAAGCTTAGCACTATGAGGGAAACTTTAAAATGAGCAAGTGCTTCTATGAAACTCATAATTATGTCTATGGAGTGACCGATTTCCACCATAGTTAGGCGCTTATCCACAAGTAATACATTTATGGCTGTGTTGGAAATTTTAGGCTATGGCAGATCCACCGTTGTGAAGATAATGTACAAGCTTGCGAGTTCTACAAGGCAAAGGGCTGGACATTCTCTGCAATGGACATCTATATCAGAGCCTAAAATCACTCAGAATGGATTTCGTATGAGGACGTTGTGACAATTCAGGGTTCTGGGGTTGAAACTAGGTTCAAACAAGCTAACAGGCAAACAGGGTTTTCTCTAAGTTATTTGCTTACGGCCTCCCTATATTTCCTATAGCACAATATTCATGCCCACAATTAGCCAAAATTTTCAATTCAAAAACCCTAAAAAATTTGCAAAAAATGGTTGTCAATCGCGATCGACAAGGCTATCAATCGTGATTGACAGAGGTGTCCGTCGAGGCCTGTCAGTCGTGGTCGACATGTTAGTCACAATTGATGGTGTCAATCGTGATTGACAGAGTCGGTCATGGGGTCTATCAATCACGATTGATGGTGTGAGTTGCGATCGACACTTTTTCCGCAAATTAAGGTGCAATTTTAGTCGATTGTGGGTGTGTCCGTCGCGATGGACACATGGACACGCGAATCTTTGTGTGAATCGTGATATTTCAGTTGATCGCGATCGATGGTGTCAATCGCGATTGACAGTCCTACGTGGCAATCCATCATGGTCTGTCGATTGTGATGGATAGAGTCTATCGGTCATGTTTGACAGAGTCTATTGATCGTGGCTATCGATCGCGATCGACAATGTCAATCGCGATTGACAGAGAATCAAGGAATTTTTCAATTTTGATTAGTGCTTTGCAATGTGCTCATTATGTGTGTTATGGTGGTGCACTTTGTTTTACCAAAAGCTGAAATTTTCTGTCGATGCCGATCAATAGACGTCAATGCCTCGAGACCTGCACAGTCAAATTTCTCACTTGTTGGAGCTATTGTAGCTGCAATGGAAGCTAGTACCTGCAAGAACGCTCA
Source organism: Ceratopteris richardii (assembly GCA_020310875.1). NCBI lineage: Eukaryota > Viridiplantae > Streptophyta > Polypodiopsida > Polypodiales > Pteridaceae > Ceratopteris > Ceratopteris richardii. The sequence goes on from CM035415.1 coordinate 42,436,073, forward strand.
GGAGAACACGGAAAGCAAATGTGCATCCAAGCTCTCTCTTGATCTCTCTCTCAAGTGGAAATGAGGAAATGAATGGAGATGGAGGTATATGGTCGTGATGGTGCAGATGATGATGAATGGATATGGTGTTTAGAAGTGAAGAGGAGGAAAGAGAACAAGTCAATCAAGTAAAAGATAATGCTTACCTACTCTTCCACCATCTCTACTCTACGTATTACCATCACACGCTAGTCCTCAAAGCTGAATCCCTGACAACGGCACCAAAATTTGGTGTTGCTTAGTGATGAGTAGCACCGCGTTTAATTTCAATCCGGGAAGACATGAGGATGGTATAAAGACCTCGAACAAGTGATGCCACAACTATGTGAGTGACAAACACACAAACATGCACACACATACACACACACGTGCACACAAGGCAAGAACAATGAGAAAAGCAATGGAGTTCTTTAGATTACTCAAAAAGTCTCATATACAAGCTTCAATCACTAACAAGCCAACCTCAAAAATGAGCTCTCTAGCTCTTTTTATAGTTTTTGACTAGCTTTGGTCCTGGCTAGACCTAGTGTCTGGCCTAGTTAAAAATTAGGTTCCAAGGCTATTTTGGAGGCTCAAACGAACTCTGAAAATTATGAAAATTGATGCATAAATACTACTAACACTCCTCAAGATCAAGGACTCCTTGGCTTGTACAAAATGGAGTAGGAATAATCAAAAATGGTATTTACAATGGTGTGAAGTGACTAAAATCATTATTTGGGAAATATTGTTTCATGAAAAGTTATAGGGCCTTTTTGCCAGATCTGCACTGACTGCTTTGCCTACTTGGTCCTTCTCTTTGTTCTGACTCTCTTCGTTGGCTTCCTTGTCACGTAAAACCTTGAGTCCCCTGACTACTACCAACATGCACTCAGAAGCCTCTTCAAGATTATTCTTAGCAACTGTATGATCGATATAGAGAATCGTTTGAAAGATTTTGTACTAGGCATAGAAAGCTTAGCACTATGAGGGAAAGTTTGAAATGAGCAACTGCTTCTATGAAATGCATAATTATGTCTATGGAGTGACAGTTTGCCACCATAGTTAGGCACTTATCCACAGGTAATAGATTTATAGCTGTGTTGGAACTTTTAGGCTGTGGCAGATCCATCGTTGTGAAGCTAATGTACAAGCTTGCAATTCTACAAGGCAAAGGGCTAGAAATTCTCTCGAATGGACATCTATATGAGAGCATAAGATCACTCTGAACAGATTTTGTATGAGGAAGTTGTGATAGTTCAAGGTTCTGGGGTTAAAAGAGGGTTCAAACACGCTAATAGGCAAACAAGGTTTTCTCTAAGTTATTTTCTTATGGCCTCCCTATGTGTCCTATAGCACAATATTCATGCCCACAATTATCCAAAATTTTCAATTCAAAAACCATAAAAAGTTTACCAAAAATGGTTGTCAATCACGATCGACAGGGCTATCAATCGGGATTGACAGAGGTGTTCGTCGGGGCCTGTCAGTTACGATCGACATGTCAATCGTGATTGACGGTGTCAATCGTGATCGACATAGTCAATCGTGAGGTTTGTCAATCAGGATTGATGGTGTCAATCGCGATGGACACTTTTTCTGCAAATTTAGGGGCAATTTCAGTCGATCGTGGGTGTGTCCATTGCGATGGACACGTGGTCCAATCGTGATATTTTAGTTGATCGCTATCGACGGTATCAATCGCAATCGACTAAGTATATGTGGCAATCCGTCATGGTCTATCGGTCGCGATTGACAGAGTTTGTCGATTGTGATTGCCAGAGTCTGTTGATCGTGCCTATCGGTCGTGATTGACAATGTCAATCACGATTGACAGAGAATTAAGGAATTTTTCAATTTCTATTAGTGATTTGCAATGTGCTCTTTATGTGTCTTATGGTGTTCCACTTTGTTTTACCAAAAGCTGAAATTTTTTGTCGATCATGATCGACAGAGGTTAATGCCTCGAGACCTGCACAATCAAATTTCTCACCTGTTGGAGCTGTTGTAGCTGCAATGGAAGCTTGTACCTACAAGAACGCTCAGGAAAACAAAAAAACAAATGCGCATGAAAGCTCTCTCTCGCTCTCTCTCTCTCAAGTGGAAATGAGGAAATGAATGGAGATGGAGGTATATGTCATGATGGTGAAGACGTTGATGAATGGATATGGTGTTTAGAAGTGAAGAGGAGGAAAACGAACAAGTCAATCAAGTAAAAGATAATGCTTACCTACTCTTTCAACATCTCTACTCTATGTCTTACCATCACACGCTCGTCCTCAAAGCTCGATCCTTTGCAATGACACCAAAATTTTGTGTAGCTGAGTGATGAGTAGTGTCACGAGGAAGGAGATAAGGAAGAGAGCTCACACGCACACTCTCACTCTCAAGGAGAAGCACACACACAGATTGAGGCAAGGAAGAATGATCTTCTTCTTCTTCTTCTTCTATTACATAAAAGGAATGTACAAGAATGACCTAAAAACAAGAATACAACAAGTGCAATATATAAAGATCAGTACATAAGGAAAAACCTAATATCCGCGAATGAGTGAGCTGGCAAGAAACAAATGTGCCATCACTCTCGGTAGATAAATCTAATAAAGCTCAATGAATTATCCCTGACATATATCGGTATGACCACTATAAATGTCAGAGAAACGAAGAACTCGTATGTGTCATCCTGGATCATCACATGTTGAGCTTGATATCTCAACACTCCCCCTCAAGCTCAACGCCATATCCTGTAATCCAAGCATCTCTGGAAACTTCTTTAACTTCTCAGCTCCAAGTGCTTTGGTGAAAATATCAGCATCCTACTCATCTGTTCTCACATAAACAAGATCAATATCACCTTCTAATACCTTCTCTCTGATGAAGTGATAATGTACCTCGATATGCTTTGTTCTAGCATGGAAAACAGGTTTCCATGCTAACTGTATGCTGCTAAGATTATCACAATAGATAGTGATAGGCTTTTGCACTTCCACACCTAAATCTACAAGTAACATCTCCAGCCATGATGCCTCACATGCTGCCATTGCAGCACCTCTATACTCAGCCTCTGTACTCGACAAAGCAAGAGTGGGTTGCTTCTTGCTGCTCCATGTAATAGCTGCACCTCCAAGTGAGAAAAGAAAGCCACTAGTAGATCTTCTATCTGGAGTACTACCAGCCCAATCTGCATCGGTGTATCCATGAACCTACAACTCCACACCAGCTTCATAAAACAATGCATAATCCAAAGTAGCACTCACATAATGTAGAGTGCGCCTCAGAGCATCCAAATGTGGCTTCCTGGGAACCTGCATAAACTGACTTTCAAGTCCAACAGTATAACTTAGATCAGGCCTTGTAATTGTGAGATATATAAGACTTCCCACAATTTTCCTATACATAGTAGCATTTTCCAATGCTTCACCTGACGTAGTATCCAATTTCAAATTCTGATCTAATGGCATAGAAATTGGCTTACAATCAGGCATACCATACTTTTGCAGCATATTCAAGGCATATTGCCTTTGCGACATCCATATACCTGTTTCTGTATGTATAAACTCAATGCCCAAGAAATAGCGCAGCACACAAGATCTTTCATGTCGAATTCCTGCATAAGACGTGTCTTTACCTCTTTGATGCTTTCTTCATTATCACCACCTACAATCAGGTCATCAACATAAATAGCCACAATAGTGATGCCATCATCAGCCTTCCTTACATATAGTGAGTTATCTGCATCACACATAGAGAACCCAATGCTGGTTAAGTAATCAGTAGTCCTTGCATGCCATGCACGAGGGGCTTTCTTCAGCCCATACAAAGCCTTTTGCAACCTGCAAACATATTCTGGATGTTTTGAATCTTCATATCCTTGTGGCTGGTCCATATATACTTCTTCCTGTAACTCACCATGTAGGAAAGCATTCTTCACATCCATCTGATGCAAAGTCCATCCTTTTGCTATAGCTAATGCAACAAGTGTTCTGACAGTAGACATTTTAGCTACAGGGCTGAATGTTTCCTCATAATCAATGCCATATGTTTGTGCATAACCTTTAGCTACCAATCGTGCTTTATACCTGCTTATGCTACCATCAGCATTATGCTTTACCTTGTAAACCCATTTGCATCCTATGGATTTCTTTCCTTATGGCAATGGAACCAACTTCCATGTATCATTTCCATAAAGTGCAGCCATCTCCTCATCCATAGCTTTTTCCCAATCTGCATTACCAATTGCATCTTCAAAACAAGAAGGTTCAGCATCTTGTATTACCTTTGTCATGTAGGCAGAATGGCGAGCCATGTAACTATCATATGTCAATCGTTGCACTGAATTACGCATCCTCCCAGATCTTCTTGGTCCTGGGTCACTTCTTCATGTATCATCTGCATGTGCCCTTCTTACTCCTAGAGTCTTCACAGAGGGCAATCCAAGTTCCTCATCAATACTCTTTTCTGAACCACTTGAATCTCCATCAACATCTTCAAAACCTGCATCTGTTTTACTACCAGCCGAAAGCTTTTCTTTACCTTTCTTGGATGTATTTGATGAATTTGCTGGACTGAAATTTCCATGCAATCTTCCACTCCATGGATTTGAGTTGGAACTATTGCTTGGTGATGCATCCGGTCCACTCAAAACTTGAGATTCTGCACTAGATTTTTCAGCATTTTCTTTGTCATTTGGTTCAAGGTTCAGTCCTTCTTTGGCATCTGCATAGAAGCTTGACATTTCATCAAATACCACATCTCTGCTCACCTTCACCTGTCGTGTGAGTGGGTTATAACATTTGTACCCCTTTTGCTCAAGGGAATATCCAATGAAGACACTTTCCTGCTTTCGGATCGAGCTTTGTCCTCAACTCATCTGGAACATGTACATATGCAATACAGCCAAAAACTTTCAGATGTGATAACTTTGGCTTTTTATCTGTAAACTTCTCTTCAGGTGTAACTTGATGTACAACAGCAGCCGGAGTTCTGTTCATGATGTATACAGCAGTATGCACAGCTTCTGCCCAATAACAATGAGGCATATTCTTCTCAGCCATCAAGGCTCTTGCTATTTATGCAATATGTTTATTTTTGCATTCAGCAACACCATTTTGTTGTGGTGTGTACCTGCATGAAAACTGACGCCGAATTCCATGATTTTTTAGAAAACTACTGAACTCATTTGACATGTATTCACCTCCTCCATCAAATCTTAATGTTTGAATGTACTTCCCTGTCTGCTTTTCCACCATAGCTTTAAAATTCTGGAAGTGAGTGAACACCTCGCTCTTCTCTTTCATGAAATATACCCATAGTTTGCGTGTATGATCATCAATGAAGGTAACATAAAACCTGCAACCGCCCATAGATGTGGTCTTTGTTGGACCCCAAACATCTGTATGTACTACTTCTAGTACATTTTCACTAACATGCTTGTCATGTGGAAATGATGCTCTTGACTGTTTACCAAATTGAAATGTTGCACATACCTTTTGCATTTCTGCAACTTTGAAATTTGGTAGTCCATGGACAATCTCCTTTGACTACATCGTTTTCTGCCTTTGTAAGTTTGCATGTCCAATCCATTTGTGCCATATCTCTATATTTGCAATAACTCCTGCACCTTTTGCAAACATGGCTGCATTCATTTCAAGAATCTTCACATTTAAGGTGAACATCTTACCCACTTTGTTTCCTTTGGCAACCAATTGTCCATCCTGCTTGTACTCTTTTACATATAATCCATCAGCATTGAACCTGACTTGTAATCCTTGGTCAACCATTTGTCCAACAGAAACCAGATTCTTTGTTATATTTGGAACATGCAACACATCAGCAAGATGTTTTACCTTCCCGTCCTCCATAGACAATGCTATGTTTCCTGTATGCTCAATAGGATGCGATGTATCATCACCTGTTTCAACATATCCAGGAACTGGCATTTTCTGCAAACTACTAAACCATTCTGCATGACTGGTCATGTGATTTGAAGCACCTGAATCAACATACCAGACATTATCATTTGATTTTGAAACACCAGCAGACATCGTATTCATTATGTGATGTTGAACCATAAACAACTTCTCAGAATCATCTGCACTTGTGGATGCATAGTTGTTTTGCTGCCTTCTGTTATTTTGATTCTTTAACCTGCAATCACGTTCAAAGTGTCCAGGTTTACCATAATTCCAGCATCCTTTACTATCATTACCTGAATCATTTCTTTGGAAATTTCTGCGACCTCTTTGGCTCCCCCTGCCTCGAAATTGTTCTCTTCCTCCTGGCATGATTCTGTTGTTGACCTTCGTCTTGGTTACTGTTTCCTCTTCCACTTCCAAAACCTCTACCTCTGCCTCTTCCTCTGCCAGAGTAGAATACCTGCTCAGAACTGGGCTTTCCTTGGGAGTTTGAGTCCTCACCAAGATTCTTTTCTTCAATAATTAGCATAGATACCAAATCAGCAAAATTCGGAATATTTTCCCTGGTCTGTATGGAAGTTATGAACTGCTTATATGCAGCTCCTAAACCACGAAGGCACACTTCTACCTTATCATCATCATCTACATTCACGCCAATAGATGCAAGTGACTCACATATGCCTTTGATTTTAAGAGTGTAGTCACTTACCGTCATGCTCTTCTTTTCCAATGTATGCAACTCGTTCTTGAGTTGCAATTTCCGTGCCTTTGTATTAGTCTCATACAAGGTGACCAAGCTGTTCCAAGCCTCTTTTGGAGTCTTGGCATCCTGTATGTGTCCAATCATGCTATCTTGTATGCTAACAGATAGCCAATACATTACCTTTCGTGCTCCTTGATTCCATTCCTCATATGCTCTTAACTGATCTGCAGCCCGATTCCTTTCTGGTAACTACGGAGCATTTTCATTCTCTCCTTCGATATACTTCCAGTAGCCTTTTCCCATCAAGAAATTCGTCATTCTGAATCTTCAAGCATGGAAGTTGTTCTTGTCCAGCTAATCGCTCATAAGCTGACTCATTCCATCTGCGTTTGCCATTTCTGCAACAATTCACAAAACTGCAAAATACTACAAGCAGCACTTCTGCTTGAACATTGTCGCACTATGACGTGACAGTTTGATCTCAGAAAGACATAGTTTTTGTGTATCAACAGTACACGGAATCGCTTGAAATTTTGGATCTGGAATATATGAGTGTCGCCGAACACAATGCAAGTTACAGTTTATGAAACTGACTTGGTTTTTTTGTGGGCCCCACCTTGCGGGCTCGGAACGGAGGTCGAGATGGCTCCGAAACTTCGATCGGACAAAAACAAGTGATCCTAAAGGGATAACTCTCGAAAATATTTTGAGGTCTTCTACCTTCATGGCGATTTTCGTAGCAAACAGAGGCCGTTTGTGCAATCGCGTTTTCTCCATGCCTTGCCGTGTAGTCTTCACCGTCGCCTTCTCCACGAGCTCTCTACAGCCACGCTGGCTCTGATACCATGTCACGAGGAAGGAGATAAGGAAGAGAGCTCACATGCACACTCTCACTCTCAAGGAGAAGCACACACACAGATTGAGGCAAGGAAGAATGATCTTCTTCTTCTTCTTCTATTACATAAAAGGAATGTACAAGAATGACCTAAAAACAAGAATACAACAAGTGCAATATATAAAGATCAGTACATAAGGAAAAACCTAATATCCGCGAATGAGTGAGCTGGCAAGAAACAAATGTGCCATCACTCTCGGTAAAAAAATCTAATAAAGCTCAATGAAGTATCCCTGACATATATCGGTATGACCACTATACATGTCAGAGAAATGAAAAACTGGTACGTGTCATCCTGGATCATCACATGTTGAGCTTGATATCTCAACAAGTAGCACCTCCTTTAATGTCAATCCAAGAAGACATGAGGATGGTATGAAGACCTCAAACAAGTGATGCCACAAGTGTGTGAGTGAGAAGCACACAAACATGCCACACATACACACACACGTGCACACAAGGCAAGAACAAAGAGAGAAACAATGGAGTTCTTTAGATTACTCAAAAAGTCTCATATAAAAGCTTCAATCACTAACAAGCCAACCTCAAAAATGAGCTCTCTAGCTCTTTTTATAGTTTTTTACTAGCTTTGGTCCTGTCTAGACCTAGTGTCTAGCCTAGCTAAAAATTAGGTTCCAAGGCTATTTTGGAGGCTCAAACAAGCTCTGAAAATTATGAAACTTGGTGTATAAATACTACTAATACTCCTCAAGCTCGAGGACTCCTCGGCTTGTACAAAATGAAGTAGGAATAATCAAAAATGGTATTTACAATGGTGTGAAGTGACTAAGATCACTATTTGGGAAATATTGTTTCATGAAAAATTATAGGGCCTATTTGTCAGATCCGCATTGAGTGCTTTGCCTACTTGGTCCTTCTCTTTGTTCTGACTCTCTTCATTGGCTTCCTTGTCGCGTAAGTCCTTGAGTGCCCTGACTACTACCAACATGCACTCAGAAGCCTCCTCAAGATTATTCCAAGCAGTTGTATGATCGATATAGAGAATCGTTTGAAAGATTTTGTACTAGGCATAGAAAGCTTAGCCTTATGAGGGAAACTTTGACATGAGCAAGTGCTTCTATGAAACGCATAATTATTTCTGTGGAGTGACAAGTTGCCACCATAGTTAGGCATTTATCCACAGGTAATACATTTATAACTATGTTGGAACTTTTAGGCTATGGCAGATCCACTGTTGTGAAGATAATGTACAAGCTTGCCAGTTCTGCAAGGCAAAGGGTTGGACATTCTCTCCAGTGGACATCTATATCAGAGCCTAAGATCACTCCAAACGGATTTTTTATGAGGAAGTTGTGAGAGTTCAGGGTTCTGGGGTTTAAACAAGGTTCAAACAAGCTAAAAGGCAAACAGGGTTTTCTCTAAGTTATTTGCTTACGGCCTCCCTGTATGTCCTATAGCACAATATTCATGCCCACAATTAGCCAAAATTTCAATTCAAAAACCCTAAAAAATTTGTCGAAAATGGCTATCAATCACGATCAATAGGGTAGTCAATCGCGATTGACAAATGTGTCCGTCGGGGCCTTTCCATCAGGATCGACACGTTAGTCGCGATTGATGGTGTCAATCATGATCGACAAAGTCAGTCATGGGGTCTGTCAATGGCGATTGATGGTGTCAATTGTGATCGACACTTTTTCTGCAAATTCATGCATAATTTCAATCAATCGTGGGTGTGTCCATCGCGATGGACACATGGACACACGAATCTTTCTATCAATCGTGATATTTCCATTGATCGTGGTCTAGGGTGTCAATCGCAAATGATTGAGTCCTACGTGGCAATCCATCATCATATGTCAGTCGCAATTGACAGAGTCTATCGTTCGTGATTGATAGAGTCTATCCATCATGTCTGTCGCAATATACATTCCCACAATTAGCCAAAATTTTCAATTCAAAAACCCTAAAAAATTTGACGAATATGGCTGCCAATCGTGTTCGACAAGGCTATCAATTGCGATCGATAAGGCTGTCAATCGTGATAGATGGTGTCAATCACGATCGACAATTTTTTTGTAAATTTAGGTGCAATTTCAGTCGGTCTTGGGTGTGTCCGTTGCAATGGACATGTGGACATGTGAATCTTTGTGTCAATCATGATATTTCAGTTGATCGACAGTGTCAATTGTGATTGATTGAGTCCTATGTGGCAATCCGTCGTGGTCTGTCGGTTCTGATTGATAGAGTATGTCGGTCATGATTGACAGAGTCTGTCAATCATGGCCATCGGACGCGATTAATAATATCAATCGCGATTGACAGAGAATTATGGAATTTTTCAATTTTGATTAGTGATTTGCAATGTGCTCATTATGTGTGTTATGGTGGTGCACTTTGTTTTACCAAAAGCTGAAATTTTCTATCGATCCGGATCAACAGAGGTCAACACCTCAAGACCTGCATAGTCAAATTTCTCGCCTGTTGGAGTTGTTGTAGCTGCAATGGAAGCTGGCACCTACAAGAACGCTTAGGTAAACACAGAAAACAAATGTGAATGCAAGCTCTCTCTCGCTCTCTCTCTGGAAATGAGGAAATGAATGGAGATGCAGGTATATGGTCGTGATGGAGAAGATGATGATGAATTGATATGGTGTTTAGAAGTGAAGAGGAGGAAAAAGAACAAGTCAATCAAGTAAAAGATAATGCTTACCTACTCTTCCAACGTCTCTACTCTACGTCTTACCATCACACGCTCGTCCTCAAAGATTGATCCCAGCAACAGTGCCAAAATTTGGTGTACCTCAGTGATGAGTAGCGCCTCCTTTAATGTCAATCCGAGAAGACATGAGGATGGTATGAAGACCTCGAACAAGTGATGCCACAAGTGTGAGTGAGAAGCACACACATACACACACACACACACACGCACACAAGGCAAGAACAACGAGAGAAATAATGGAGTTCTTTAGATTACTCAAAAAGTCTCATATACAAGCTTCAATCACTAACAAGCCAACCTAAAAAATGAGCTCTCTAGCTCTTTTTATAGTTTTTGACTAGCTTCGGTTCTGTCTAGACCTAGTGTCCGGCGTACTTAAAAATTAGGTTCCAATGCTATTTTGGATGCTCAAAATGAGCTCTGAAAATTATGAAAATTGGCACATAAATACTACTAATACTCCTCAAGCTCAAGGAATCCTCTGCTTGTACAAAATGGAGTAGGAATAATCAAAAATGGTATTTACAATGGTGTGAAGTGACTAAGATCACTATTTGGGAAATATTGTTTCATGAAAAATTATAGGGCCTATTAGTCAGATCTGCATTGACTGCTTTGCCTACTTGGTCTTTTGCTTTGTTCTAACTCTCTTCGTTGGCTTCCTTGTCACGTAAGTCCTTGAGTGCCTTGACTACTACCAACATGCACTCAGAAGCCTCCTCAAGATTATTCCAAGCAGCTGTATGATTGATATAGAAAATCGTTTGAAAGATTTCATATTAGGCATGGAAGCTTAGCACTATGAGGGAAACTTTGAAATGAGCAAGTGCTTCTATGAAACACATAATTATGTCTGTGGAGTGATAGGTTGTCACCATAGTTAGGCGCTTATCCACAGGTAATACATTTATAGCTGTGTTGTTAATGGAACATTTATGCATCTTATATTCATTGAAAATGACATCACTGCTTTTGATCACTAATCGTGTTTGTTGCCAGTAGCCAGGGCAGTCAAGGTGTTACAAGAAAAGGAAGTCATCAAAGAGAATCAGAATAGAGGGAGAGTCAAGCAGGACCAAGCAAGAAAAACAGTCAATGAAGATTCGTCAATTAGGCCACATAATTTTTCAAAGAATAAATCTTTTACAAGAGTGGTAGGGCAGTCAAGGTGTTAGAAGACAAGGAAGTTGTCAAAGAGAACAGAGGGAGAGTCAAGTAAGACCAAGTAGGCAGAGCACTCAACAAAGATCTGACCATTAGGCCCACATAATTTTTCAAAGAATAAATCTTCTACAAGAAAGATTTTAATCACTACACACCATTGTAAATACCATTCTTGATGATTCCTGTTCCATTTTGTGGAGATCGAGGATTCCTAGAGCTTGAGGAGTATTAGATCTAAGTACATACCAATTTTCATATTTTTTAGAGCTCGTTTGAGCCCCTAAATTAACTTAGGAACCTATTTTTTAACTAGGCCAGACACTAGGTCCGGACAAGACCAAACGCTAGTCAAAAACTATAAAAGGAGCTAGAGAGCTCATTTCTGGGGTTAGCAAATTGGGAATCGAAGTGAATAAAAGAGCGTGTAATCTTGTTTTTGGATAATTAATGTTTCCATTGCTCCATCACTTTATCTTGTCGTGTGTGTGTGTGTGTATGCTTGTGTGCTTCTAACTCACTCACATGCCAACTCCACTTGTTTGTTATGTTTACAAACTTCTAAACATCAAATTACACAATGCAAAGTGATGAAACCTCCCAAGATCTTCAAAAGATGAAACAAATATTTCCAAACTTTAGAAATGAAACTTTCCTCCAAACTTTCAAGAAAACAGAAATGGATGACTGTAGCAAAATAATCACCAAAAGCTCTTTCAATCGAATTTGTTAAAATCAATCATATACTATGAAAATAGACTCTGAATAGCATGCTTTACAAACAAAAAACGTCAAAACATTGGAGTATAGCTCCCAAATGAATGGGTTGAAGTCAAGGTATGCAGAAGCGTGCAATAGCAAGGTATAACTAAATATCCAAATTGAAAATTGATGTATAGCAGCAAGAAAACTCAAAGATCTATGAGAACTTTTGATACAGATACAAAGTGCAAGCACTAAATAAACTCCTCCAAGTAAAATCACTCAAAACGACCTTATACCCACTGAGATATGAAAGTTTGAAGAGAGCTATGTCTCTGATGAGACACCGGATACACACAAGAAAGTAGATCTTCACAAATGCCTACTTGCGTGGAGATTTCTCATTGAATTTTGTATAAAAACTGAGATATATATATATATATTAAAAGTTGTAAGCTTTCGAACGCAACAAGATTCACTCAATTTGGCCACCTACACTAAGAGAACCACTCTTTTTATTGAGAGACTATCAACTTAAAGTGCCTTCCTTGTCTAAGAAAAGACACCTCTCCTTCCATCTTACTTTTATCTACTTTTACTCTAAATGTAGAGATGTGAATGCCTCCACATGTTATTTATCATAAATAATAAAATCCATAAGCTTTAAAAACTAATTTAGAGCTTGTTCTTATGTAACATTGCCCCCCTCAAGCTCTAAATCCAAAGCTTTGACTCCAAGTAGAATTTTGATTCAGTTGAGCTTCTGAGCATCCACTGTTTTTGTGAGTATGTCTGCTAGTTGATCCTTACTTCCAACATGTTAAATATTATCTTCATTCATCACGATGGGAATAATCCTTGAGATTAGCTTTGGTGTTCACTCCTAAATGTTGCAAGTACAAAGAATTAGTTCCCCAATCTTGTACAATTTGCAACTGATGCATGAACAATCTTCCTAATATCATTGTGTATGCATGATTTTCCCAAAGTCACAAATAGTGAAAGTGTGCTCAAATTCTACACCATAAGTGGTGAGAGATATGCCTTCTAATAAGCCTAACGGCTTCTCTATATGTCTATCAGCCATTTGTAGCTTCATCTTGGTGGGTCTTAATGCTGGCTTACGCCAATGTTTCCATAAAGTAGTGGTAGTGATGGCTACATCGGCTCCTGAATCTAAGATTGTTTTGGCGGTGTAGCCCTTGTGGGTTATTGCAAGATATGTATTATCTTCCTCTCCCTTGCTCACATCTCCAATTCTTTCCACATGTATTTCTAGTACCTTCTTTCATGATTCTTCCTGAGAGTGTGCAGTAGCTATCTCAAGGAATTGGTTCGCCACGTCTTCCACAATTCTGGTTTAATCTTTTTGAGGATTACATCCTCCCATATGGTTGCATCAGAGTCAACTCCAAACTTGATGACCAATAGAGTAGGTATATTGAATCAAAATGATTTAAAATAATCTAACCATAAACTTCTTGAGTGTTGAATTTTTTCTACCGTATAATGTGTTGCTGAACTTTGGGATATCTCTCTCTGATTGTCCATTTCTATGAACTGTTGGAAGCTATTGGCTCTTTGTTTTTATATCCTTTAGGATAAAAATATATGGAGTTGAAGTCTGTGATTGCCCTCATGGGGATCGTGTCCATGCCCCTCTACCTTGCTTATATCACCTTATACAAAGTGTAACATTTATCATGACTCTGGATTCCAATTCTCTTGAGTAGCTCACATATTTGATGAATCAAACACGTCTCATTGGGGGAAACATCACAGAGACATAGGAAGAAGATATCCAATTTCAAGGACCATCATGAGGTATCTGAAGGACTTTGGTTGGCTGCATCGTTTCGCATATGCTTTCACGGTTTCCTCTTTCTTGGGGCTTGGGCTTGAGCTAATGCTTCACACCCTCTTCTTTAAATATTGTTCAGTACCCACCAGGCTTCATTTTTGCATTAGACTACATACTATGTACTTCGCTGTTCAAAGTTTTTGTATATAGATGCTCAGGTTGCTTCAAACTGCGCAAGACATGGTTCTAGGAGGTGATGCATTGTTGATGCCTGAAGATCGACCCTTGGATGGAATAACTCGATCCTTCCACTCCAACTCATGGCAAGGGAGCAAGTTATGTGAGGAAGATATTGCATGTCATCACCAACAAGATCAATCGGTACTGTTAAGATTTGGCAAATATTCTAATTTGTTATGTTCAGGCTTGTAGGTAGTCCTAGGTTTTGAGAAATATGTCTCTTAAACTACAATCGCCTTATGATTCACATATTCAACCAATTGATGGTGTCTAATGGATAGTATTTTGTGCACGTTCATACTGTTTCTTGTTGAAAGTTTTTCAAGCTCAAGAGTGTGGGAACATGCCCCAAATTGAACCTTCCACATCATCCACAATCAAAGGAGGCTGATTTCCACGAGTTGGAGGCATAAAATCATGCCCATAATGGAAAGAATTTGATTAGAGAAGATTTAGCTCACCTCTTGATGTGATTGGACCTGACTTTTGACATGTATATGCTTTTGATTGGTTAAAGAGGTTAGTATGAGGTCTTTAAAACCTCTAATGAGTTGTATTATGACTTAGAGTCGTGAAAATACGTGCCCAAGCTTCCCCCTTGCTTAAGCACACCCCCTACTAGCTGTTCTCTGCATATTTTGCAGAAATTTCACTTTTACACACTCTATCTATCTAGATGTTTTTGGCAGACCCCCCGGTCTTGTAATTCTTGTTTCTCCTTCATCCGGAATCTATTTGCAATGATTTTTGTCTTGTTGGAAAGCTTATAAGTTCTACTTTGTCTGGTATAAGTCTCAGGTTCAGTGCCTGCACATGTGCAGAGAAACGTCCAGAACAGTGTCTGTCCAGTTAGCTCATACTCTGTGAAGAGATCAAGTTATCTGTTTTGTTGCAGCTGGTTGAGGCATTATCCAGTATCCAAATGGAGTGATTTTAATCTCATTTGAAAGCTCTTAAAGTCTAGTTTATGCCTGCAAAATTTGATTTTCAGTCTCTGCATATACTCAGAGAAACTCAGAAAATACAGAACCTATGTCTGAAAAATTTCAGGATCCTAGGAGGGTTCATTTGCTTTTGTTGTGCACATAGGAGTGTTTATCCTCCAACAGTGATATCAGAGCTATAAGTGGAGTATCAAAGAGAGAAGAAGGAGCTACTGAAGTGAAGTAAAGACTTCATCAAAGTTTGAAGGAAGGAAGCAAAGAACGGGCACGTCAACAACAAGGGAAAGCAAATACATCATCAAATCAAAGACGAAGCTTCATCAAGAGGAGTAGCTCTATTTTTTGAGGTAAAAGCCATCCTTTTCAACTTCATTGCATCAAGGGGGAGGTTCAAAAGAGTTAGGAGGCACCATGGCTGATCTCAATGCTCAGATTGAGAAGCTCGAAAAAGGAAACTACCAACCGTGGCGATTTAGAATAAGCAATTTTTTGATGGGGAAAGGTTTGTGGGGACTTGTGAGTGGTGGAGAGCCAAAACCCTACATAGATGAGGTAAATCCAACCAATGATCAGAGAAGAGCAGTAAGAGAGTGGGATGAAAGGGACAAAAGGGTCATTTTCATTTTATCTCAGCATATTAGCAACTCTATGGTAGGGCATATTCAAGATTTGGATACATCGAAGAAGGTGTGGGAGTGCTTGGAGAGATTGTATTCAACCTCCACAAAAGCTAGAAAAATTCAGCTCAAGAATGAGCTAAATAATCTTAGGAAAAGCCCCTCTCAAGGTGCTAATGATTACATATTAAAGGTTAAAGAGCTTGCAGATGCACTAGGGTCAATCGGTTGTGCCCTAGATGATGACGATCTTGTCGCCCACACCCTAAATGGACTTAGGGATGATGAAAAATGGAGGGCTTTCACAACTTCAGTGTATGTAAGGGACTCTCTTCCTGATTTTGATCAACTAATCACTCTCACGGTGACAGAGGAGATGAACCTTGGTGGTCATAACGCCAAGGATAGCCAAGGGCAATTGTTGTATGCAGGTAGAGGAAGAGGAAGACACAACCGAGGTGCTTCAAGAGGAAGAGGAAGATATCAAAGCAACCAAGGAGGTCAAGGACAACAAGAAAATGCATGTCAAAGAGGTGGAAGAGCCACAAATAGAGGAAGAGGTGCAAGATTTGGTGGAAGAGGACAAGCCACTTCAAATGGATGCTTTGTATGCGGTAAGCCAGGTCATTTTGCAAATGAATGCTATCATAGAGCTCAAAGACAAGGGAATCAAAGCAACAACAACAACAATTATAGAGGGCAAGGTAATTATGCAAACACATCATCCAGCCAAGGGAATGATTATTTACTTGCCATGAGGTATGGTGAAGATACAACTCAAGCTAGTGAAGATGTATGGTATGTAGACAGTGGATGTAGCAATCATATGTCATGTCGAAAGGAGTTTTTTAGTAATTTGCAAGTCCCAAAGCATCAAGGGCATGTGGAAACAGGTGATAACTCAGAGCATATCATTCAACATGTGGGAGACATCAGTTTGGAAGGAAATCAAAGAGCAAAGTGCTTATCAGAGGTATTACATGTCCCTACTATTACCAAAAACTTGATTTCGGTAG
Organism: Ceratopteris richardii; assembly: GCA_020310875.1. NCBI lineage: Eukaryota > Viridiplantae > Streptophyta > Polypodiopsida > Polypodiales > Pteridaceae > Ceratopteris > Ceratopteris richardii. The sequence continues at coordinate 42,452,768 of CM035415.1, forward strand.
GCCAAATGGTAGAAAAAGGCTATCAAGTTAGGTTCAATGAAAGAGGATGTTTTGTTGAGGATCCAAGGGCAGGTTTCAAGCTCATAGCAAAAGGAAAAAAGCAAGGGAGAATGTTCACAATGGACATAAATCAGCCACACCATTCAATGTATGTCACATATGGAGACAAGAGGATAGCAGATTTGGATCTATGGCATAAACGAATAGGTCACATCAACCTACAAAAGCTCAAGGACATGCAAAGGAGGAGCTTGGTAAGAGGCCTACCAAATTTTACATCTAAAATGTTGCATGAAATTTGTGTAGCTTGCCAACAAGGAAAACAATCAAGGCTGCCCTTCAAGAAGAGTACCTATGTAAGTGCAAATGTTTTAGACCTCATTCATACGGATGTTTGGGGTCCAACAAGAGAAGCATCCCTTGCTGGAAATAGGTATTTTGTAACCTTCATTGATGACTTTTCAAGGAAAGTGTGGTTGTATTGCATTAGAAACAAATCAGATGTGTTCCACTACTTCAAGAAATTCAAAGCACAGGTGGAGAAGGAATCTGGCAAGTTTATCAAAACTTTGAGATCCGATGGAGGGGGAGAGTACTTCTCCCATGAATTTTCTGAATTTTTGCAGGTCAATGGCATCAAAAGACAATTTACATGCAGGTATACCCCTCAACAAAATGGGGTAGCAGAGAGAAAGAACAGACACATAGTAGAGGTAGCAAGGTGTATGCTCAATGAAATGAATATGCCGCATTGTTATTGGGGAGAGGCTACATATATAGCCACATACATCATGAATAGATGTCCTACATCAGGTATACATCATCTAACCCCTGAGGAAGCATGGAGTGGAAGAAAACCTTGCATTTCATATCTTAGAATCTTTGGTTGTATATGCTATGTACATGTACCTCAAGAGTTGAGGTCAAAGTTAGATGCCAAATCTGAAAGGTGTATTTTTTTGGTATATTCTATGGAACAAAAGGGGTATAAATGCTATAATCCCATCACCAAGGAGCTGAAGGTAAGTAGGGATGTTGTCTTTGATGAGTTGAAGCCTTGGTATGCATGCACAAGTCCATTGCAGGTTGAAGACATAGGTGAGACAGATTTGAAGAATGATGATAGAGTTCAAGAAAGCATGGATTTGAGTGGTCCAAGCAACTCATGCAACACAAGGACACCCTCACCATGGAGTGGAAGGCTTAGGGAAAGAGAGACCAGCTCTGAAGAAAGCAAAGTCAAAGGCAAAGAGAAGATTTCAGTTGAAGAAGGAAGCTATGTGGACGAGAGCATGTTGGAAGATGAAGAGATAGAAGAAGTTCAAACTCCAGGAGTGGCTAAACAAAGAAAGAAGATGGCAACCACACCAAAAGGAAGTGAAAGAAGGTCTTCAAGAGTAAGATATCCAGTACAAAGGTTAACATATGATAATTTCATTGCAAAGCATTATGCATACATGACTCAGGTAATCAAGGACAAAGAACCAACTAGTTATGAAGAAGCTAAGGATTGCAAGGAATGGCAAGAGGCAATGAAGGAAGAGCTCAAAGCACTTGATGAGAACCATACTTGGAGCTTGGTACCAGCTCAAGAAGGCATGAAGGTGATAGGTAATAAGTGGGTTTACAAAATTAAAAGAAATTCAGATGGTTCCATTGCTAGGTACAAAGCAAGGTTGGTGGCGAAAGGCTTCTCCCAAAGCTACGGGATAGATTATGATGAAACTTTCAGCCCCGTAGCCAAGACGCCAACAATTAGGACTTTGATTGCAGTGGCCACATCAAGGAAATGGAGCTTATATCAGTTGGATGTGAAGAATGCCTTCCTCAATGGAGAGCTTGAAGAAGTAGTCTACATGAGCCAACCTCAAGGATTTGCTAGTATGAGGTACCCAAATCATGTTTGCAAGCTAAGGAAAACACTATATGGACTAAAGCAAGCCCCAAGGGCCTGGAATCAGAGGTTAGTGGATTATTTATCAAGTTGTGGATACAAAGAAAGTGTTGCAGATCCATCACTTTACATGAAGAAGCAAGGAGACAAGATGGTATATATATGCATCTATGTGGACGATTTGATCATCACAGGAAGTGATATTGCAGGTATTAAAGATATCAAATCAAAGCTAGGAAAGGAGTTCAAGATATCTGATCTTGGAACACTAAAATACTTCTTGGGAATAGAGGTAATCTATGCACACAGTGGCATCTTCTTGATTCAAAGAAAATACTTGTTGGATGTGCTATACAGGTTTGGTATGAGTGGTTGTAAGCCACTTTCTCAGCCCATGGAGCCCAATACAAAGTTGGTTGCAGGTCAAGGAGAGGCTATACAAGATATTACACTATATAGAAGCATAATTGGTTCATTAATTTATGCTACATTCACTAGACCTGATCTTGCATATGTAGTAGGTGTTCTCTCTCAATTTTTGCATACACCTACTCATGATCATCTTATGGCGGCAAGAAAGGTGCTTCGTTACATCAAGCACACCATCAACTAAGGTCTATTTACCCATATGATGCTGATCTAAGTGTCAAAGGATATAGTGATGCTGATTGGGCAGGTAGCAAGGATGATCGAAGGAGTACATCGGGTTATGTTTTCATGATAGGTACAAAAGTGATCTCCTGGAGCTCTAAGAAGCAACCCACTGTTGCTCTTTCATCCACAGAGGCTAAGTACAGAGGTTTAGCATTGGCTACATGTGAGCTATTATGGCTTAAGAAGCTACTTAAGGACTTGGAAGTGGAAGTGCAGGAGTTTCCTCTTTATGGAGACAACATTTCAAGCATCTATCTAGCTAACAATCCCATGTTTCATGCAAGGAGCAAGCACATAGAGGTTCATTACCACTTCGTTAGAGAAAAGGTGATGGCAAAAGAGCTAGATATAAGGTATGTGAACACTAAAATGCAGGTTGCAGACATGATGACAAAGTTTCTTGAAGGTACAAAGCTTGGAGGATTCAAGGAAGCTATCAACATAAGAGACATAGGCTGAAGCAACAAAGGAAAAGACTTGAGCTTGAGGGGGAGTGTTGAAAGTTTTTCAAGCTCAAGAGTGTGGGAACATGCCCCAAATTGAACCTTCCACATCATCCACAATCAAAGGAGGCTGATTTCCACGAGTTGGAGGCATCAAATCATGCCCATAATGGAAAGAATTTGATTAGAGAAGATTTAGCTCACCTCTTGATGTGATTGGACCTCACTTTTGACATGTATATGCTTTTGATTGGTTAAAGAGGTTAGTATGAGGTCTTTAAAACCTCTAATGAGTTGTATTATGACTTAGAGTCGTGGAAATACGTGCCCAAGCTTCCCCCTTGCTTAAGCACACCCCCTACTAGCTGTTCTCTGCATATTTTGCACAAATTTCACTTTTACACACTCTATCTATCTAGATGTTTTTGGTAGACCCCCGGTCTTGTAATTGTTGTTTCTCCTTCATCCGGAATCCATTTGCAATGACTTTTGTCTTGTTGGAAAGCCTATAAGTTCTACTTTGTCTGGTATAAGTCTCAGGTTCAGTGCCTGCACATGTGCAGAGAAATGTCTAGAACAGTGTCTGTCCAGTTAGCTCATACTCTGTGAAGAGATCAAGTTATCTGTTTTGTTGCAGCTGGTTGAGGCATCATCCAGTATCCAAATGGAGTGATTTTACTCTCATTTGAAAGGTCTTAAAGTCTAGTTTATGCCTGCAAAATTTCATTTTCAGTCTCTGCATATACTCAGAGAAACTCAGAAAATACAGAACCTATGTCTGAAAAATTTCAGGATCCTAGGAGGGTTCATTTGCTTTTGTTGTGCACATAGGAGTGTTTATCCTCCAACATTTCTTGGGATAAGTTGTAATAAAGATACTATTTTCTGATGGTCTTCATGCACCCTGGCTACCTCACACCAGCACAATACCTCCACATGGGTAATTAGTTCTTTTTTGTTATTGCTTTGCACTAAATGATTCACAAGTTTTCTTCTCTTCATACTCATGATGGCTGACTACTTAAAATCTCTACATATGACTCAGTGCTTGTAACACAGATTGGGAAAGGTATTGTTTTGCGACTTGTCTTGTATTTCACTCATGTGTGTCGAAACACTAAAGGGTCTATGGCATTGTGTTGACATCTTATGCATGTGCTCGATCTAATTCACCTAATGCATGAGCTGGTTAATGTGTTAGTTAAATACCTTCAAGATTCCTTAGGTCTTGTAAGGGTATGATCTATTAACATAGATATTGTCTCACTATCTTTCTACAGGTACAATGGTGACAAGTGGTAAGTTCACATACTCATGTAGTTGACACCTGAGGGCCAAACATTCAATCTTACATGATGTTGATGGATTTGATGGTCATGATTATGGCCCGGGTAAGGCTGATATAATAGATTAAGCTGATGTATTGAATGTCTTTCTGGTTGAGGTGTTGCAACTATCCTGTCAAGGGAGTGTGTCTGCACTACTTTCCACTTTGGTCATAGTAAGTGATGTATGGAGTCACGCCTTGTAGGTTGTATTCGTGGAAGAATGTTTTTTAGGTATGCTGAAGACTAGCAGGTTTTGGAGCCCATGGGAGTTTCTCCCTCCTTATTCTTAAATGGTTGTGACTACCCATACATGTCAATTGGTGTCCAAGATTTTTAGATGCATCCACAACGATTGATTGATTCTCTTTGCATTCTTAAATTCTTGCAATATTACATAACTTGTAAGTCGGTAAGACCTTGGTGTAAAGGTTGATGATTTTCCTTAATTTCATGCTAATCTTGTAACAGGTCTCCAAAGGATCAATTGCAGGCTCTGCGAAGGATAAGAATTTTTTCTTTTGCACCTTAATTCACATGACTAAGAATCAGGTATTATAGACCTGGTGCTCCCAATACTAAAGTTTTACATTTTTTCACTATGGGATGAATAATCTATTACTTGCACAAGTCCAATACTACCTTCCAAGGAAATGTGATAATCACCATGGGAGGGTGTCTTAGTGTCTATCATGCACAATGTTGTGTCTAGATCCACATAATAATTGATAACTGCTATGAATAATTTTTTATGGATCTTAACACAAAATCTTGCAAGCATAAAGGAAGGATGATGGTGACCCCGATATTTGGGGTTTTGTACTAATCTCTATGTAGAAAGCTATTGTTGTTGGACGTTAATAACTTGCTACTTTCTTCATATGTTCTATTGTGCTTGCATATGTTCTATTGTGCTTGCATATGTTCTATTGTGCTTGCATATGTTCACTTGTGTTGATAAAAAAGGATGATAGTGGCATGATGTGGTTGAAGAGTGTGACTGCTATAGCTAGGGTTTGTATCCACAACCTGCATGTAGAAATCTGGAGATTGGTTATAGAACTAGAGGAAAGATCCACACTTGTGAATGAACCCCATGATTTTTGAGGCATCCTTGCACTTTTGGCAGATATGCAATCGAGAAGTATATGGAGTGTTTGGCTCTGCAGTGCATCTTAATTTAAAAGCACCTTTGTTCTTCTAAATGATCCTAACTCTTAGGAAACTAAGCCTTGTGTATCCATGTTTTATGAATAAGCACACCTTTTCTATTTTATGAATTTTAGGATGGAATGAAATAATGCTTTGTTGCTCTTCTTGCCATTTTATGACATTTGTGCTTGGGAAAGAATCACATGTTTACTGAGTAGATGGTCACCCTATTTTCTTCACCTTCATATACTACGAGGAAATGATGATTGACTTATTTGGTTGAAAATAGTCCATTGCATACTCATTTGAAGCACTAAAAGGGCAACATTTATCTCATATGTTTCAATGGAATATGTCACACATGCACCTGTTTGATAACACATCAAAATCAATTATGGCATACTTAAGATGATGGAGATATGGTTAAAACAATAGGTTGTTGCTTATGAGCTCCTTGGAGCTATTTTGTGTTGATTCGTAGGGAAATGGAGCACTTCTAGCCAAAACATGTTAATTTTGCAACATCTGACAGATCTTCCTAAGGACTTATCTTAAGTACAAAAAGTCCTATAGGACTAGATGCTCCTTGAAGTGAAAACTAAAATTGGAATAAAAGTTTACTGTTCACTTCTTTTCCAAATATAGTCTACTTGTTGTGTATGTTTAATTTCAGGTTTGGGAGCTCGCTGGTGAGGCTCTATCAGTCCTACATAGGACTACACAATGGGATGTATGTTGGGCTTACTTCCCCCCAAGGGGATTGTGTTTCTCAGCATTGAAGCTCTGAAAACCTGAAGAACTGAAGACCTCCTGCAGACCTGGAGACTTGCAAATTTGAAGACTTGCAGACTTGCAGACCTGAAGATTTCCAGACTTGAAGACTCCAACTTGGAACAGTTCAACTGTGTATGTTCCTCTTTCCTAGCTTTGTCGAGTGTGATAAAGTCTAGGGGGGGAGAGTGTTGGCTTATTGGAGTTGCTCATAATTTCTCTTGAGCAGAGACACCCCTCTATTACTCAAGAAATACCTTCTTTTTGTATAATGGAGATGTGCCCATGTGGACACTATCCTAAAGCACTTTTTAATATTTCCTTATGCCATAGTGTAGGAGACTCCTAAATATTTCACCCTTTTGCACGTGTAAGGAGTTCCCCACATAAAAATCCCACACATGTAGTTTCTTGGGATTTGTTGGTTACAAATGAGATCTTGGAATCTCCTAGAAGATATGTTAGTTAGAGATATTCCCTTTTTGACTTTTTAAAAGGAGCACATGGGGAAATGTGCTTAGCCCAGGCTCGTTGCTGTAAAGAGGGGAGCTTTTGGTTTGACGTGCTCTCATGTATATATTTTTTGAATGGAAGAATACTCTCTTTTAATCCAAGACTATTTACATTCTTGTATTGTGTCTTTGTGAGTGTGAGAGAGTGAGGTGTGTGTGTGCCTATGCATGTCTCTCCTTTGTGTGAGTAGAGTAGTTGCATTACTTGTATTTTGCACATGGACAAGGTGTCACGAGGAAGGAGATACGGAAGAGCTCACACAAACACTCTCACAATCAAAGAGAAGCACACACACAGATTGAGGCAAGGAAGAATGATCTTCTTCTTCTTCTTCTTCTTCTTCTATTACATAAAAAGGAATGTACAAGAATGAACTAAAAACAAGAATACAACTACTGCAATATATAAAGACCAGTACATAAGGAAAAAACTAATGTCCGCAAATGAGTGAGATGGCAAGAAACAAATGTGCCATCACTCTCGGTAGATAAATCTAATAAATCTCAATGAAGTGTCCCTAACATATATGGACGTGACCACTATACATGTCAGAGAAATGAAAAAGTGATATGTGTCATCTTGGATACTCACATGTTGAGCTTGATATCTCAACACTCCCCCTCAAGCTCAACGACATGTCCTCTAATCCAAGCATCTTCTGAAACTTCTTCAGCTTCTCTGCTCCAAGTGCTTTTGTGAAAATATCAGCAACATGCTCATCTATTCTCACATAAACAAGATCAATATCACCTGCTAATACCTTCTCTCTGATGAAGTGATAATGTACCTCGATAGTCTTTGTTCTGGCATGAAAAATAGGGTTTCGTGCTAACTATATGTTGCTAAGATTATGACAATAGATAGTGATAGGCTTTTGCACTTCCACACCTAAATCTGCAACTAGCATCTCCAGCCATGATGCCTCACATGCTGCCATTGCAGCACCTCTATACTCAGCCTCTGTACTTGACAAAGCAATAGTAGGTTGCTTCTTGTTGCTCCATGTAATAGCGGCACTCCCAAGTGAGAATAGAAATCCACTAGTAGATCTTCTATCTAGAATGCCACCAGCCCAATTTGCATTGGTGTATCCATGAGCCTGCAAATCTACACCAGCTTCATAAAACAACACATAATCCAAAGTAGCACCCACATAACGTAGAGTGCACCTCAGAGCATCCAAATGTGGCTTCCTCGAAACCTACATAAACTGACTTTCAAGTCTAATAGTATAGCTTAAATCAGGCCTTGTAATTGTGAGATATATACTTCCCAGAATTTTTCTATACATAGTAGCATTTTCCAATGCTTCACCTTATGTAGTATCCAACTTTAAATTCTAATCTAATGGCATAGAAATTGGCTTACAATCAGCCATAGCATACTTTTGTAGCATATACAAGGCATATTGCCTTTGTGACATCCATATACCTATTTCTGTATGTATAAACTCAATGCCCAAGAAATAGCGAAGCACACAAAGATCTTTCATGTCAAATTCCTGCATAAGAAGTTGCTTTACCTCTTTAATGCTTTCTTCATTATCACACCTACAACCAAGTCATCAACATAAATAGCCACAATCGTGATGCCATCATCACCCTTCCTTGCATATAGTGAGTGATCTGCATCACACATAGAAAACCCAATGGTGGTTAAGTAATCAGCAATCCTTGCATGCCATGCACAAGGAGCTTGCTTCAGCCCATACAAATCCTTTTGCAACCTGTAAACATATTCTAGATGCTTTGAATCTTCATATCCTTGTGGCTGGTCCATATCTAGGTTGCTTATTCGTTATTGGAGAATTCGTTTATTCGTGAATAATTACGTAATTTTACGGCAACCCCCCATTATTCAACTGAATTATTTGGTGCCACATCAACTTATTCGGAGATGAGTGAATACTTTTTGCACG